>CM067334.1:129856562-131101250 GCA_034376525.1 Nicotiana benthamiana
CCCCAGGACCACTTCTAAAAAAATTACGAAATCCACATCACCGGAATCCTTGTCTTGCCACGAGTCCGTACATATATAATTCATCAAAATAGGAGTTCAAATGGGCCATCAAATCCCCAATTTTCCATTTCAAAAACCAAGCCCTACCTTCTTCAATTTTTACCCAAATTTCAGAGAATTAATGGATGATTCTTCAATTAAATGACGTATCTAGGCCACTAGACTTACCTTCAATTACTTCCCGTCGAAATCCCCTTCAAAATATACAAACAAGCTCTCAAGGTGGTGCAAAAATGGAGGAAATAATGATAGGGTCGCGGATGAAATGTTTGAAAAAAAGCTTCTCTGCCTAGCGATGCTCTTCTATGCGATCGCAGCCCCTGGCTTGCGATCGCAGAGCACAAATTTTGAACCTCCAATTTTCCTCTTATGTGATCGCAATAGACCCCATGCGATCGCAATGAATCCAGACCTTAAACTACGCAATCGCGTCCTTACCTATACGAACACACTAAACCACTTCCCAATCCTAAGCGATCGCATAGCCCCTTACGCGATCACATAACACAAAAAATAGGACCCAGAAAAAACCTCCTATGCGATCGAAATGCTTCCTCTGCGATCGCATAGAGCAACTGGCTCTGCAACAGCTGAAGCCCAAATCTGGAACTTTCAAACATTCAAACACTCTCCGATAACCACTCGAAACCATCCCGAGGCCCTCGAGACCTCAACAAAAAGCAACAACCTACCCCAAAACATCATACGAACTTGTTCCAATCATAAAAACACGACCAACAACACAAAAATCATCAATTCACGATGGATTCAAGCCTAAGTTAAACAAAAACTTCTGAAACTCACATTCGTTAAAAAACCCAACCAAACGACGTCCGATTGACTTGAAAATTTTCAGACATATCCAGAATCACCTAACGAAGCTACAACAATTCTCGGAATTCCATTCCGACCCCAGATCAAAATCTCACCTATCAACCGGAATTCGTCGAAATTCAAACTTAGCCAATTCAAGCCTAATTCTACAGCGGACCTCCAAATTCAGTTCTGTTTTCACTCCCAAGTCATAAATCACCACCCAAAACTAGCCGAATTGTCCGAAATCTATTCCGAGCCCTATAACTCATAGGTCAACCTTTCCAAACTAGCCTTCTCTTAAAGAGACTAACTCTCTCAATTCCAACCAAACTCTGTCCGAATCACTTCAAACTCTTCAAACACATATAATGAAACATATAGAAGCATAAAACGGGGAAAACGGGGCGGTAACTCATGTGAAGACGGGTCGTGTTGTCATGTCCTCCCCAACTAAAACAAACCCTCATCCTAGAGCGGGTCAAGAAACATACCTGGAGCCTCAAACAAATGAGGATATCTTCTCCGCATCTCCTGCCCGGTCTCCCAAGTGGCCTCCTCCATGGGATGAACTCTCCACTGCACCTTCACCGAATCTATGTCCCTTGATCTCAACTTTCGAACCTGACGACCCAAAATAGCCACTGGCTTCACATCATAGGTCAAGTCCTCATCCAACCGCATCGTGCTAAAGTCTAATACATGAGACGAGTCCCCAACATACTTCCTGAGCATAGAAAAATGGAACACCGGGTGAACCCCCGACAATATGGGTGGCAAAGCAAGCATATAAGCCACCTCCCCAATCCTTCTAAGTATCTCAAAAGGTCCAATGAACCGCGTACTCAACTTCCCTTTCTATCCAAACCTCACTCACGCCTTTCATAAGCGAAACCTTCTCACCCACCATATAAGATACATCCCGAACCTTCCGGTCCGCATAACTCTTCTGATGCTACTGAGCCGTACGAAGTCTCTCCTGGATTACTTTCACTTTCTCTAAGGCATCCTGAACTAACTCTGTCCCCAATAGTCTAGCCTCGCCGGGCTCAAACCAGCCAACTGGAGATCTACACCGTCTCCCATATAAAGCCTCATATGGCGCCATCTAAATGCTGGACTGATAACTGTTATTATAAGAAAACTCCACAAGTGGCAAGAACTCAGCCCAAGAACCTCCAAAATCCATAACACAGGCTCACAACATGTCCTCAAATATCTAAATAGTACGCTCGAACTGCCCGTCCGTCTGAGGATGAAAAGCCATGCTCATTTGTATCTGAGTTCCCAACTCCCAATGAAAAGCCCTCCAGAATTGGGAAGAAAACTGAGTACCCCTGTCTGAGATAATAGAAACTGGAACCCCATGCAACCGCACAATCTCACGGATGATAATCTGTGCTAACTGCTTCGAAGAATAGGTGGTACACACCGGAATGAAGTGCACAGACTTGGTCAACATATCCACAATCACCCAAATAGAATCAAAGTTCCTCGAGGTATGAGGGAGACCACTCACGAAGTCCGCAGTAATCGTCTCCTATTTCCACTGGGGAATATCCATCTGCTAAAACACACCACCGGGTCTCTGATGTTCATATTTGACCTGTTGACAATTTAGACACCGAGCCACATAACTCACAATATTATTTTTCATTCTCCTCCACCAATAATGTTGTCTCAAGTCCTGGTACATCTTTGCGGCACTCGGATGAATAGAATACCGCGAGCTGTGGGCCTTATCTAATATCAACTCTCGGAGCCCATCCACATTGGGCACGCAAATCCGGCCATCCATCCGCAACACACCATCACTACCAATAGTCACATCTCTGGCATCATCATGTTGGACCCTGTCCTTCAGGACATGCAAATGCGAGTCATCATACTGGCGCTCCCTGATGCGATCGTACAAAGAAGATCGGGAAACCACACAAGACAACACCCGACTGGGCTCAGAAATATCCAACCTTACCATCCGGTTAGCCAAGGCCTGAACATTAACTGCAAAGGGCCTCTCCCCAAATTGAATGTACGCCAAGCTACCCATACTCACCGCCTTCCGGCTCAAAGCATCGGCCACTACATTGGCCTTCCCCGGATGATACAATATGGTAATATCATAATCCTTGAGTAACTCAAGCCACCTCCGCTGTCTCAAATTGAGGTCTTTCTGCTTAAACAAGTGCTGAAGACTGTGATGATTCGTGAACACCTCACAGGACATGGCATATAGATAGTGCCTCCAAATCTTTAAAGCATGAACTATAACAGCCAACTCCAAGTCATGAACATGGTAGTTTTTCTCATTGGGCTTTAGCTAACGAGAAGCATACACAATAACTCTACCCTCATGCATCAATACACATCCGATCCCAACTCTCGAAGCATCACAATATATCGAGTAAGAGCCTGAAGCTGATGGCAATACTAGTACCGGAGCTGTAGTTAAAGTTGACTTGAGCTTTTGGAAGCTCTCCTCACACTCATCCGACCACAAAAGTGGAGCATTCTTCTACGTCAACTTTGTCAAAGGCGAAGCAATAGATGAAAATCCCTGAACGAACCTACGGTAATAACCCGCCAAACCGAGGAAACTCCGAATCTCAATAGCTGAGGACGATCTGGGCTAACTCTGCATCGCCTCGAACTTCTTTGGGTCAACCTGAATACCATGAATGGACACCACATGTCCCAGAAAAGCTACGCAACTGAGCCAGAACTCACACTTGGAGAATTTGGCATAAAGCTTTTCCTGTCTCAACCTCTGCAATACCACCCTCAAGTGCTACACGTGCTCCTCGTGGCCACGCGAGTACACTAGTATATCATCAATAAAACGATCACAAAAGAATCCAGATACGGTTGAAATACACTTTTCATCAAGTGCATGAATGCGTCTGGGGCATTAGTCAGCCCAAATGACATAACCAGAAACTCATAATGCCCATATCTCGTCCTGAAAGCTATCTTCATGATATCAGAATCTCTAATCTTCAGCTGGTGATAGCCTGAACGGAGATCAATCTTAGATAATATCTTTGCCCCCTAAAGCTAGTCAAACAAATCCTCGATACGGGTAGTGGATACTTGTTCTTCACTGTCACTTTGTTCAACCATCTATAATCAATGCACATTCTCATTATGCCATCCTTCTTCTTTACAAATAACACTGGTGCGCCCCACGGCGACACACTCGGGCAAATGAACCCCTTATCTTGGAGTTCCTGTGGCTGCTCCTTCAACTCCTTTAACTCTGCTGGTGCCATACGATAGGTAGGGATAGAAATAGGCTGAGTGCCCGGCACCAAATTAATACCGAAGTCAATATCCTTGTCCGGCGGCATGCCCGGCAGGTCTGCTGGAAATACATCCGTAAATTCCCTCACCACGGGGACCGAATCAAGACTAGGAGCCTCAGCTCCAACATCCCTCACAAATGCTAGATATGATAAACATCCCTTACCAACTATCCGCTGGGCCTTTAAGAAAGAGATTACCCTACTGGGTACATAATCAGTCATACCGCGCCACACGATCCTCGAAATACTGGGCATAGTCAATGTGACTGTCTTGGTGTTACAGTCAATAATAGAATGGCACGGTGATAGACAATCCATGCCCAGAATAACATCAAAATCTACCATGCTCGATAGAAGCAAGTCAACTCGGGTCTCCATACCCCCAATAGTAACAAGACAGGAACAATACACGTAGTCCACAATAACAGTATCCCCCACCAGGGTAGATACATGCACAGGTAATGCAAGACACCCTCGGGTAATCCCCAAATGATGAGCAAAGTAAGAAGATACATAAGAATATGTGGATCCGGGATCAAACAAAATTGAGGTATCCATGTGGCAGACTGAAATAATACATGTGATAACAACATCCGAAGCAACAACGTCTGACCTGCCCTGAAGAGCGTAGCAACGAGCCTGACCACCACCGGATCAACCCCCCATCTGGGGTGACCCCTAACTGCCTGACCCTCACCCCTAGCTGACTGGGCGAGTGCTGAAGACACTGGACCAGAAGATGAAGGTTGGCCCCTCTGCTGAGATGAACTAGATGCACGGCGGGGACAATCCTTCCATAAATGCCCAAACTCGCCACACACATAACAACTCCCTGGCACTGGGGGCTGGGATTGAAGAGAACCCATCGCACCTGAGTAGCTGGCTGAAGAACTAGGCTGAGATGAACCCTGAACAGATAGAACATGAGACGAACTCTACGCTGGAAGTGCACTCAAAGAGGGTTGACTTTGCTGAGAGCCCTGAAAACCCTGACCAGAAGACGAACCACGGTACTCTGACCGAACTGGTTGTGGAGCCTTGAAAGAATGACCCCTGCTCTGCTAAAAGTGGCCCCTAGACGGAGCACCACTGGATCCACCTGATCCTCGAGGCCTCTTATCCTCCCTCTCCTGACGGCGAGCCGTCTCGGTATCACGGGCTATATCCACCGTCTTTTCAAAGGTGTGACACAGGACCCTCTCACGAGTCATCAGAATACAGATGGGATAAATGATTTCGTCCACAAATCGTCTGATCATATCCTGATATTTCGGAACCTCCACGGAGCATAACGATCTAACTCTGCAAATCTCACCTCATACTGCATCACAGATACCCCCCTGACGAAGCCACTCAAATTGCCAGCGTAATCCTCCCTCTGCGACCGAGGTACCCACTTATCCAAAAAGATGGTGGAGAAATCCTACCAAGATAACGGTGTTGCACCTGTTCGTCTACGCCGCTCATATGCCTCCCACCAGGTAAAGGCTGCTCCTGAGAATTGAAAAGTGGTAAAAGATACCCCACTAGTCTCCAAGATCCCTGCTGTCCTAAGCATGCGTCGTCACTTGTCGAGTAACCCCTGGTCATCATCGCCCGGAACACCGCTAAAAGTAGGAGGTGAAAGCCTGCTAAACCTTTCAAGACGACGTTGCTCGTCATTTGGCATCACTGGCACCCGATCACCCTGAACTGGAACAACTGATTGAATAGGGGAAACTGGCTGAACTGGTGGTGCCTCTGGGGTCTGCAAACCCTGAACAACTTGCTCCAGGGTGCGAGCTGCGGGGTCTTGATGACCACCCCCGGTCTGAGATGTAGTTGTGGCAGTAGTAGCCGAGACCACCTGAGCCAGGCTAGTGCAAACCGATAAGATTTGAGCCAGGGCCTCCTAAAGACCCGGAATCACGATGGGCATTGTTGGTGCCTGAGCAGGTTCTGCTGGAACCTCTACAGCTGGAGGTTGATCCCGAATGGGGCAATTGGTGGGTCAACTGGTGCTGCCCCTGCTGCTCTGCCTCGACCATGACCACGACCGCATCCTCGGCCTCTAGTGGATGGCAATGGTGGTCGTCCGCCACGTCCAGTCGCACAAGTTCTTGCCATATATTAGAGAATAGAGTACAAAAGTTCAGTTCTCAAATCAACAAAGTCGCCTGACAAGAAGTTCAAGAATATGAAGTTTTCCTAAAGGTTCTGCAACCTCTCGAGGATAAGTACAGACCTCTCCGTACCAATCCGAGAGATTCTACTAAACCGGCTCGTGACTCGCGAGACCTGGTAACCTAGGCTCTGATACTAACTTGTCACAAACCAAACTCCGGTCGTGATGGCGCCCAACACCTTGTTAGGAAAGCCCGACCATTTAAACCTTTTCCAGCCAAATCATTTACTTTAATACTAAGTTAGCATAAATTCTCAATTAATATTGATAAGACTGCGGAATCCGTAATGTGAAAATAACTACATCCCAAAAGGAACCAGTGTCACAACTCTGCCCTTTAAATATAACTGAACAGTACTCTAAACAAAGAAAGTCTAGATACAGAAACAAAGATATATTAGAGGAGAGATCAGGTCCTGCGGACGCCAGCAGCTACCTTGACAACTCCGGTATAGAACTGAAAAAGCAATAACAAATCGCAACTACGCCTCAGGGATCCCTGTATCTGCACACAAGGTGCAGGGAGTAGAGTGACTACTTCAAATGCAGAGAGTAATAGCAACAAATAACAACTGAATATAAGAAATCGGGTAAGAACACTATACAGTTTTAATATCAATAGTAATGACAGTGAATAATGCTAAACAGGGGAGACAGTCTGGTTATTACTTCTCTTTTTGTCCGACTAGTTACTAACGTTGCTGCGGCGCGCAGCCTGATCCAATATCATATATATATAGTGTTGCGGCGTGCAGCCCGATCCAATATAATATATATAGTGTTGCGGTGTGCAGCCCGATCCAATATAGTATATATAATGCTGCGACGTGCAGCCCGATCCAATATATATATATATGTATTTATTTATATATACAATAATATTGTGGCGTGCAGCCCGATCCAATATAATACATCATTGCGCTCACTGGGGGTGTGTGCAGACTCCGGAGGGGCTCCTTCAGCCCAAACGCTATAATACTGCGACGTGCAGTCCAATCCATATAATATATTGCTGCGGCGTGCAGCCCGATCCATATAATATGTTGATGTGGCGTGCAACCCGATCCATATAATATATTGCTGCAGCGTGCAGCCCAATCCAGTATAATATATATAATGCTGTTGCGTGCGGCCCGATCCGATATAATATATATATACTGATTCGGCGTGCAGCCCGATCCAATACATGTATATGTATATAATGCTGCGGCTTGTAGCACGATCCGGCATATACCAAATACCCTCACTACGGGGTCCTTGATCTCTCTCAGTCAATATAGACTTGGCCTTTCGGGCCCACTCAGCTAAAACGGGGTATTCAACCCTATGTATTGCTCATTTGGGGTGCAGTTACTACGTTCAGTTTATTTCATGATTTATAGTCAAAAGTCAGGACAGATGGTATGTGTCCAATAGGTAAAGTGAGGTCAATCGGCTCATCATTATCCCTAGGAGTTCTACAGATCGGCACAAGGCCCCAAACATGGCAACTAGCCCAAATTTTACGAGTACAAGCTCAGTCTCAGTCAAGAAGTATAGTAAATCATTAGTCGGGATAAACCAAGTCCGAGTCCCCAGCAGATACATCACCATGCTCATCACAAGACGCGTGTCTCATCTCAACATATCACCACATATTGCTAATACGGGGTTTCAAACCCTCAGTATATCATTCATAACCATTACTCACCTCAAACCGACCAAAATCATAACTCGCATTGCGCTTTCCTCGCAAATCAACCTCCTCGGGTGCACAATCTGACCGAAACCACAAGGAATATGTTATAATAGGCTAATGGGACATAACTCAATATAAAGAACTCGAAAAACACCCAAAAATACGAAGTTGGCAAAACCCGAGCCCCGGGCCCACTTCTCAAAAAAATTATGAAATTCACATCACCGGAATCCTCGTCTCGCCACGAGTCCGTACATGTAAAGTTCATCAAAATTGGAGTTCAAAGGGGCCATCAAATACCCAATTTTTCATTTCAAAAACCAAACCCTAGCTTCTTCAATTTTTACCCAAATTTCAGAGAATTAATGGATGATTCTTTAATTAAATGACGTATCTAGGCCACGAGACTTACCTCCAATCACTTCCCGTCGAAATCCCCTTCACAATCTACCAACAATCTCTCAAGGTGGTGCAAAAATGGAGGAAATAATGATAGGGTCGCGGATGAAATGTTTAAACAAAAGCTTCTCTGCCCAGCAATTATCTTCTATGCGATCGTAGCCCCTGGCTTGCGATCGCAGAGCACAATTTTTGAACCTCCAGTTTTCCTCTTATGCGATCGCAATAGACCCCATGCGATTGCAATGAATACAGACTTCAAACTACGCGATCGCGTCCTTACCTATGCGAACGCACTAAACCACTTCCCAATCTTATGCGATCTCATAGCCCCTTACGCAATCGCATAACATAAGAAATAAGACCCAGAAAAAACCTCCTATGCGATCGAAACGCTTCCTCTGCGATCGCATAGAGCAACTGGCTCTGCAACAGCTGGAGCCCAAATATGCAACTTTCAATCATTAAACATTCTCCGATAACCACTCGAAACCATCCCGAGGCCCTCGAGACCTCAAGCAAAAGCACCAAACTACCCCAAAACATCATACAAACTTGTTCCAATCATAAAAACACGACCAACAACACAAAAATCATCAATTAACAACGTATTCAAGCCTAAGTTAAACTAAAACTTTCGAAACTCACATTCGATCAAAAAACCAACCAAACGACGTCCGATTGACATGAAAATTTGTAGACATATCCAAAAACACCTAACGAAGCTAGAAAAACTCTCAGAATTCCATTCCTACCCCAGATCAAAATCTCACCTATCAACCGGAATTCGACGAAATTCAAACTTAGCCAATTCAAGCCTAATTCTACACCGGACCTCCAAATTCAATTTTGTTTTCACTCCCTAGTCTTAAATCACCACCTGAAACTAGCCAAATCATCGGAAATCCATTCGAGTCCTATAACTCATAAGTCCACATCCGGTTGAGTTTTCCAAACTAGCCTTCTCTTAAAGAGACTAACTGTCTCAATTCCAACCAAACTCTGTCCGAATCACTTCAAACTCTACAAACACATATAATGAAAATATAGAAGCATAAAATAGGGAAAATGGGGCAGTAACTCTTGTAACTACGGGTCGGATCGTCACATAAAATAGTTAGTACAATTCACTATTGAATGGTGGAGAAGGCCAGTGAATACAAGCTTGGAAGTAGTGTACCATGGCATACATGTCTAATTGTATGGCATCCTTGGAAGAGAAGCAATTAAGGAATGCATGGGAAGAGTATATCTATCAACAAGTTGATTTTTATAATCTCAAAGGATATACATATGATGTTAAAGGTCATAAGACCAAGATTTTCAGGAGTCACATCCAGCTTGCTGAATTTGCATGAAAAAGTGATGCAACATGTCCCTAAGTTGAAGTATATAGAAGTGTTGTGGCAACTTCCTCCGTGGGGTGGATCAAATGTAACATAGATGGTGCATGCATATGGGACAATGTTGGAGCATCATATGCATCTTGTATTAGGGATAGAGTTGGAGATCTTATATATACACATGCATATGAATTTTAAGATGCTACCAATAACATATCAAAAGCTCAGGCAAGTCTGGAGGCACTAATGTATATAGTTCATGCCCAGTTTCCTCTTTATTTGATTGAAATAAACTCATTATTGATGATATATGCGTTGGAGTATGTTTTATAACAACCATGAAGTATTGTTAATCATTTGGAGGAGATCAAACCTCTGTTCTCTAGAGGTGTGTTCCGAAAAGTATATGTGATGAGAGAATGGAATAAAATGGTAGATCCCTTTGCCAATCATACTATTAAACAACATGCCATGGTCTGGGTGAATTCATTTGAGGGGTTAGATACTCATGAAGGGAAGATTTTGAATAGTTACAAGCTACAAATACCATATATTAGGGTAAGAACAGCAAAGCCAAACTCTAGATAATTTATGTATTATGAAGAAATAGGATGATATGGGGAAAACACGGTAATGAGGGGAAGGAGGATGAGGTGTATTGGAGAAGAGGAGATGGTCACAAGCATTGAGCAATGATGGGGTTTTAATGTCTTTGCTTTATGCTTCTTATGTTTTGATGATCTAAAAAATTTATTGTTAACAACTAGATAGAGAACCTGACTCACTTGGTACACATCTCAAAGGAATAATAGTCCTGTCTGATCTCCAACAAATGAACTACTACAAAGAGGAACACAACAGGGACCTGATACCTTGGTGTTCTGTGATAGAAGTACAAGTCAACAACAGCTAGAACGCAAATGCAAAGAGTGACTGTCTGCATACTTTACATGCGACAGTGCAGTAGATAGTGCGGTAGTCACTTCTTATTGGGAAGAAACACGTATCAAGAATTGACATCGCCATTATTATGTATTTTGTGATATAACAACCTGGTGCAAGGCACAATGCATTCACTTGAGCATTTAGTGATATCCTTTCAAGCAGCAAAGTGTTCATCTAGCATTGAAGTCACAAGTGTGTCAAGGACAAGAAGGAAACTCAACTAAAGGATCTGTTTCACAATGAGTCAATGTATATCTGTAGCTAAGTTGTAATATTATTGTTTATTATTCATTGTAACTCCTATATTGCTTTCTTAAAAGTTGTATTTTAGGAAAACCAAAAATCAAAAACCCTCTAAGTTTTTGTTGTGACTAGAGTTAGTCATAAGTTAAAGTCTTTTTAATTAGAGAGTAACAAAATAACTTGTGGTAAGAGTATCACAAGTTAGTTAAGTTGAAATCTTTGTAATAGAGTCATTACAAAGTGGCTTGTAATAGTGAGATTACAAGTTAGTGAAGTAGAAAGCCTACAAGTGTAGGTCATGGGTTTTGTCCCCTTGAGTGGGATTTTTCTACGTAAAAATTCCGTGTCTCTTTTACTTACTGCATCATAAGAATTCTCAGCAAAAACTCATAAAGGATCATATACTCTATAGTTTGGTGGACTCATATAACCTATCAATTAGTATTAGAGCGGATTTTTTCTATAAGCTTAACATCTAGAAAGGATCTCAATGCTTGCTCTACCCAACTTTGAGGAAGGACAATCAACCTACAGACTTCATAGATTCAATGGTCAGTACTATGGCTGGTGGAAGACTCGTATGCATGATTTAATAATGGCTGAAGATTCAGAACTATGGGACATCATCTGTGATGGTCCACATGTTCCTATGAAGAAGCTTGGAGAAACTGGACCAACGATGCCGAAAGACAAAAAGGAGTACTGTGATACTGACAGAAAAGTCGTAGAAAAGAACTATCGCACCTAGAAGATCTTGGTATGTGGTATAGGACCTGATGAGTACAGTAGAGCCTCAACTTGTGATTCTGCCAAAGAAACATGGGAAGCATTGCAAACCGCACACGAAGGAACTACTCAAGTTAAATAGTCCTAGATATATTGACATGCTCACCACTGAGTATCAGCTCTTCAGGATGAAGGATGATGAGTCTATACAAGATATGCACACTAGATTCACATCCATCTTAAATGAGCTTCATTTACTTGGAGATGTTATTACCCAGAAACAAGATTGTAAGGAAAATTCTCAGTGTTCTACTTGGTTCTTGGGAATGTAAGGTAAATGCCATCACTGAATCTAAAGATTGACAAACTCTAACCATGGATGAGCTGATTGGTAATCTGAAGACATACGAAATGAAAAGAAAGAAAGACAGTGAAAGAAGAGAGCCAAAGAAGGAAAAGAACTTGTACTCAAGGCTAAAAACAGTGACTCAAGTGAAGAAGATAGTGATTTAGCCTATCTTACTAAAAGGTTTCAAAAGATGGTTCAAAGGAATGGTGGTATACCAAAAAGGGGCAGTTCAAGTAAGGCAAGGAACAAAGATCTCTGTCACAGGTGCGGAAAGCCAGGGCATTTCATCAAAGACTGTCCACTTCTGAAACAGGAGCGATACAAAAAAAACCCTAACAAAGCAGTAATAAGGAACCCGGTTCCAGACAACGATTCAGTCGAAAAAGTGTAGTTGGCAATATTGTGAAGCAGGCTCTTGCTGCCTGGGGATATGCCTCGTCTGAATCAGAAAGGGAAACAGATGTAGAAAATATCTCCATGATACTAAAGCAATGAAATATGACTCAGTGTTCGCGCTGATGGCTCAGTCTAACGATGATGAAGAAGATGAAAATGATGAGGTAAATTTAAGGAATATTCAGAGAAATCTGAAATCCTACCCTTATAAGAAGTTAAGGTCATTAGTAAATATTCTAATTGATGCATATTATAGCCTTAATAATGATAAGAAGATCATGACCTTAGAACTAGGAGAAGCTGAACAATCTAGAGATGATGTGATGGTCTGTGTAGTGGACCTAAATGAGACCATAGCTAATCTTGAAAAGGAAAAAGAAGTTTTGAATGAAAAAGTAATAGTGTAGAAAATGAGAGATATGGCTTGATGGTAGTGGTTGTTGATTTGAAGGAAACCATAGAAGGTCTTAGCAATGAGAAACACACTCTAGAAGAGAAAATTGTAGCTACTCCACAAGAGAGGTATGATTTTTTTATGATAATCACTAACCTAGAGGAAACCATTGAGGGACTCAATGGAGAAAATATGACTATGAGTCTCGAGAAATGGAAGGTTTTAGCTAGTTAGACATACATCAAGCTCTAAAAAGAATTAAATGATGTGAAAACTAGTCTATGTGGTTCTCAGATGCTGTCACTGCCATGTACTTCAACAATAGTGGAAACATGTAGGGAATCGGGTTACAAAAGGAGAAAACTCCCTATAACCCTCATAGCAAGTACGTCATTGTTCTTGATAATTGGCTGTGTACCTACTGTGGGAACAGTGGGCACTTCAAGGAAAAATGCCAAGCCAGGGTTCAATCATTTCAGAAAAACCAAGTGTTTACTAAAAAAGTGACTACTAAAGAGGGACCAGGTACCGTTCTCAAGAAGCGAATATTGCCTGTACGAACTAGAAAAGCCCCCATCCATCCCCTTTTTTCATAATAAGGGACCTAAACTAGTTTGGGTTCCTAAATCTAACCCATGATTTATATCTACAGGGAACAATGAGAAGAAGTAGACTGCAATGGTTCACGAACACTGGATGATAAAAATACCATGGACCGTCTCTCACTAAAAGTCCTGCAGGAAAAGGGAAAGTATCTTGTATATATATATATATATAAAAGGGGGGAGGGGTACATTCTCAGTGTTGAAAAAATGGAAATTCTGTGTCACACTCAATTGAGAATGTGAGCCGTGAGAGCTGCTTGAAGCACACTCTCTTGAGTGCATCTCAAATCTGTGTTAAAGGGATAAAAGTAGAGTTCTTATAAAAAGTGTGCATAGTTACCAATCTGGTAACTGGTAAAGCTGACTTAGTCGCCAAAAGAACAAGAATATCTACCTCGTTGACCTTAAATCCATACAAATTGATGATATGATCTGCATAAAGGCTGTTGACAATGATGCAAAACCTTGGCATAAAGGATTGGAACACTCAAGGCTCTCACTTCTGAATGAACTGATTCAGAAGAACCTAGTTCGTGGGCTGCCAAAATTCAAGATCCACCTGGACACTATTTGTTAGAGCAAAGGAAAAGATTTTGAAGTATTTGCGACACTTGTCAGGAAAGATCCAAGTGGAGACAAAACTGAAGGAATCACGTATCAGATCTGACAATGAGATAGAATATGTCAATGCCAAGATTTGATGAGTCTTGTAATGAAGATAAGATCACTCACAACTTCTCGCCACCAAGGACTCCACAGCTAAATGGTGTTGTTTAAAGAAAGATCAAAACTCTGGAAGACATGGAATAGATAATGCTCATTGACAAGGGATCACCAAAAGTTTCTGGGCAGAAGAAATAAATGAGGCTTACTACTTGGTGAACATGTGTATACTCAGGTCCTTCCTCAAACAAAACCTTCATTGAGTTGCTCAATGGAAGTTTGATGTAAGAAGCAACCCTTCTGAGATACTTCCCTCAAAGTAAAGCCCACAAAGTCTACAATAAAAGAGCATACTATATGGGAGAAAGTGTTCATATGATACTCAATGCGACACCCTCATCTAATAAAGGTAGGAACTGTGGTGATCAAGACGATGAACTACTTTTGGTCCCTGAGAAATATCTATTGTTTCAATTGGGAAGGTTGATATGATGAGTTAGATGAAGGATGCAGGTGAAGACAATGCAACATCCTCTTCCACCTCGCATGAGGAACCTGATACTTCATTTACGACCATTAAAGCTGAAGAAACTGTTGGAGATGCAGTGCAAGGGATTCCACAAGTAGTAGAACAAGGAGTGCAAGGAAATCTACTTAATTTACCCAGGTTCTTCACAAATCAAACTTCAGTCCCCACTTATAAACACAAAAGCTCCCATATACTTGATAACACAATACTCCCCTTCATTCTAGATCAAGACAAGAACAAAAATCCCAAAAAATCCCCTAGACTCTTCTGTACTTCTATTCCAGAAAGAACTAGAAATCAAATCCCAAGGAATCTTACTTGAAGGCTGCCAAAAGAGTTTTAAGATACCATAAGGAAACACAGGACCTGGTCATGTATTACCCCTCAGGTAGCAACTTTAAATCTCATTGGGTATGCTAATGCTAACTATGCAGGTTATCTTGTGGACAGGAAAAGCACTTCTAGAATGACCACTTTCTATGATCATGTCTCATTTTTTAGTGCACAAGGCAACAAACTCAGTGGTCCCTGAAACGACTAAAGCAAAATATGTAGCTGCAATATCCTATTATGCTTAACTCTTATAGATTAAGCAGCAATTGGAGGATTTTAGAGTATTCACTGACTGGGTGCCTCTTCTATATGAAAACACTGGTACACTCAACTTGTCCAAGAATCCATTTCAACACAAAAGGATCAACCAAATTGTTGCAAGGCATCATTTTCTGAAGGATAATGTGGAGAAAAGGTTGATCTGTATTAAGTTCGGCAGCACAAAAGACCAATTCTAGATATCTTCACCAAAGCCTTGCATATGGAACTCTCTGAAAGAAACAAGGTGAAGCTGGGGGTATTGAAGCCAAGTTGAGAACCTGATTCTCCATTAGTTGGCTATGAAAATTACGTTAAGGTAAAATGAGCTAAAGTGTTTTCGAGCCAAGACTATCTCACATCGATACCATTATAGGTAAACACGCATGATGATCATAGAAGCAAAAGGTGCAATTATGAATTGTGAAAGAAGAGCTTGTAAAATCTTTTTCAAAAATGGTCGGGCATCAGCTTTTTGTACCACAGGTTATTAGTAATGTGTTGTTTTGCATGCTTTCTCAAATACGGTCGAATAGGACGGCAGAACTGGAGCGGGATTGCTCCTGCCGAGACGCTCGTTGTTCACCGTTTTACCTGCAAATAAGCAATACAAGTGCATATGTTCAAAAATTTAAACTTGATGCAAGTTCTCGTTGGACCATAAATGATGTCTTTGGATGGTTAGGATAACGTCCTCAGACCATGATGTCCTGGGCCATGAAGCACTTAATAAAGGATTCGCAGGGTATGAAATGATGTTCTCGGGATAAGAGAATGATGCCTCCAAGCCATGATGCCTTTGAATAATAATATGCAAAACATGAAAAAAGGGTCCTCAGGCCATGGCATGGCATTCTTGGGCTATGAAAATGGTGCCTCCAAACAATGACACCTTTGGATAGGTGGCGATCTTTCAACCGTTGTAGGATGTATATAAGGTGGTGATATTTTAGCCGATGCAAGACATAAATAAAGGTGGTGATCTTTCAGCTGATGCAGGTAGTAAATGAGGGGTGTGGTACTTCAGCCGATGCAAGAAATAAACGAGGTGTTGATTTTTCAGCCGATGTAAGATGCAATAAGTGGCAATCTTTCAGCCGATGCAGGATGTAAATAAGGTGGCGATATTTTAGCCGATGCAAGTCATAAATAAAGGTGGTGATCATTCAGCCGATTGAGGAAGTAAATGAGGGTGGCGGTATTTTAGCCGATGCAAGAAGTAAACAAGGTGGTAATTTTTCAGCCGATGCAGGATGCAATAAGTGGCGATCTTTCAGCCGATGCAGGATGTAAATAAGGTGGCGATATTTCAGCCGATGCAAGATGGAGGTAGAGCTTAACCTCGGAAGGTAGGATGGTAGCCTTATACGATGCAGAGAAATGCAGATGGAGGTATAGCTTAACCTCGGAATGTAGAATAATAGCCTTATGCAATGCAGGAAATGCATATGGAGGTAGATCATAACCTCGGAAGGCAGAATAGTAGCCTTATTCAATGCAAGAAATGCTAATAGAGGTAGAGCTTAACCTCGGAAGGCAGAACGGTAGCCTTATGCAATGCGAGAAATGCAATGGAGACATAACTTAGTCTCAGAAGGCAGAATGGTAGCCAGCCTTATGCAATGCAAAGAAATGCAAAACGAGTAATAATAAAATTTCTTACCTGATAGCTGATTGCAATATCGTGGCTTCTGGGGACATTGCGTATGAATAGCAATTGTAAATAGGTAAGGGTTATGAGAGTTGTATTCCTGAGAAGTATGAGTGATGATTTTATGCCTTGGTTGCCTGCATCCAGAGAAAAATCATGCGCTTTGTAAGGGGGGAGGTTAGTTCATATCCCCGTTGACTTCGCTTGACCTGCTCGGCTCTGTTTCGGCGATATTGTGTATATCATTGGGGTAGCGTCACTAGACAAAGCAATTTTGGTAGCAGACATGCATGATTTAGTATAAATGATGTAAATACATAATTAATAGTTTTCTTTAGATGAACCGACGACTGTGACGTGGTCCAAAACATTGCAACCTCTCTCACTCTGGAATTTGAGGGTCCTCCTCAAAATTCTACCACTGTTTACTACGTTGGTGCTTCTAACGGGTCCTAACAATAAATGGCTGAAATCAATTTCAGAATTTTGAGGATCCTCCTCAAAATTCTGCCCTAGTTTCCAATATGGGGGGGGGGGGGGAATGAAAATTTCATTGAATTGTGACCGAACCCATAGGGCTGCCTACCTATCCCCTATTAAATGGGAATCAGTGCAGGCGTACTTCAAATTACATCATAAAGGAAAGAATAAAGATGACACATAGTATCGCTTGACTGCATCTGAATTGATCGACTTTGGCCAAACTTCTCCGTCCATTTCTTCAAGTATGAGGGATCCTCCTAATAGAACCTGGTGAACCATTAAGGACCCTTCCAGTTGGGGGAGAACTTCCTTTGTCTTCATCTTGATGTGGAAAAATTTTCTTTAAAACCAGCTGTCCTGGTGCGAACTGTCTTGGCATGACTCTTTTGTTGAAGGCTCTGGACATTCTGTTCTGATAAAGTTGACCATGTAAAAATGCATTCATTCTTTTCCCATCTATAAGAGCCAACTTCTCGTAGAAACTCTTCACCAATTCTGTGTTGTCGAGCTCAGCTTCCTATATGATCCTTAGGGAAGGAATTTCTACTTCGGCGGGAATGACCGCCTATGTACCGTAAACCAACATATAAGGGTTTCCCCGATTGATGTACGGACTGTGGTGCGGTACCCCAATAAGGAAAATGATAACTTCTCATGCCATTATGCTTCTCTATCATTTTACTCAATATCTTCTTGATATTATTATTGGCATCTTTTATGGCTCCGTTCATCCGGGGTCTATAAGATGTAGAATTCTTGTGCTTAATCCTAAAGGTTTCACACATGGCTTTCATCAAATCACTATTGAGGTTGGAACCATTATTAGTGATGATTACTCTAGGATGCCGAACCGACAAATGGTATGGTCGCGGACAAAATCTGCCACAACGTTCTTAGTCACTACTTTGTATAATGCTGCTTCAACCCATTTGATGAAATAATCAATTGCTACTAGAATGAACATGTGCTTGTTTGATGCGGCAAGTTCGATTGGTCCGATAACATCCATTTTCCAAGCGGCAAACAGTCATGGCGAGCTTGTTGCATTAAGCTCATTTGGAGGCACCTTTATCATGTCTGCATGTATCTGACAGCGACGCACTTTCGGACATACTGGATTTAGTCCGTTTCCATGGTCATCCAAAACTAACCAGCTAGGAATATCTTTTTAACTAAGACAAAACCATTCATATGTGGACCGCGTATTCCATCATGGATTTCTTCTGGTAGTTTAGATGCTTCTTTTGCGTCGACACACCTTAATAACCGCAAATCAGGAGTCCTCCTATACAGGATTCCTCCGTTGCGAAAGAAATTGTTTGATATCCTTCGAAGTGTGCACTTCTGAGTGGGCTTTTTAAGCTCTGGGTATTCTCCTTTTACAAAGTATTCTTTGACTTTTTCTGCATCTCCCAGGTTAACAACCTAAGTCTCGTCCAGGTTGGACTTAGGTCTATTCTAGAAATTTTCAACCTCTTTAACAACCTTTTTCGGTATGTCTTCTTCCTCTGAATCTATATCTGTTTGTTGTGTTGTCTCGTTGCAAATCACAGTCATCGGTTCATCAAGATAAGTAATAGTAATGTTGTAGAGATCAAGTAAATGGGAGAAAGTAATAAGATTAAGATTTATAAGAAACCGAAGTGCTTTGATAAATTTCATAACAATTTTGAACATTGAGCTCTTATTGCGAAATTTCAAAAATGCGAAAAGAAAGTCAACTCACAAAAATAAAAGATAATGTATGGTTCGTTGTTCAGCCTTGCTACCCTGAAGCTTTTCGGGCTCTGGTAGTTCTAATGGTCCAGTTGTTGAGGCATGCTCCTCGTCTCACAACCTGTATGGAAGGGCCTTCCCCCTCCTCTTCGAAAATGACACAACAATCCATGTCATCATCTTCCAAGAAAAAAAATTTCATTGCTGCTAGTGTTTACTCTTCTTCCGACCCATATATAACATCGGCTGGTTGAAAAGTCTTCTCTAAATTGTGGATAGTAAGGACATCGCCATTGTGGCGACCATTCATTAAGCTATTTCCAGGTGTACTTGTATCCCAAACTGAAGGTGGTACCATGTTTCTTTATCTTGATAGGCTTAGCGATCCCTTGGAAATTCTTGCCGAGTCCCTTGCCAGGTTTATGTCCACACCAGTTCAATATGTTTTCGATTTTGTTGTCCCACCATTTGCCCTTGTCAACCACGTTGACTCACTCAATGTGGTGATATGTATCTCCACCTATCTTCCTTCTGCCTCCGATTAATGGGATGGTCTGGTGACTGTAAATAGAATTACTACCGCCGACATGAATGATCACCTCTTGGTAGTTCCACTTAAGCTTCACTATCTGATGTAGTGTTGATGCTACAGCCCCAACGGCTTGAATCCACGGCCTCCCCAATCGCAGGTTATAAAATGCTGGTATGTCTATTACTTAAAAGTCAACTTCAAACCAAGTAGGCCCCATCTGCAATCACAGACTGATTTCCCCAATGTTGGATCTTTGAGAACCATCGAAAGCCTTGACATTGATGGTACGTCCTTGATCTTATGCAGACCATTTCCCAATTTTCTAAGGGATACCAATAGACAAATGTTGAGACTAGACCCTCTATCGATCAGGACCCCGGTAATAAAATAATCCTCGTATTACACTGTGATGTGCAATGCCGTGTTGTGGCTCAACCCCTCTAGGGGCATCTCATCTTCACGAAAAGTGATTTTGTGACTTTCCAATACCTGCCCTACCATGTTTGTCATTTCTCCTCCGGTGGTGTTTCTTGGTACATAGGCCTCACTAAGCACCTTTAACAATGCGTTCTTATGTGCGTCGGAACTCTGCAGCAAAGCTAGGATTGAAATATGTACTGGTCATTTGTTTAGCTGATCAATGACCGAAGACTCCTTGGCTTGTATCTTCCTCCAGAGGTCATCGAGCCCAGTTTTAGTGATAGTTGGCCGTCCAGAGGCCTGCTTGCTTGATTCAACCAAATGTTTCGGGATATAAACCCTACATATTCATGTCATACCCTATGCCGCAATTGCTTCTCTGAACTTGGTTTTCCCTTTCCTTCCTGCCTCGACTATGTAGTCCTATGGGATGACTTTTGTGTGGAATGGTTTTACGACTGTCATTGCTACCGGAATGGGCACCGTTACTTTGGAAGTTAATACAACAACTTCAAATGGTGCTTTTGGGGACCCAAACTCGACCTCAATTGGTGTTGGCATCTTTGCAGAAGAGGGTGTTTCTAATTCAAATGGTATGGATATGTTCACCTCGGCGTCTCTAGAAGGCTGAATCTGGACTACAATCGGGTTAAGGGTGATTGTTGGTTTATTTGGATTGTCGCCTTCTGCGATCAAACCGATCGATCCCTTGGGATCCCAAATTCCCAATCATCTTCTACCTCAATCATTTGAACACCTCCACCATTGTGATCTGGTAGAGGGCTGTTGCAGACATTTGGAGCAAGCTCCTCTGCCACGATGATTTTGTTATCAATGAAAGCTTGGATCTTATCCTTCAGGGAGCATCATTCATCAATGGTATGCCCTTTTAGGCTAGAATGGTATGCACAGATTTTATTTGGGTTGATCCATTGGGAGGTCTGTGGTCGGAATTTAGTTGGGGTCTGGGAAAGTTTTGGCGTGAGGGAGGTGATTGATAGTGGGGTTGTGAAGTGTTGTAAGCTTGATAGACGCGTGCAGGTTGGGAATATCTGGGTGAAGCAGGTTGATGTGTAGGAGGTGGAGATGATTAATAAGTAGGCGGTGGATTTTGGTAGGAGTAATTTGGAGTGGACTTATATATAAGTGGAGGCATGGGATACGTTTGATATTTGACAGGTGATTTGGTTCTCTATGCAAACATTACGGCACTACCTCCCTTTTCTTGGTAGTGTCACTAGACTATAGAGCCTTGTTGGTAGCCTGCAAAGCTTCAAAGTTCGTGACCATACCACTTTTAATACCTTCCTCGATCCTCTTTCCTAGTTTGACGATGTCAAAAAATTTGTGATTTTGATCAGCATCAGTCTTTCATAAGATTGCAGATCTTGGGCCTGGACGAAAAACTTGTTCATCTGTTCTTCCTCCAAAACAGGTCGGACCTCGGCATCTTCTGATCTCCAACGAGTGGCATACTCGCGAAATGTTTGTGTGGGATTCTTTTTCAAATTATGAATATAAAACACGTCCGGTGCATTTTCTGTATTGAACTTGAATCTATCCATGAAAATCGAATACCATACTCACCTAGTTAGACCGTTTCTTCGGGTCTTGGCTAATGTACCAAGACAGAGCATCTCCTTTCAGGCTCTTCCTAAAAAGCTTCATTTGAATCCTTTCGTCCTTCCCGACTCTGACCAGCTTATCGCATTATGTTCTAAGATAAACTCTAGGATCTCCTATTCTTTCAAACATTTCAAACTTGGGAGGTTTGTACATCTTGGTCAGTTCGACATCTTGTTGTATTGAAAGGTCTTCGTAATTCATCCCTTCAATCCCCTTACTTCATTCGACGCCCTGAATTCGGCTAGTCAGTTTCTTGAGTTCTTCTGCTAGGTTCTTGATAAATGAGTCTTTATCATCAGACTCGGGTGTGCTTGAAATGGGTTGAGTGGGGTGTGGCACAGTTTCTGTGTATATGGGGTTGTTATGGTGAGTGTGGAAATGGTCATTTGTGGAGCTTAGTGGTTCAGGGAAGCGTTGGAAGTGTGGAAAGTATTGCAGTGATGGTTGGTTTCAGTATGTTTTGTGGAGGTGTGGGGTTTTGGGTGTTTGAAAATTGACATCTAGAGTGGTGAGAGAAAATGAGAAGCTCTCCAAGTTCTGGACCTGGTCAAGTTCCTCTTAAAATTTCAACAGTTTCTGCTGGAGTTGGGATTCACTTTCTTTGGAGATATGAGTACCCTGAGTGATTTCTGCTCGTTCTACCGAGTTTTTCTTTCTGATGTAGCTCAGATCTTCCATTTTTCCCTTGTTCCTTTTTCTGACGAGACTAGTAAAAGGAGTGGGTGGAGGGCCCTTGGATCTTGTGGAGCAAGATGATGATGCCAGAGTGAAAGAACTAATATTTGGGGAGAGGGAATAAAATAAAAAGTAAAACAAAAGGCAACAAGTTAGTGAGGATTATGAGAAAAAGTGTTGCAATATTTAAACACATAGTGCAAGAATATAAACCGAATCCTAATTTGGGAAGCCTCGTTGTGCCCAAGGTAGGCCTAGTGACAAATTGACTTGGAGAACTTGTAATGCTAAATGCCTTATTTTATTGACAAAAAGTAGGTGAATCCCAAAACGACACTAAACAACAAGAAACAAAATGTCACTAGTGGCCATTGGCCTTATTACATTTTTTAAAGAAAAAAGAAAAGACTCCTATCTACTTGGTCCCAGAAGGACCTTCCTCTGGTTGAATGCTCTCGTTGACTAAATCCTCCAATTCGCAGGTTCACCAGTAAAAATTCCTTTGCCAAGTGTTCTCCTTCGTTTCCCTCAGCGTTCTGGCAGTCGGTGACTCTTTTCCTCACTTTTCCTTCCAATTCCAGAAGACTGTACTCCAGATATTCCAACTTTTTGCTAGCTTTGGTAGTCCTCTCTTTCCACTCATTAATTTGGCCATTTGATGGAAGACTCCTCCACCAGTCTAGCAAGAGTTGGGGCGTGCTAGTCATACCGAAACTGGGGACCTCGTACCTCATTTTCTGCCAAACAAAAGGATTAATACCACCCCCACCGGACTCAACTATCTAATACCAACAATTAGCATGAAGCATTTAGTTCTCCAAATAAATGTACAGAACATGGTAGTGTCCATTTTGGGTTTCAAGAAAACCCAGTGGACTTTGGACAAGGTAGTCTTAAAGAGTCATTATGCAGACAACATAAATGGCTCGACTAGGTTTGAGCATGATGCATGCACCGTTAAACAGAGTAGGGTTTCTATGGGGGTATTAGACTGGTACCCTTGAGCGGACAACTCAAGAGGGAAAGGCATGGACCGCGAATATGCCTTTGCCGGATTTAGGGGGTGATTATATCGAAAGAGCGCAACCATTTAATATAAGCATTGCTATGGTATTTTGTTCGGAACGAGTGGAATATGATGTTGAATATGTAGTTACAATAATCAAACAAATTGTTATTTATTTCACGTTCATAAAAAGTAATAATTAGAACAATTTGTCATAATTTACAACAGTATTAAAGGAAAGCGGTAAAAGAAAACGTTAAAAGAAATGAAAGAAAGAAACAAAGAGCCAAGTCAGTTTCATAGTAGAAGAAATAAATAAATACTTAAAGGCATTAAATAAATACGTATAGAGAATCATGAAGTCACGAATAGCATGAAAATAGTAAAAGCCTAAAGAAAATCCCCAGTAGAGTCACCATGCTGTCGCATCCCATTTTTCTTGCGAAATCGAGTGTGTGACATTGGGAGGACAACTCATTCAATTTTTGGAATTGGTTTTTGAATTGAAGAGTCGCCACCTAATGATCAAAGTGCATTAGGGTAGGATTTTGATTCAGAAAATAGAGATAGGGTAAGGGCTAGAAATTATCTCGAGGGGAATGTGTTAGGAACCCCTCAATATCCACTCGTATGGTTCCTAACCATGCTACAGTTGTGACTTTAAGTGAAAACAACAAATAGACACATAAAGGTTTCAATACAAAGAGGTTTTCCCATAACGGTTGCAAGTAGATTAAGTTGAAAGAGAATAAAGAAAAGCTGAAGTTGAAGTAGTTATAAAAATTCTTAAAATAAAACAAACAAGTAAAAAGGAAGGGGGTCCTAGGTTTACAAATAATATGGATCACATCAATGCAATACCCAGTAATCACTCCTCAAAAGAGGGATTACACGTGATATTAGTGCACCGGTCATCATATCTATATCTACCCTTTTCCACCTCGTTGAGGTATTAAAGCGCGGAATGGTTTCGTTACTTATTGCATGTTATTACCCACCACATTCCTATCAGTCCCGGAGGCATTTGAGACTATTAGTCCTAAAGGAAAGAGATTTGGGATCTTATGATTTAAAAGGATAAAATTCTAAGGCGACAAACAAAACACATAAAGCAAAAATGGGAAAGCACATAACAGTTAAAAGGCTCAAACATGCCTCCTCACTTAAAGACAAATTGTTTAGCATGTCTTGCATGTACTGGTATGGTCTGATTAAACTTATTATAAGTGTGAGGAAAACTGAGTTAGTACATGTTTCAGATAAGAAATCTGAATCAAACCTACCTGCTGGTTGGATTTTAACAAAGTCTCATTCAATTAACTAATTCACCCTATGGCTTGCCTAGGTGAAACCCATAGGCATGATATCTAATAATGCAGGAAAGAAATATATTGATTTTAGAGAAGAAGACTTATTAATTGTAGGAACATGAGTTCTGCATATATTTAAGCAACGTTACTGATTTTTGGACTTATAAGAGAGTTGTTGATCATATTTGGTTGATTACTCCTATTGACATGCTTTCTAGGCATTTGCTAATCTTAAAACACTGTTATTAACATGTAGAAATCCTATAGGCAGGTCATCTGTATGCAATTAATTATTAAACATATGTACACGTTTTCATAGTAATAGTTGCGTATGCAGAGTTCAGGAAGTCCTATAGACATGTTATCAATGTGATATGTGAAAATGCAAAAGCCTATATACATGGTTTCTATATGAAATACAGAAGCTATAGACATGGTTTCTATATATATGAAATGCAAATTTGCAGAAACCTATGGACATGATCTCTATATATGAAATGCAGAACCTATAGACAGGATTTCTAAAAATACAGAACTTATAAACAGGATTTCTATATGAAAATGCAGAACTTATATGCATGGTTTCTATATGAAAATGTAGAACCTGTAAACATGATTTCTATATTAAAATGCAGAACTTATAAACATAATTTCTATATGAAAATGCAGAGGTGAAAACAGCAAATGATTGCAGAAGTATAATAAATACCTACGAATATGATATCTACTCATTTGCATGCATGATTTGCCCTCCCCTTTTCACGAAAACCCCGTAAGTTATTACAAATTGTTACTGCCCAGAATGAATAGGAAAAAAAGTAATTACATCAAAAAACTAAAAATTCCAACCAAGGAAAGCCTGATTCAGACTTCTATCTGAAGCATGAAGTAAAAACAACTCCAAAAATCAAACCTTCAAAGCTTTTATCATATTTGGGATGTGTCAGAATTCCCCAAGAGTCTCAAATGGACTTTGGGTAGTGCTCAAACCCAAATATATTGCAGAATTGAGTTATAGTGCAGTCTGGAGCCCTCAAATGTCCAAGTTCAAAGGGAACTCAAGGTCCCAAGGCAAGACTCATAGGAGGGGGGCAGAACTTAGAAGCTAGGAGAGAGTGTAAGTGCAAAGAGGGGATTTTGGGGAAAGCCAAGACATGCTGGTGGTCATAACCAGCAATTGGAAGTGCTGGCATACCCCAACCAACTTGTCAGCCACATTGTTTGGGAGTTAGGATCCTTAAAAGGATCAAGTCCAGACATAAGCAACAATTTGGATGTTGCCATGTTCTGAACTTTAACTCAAGCACATAGAAGGGAATAGGGGTACAGGTATTCACAACGAAAATAAAGGCAATGAGAACATCATACATATTTAACACTGAGCATAGGCAGCAAAGTAGACAGGATTGTGGAAGCTGTAAAATAAACGCATTGGGATGGAGCTGAAAACTAAATAAGAACATACCAGTTTCAGGGAAGCAAGAAAAGAAAAGCAGTAGTCTTGTAAACCCAACTTGTAAGAAAATAGTCAAAAGATCTTAGAAGAGAGCTATGCGATTGTATGTGTAAAAGTGCTGAATTGAAAGTGTCAGCAAGTAATATTTGTAAAAGTGTAGAAAGGTCGTGCCCTTTATAGTGCAGAAACCAAGTATAAATAGGTAAGAAAATTGGCTTGAAATCAATTACATAAGGTCTCCCTTTAACTAAAGGATTCCAATTTCTAACGGGCAAATAGTTAAGGAAAGAGGTCAATCAAACATTTTTTTCAAAGCAGTACAAGAGGGGTAAATACATAAAGGTCTACTTAAGGACAAGGTTTGACAGCGCACAGTTTCTGCAATTAAGGAAAGGAAATCATTTAACAGGCAAGAAATCAAAATTGCAAGCTTTGTACGAAGGAACCAAGTCAGGAAAAGTGAGGAAAGGTTTTACTTAAGGAAGATCATTAACAATCAATCCAGCCTAAAAAAAAGATTCTAAATCAATCATAAATTGGAAAGCCTTTTGAAGAAAGGTTCAACACATATAAAAGCATATAGACATGCTTAAATAAGAAAGAACTGTCATGCTAATTAGAAGAGTCTAGTATAGAAGAGTTCAGAGTCATAAACAAAGAGGTGCAAATTCAGTACATAGACTTAGAATAAGCTTGACAGAGACCAGGGTTCCAAATATAACCCTAGTCCAAACACAAGATCAAACTCGCTAAAACCCCAAAATCCTAGGGTTTTCAACTCGAATCAAATACAGAGAAGAGAAGACAAATAATTGAAACAGCTCATAGGTCTCTTTCAGAGACTTATTAGACAACAAACAGATACAATAGCAAGTTCGAAGCAACAAAGTGAAAAAATTGATTCGAAACATAGTGAGAGTAGCAGGAACATGTTTTAAGAAAACTCTGGGACTTAAACAAGTTCAGAATAGAGGAGAGATAGTATAGCACTTAAGAGAACAATGGAAGAAACACGTTTAAAAAGAACTCAAACAAAGGTCCGGTGAAAGGCAAACAAAGAATTTAAAACTTAATAGGAAATACAAACATGAACACAGAGATGTAGGAAAGCCTAGAAAAGAACACATAAGGAAACATAGCAAGATAAGCATGTGAGAGCATAATATAGAAACATAGCAGACGAAAGAACGGAGCACAGTAGAAGAACATGCAAATATAAGAACACAGTAGAAGATCATGCAAGGTAGAGAAAGAAAACGTAAGAATATAGCATAGACAGATACACACAAAGAAAAGAAGAAGAAGAGTCATAGAAACATCTTGAAACTTTTTGGAAACCCTAAATTGAAGAGAAGTAATTTTTGAAAGAAAAATTGGGGAAAACGTATTACAACTCCAGTAAAGCACAGATATAACACCAATCTAAGAAATAATTTAGAGAAAACCTCGAATAGATAGGGTTTCAGAGGAACCCTAGAATGAGAAAGGCTTGGAAAAGGTCCGATCTTGTGTTGGATGAGTTAAAGCCAGGCTCGTAATACTTTGGATACGTTGGAGCAAGGCCAGAAAGACCATAGAACCTTGAATCATAGAGGATCTGAACGGACACCATCGAGGTCAAACATCAAAACTTCGAACATCAAGTGTTTACGAGCCTAGAGAGGTGAGCATAGGCCATCCATAGCCTGAGAAGCCATGGATTCAGGTGAGATGGCAGTTGAAAATGGTAGAAGAGGATTAGGGTTTGCGAGAGGGTTTTCAGAGGCAGCTGAGAAACGAAAATGGTAGGATTAGGTTAGTCGTCTAGGTTTAATTATGGAAGGGTGAATAATGATCGTTGATCTGAATGATCAACGACCTAGATTTAAGAGGGTAGGTGGGGAGCCGGTTGGGTCATTTGAATTGGGTTAGGGGTTGGGTAAAAAGGAATTGGGCTGGTTCGAGTTTTGAGTTGAAGTTGGGCCAATTTTAGGCTAAAATCGAAATGTAATGGGGCTTCAATTGAAATGAAATGAGGCCAAATTTTAAATAGCCAGTTTTTCCCTTTTATTTTATAAAAATAATAAAAATATTTTGAAAGCAAATTAAAAGTATTGGATCCATTAATAATATATAAATATTAATTAAAAATATTGGAATTAATTTTATAATTATAAAATGTTATTAAAACTTAAAATAGGCTAAAATTGCAATTATATGCAATTTTGCTTTTAAAATATCAAATTAATTTGTAAAAATGTATGAACATTACTCTAGATATATTTTGGTATAGATATGATAACAAAATAATTTATTCACCAAAATAATAATTTTAGGAATAATTATTAATTTTTGTACTGCTAAAATAGGTAATAAATTGATCTAAAAATTAGAAAATATACTAAAAGTACTTGGACATACTTATATAAGCTGTTTTGAAAGTAGTTTCATGAAAAATACATAGGGAAAATTTAGGTATCAACAATGTCTGAGTATAGGGGGGAAGAAACTCCATTCGTAGGCGATGAAAGAACCATAGTACTCTTCGAGTCTGTAATCCATGAAAATGTCCCAGAAACACCTGTTGGAGGAACTGATTCTCTGTCGGATAAATCCACTCATGAACCTCTTGATTATCCTAAATCCTTAGAATACTCTCCTAAGTCATCCTCTATCAGGTTGCAGCAAAAAGAGGGGTTCGATTCTACATCGTAGAAAAGTAGGAGGAGTGTCAAGATAAGGAAGAAGAGGTTGATGAATCAAGGGAAAGTTGTACTGACAAGAGCATTCCAGTAGGTGAGGTTGACAAAGATGCTTTAAAGGAACTCGGTTCCTTAGTAAAACAATCTATAAAAGCCTAGAAGTCTATGAATGAAGCTTTTGATGAAGTTATTAAGAAATAAAGTGGAGCATCCGTGAAGGGCAACAGTAAGTCTAAGACGAGTATAGTTGAGCAAGCTATGAAAAGATGATACTGTGGGGCTAGTAAGTTGGAAAGGGAAGTCTGTTGAATGATCTAGAAAATGAAAATGAGAAACTGTAGGGGAACCTAGTTCTCTGAAGGCCATGCCCGGTGATAGTGGTCTTTGGCAGGAGAGATTAAGAACTCATAAAGTCTTGTAGGGTCGTACATTTGATCCAGCAATTATAGATATGGCTGATATGAGGCTAATTCTGAAGATAGTGGAATTTAAGCAATGTGAGCACTTGTTTCAGGGGAGCATGCCTTTGGTGTACGAAGATGCGGTATAAAATTTCTATGCATCCCTCTTCACTGTTGAGGGGGATCATATATGTGGGCTAGTAAATAGAGTAGACATTGTACTTGAAACTTCAATATTGGGGAAGGTTCTCCAAATTCCATGTGAAGGAATGTCCTCAGTCAAAGGTGTCTATAGTGTCAACTTTAGGAGAGCTATCATGAAAGAGCAAGCTATTCAGCAGGTGGAACAGGTGCATAAGAAAGTATTACTTCCTGAGTATCAGCTTCTCTTTGAACTGCTCAATAAGGTGCTCTTACCTTGTTATGAGATATCTATTGCTACAAAATCTGATATGGTCTTAATTGAGGCTCTTGATGAGGTTGTCCCAGTCAATCTGACAGCAATCATGATAGATCATATGCAAAAGGTGGTAAAGTTTAAAGCGGAAATCATGGGATAACATATGGATTTCTCCTCACTCAAATGTTTAAATTTACAAGGTCCCCTTGGGTAATCCCAGAGTGGGTACACGAAAGCAAACCTTCTCCGTAGAATGGGTTGGTGGAAGCATCTCGACCATTTCTCAGCCGATCAATGCTCAAAATGTAGCTTATGAAGAGATAAGAATGTTGAGGGCTCAGAATGCCATACTAGAAACTCAGTTCAGTCAAGCGGTTAAAGGACTCAATTCCATTAATGAAGAAATTGCCCGCCTGACAAAGGAAAATGATAAGCTTCGCATAAAACTGCTTGAAGAACAATTGTCTGCGAATGCCCTACTAGACCTGGTTCTCAAACCCTTGCTGCTTCTATCTCCTAGTTCTCCTCTTCTAGTGTTTCTTAGATACCCACTAGTGACCAATGTATTCTGTTATGATATTTTGTGGCTGCTATTTCTACTTTTGTTTGCCTTCTTTTTTGCTGATGGCATGCTGGACTTCACCATTACTGCTTCCTGTTTTGCTCAGTCCATTGTTAATATCAATGAAACAGCTCCTCGTTTTTGTTGCTTGTACAATGCTATTTTCCTTTGGCTTCTCTTTTATATTATGTTATGTGCATATATAAGGCATGAGTTGGTTGTGTTAGACTTCTTTATGTTGTTTGACTGCTTGTGTATTTTTAATGATGCCAAAAACGGAAATATAGATATTAATGCATGCATTATGATATTAATGAGTAGTATATGCACTATGACAGTAGATACATGTATAGTTAACAGGGAGATCAAAAGCAAAAGGTCAGGGGGAACTTGTGATATTGATGCAAAAAAAGGGGATCTGATTAAGGAGGAATCAAAAGCAGAAAGCCAGGGGGAACTTGTGAAATTTCTGGTACCTCATCTGGTTATTTCTGATCTAAAACAAATACTATCAATGTCTGAGATTGTCATCATCAAAAATGGAAAAATTGATGGTTTTTTAATATCTTTGCCTTATTCTTCATATGTTTTGATGATCTAACAAACTTATTGTTAACAACTCGATAGAGAACCCGACTCACTTGGTACACAACTCAAAGGAACAAAAGTCCAGTCTGATCTCCAACAAATGAACTACTACAAAGAGGAACACAACAGAGACTAGATCCCTTAGTGTTCTTTGATAGAAGTACAAGTCAACAACAGCTGGAACGTAAATGCAGGAAGTGACTATCTGCATACAGTACCTGCAACAGTGCAGTAGAGAGTGCGACAATCACTTCTCATTGAGAAGAAGCATGTATCAAGAATTGACATCACCATTGTGATGTCTTTTGTTATAACAACCAGGTGCAAGGCACAATACATTCACTTGAGCATTTAGTGATATTCTCTCAAGCAGCAAAGTGTTCATCTAGCATTATTAACACAAGTGTGTCAAGAACAAGTAGGCAACTCAACTAAAGGATCTGTTTCACAATGAGTCTATGTAATATTCAGTAGTTGAGTTGCAATCTTATTATTTGTTCTTCACTTTAACTCCTATATTGCTTTCTTAGAAGCCGTGTTTTTGGAAACCCAAAAATCACTAACCCTCTAAGTTTGTGTTGTGATTAGAGTTAGTCATAAGTTAAAGTCCTTGTAACTAGAGAGTAACAAAATGTCTTGTGGTAAGAGAATCGTAGGTTAGTTAAGTTGAAGTATTTGTAATAGTGTCATTACAAAGTGACTTGTAATAGTGAAATTACAAGTTAGTGAAGTTGAAAGCCTACAAGTGTAGGTCGTGATTTTTGTCCCCTTGAGTGAAATTTTTTCACGTAAAAATTCCGTGTCTCTTTTACTTACTGTGTCATAAGGATTCTCAGCAGAAATTCGTAGATGATCAGGTGCTCTATAGTTTGGTGGAATCATATAAGCTATCAGGGAATACACTTCCCTTTCTGCTCAATTCCTTCTGGAGGAGAGTTTGAAGGCATTTTCTACTAACCTAGTTTCTTGTTTTACTGTACTTTTTAATGAAGCTAGATCATATGTTATGGCCAAGATTATTAGGGTGGAATTAGCATCTTTGATGATAATACCATGTAGGTGTGTAATTACTACATAGTCCAGCTAAAACAAATACAAAACATGATGTGGAAGTAGCCTCACAAAAACAGACCAAACAGGCACGCTAGCATAGGGTACCAGTTTGGTATTGATGAATTGTTATACCTTTTATGGTGCGGTTGCCTTAGCACCATAAGCATCCTGGAGTCTCTACAAATAGGTAATACTACTATTTGGGAATGCACAATGCTCAAAGCAACATGCATGAAACGTACACGGTCGAGTTTTGGAAAATCTGGGCATGGAATTTTGAATCAATTTGCGGGCTACTTGACGATTATTTGGAGGAACTGGCAGGCAAATACTACATGTATCAGACATGATGAAGGTACATTCAGTTGGTTTTTATCCATACCTAACAAGCACAATCACGAATTAAAGGAGAAATGCAACAAGTTCACTAAGGTGACATTCATTACTAGAATTCTGGGAAAAAGCGAACGCAAAAAACGACCAAAGTTAGTTGCTATTTGGCTAAAAAGTGATAAAAAAGCGACCAAAAGGACCTGGTAGCTATATTGATGGTCTCTTTTATTTAGGGACCAAAGTTGCTCCCTAATTAGCGACCAACTTTGGTCTCTAAGCTAAATGGACCAATTTTCCAGATATTGACCATAGAGATCAACTTTGGTCGCTTTATTAATTTAATAATATAAATTTAGCGACCAAAGTTGGTCTCTATATACAAAATACGTTATTTATTTATTTATTATTAATCATTAAAAAACGACCAACTTTAGTCTCTAATCCAAATATTATATTTTAAAATCTGGAAACTAGAGACCAATGTTGGTCGCTTTTTTATTCAATTATTTATTTATTTATTTTATTAAATTAGCGACCAACTTTGGTTCCTAAATACATGAATTTAATTTATTTTTTAAATATTAGCGACCAACTTTGGAATTTTATTCTTTTAATAAAATAGCGACCAAGTTTGGTTGCTTTTTGTAGAAATCTTGGTAAATAGCGACCAAGGTTGGTCACTATTCTCCAGAAAATTATTTTTTTTTAACATGAAAAGAGACCAAATAGAGACCAACTTTGGCCGCTAATCTGTGTATTATTTTGGCAGATATTGCCTGTTTTGGCAGCTACACCACCTGCCAGTCATACAAAAACCCTAACAAGCAACAACAACAATAATTCAAACAACAATTCCAATAACAATACCAAACAACAACAACAACAACACAAAAACAACATTAAAAGCTATATTAAAATCAAGAAGTGTAAATTTCAATAGAACTACCAAACTAAGTTAACTCTTATTACAACCCAATGAAAAGCAAATTGTATTTGTCTAGTTCAAATTGTCTAAAAATTATTCATTGTTTGGTACATCAATATCATCACCGTCGGATGAAGTTTCATCATCATTACCGTATTGAGAAGGGTCTACTTGTCGATGATGGGAAGAATGTTTATAGGGAGAACGGGAGGAACGACCACTTGGAGGACGGGACGAACGAGCACAGTGACGGGCAACCTGTGGTGATGATGGTCGAGACCGGGGAATAGAAAAAGATCCAGCTAGGAGATTTTTGATCTGCTCTTGCATGTCCTGGCACTAAGCGACCACACCTATATACTGATCATCTCTAAAGCTTTTCTCTTTTCTTGGACGCTTCTAGCTTGGATGTGAGCTTTGTCACAATCTCCCGCATAGCGGAGAGGCTCTTCCCATCAAGTTGCTCGGCTTGAGAGAAAGTCCCTATTCCTTGCATTCCACACCTATAGCGATGGAATATCTTAGTAGGAAGGCCGTATACCTTCCCCCATTTTGGACCGCCTGCAGCCCACGTCCATAGTCTTTTAATATCCTCGGCCGAAAGTTGGAATGGCTCGCCCGACTCATTAGATGGTTGGCTGTGTGTGAATTCCTCAGCTTTAACTCTGAAGAGGTCCTATTAGAAAAAGTAAATTGAATTAGTATTTTAAAATTTATATTAAAGTAAATGAAAATACTTAATGAAAAGTGAAAACTTACATGTACAGTCGAGGCACGTCCCTCGACCCACCTTTCTTCATCCGTCTCTTTCTTCTTCTTCTTCTTCTTCTTCTTCTTCTTCTTCTTCTTCTTCTTCTTCTTCTTCTTCTTCTTCTTCTTCTTCTTCTTCTTCTTCTTCTTCTTCTTCTTCTTCTTCAGCATATGAGTCTCCTTGAATAGCTCATCTTGGTTCATCAGACGATCCAACTTCTTTTCCTGAAAACTCATATATTTTAATTAATAAATAGAATACATATACTTTGAAAATTAAAATATATTAAGCAATTACGTACCATTCTTCTTTTTATTGTTCCCTAGCTGGCTGCACCTCCAGTGTGCAAGGATCCTCCTTTCTCAGATTCCCGAGTTTTTTTTCCCTTTTCGCTCTTTTGTAAGAACTCTACAGTAAGCCATTGACTTTGAAAATCATCCCATAACTCCTGAAGCAACCATCCAGGCTTCTGGTTCAGCTATCTAGCTATGAAGAAAGAATGCGACAACCGCTTGCGAGCTTTGAGATTAAAATTTGTAGCCATGTCCGCGCTATACTGGTGTTCCCATACACACTTGCTCTGTATTTCAAAATTTAAATGTTATATGGAAATATCATAAATATAAATAATTATACTGCTTAAAAGAACATTTATACCTTAAATTCATTGAATATTGCCTCCTTCAGTGAGAACATGAATTCACGCCAAGACGCATAAAGGGCATCATAAAGCATTCTGGTTGCTTTGGTGATTATCCTCGTAGTAATATTATTCGGAAGGAACCTGCAATTTAATAAATAAAATAAATTAATATCATAGTAAAAACTGTACAAAATAATAAACATAAAAATAACAAATAACTCTTACCATTCACCCTCAGGGATAATGATGATCCTGCCATACTGATCATAATGCACCTCCTCATCAGTAGAAGTAGCAGCATCAGCATCATCGTCCGAAACATGTGTATCAGAGGCATGTGTGGAAGGAATAGGGGGTCAGAGCTACTATCCCGCAAGTGAAGGCCTCCAATAGGTGGAGTCGCTGATGACTACAGATGTGATCCCTATGACTGCAAGATACTGCATAGATCGTAAGTGGGTGTGATACTGACTGCTGTGACCCAACTGGCCGTGACCCGACTGAATGTGACACTGATGGCTGTGATTCATGTGGCTGTGACATGGATCGATGTGATCCATGTAATGCTACTGGGTGGGATCCACGTGGTAGTGAGGCAGGTGGACTGTATGTCGGACGCACAATCCAATGGCCGTGTGAAGAAACATCTGGGGTCTGCACGAAGGTGTAGGGCTGGTGATGCTGTGGCAGCTTAGTATAGCCATGGGGTAGAGGCTGTGGCATAGTGATAAGTGTTGATACCCAATTTTTTCTGTGTATTTTTATACTCAAAATACTTTCACAATAGCATGTATATGCATATATAAGCATCCTCAAAGGTTTTGGTATTTTCTAAAATTTTTAAAGATTTTTAAAACCAATTTATGGCCTATTTTGCACTATAAAATCCAATAATTATCTCAAATCTTGTCATTTTTGGTGAATAATTTATTTTATTCTTACATTTACATAAAAATATAATTTATATGATTTATACATAATTTTACAAGTCCATTTGGTATTTTTAAACTAAAATTGCATGAATTGAAATTTTAGCCTATTTATCGATTTAATAGCATTTTAATCACAAACCCATTCCCAATTATTTTTTAAATTAATACTTACATATTTTTTATTAACCCAGTACTTTTAATTTGATTTTTATATTTTTTCGCTATTTTTATAAATTCAAAAAGGTAAAAGTGGCTGTTTAAATTTTGGCCTCATTTGCTTTCAATTATAGCCTGATTTGCACCCCAATACACCCCCTAATTAAACGACCCAATTTTATTTCCTACCCAACCCAGACCCAATTAAACAAACCCGCCCGAACTCCATTTAAAATCGTGGTCGTTGATTGTTTTAATCAACGGTCCACGTTTGCCCTTTCATTTTTTAACACAGCCGACCCCCTAACCCTAGCCAGTCTCACAAAGCAGCCGCCTTTAAATCCTTTCGTTGTCTCAAACTCTCTCAATTCCTCTTCGAAACCCTAGCCCCTTCCCACCGGTTTCCACCTTATGTCACCGGAAACCATGGCATTTCAGGCCCTGGGTGGCATGTACTCATCCCCATGTGCCCTTATACTCCTGATACGTGAAGTTTCAAGGTCCGACCTTGAAGAACGTAGCTCAGAGTTCCTCCTATTCAGGTTCTATGGCCATCTCCGGCTCATCTCCGGTGTGTCCTAGTCTCATAAGTCCGTCTCGGCTCGGACCAGCCCCTTTACAGGCCTTTCTCATATTCTAGGGTTTCTCTAAAATCCTAAGCCCTTTCGAGTTTTTCTTATTTCTCTCTAGATCTGCTTCATATCCATGCTATTTCTGAGGTTTTCAAAGTATTTCTTACATCATTTCAAGTTTTTGCATTAAAAATTGTTCGTCTTCTCGAACCTAGGGTTTCCTTGATTTTTACTTGTTCTACTGTGATTTCTTGCATTATTTTGTTGTATCTTGATTTATTGTAACTCCTAAGTGTTGTCACTATGATTTCATGAGTTTTCTTTTACCGTGATTCCTCCTAGGGTTTCCTAGTGATTTCTTTTACTGTGTTTTCTTTCATTATGCTACCATGAAATGTTTATGTTCCTTGGATTTTCTGAGTTTACTTTGCCTGATTTTCTATGCTTTCGTCTTTGCATTTAATCCGTGGAGCAAACCTAAGATTTTGGTTCAACCACTTCTGTGCGCTTGTTTTGCTTCTTGTGTTGATTCCTGTTTGATTTCAAAAACCCTAATTTCTAAGCTCGTCTCATGTTCTCTGACTCTTGCTAAGCTTTGCAAGATCTTCTGATTTCTCTCATGGCTATGTTCTTCTACTTTTGATTGCATGAACTCTGTTTGTTTAATTCTAGCCTCGTATGTTTAAAGTTAGGCACTCTTTATAGTCAGACCTTTCTCTTTCAAAAACAACCCTAATTTTTGGGGATTGATTCCAGACCACCATTATGTGGGCTTATTTGATTATTTCCTTGTCTAATTTGGACTTACTTTCTGGTTTGATTCAATATTGAGTTTCTGGCAAACTTGCTGCTTGGTGGCATGATTGATACTGAATTATTTTTTGCCTTACTTACTTGCCTGGTTACAAAATATAAATACCCTACTCCTTTTCTTCAAAACACATAAACAACTGAATTCAAAAACACACACACACACTTAAAAGCTCTCTTCTTTGTATTCTACTGAGCATTCTACACTGCATGCTCTTATACATTTGGAGTTTCTTGAGTTTGTTCCTGTTTATTTCTAGCTGGTTGTTTGCTGCTGTTAGTCTGCTATCCTAGATTTATAATTTGTATGCCCTTCTATGCTCTATAAGCATCTTTATTCAATTTCTCTACTTCTACCCTTTCTTTTTATGTTCGTTTATGCTTTCCTGCACTATTTAATTACTTTCAATCAGGTTAATCCCTCTCCCCTGTTCCCTTTGTATGTGAGTTTGTCCTGGGTCATAACAACATTATGAATTGTTGTTAGTGATTCAGGACTAGACTCTTTTTTTATTCTCTACTAGATTGCTTTCCAATTCCCTTTCCCCCAATTGCTTTCCAATTCCCTTTCCCCCAATGCGGTGAGCTCTAACTTGGGTTTGTTGATGTCCTGATCATCATTTAGGCCTGAGTTTGACTCTTTAGGACTCTGCTCTTATTTGCCTGAATCTAAGTGGGAGGTTAGGGGTGTGCTAGTCTATGCCATGACTGGGTATGACCATCTCCTGCTGAGGTTTCTCTCTCACTTTACACCTACTCCTAGCTCTTAAGTTCTACCCCCCTATGGTAAGCCATGCTTAGGGACCCTAGAGTTCCCTCTGAACTTGGATGCCTAAGGGCTGGTAATTCTACACATTGCACTACTCTGTTATAACATTTAATCTTTAAAGTGCAAGCATTGCCTCGGCTCTTGAAGACCCTTGGAATTTTAAACACTTTAAGAGAAGGCCTTGGAATCTGGAATCCGGATTTGGTGAAACACATGTGTTGGATGTTGATGGTTGCATTGAGACTCTTGGGTCTGACTTTAGTTTTGATGTACTTATTTCAGTCTTTTTCTTTCCATTTGTGTAATAACTATGTAATAAAACTCGGGGAAAATATTAGTAAAGTGTGTGGGATGGGTTTATGTTGCCTGCATAAGTTAAAGGGTAGAAATCCTGCGTATAGGTCTTTTATGCTTTGAATTATCTAGAAATCATGCCTATAGGATGTTCTAATGCTTAAAATCATCTAGTTACCATGCCTATAGGTTTAATACTTCCAAGTCACCTAGATAACTTTCCTATAGGGTTTAATGTTTAATCATGTTGCAAATCATTAGAGATCCTGCCTATAGGACTTTATCATTCGCTTAATCAGTTGCATATAGAAACCATGTTTATAGAGAATGCATATGTGTTAGGCAAACTATAGGGTAACTGAACGTTCATCTATTTACCAACTCTTTAACATGTTTAAAAATCTAATATAGATATCATGCCTATAGAACTCTGACTCAATTTTTCTAATTCGTTTTAAACAATAGCAGTCCGTTAACTGGCCCTTAATGTCCTAATGTAATGTTTTCAATAAAACTCTTGTAAACCGGTATGCTTTTTTTAAAACTCTTCAAATCTGCATCTTTTCTTAAATAGTTCTTTTAAACATTCTGCCTAAATGTTTTACTCAGTCCCTGAAATTGTCTTTTAAAAATAGTCATGTAACTCACTCTTTTCTTAAGACATTCCTGCCTCTAAAAATCTTTCATAACTCTTTTGCATTTTTTCCCTACTCAAACAGTCTGCTGATTTCAAATCCATTTATAATTTACTGCAGTCTTTACTTTCTTTTAAACTCTTCTGCATTAAGACCTCAATAACTAACGATCAGACCCGAGGGGCTTGATGCAGACTTTTATCCTACTTTATGAGTTAAATTGATCCGTCCGTTGCTTAACTTTAATTAAATACCAAACCAGTAAATGCAAGTCATGCTAAACTAATTGTTGTGTGATCTACAGAGTTTGTATGAGCCTTTGAGTGTTTGATTTGTACCCCACTTATTTGTTATTTGTTTTGATTGACACCCTAGCATTTTATCCTTTTAAACTCCATATATGCCTTTATCCCGTTTCTTCCCTTTTAGGATTAGAAGTCCAAATACCCAAGGAATGATAGGTCGAGATGGGTATTAGCATGCAATATATAAACGAGACTAAATGCATTTAAATACCTTAACGGGGTGGGAAGGGTAGAATATGGAGATGATGACGGTGCGCTAATATCTCGTGTGAGAATGATTGATGGGTATTGCACCGAATGATCTATATTATAGTTAAACCTAGGACCCTTTTCTTTGCTTTTTTCCTTTATTTAAATTAATATTTTCTTCAAACTAAGTTCTCTTTTCACTGCCTTTCTTCTTTCAAAATTTTCAACTTGTTTATATTTCTTATGTGCAAACTTTGCTTGTCTATTACTACTTTTCTTATAGTCACAATTAAGCAAGGTCGGGAACCACACTAGTGGATCTTAAGGGGTGCCTAACACCTTCCCCTCGAGATAATTTCAAGCCCTTACCCGAACTATGATTTTCTTTCAAATCCTTCTTTTTTTCTCTAAAAGTGTCCTAATGACTCTAATCATTAGGTGGCGACTTTCCAAATCCATAACCCAAATTCCCCGAAGGGGGATAAAAGAGTCATTCCGCCCATAATGTCGTAAACCCGATTTCTCCTTAGAAAAGTGGGGCATCGACAATAGGCAAATCAGAAGAGTGTGACGACCCGACCCGCCGTCACGTGAGTTATCGCCCTTTTTCTCCCTTATTGTATGGATTCATGTTTCAGTGTCAGTATTAGATTCAATCGGGTGTAATTGAATTGGTTTATGTTGAAAATAGGGCACATGGCCTTTTAGAAGGAAGCTTATTTTGGAAAAGTCAACTGGAAATTGACTTGTAGTTAGAAGGCTCGGATGTGATTTCCGGTGATTCGGTTAGCTTCGGGAGATGATTTGTGACTTAGGAGAGCGATCAAAATTGAATTTGGAGGTCCGGTGTATAATTAGGCTTGAATTGGCGAATTTTGAATTTTGGCGGATTTCAGTTGATAGGTGGGATTTTGATCCAAGAGTTGGAATGGAATTCCGAGAGTTGCAGTAGCTTCATTAGGTGATTTTGGATACGATCCACAAATTTTCAGGTCATTCGAACGTCGTTTGGCTGGGTTTTTGATCGAATATGAGTTTCGAAAGTTTTAAGAAAATTTAGGCTTGAATCCATGGTAATTTGATGATTCTTGTGTTGTTGTATGTGCTTTTATGATTGAAACAAGTTCGTATGATGTTTTGGGGGTGTTATGGTGCTTTTGGTTGAGGTCCCGAGAGCCTCGGGGTGGTTTCGAGTGGTCAATCGGAGAGTGTTTGGTTTTTGGGAGTTGCAGAAATCAGCAGAATTATTGCAGAGGATTTTCCTCAATGCGATCACATGAGAGGTATTGCGATCGCATAAGAGGCTGGGAGAGGGGTCTGGTTTTGTGCTATGCGTTCACACTAGGGGTATGCGATCGCATTGGTCTAGGAGATTGAGCTATGCGATCACACAAGGGGGTATGCGTTCGTATAGGGTTGTTGGGCCTGGGGTCCCTGGTAGTGGTGTGCTCAATGCGATTGCAGGGGTGCTATGTGATCGCATAGTGTTATTTTGGGAAGAAGGAAGTTTGTGGTATGCGATCACCATGGATGTGATGTGATCGCATAGAGTAATAAGTGGGCAGACAGAATGGTTTTAAGTGTTATTTCATCCGCGACCTATCTCATTTTTTCTCCATTTTTGCACCACCTTGGGAGCTTGTTGGTAGATTTTGAAGAGGGTTTCGATGGTAGGTGATTGGAGGTAAGTCTCGTGGTCTAGAAAAGTCATTTAATCGAAGAATCATCCATTAATTCTCTGAATTTGGGTATAAATTGAAGCAACTAGGGCTTGAGTTTTTGATATTTCAAATTGGGGTTTGATAGGTCCTTTGAGCTCGAATTTGGGAGTTCTTAGTATGTATGAACTCGTGGCGAGAAGGGGATTCCGAAAATGTAAGTTTTGTAATTTTTCGAGAAGCGGGCCCGGGGATCGGGTTTTGCTAGTTTCGAGGTTTTTGCTATAAATCGATTGTTTTCAATTGGTTATTGTCCCATTTATATATTGTGATGTATTCACTCTATTTTTTGCTAGATTTGACGCGCGTGGAGGCCGATTTGAGGAGCAAAGGCATCGCAAACTTGAGATTTCGCCGGTTCGAGGTTTGGGAATGATATCATGTGGGTTTGAAACCCCGGATTTGCACATCTTAGTGCTGTATTGTGGTGACTTGCACACTGGACCTGAGCGTGGGGTAGAGCACCATTGGGGATTGTGACTTGGTCCGTCCCTGTTGTTGGTTTTTACCGCGAAATTTTAAATGATTATCACTATGACTTGGGCTCATTGCTTGGGGCTTATTGCCGATTGTTTGAACTCTATATGAACTATCATAGCAGTTTTCCTCGCTATTTGAAAGATTAGTTGAACTCAGTCCATGTGATTTACACTGTTTCATGAACTCAGCTATATTTTTCTCAAACTTGAGTTTTAACTGACACTTGAACTATTGTTTAAGATGAGTATTATTGTTTTACTGATTCCCGAGGGGCTTTTTGACAATTTTTGGACTAATTGAGGCTGAGGGCCATATGCGAGAGCATGAAGATGATGTATGGAGGCTTCAGGCCTCGAGCGTTATGTGTACATGTGCATATACATGCATGGATCGGACCGCACGCCACAGTAGCATATTGTATAGATCGGGCTGCACGCCGCAATAGTGTGATATTGATATTGCACTTGGGCTGTAGGAGCCCCTCCGAAGTCTGAACCCCTATAGTGAGCGCGGGTACCCAAATGGATAGGGCTACGCGCCGGAGCGGTCATATGTATTGCAATGCATTGCATTCATGCATTTACTCCTGCTTGTACTATGTGGCATGACATTTAGCACTCATATATCATTGGCATACATGCTGTTACTTGCCTTGTTGACCAGATACCCTGGTGTTATATGTTAAGGAGTGCTGAGCCCGAGAGGCTAATGTTGGATATTGTGAGTTGGGAGTGAGCCCGCGGGTCTGATACTGTACTAAGAGGTTGATACTAAGCCCGAGGGACAGGTTTCTGATTACTTCCTACTTGTTGAAATTACCTTTGCAATTGTTGAAAAAGCATAATTTCAAAAGAGATTTTGAATTGATGTTGAGATTTTCTAAAGGGATTTCTCACAGTATTTCGGTTTTTCTCAAAAATGGTTTATCTGCCTTTTTTAGCAGTTTGGTGTGCTCATACGTGTTTTCTTATCGCTCAGATATTATTCTCTCTTATTACCACTAAGTTGGAAGTACTCACTTTACTCCTGCACCCCGCGTGCAGTTGCAGGTGCTGTTCACCCGGTAGCGGCTTAGTAGCGGATGAAAGGTATTGCTATCGTAGCTAAGCTAGGCGACCGCCGGCATTCGCGGCACCGAGATTCTTCTTCTTCTTGATTCCCAGATTTTTTATCTATGTATTATAGATCTTTAAATTTTGATAAAGGCACTCCTACATGCTCGTGGCTTGTGACACCCCGGTCGGCACTCCTAGATGCTCGTGGCTTGCGACACCCCGGTCGGGATGTATTGGGTTGTATTTATATTGATTAATAACATTAATTCCTATTCGAACTGTTATATTACTGACTAATTGATTTAAGTTGTTTTTTGAAATGGTATGGCTAGCGTGTCTTCACGAGAGGTGCCATCACGACCGGATCTGGGAACTGGGTCGTGACAAGGGTGGAAAAGATTGATAAGTAGTATCTTCTACCCTCCTCTTTTTCTTCCTAACCTTTTCTCGACCCCGAGAACCACTACCTTCATTGTTACCTTGACCCTTGCCTGTCATCTGCATAATATAATACATATTTATATTGAAACATATAAGGAAACTATCTATAAACGAGAGTTATCGAAAAAACTAACTCTTTAAAGCTCATCGACGTATTCTTCCTCGTTAGAGAATTCTTCTTCCTTGTCAGAGAATTCTTCTTCCACACTAGTTTGAGCTTCATCAGTTGATTCTTCTTCCCCGTTTTCTATAATTCTTACTTCATTTATATCAACTTCTTCCAATATGTGTTCAGGATGTTCCAAAATCATTTTCTAAAAGTTCATCCACTATTTGGCGAACACTGGAGATATCGTTTTGATATGCAACATCCAACACATTCTTGACTTCGACCCTACCTACAGGCTTAGTTTTGATTACAACCCACCAATCAGACTTATTCCGCCAAAATGGATAAGGAGCATAATACACTTGCCTAACACTATGTGCAATTATGAAAGGATCATAGCGATCATACTCCCTCGTATGATTAACCTCAGTTATGTTGTATTGATTGTGTACTCTCGTACCTCTTGTTAGATTTAGGTTAAACCACTTGCATCTAAAGAGAATAATTTTCTTAAATGGCCTACCTGAATATTCTAGTTCTATTATTTCTTTGAGCACACCAGAATAATCAATATCTCCAACTTAGTTGCCATCACCACCTTGAACCACACCCCACTGTTGTTGCTTTTTTTATTTTTAGAGCAACCCTCTGTATGAAACTTATAACCATTCACAACGTACTTGGAATATGTTGTGACCTCAACCCCAGGTCCCCAAGATATATCTTTCAAAAATTGATTTACACCATTATTTGGATCATTTACCTACATATTGTTAACAACATTCATATGTTAGCATAACTCCCAAACATTGTTCACCTACATAGTGTTAGAATATTTTAATGATATACTTACAAATTGTTTGAACCATACATCATCTTGGCCAAATTGATCCAGAAGTGACTGCGACACATCAAATATTTTTAGTAGTTGCATTGAGATGTAATCCCAATAAGTTTTATATTTTGATAACTATTAAATCAATACTTACTTGAGAAATGGTACTACTTCGGGACAATTTAGCAACACATGAAGTGTAGCTGACTTGAACTCCATATCACTCAATATCTTTTTCTACCATCCTTAGAACATCGGTTTGGTTGATTGAGTACAGACATATGCGGATATAATGGGTCATTTATAAGGTCGATCGTGTGCCTGTTGGGCCTATTCCTAACATATGGCACGTTGCTCTCAAAATAATAAGAACAAAAATGAGCAGTTCCCTTTGCAACAAGATAAGCTTCGCATATAGATCCTTCAATTCTATTCCTCTGCTTAAAAACTTGTTTGTATTTTCCGATTGTCCTACATAATTTCAGGTTAGCCAAAAATATTCAAATAAAAAAGAAAATTATATGTGGACTATAATATTACCTCTCAAAGGGATACATCCATCTGCATTGAACAGGCCCTCCAAGTCGTGCCTCGTGTACAAGGTGGATTGGAAGGTGTTCCATCACATAAAAAAATCCACATGAAAATATCTTTTCCATCTTACCCGAAGTTACACGAATGTTCTGATCCATCCGGCGTAGGTTTTTTCCCTTAACGTGGAAGAACACATCTTTGAAAAACAAACTAATCTCAGTGATGGGTTTCCATATTCTTTTAGGCAAACCAGAAAACGCAATAGGCACTAAGGTCTCCATGAAAATATGACAGTCATGACTTTTGAAATGGCTCAACTTCCCTACCTCCATATCAACGTTTTTCTCAAAATTTGACGCATAACCCTCAGGTATCTTCTATTTCGTTACCCAATCACAAATCTGCCATCTTTCCTTCAAAGTGAATGTGTAACTTGCTTTGGGCTTGAATAACTTACCATTGTTTGCTGTCTGCCAGAGTAATTCAGGCCGCCTGTAATATTCTTGTAAGTCCACTAGAATTCGGGTTATCCTTTGTCTTACCTTTAACATCCATCACTGTACTGAACAAATTGTCAAAATAGTTCTTCTCAATATGCATGACATCAATGTTGTGATGGAGAAGATTATCCTTCCAACAAGGAAACTCCCAAAATATACTTTATTTGGTCCAATTATAACAGCGTATCCGTAGAATCTATGCGGTGGAACTTCAGTAACTTTACTGAAGTTCTGGACCATCTCCCAAATTTCATCACCTAAAAGTATCGGAGGTGGATAATCATATTCCAGTTTATTCTTTTTGAAAGCATTTTTCATCCTTCTAAACTCATGACCTTCAAGCAAGAACTGACGATGACAGTCAAACCATGATTCCTTTCGGCCATGTTTCAAAGTGAACGCTTTACTATTTTCCATGCAGTAAGGACAAGCTAGCTTCCCAGCATTCATCCACCCAGAAAACATTCCATAAGCAGGAGAATCATTAATTACCCAAATTAAATTAGCACGCAAATTGAAATTCTGCTTGGTTGATATGTCCTATATTTAAACACCATTGTATCATAATTTGTTTAGCTCATCAATCAACGGTTACTAATATACTTCTATCAAACTTTTCGGATTATGTGGATCGGGGATAATACAATCTGAGAATATATATGGACTAGTCATGCACAACTCCGGTGGTAGATATAAGGTGTAAGAAAGACAGGCCAACATGAATACGGTATCGTAGATACAGAAAAAGGCGTGAAGCCATCCGCACACAGACCTAACCGAACGTTCCTTGGTTCACTAGCAAAATCTGGATATGTCCTATCAAAGTGCTTCCAAGCTTCTCCATCTAAAGGGTGGCACATAACACCAGGTGGTCTTCTAGTTTCAAAGTGCCATATCATATGAGGTGCATAACTCATCGACGCATATAACCTCTTTAGCCTAAGTATAAGAGGTAAATAATGCATCACCTTGATAGAGACCATCTTCCCGCTGGAAAGCCTCTTGAAACGAGACTTTCCGAAAAATTTACAACAACTTAAATTTGCATCATCTTTATAATATTACATGCAACCATCTTTACAACAATCAATTCTCATTGATGAAAGTCCTACTTAGAAACTAATCTCTTTGCCTTATAGTAATCACTAGGTAATTCGATTTCCTCGTCATCTAGTTCACGCATAAGCTCAATGAAAGAATCCATGGTTGCTTGAGAAATATTCCATCAGATTTGATACTTAGTAATCTAACTGCAACAGACAACTCAGAGTGAGGACGTCTTTTACGTAGTGGACGACTAGATTCCTCTAATTATTCATAAAAATCTCTTGCTTCATCATTAGGAGTTTGTTTAATATTTTTATTGGGCTCACCCCCAAAGTGCATTCCAAATGCAGTCGCAACCATATCATGAATTCTGGAATCACTATTTCTATTCTCACTCGACCTACTACTTTCACCAACAACCATGTTATGAAATATCCCATGGCTGCCATCCATCTGTCCATGATTAGTCCACACAAAGTAATTCGCTATAAATTCTTAACTATAAAGATGAATCTTAACTTCCTCCGGTTTTTCAAACTTCATACAGTCGCACTTAATACAAGGGCACCTAATTACTCCTTCTTTTATGTATGGCGGAAGTGACATTGCATGTCTAATAAAGTCCTCAACCCCTTCTACAAAATCCTCCCGCGATCCCCACTGATTAGGATAATTCCTATTGGACATCCAAGAACGATACTCCATCTATTTAAATAAAGCAAGAACAAATTAAATTATTAATTCATATCCTAAAGTTCAATTTATTAACTAAAATTCAATTCATATCCAAAAAGTTCAATACATTAATTTGAGTTCTATTAAGAACCATAAATTCATAATTTAAGGTAGTTCCTAATTTCTACCTTAAGTTCATAATTTATACAAAATCCTAATACTAAATAGACAAAAACACTAACAAATTACATAAAATTATATAGCAAAAATTATAAATTTAAAAGCTAATAAGGTAGATTACTAACCTTGGTAGATGAAAACTAGGATTCAAAAGCAGTGGTGGTGCTCCGACGGACAGTGGCAGCAGCGGTGGTGGCACGACGACTTCAACAACGGCGGAGAGGGAGGACTTCAACAACGGCGGTTCCGGCGGTGGTGGAACAAGGTCACAATGGTGGTGCGAGGTGGGGGTATTGATTTGTGTGAAGGAAATAGAGAAGGGGAGTAGAGAGAGTTTGGGGGAGAAAATAAGATTTTGGGAGGGGAAACCCGATTTTGAGTTCTGCAATTAAAAAAAGAGACCAACTTTGGTCGCTATTTTGGTAGCTTTATAAGTATGAGTGTTTCACCAAATTAGCGACCAAAGTTGGTCGCTATTTTTCAAAATAAATAAATAAAATAATTTTTTTCTGTAATATATATATATATATATATATATATATATATATATATATATATATATATATATATATATATATATATATATATAAGCTGTATTCGATAGGGTATTACCTCATACACTTATACTTAGTGTATAGTATAACGTAAGTACATATATTATGTATATAAGCTATATTCGATACGTTATTACCTAATACACTTATACTTAGTGCATAATATAACGTAAGTGCATATATTATATATATATATAAGCTGTATTCGATACGGTATTACCTCATATACTTGTACTTAGTGCATAGTATAGCGTAAGTACATATATTATATATATAGGCTATATTCTATACGATATTACCTAATACACTTATACTTAGTGCATAGTTTTGTATAAGTATATATATTATATATATAAGCTGTATTCGATACGTTATTGCCTCATACACTTATACTTAGTGCATAGTATAGCGTAAGTATATATATATATATATATATATATATATATATATATATATATATATATATATATATATATATATATATATATATATATATATATATATATATATATATATAAGCTTTATTCGATACCGTATTACCTCATACACTTATACTTAGTGCATAGTATAGCATAAGTACATATATTATATACATATAAGCTATATTCGATACGGTATTACCTAATAAACTTATACTTAGTGCATAATATTACGTAAATGTATACATACATATATATATATACATATATATATATATATATATATATATATATATATATATAATATACACACACACACATGCCCGCTTCGTAGTACTATTTATCCCTTGTATTACAAAAGTATTAACGACTTACAAATATTATTTACATAGTAAATACAAAAGTGATTTTTAATTTGACCATATAGAGACCAACTTTGGTCGCTAACTTTAAATGAATTTAACTTAGCGACCAAAGTTGGTCACTAACTGTACATGAATTTAATTTTGAGACTAAATTTGGTTACTAATTTAATCAAATTTATTTATATTTTATATAATATTAAATTAATAATAAAAATTATTAAACGTTAGAATTGGGTCCCACATTGGCGATCAATGTTGGTCTCTATTTCCTTAAGCGACCATCTTTGGTCTTTAAATTTTGAATTATATTTATTTATAATTTTTAAAATTTTTAAATAAATATATATTTGTTAAAATATTATAGCTGGGTCCCACTTTAGCGACCAAAGATGGTCGCTATCTTCTTATTCTTCAGTTAGCGACCAACTTTGGTCGTAAATTTTAAATTATATATATTTATATTTTATAAGTTTTATAAAATAATAATAAAACTATTAAGAAATTTTATGTAGGTCCCACTTTTGCGACCAACAATGGTCGCTAAACTCAATATATCTTTGACCAAGCAAGTCTGACCAGTCCAGTCAATAGTTTGACTAAATTTGCGTCCAAATAGCGACCAAAGTTATTTCAAATGTTTTTTTATTATTATTTTTGGTAGTTTGGCGACCAATTTTGGTCGCTTTTCTTGACAAATCAAATTTAGTCGCCAATTTTTGGTCGTTTTCTGGCCGAATTCTAGTAGTGATTGAGCTGGACCTTGAGAATGCACTTGATTGCATATGGTTTTGCTTACTTCCGGGCTATATCATGGTTGAATGCAAGTTCCAAGTGCCAATTGAAGATTCATATTCATGTGGAATTGAAGTCCTCAATCTCAGTTTGGATTGTGCAACTTTGCAGCGAGGGTTGCTCACTTTGGACATTCAATGGTCATGTAGTCGTTTGGCTATGCTAGATTCTTAGTATGCATGCTTCATAGTTGATTATGTACTACCTAAATTGAGTATAATACTTAGCTTTGGTAATAGGTTTGATGTACCCTTTTTTATTATTTTTCTTTATTTTGTGAGACCTCCTGATATTTTGTATTTTTATTTGGATATTATTAATAAAAACACTTGCTTAGTGGTATATTTGATATTAAAAAAAAACTTAAATTAGTCAAATGGGAAAGACGAGGCTGAAGAAGAAAAGATAGAAGTTATTTCCTCTCTTCCTTTCATAAAAGTAGAAAACATTTGCACAAGGTTGTCACTTATTAGAAGTTGAAGGGAGTTATGTCACAGAACTAAAAAGTAGGAGGGCTGAAATGTACAATCAAAAACTGATCCCTTTCCCACCATAGTTAAGCCGCCACAATTTCACGACGACTCCATAAATTCCGACGAATTTCAAATCGACTTTCTCAAAACTTTTCGACTTTCCTTTCAGAAACAACAATGGAGAATTCGCGTATCGGCGCCCTAAATCCCTTGCAAAACCCTTTCCCTTTCCCTCCTCATCGCCGCCGATCCCTAATGAGCCAAACCTACACTACACTCCTTCAGATTCTATCCTATAGTTGCCCCACCACCGACTCTACTACTGAGATACAAAAACCAGGTAAAATTACTAAACTTTTATTTTCTTTGCCTGAATTTACAGAAAATAGAGCTCAGAGTATAATTTTGTGTGTTTATCAATGTGGTTGCATGACTAGTAGTAGGTTCCTTTTTTTTTTTTGGTAATCACTCAGCCATCCCTATGCCTTAAGTTTAGGTTGTTCGAATTTGAAATGGCAATAAAGTCGAATGGCCCATTGTGATTGTCTTATATATATATATATATATATATATATTTGTGTGTGTATCTTACCTGCAACAGCTGTATCTCAATGTGTGTTAGTGTCTGCTATGTATAATCATGTGATTACACATGTACAATGTATATGCACAACTATGGTTCCGACGCTAATTTTTAATTATGACATGACTTCAATTTTGGAGAAGATATTAAATACAAGTTATACTTAGTAACATGTTTTTGATTGACAAAGCCATTTTTAATTTGTCAAAGATGTTTGTATAGATGTCAATGGCAGTAAATTGGGAAAAGAGAATGAAGTTGAAGAATTGGTTGATCATCATCTCATCAGGTCTGATAATTTGTTAGTTACTGGTCCTGCTCATAAGGGTTCGGGTGATGGAAATGAAGGGAGCTCTCGTTCTGGATACAGAGATTTTACCAGTGCACCAATGGAAGTAGATTTAGATCTCTCAAATCGTACAAGTGATGCAATACAAGGCGACAGAGGCCATGCTAGAACAAATGATATTGATGATAAGAATCGTTTGGTAGACAAAACTCATAGTTTTAACGATCAAATGGTTGAGGAACCTGGGAATAGGTGTAGCACTCATGAATTGGAAGTGAAGGAGTCTGATCCTGTTGGACCAGTAGAATTAGACAAAGTACTTAGCATTGATGATGTCTGTGCAGCTATAGAGTCATGTTTTGGTGCAGATACAGTTGCTGAGTTGTCACAACCTGCAGAGGTCTCTGGAGAGGAAATCCATGTTCCTGAGACACATTTGACGGAAGAAATGGAGCATGGCTTGCGTCTAAAAGAGATGGAATTGGAAACTTTGATATCTTCTGCTGGAGCAACAGATTTTTTCATCCATGTTCCCATGGGCGAAGAAACAGAGGAAGGGGAAGTTTCTGGGGATTTTATGGTTTTTGATGAATCAGATTATAACATAGTTAATGATGTTCGGGATGAGAAGAAGGTTGAAGCAGAGAAATATCATGCTGACATCGTTGATCGAAAAGATTTTGTTTTTGATGCTCGCGATAATCCACCACAAAAAAGGGACGCATATGAATCTTCATCCATTGATGCAGTTGATGAGGATTACACCTCTTTGGGGGGAAAATTCATAAGAAAATTTGGAGAAGAGCCGAAAGAAAACGTTGAAAAAGTTTTTTGCTCAAAGGATGTTGAGACCAGAAAGGTCTGTGTGTATGACAGCATTTTGGATAGTGGGAATGTTGCTAAACAAGTTGGTGGAGACATGAAGTTATATCATCCTGCTGGTTTCCAATTTGGCGCAACCTCCGCAGAAAAGGCAAAAGAAAATAAACACTTAATAGATGCTGCAGAGGTATGATCACTCCCTTCAATCTTTTACTGCAGCAGTTAATTTTACATTCTAACTATTGCACTTTACACTATGTGCAACTTTCATGTCTGTTCTGGTTAATTCGGATTCTTTTCAGTTTGCCCGGTGTTAGGATGCAATAGGTGAATGGCTTCTTAGGAATATTTTGACTTCTCTCGCATAATCAGATGAAACGTTGTCAGTGTCGCTAGATATGGCTAGTGCAATAAGTGTCCAGCAATCTCACTTGTCTTGGACTCGGTACATTCTCATGCTTCTATGAAGCTCTTCCGATCTGCTACTGATCCAAGTAAACAGATTCACTTGCTGTTTCAAAGAGATAAACTTCACATATGCCCATCTGCACTTTTGGTGTGACTATTCCCTATTATAGACATTCCCAAATTCAACAAAAAAAAGCTGAACCTCTAGTTAGTGTTCGTAAATGCATAGAATATCCATACCAAATTTGCCATGTTTGTTGACTTCTATCAAAATCATCAAGACATGACGCTAATTCATACTCCTCCTGAAAAAGGAAAGAAGGATATGGTAGTAGGACTTTAGCAGGTTTCTAAAGTTACTGATGCTGGCATGCTGCATCTGCATACGTTGTACGTAGTGCATTACCTGATGTTCTTGCTTGAGCTGAGGAGGGAAGGGAATGGACAAAGTAGAAATTGGGTTATTGAAATATTTTATATTTTGATAGCCTCTTAATTGAACATTCAAAGTCGTATTTGTGTCTGCAAGTCAGTACGATAGTATAGATGGATAAAGTATAGTTTGCAGTTTTTCTGACATGCAGTTTCGCCTTCTATGTTTCTCATCAGCTGCAAATATTGCTATATTTGATTCTGTTCATCTTGTGGCAGGATGTTGATATAGGTAAAAACAAAAAGAAGAGAGGTCCTTTAACCAAGGAAAAGAGAGCAAAGAAAAAGGTGTCTCTCATTCTCCCTTAATTTTCATTTATTTGTAAACGAGTTTATCTTCCTACCCTTCTCTAACAGAAGAATGTTAAATCTGGTAATGTAATATGCTTATGCTCTGATTAGTAGGATCAAGTTGCTCATTCTTTAGTATGTGTCTTTATTTAAAGAATCTAATATATTTTGTAGGCCAAAGAAAGAATTAAACGAGCTGAAAAGAACAGAAAGCTTGGAGTTAAAAGGCTGAAGCTTCCACCAGTGGTGAAACCAAAAGTTGTGACATATTGCCGCCATTATCTCAAAGGAAGATGCTCAGAGGTAATTTAAAATTTCATATAAAAAAATGCAATTCAATTTAGCAGATCTTTCAATGTTTTAGAGATTTAACCTTGTTCTTTTTTCTTTTGACAGGGTGAGAAGTGCAAATTCTCTCATGATACCACCCCCTTGACAAAGTCAAAGGTCTGCTTATGCTTCTTTTATTTTGTTCTACCATATTGTTGTAAGCTGTGGGCACGTTAGGAGATTTGAAGTCTTTGATGTGAAATTGTGGCATTAATACCTTGTTTCCTAGTTGAGAATTGCTATAGCCTATTTGAAATAGCACTCAGGTGAGTTTGAATGTTTATTAGCACTTCAATCATCACCATTTGCTGACACCTTTTTTGCTATCAATTACTTTGTCATAATGAGACACAGAACTAGAAATATTCATGAGGGTCAAACCTGTAAACTTTCATATGCTCTTTGCAGTCTGGATATTATTAACACCTTAAAAGGGAAGGGGACGGGGAGGGCAGGGAACGGGAGGAAAAGAACCTTACTTACAATGTAAAACTATATTCCACATTTTAGGCTATGCTTTAAATTCCATATATTATATCTTTCTTGCGGATTAAATTAGTCTGTGTAGGATAGACACAGAACAGTTTCAGATTATAGAGATAGAACTGAGTATCTATTTAGACAAGAGGGGTTGCTCTGATGGTAAGCAACCTCCACTTCCAACCGAGAGGTTGTGAGTTCGAGTCTCCGCAAGAGCAAGGTGGGAAGTTCTTGGAGGGAAGGATGCCGGGGGTCTATTTGGAAACAGCCTCTCTATCCAAGGGTAAGGGTAAGGTCTGCGTACACGCTACCTTCCCCAGACCCCACCAAGTGGGATTATATTGGGTTGTTGTTGTTGTTGTATAAGAAGTTATTCCGGTTAGCTAAAGCAAGGGAAAGGAAGGCACGTGATCTAGACCAAGTTAGGTGTATCAAGGGCGAGGATGGTAGAGTTCTGATGGGGGAATCTCAAATCAAACAGAGGTGACAGGCGTACTTTCGGGACCTACTTAACGAGGAGGGGGATCGTAACATTGAGCTAGGGGAGTTGGGGCATTCAGAGCAGCATAGAGACCTTGGGTACTGCAGGCGCATTAGGGTGGAGGAGGTCATGGGGGCTTTGCGAGGATGAGTAGGGGTCGAGTGACCGGCCCTGACGAGATCCCGGTGGAGTTCTGGAAGTGCATGGGTAAGTCAGGAGGGGAGTGGCTCTCTAGGTTGTTCAATGCGATCTTCAGGACCAAAAGGATGCCGGATGAGTGGAGGTGGAGTACAGTGGTGCCCTTGTACAAGAACAAAGGGGACATCCAGTGCTGCAACAACTATAGGGGTATCAAATTAATAAGTCACACGATGAAGGTTTGGGAGAGGGTGATTGAGGCGCGGGTGAGGGAGGTGGCATCTATATCTGGGAACCAGTTCGGTTTCATGCCGGCCGCTCCACCACAGAGGCTATCCACCTAGTCAGGCGGCTGGCGGAGAAATTCAGGGATAAGAAGAAGGACCTGCACATGGTGCTTATCGACTTGGAGAAGGCGTATGACAAGGTCCCAAGGGAGGTGCTTTGAGGTGCTTGGAGGCGAAGAGCGTGCCGGAAGCCTATATCAGAGTAATCAAGGACATGTACAATGGAGCTAAGACTAGGGTTAGGACGGTGGGTGGCGAATCAGACCATTTTCCTGTGGTTATGGGGCTCCATCAAGGATCGGAGCTAAGTCCCCTCTTGTTTGCCTTAGTGATAGATGCTCTGACCCGTCATATTCAAGGGGATGTGCCTTGGTGTATGCTTTTTGCTGATGATATAGTATTGATAGACGAGACGAGGGTCGGTGTTAGTGAAAGGTTAGAGGTATGGAGACAGACTCTTGAGTCTAAAGGTTTCAAAATAAGCAGATCTAAGACAGAATACTTGGAGTGCAAGTTTGGCGCCGAGCCGAGTGAAGTAGGCAGGGACAGTGATGATTGGTTCTCAGGCCATCGCCAAGAGGGACAGTGTCCGTTATCTTGGGTCTGTGATTCAGGGGGACGGAGAGATTGACGGGGACGTTACCCATCGTATAGGAGGGGGGTGGTCAAAGTGGAGGCTTGCATCAGGGGTCCTGTGTGACAAGAAAGTTCCACACAAACTCAAGGGGAAATTCTATAGAGCCGTGGTTAGACCTGCGATGTTGTATGGGGCGGAGTGCTGGCTCGTGAAGAACTCTCATGTTCAGAGAATGAAGGTTGCGGAGATGAGGATGCTTAGGTGGATGTGCGGGCACACCAGGCTAGATAAGATTAAGAATGAAGTTATTCGAGAGAAGGTAGGGGTGGCCCCGGTGGATGAGAAGATGCGAGAAGCGAGGCTGAGGTGGTTCGGGCATGTTCGGAAGAGGGGTCCCGATGCTCCGGTGAGGAGCTGTGAGCGGTTGGAGATTGTTGGCGGACGGCGAGACAGAGGAAGACCTAAGAAGTATTGGGGAGAGGTGATTAGGCAGGACATGACTAGAATGCAGGTTTCCGAGGACATGACCCTTGATAGGAGAGTCTGGAGGTCTAGAATCAGGGTTGTAGGTTAGGGGCTCCTAGAGTTCTTCGTACGCCTCATCCGGGGTTGGGTGTGGGCCAGCAGGGATACCCATAGATGATTTGTGTTTTAGCTTATGTCCCCCCAATGTTGTTAGTTATGGTAGTTACTGTATGATATTATTGCATGCGATTGTATTTATGTTTCTTATGTTTAGATAATTATTTACGCTATTTCTGCGGGAGTTACTAATGCTCTATTGTTTTTGTTTTTGTCTTTGTTTTTATTTTACAGCTGTTTTTCCTTTTATCCTATGCGCCGAGGGTCGATTGGAAACAGCCTCTCTACCCTTTCGGGTAGGGGTAAGGCTCGTCTACATATTACCCTCCCCAGACCCCACCTGGTGGGAGTATACTGGGTAATTGTTGTTGTTGTTGTTGTTGTTGTTGTTGTATATGCTTAGATTCTTATTGAGAAGGCAACACACCAAGGCATAAAATGTTTGCAGCAGTTTGAGGCTACTGCTTGCTTTGATAATGTCAAAGAAAAAATCTCGTGTGCTTTTTTAAGTTCCAATTTATGGTTTGTAACTTGCTGCACTATCAAATTGATCAGAAAAGAAACAATATTTTAATACCCCTTACCTTGACTTACTGTTGCTTTTACAAATATTTATTTCTATCATGTGGAATAATATCCATGCTTCTAGCCTGTTCTGGCTTCTAATTTCTGTAAATATCTTTTTTTCTTCAGCCATGTTGTCATTTTGCACGTCAGTCTTGCATGAAAGGTGATGATTGCCCATTTGATCATCAACTCTCCAAGTATCCGTGCAATAACTATGCATCCAACGGGTTTTGTAGCAGAGGTGCTGATTGTTTATTTTCACATGAGGTATGTCCTGCCCGCTATTCATGTTTTCTAGTTTTTTTAGGTCACAAGTTTTCATTTTCTTACCTCTTTGGAGGGCTTCTTCCTTTGTGTCTCAAGGTATTTAATTTCTTGTCTCGCTGGCATGTTTCAGTTAACTGTTAAGATGGCAGCAGTGACAAGTCCTACTGCTTCAAACCTTGAGCTGATGTCACCATCAGCTCCAAGTAACTCGAACTCTTTGATGCAAATAAACACATCTGGGGCGTCGCATAAAGATGTTAACTCCTCATCTGGTTCAGCTGGGCTTGTTCCTGGCAAGCGCACTGAGCGGACTGTATTAGAGCCTGTGCAAAAGCCAGCTGCATGTACACCTAAAGGTGTAACGTTCTTATCTCATGGTAAGACTTTGCAAGGTGATGCCAGACAGCATGAAAAGGCTGGGTTATCTTCCAAGGCAGATGATGTTGGAAAACTTAGCTATCAAATGATCCATAGTAAGTCAAATAATGTTCAGAAGCCAAATGAGTTAATGAAAGGAGTTTCAACGAGGACACCACAAGGAATAAACTTCCTGTCCTTTGGTCAAGCACCTTCAGCTGAGCCCAGTGGTAACACATATTCAGGCTTATTTAATATGGATTATGGAGTTAAGAAGTTGCTGCCTGGTGGCATGAACAGTAGTATAGAAGCTGCAACATGTGCCAAGAGGGATGGCAGTGTCAAGGACGATAATCAAGCCAACCTAAGTGCCTCGTTGTGGAGCATGAATCAAATGTCGACTAGAATTCCCCATGCTTCTGCACCTCGGGGTATAAGCTTCCTCTCGGCAGAGAAAGCGGCAGAAGACATCTCGCGTCCTAATGAGTTCAACTGTGCTTCATCGCCCATTCAAAGGAGACCAAGTGCAGCAGAAAAAACTTCCGACGAAATGCAGCAGCCGAGTTCCCTATTTCCAGCTAGGCAGTCTTTAAATCATCAGTCTGCACAAAAGTGCAGTGTGGGTATCGCTAGCTCCTCAAAGACACCGTTCCTTGCAAATACACAACCAAGCTCAATTCAAAAGGCTCTTCAGTCAACTTTAGCATTTGCGGCTAAGTTTGACTTCGGAGTTAAGTTTGGAACGTCCAATGGATCCACTAACATTACTTCCTCGATCAATCATTCAAAGGATATGTGAAGGCTTTTCAACGGTGGTTATGGTAGGACACCCAGACTCATATGAGTTCCCAATCTTCTCTTTCTTCTTCCAGGCAACAATGCACTCCAAAGAAACTCATGACTCTTTAGCCTCCTGTTTCGGATTTTCTGTTTGGTAACAAGTGCAATGCAGATTGCTTTAAGCTTAATGTCATAATGTTTACATAATGAATGTCAGTTTTGTGGTAAATAAAAATTCTTCTTTGCTTACCAAAGAAAATGTATATCAGTATCTAAAGCGTAGTTACTTTAAGAATAATGTTATAATGTCTAACAGAAAATAATTGGGTTAAGAAACGTGAGGTTCGATTGATAGTTTTTTCAAGATGAGTATTGCTAAATATAGTTTCTTTTTATTTCGGAAAAACAATAATCTGTGTTCATGATTAGGCTAATTTTTGGTCACATTCTACCTATATAGAAGAGTGAGTGCATCAGTTAAAGCAGACCAGTTTTCACTGACATGCCAACTTCATTGAGGCATTTTCGAAGCCCACTTTTTCTCCATGTAACATAGAAATTCCACTGTTTAGATTGCTATTACTGTCACAATTGATAGTCAAGCTTTTGCTGCTGCTTCATATTACAACTCTAAAAGTTACATGATGTGCATCTTCTGCTAACTCACTGTATTGACAGCACAACACTAGACTTTACTTTTGACAGCTGGGAAGTAATTCTGTTGCTAATCTACCTAAAAAAGTATACACGCTCCCAATACTCTCCTCCCAAGAACGTTAACTCAAACCATAATTTGCCGAGGGTAGCCTTTAAAATAGGTTATAAAAATTTCGAAGGCCTATTTTTTGTTACTGTTCTCGGACATCTCCGAGACATGTTAATGTGGCCGTAGCCTTTTAATTTGGACATAGCCCAATGAGCTTGATTTCCCGAATTATCCAGGCTTGCCTAAGATAACAGTCCCCGAGTGAGTATGGTTGTGGTCTTTAAAATTCGGGGGTTGCCTCAGAGGTCTTATGCCCCCAATACTCAATAGTTTGATCTGTTCGAGTTTGTTTATCTGACGGCAGTCCCCGAGTGTGGGAGTGATCATCCAAACTCTGGTTCTGATCGGCCCTTGAGCTTGTTTCCATAAGAGATCGAAATTACGAAATTGTAAAATAAGAAATTTTTTTCTAAGACATAAGGTAATTGCAAGGAAATGCTTCTCTTTATTCTTGTGAAAAATATTTATACATGCGTACATATTTTATGCCGGGGCTCGAGCAACCTATGTGGGGACGATTTGTTTGATCGTTTGGCCCATAACAAATCTTACCTATCGGGGCACTACTATTATGAAGTATCCTTACAAAAAAGTTCATCCGAGGGCAATGCCCCCCAGTATTTGAAATTGATTGAAGAGGAACCTCGGATACTGTTAGTGTTGTCTTTGACACCGAACCGTGATCAGCCTTAGATTTTAAGTTAGCACAATCCACTGTTTCCTCGTTCCTTGCCAAAAAACCCAATTGGAACAAAACGGTTCAAGGGAAAAAGGGTGCAACACGTACTTTCAAACCTAAAGGCTTCGTGTCGCTCCTTGCCGATCACCTGCAAGTGTTAGCCAAAAAATAGAAAGAACTGAAATGGGGTCGTACCTTAGCAGTAATATCGTTTAAGATGAGTTACATTCCAATTGTTCGTTAGTTGTTCTCCGTCCATCGTTCCGAGCTTATAGGACCCTTTCCCTGTGATCTCGAGAATCTGGTATGTCCCTTCCCAGTTCGGGCTCAATTTCCCTTTATTTGGATTCCGGGTGTTTGATGTGACCTTCCTTAGCACTAAGTCCCCGACATTGAAATATCGAAGGTTGACCTTCGATTGTAATACCTTTCGATCCGTTGCTTTTGGGAGGCCAATCGAACAACGACAGTTTCACGCTATTCATCCAATAGCTCCAAGCTTGTATTCATGGCCTCGTCATTTGATTCCTTCATTGCATATCAAAATGTGATACTCGTCTTCCCCACTTCGACCGGTATTAAATCTTGGATTCCATAAACCAATAAGAATTGGGTGGCCCCAATACTGGATTTCGAAGTTGTCCGATACGCCCAAAGAACTTCGGGCAGGAACTCTCTCCATTTCCCCTTGGCGTCAGTCAACCTTTTCTTGAGGTTTTGGATTATGGTTGGTGACGTCCAAATCCACCGCTAAAAAGCAATAGATACGGTCGCAGCAATATAATTATCCAACTATGAGTCGGGGTCGAATCCCACAGAGAACTGAGAACGGGGATCAACTTCCAGGACAGAAAAGGGTGATCCATCTATTTATTTGACTGAACCTGAATTATCGCTAGTCGCGCAGTGCCAAACACTAAGAATTTGAATTGAAAATTGTTTTTATATCTAAAGTGCGGAAATGTAAACTAACCTAGAAAGCAAGTAAAATGATCAATAGCTACAAGTATGAAAGCATCGGGAATTACACTTAAGTAACGATCCAATGTATTTTACGATTTTACAAATATGAGCGAGTTTATGTTAATTAGTCACGGATAATAATTCTTAACTAGCTTCTTCCGAAGACTAACAAGACTTCCTAATTGAATTATCCCTAATCACGATTAGAAGATTAAGCACACCCGGAAGGCTACAAGTAGTTTAATCCTATCCCTAGGTAAAAATTATAAAATGAGGGTTAACGCCTCAAGTTCTTGTTAATTAAAGTTTCCCAACCCCAAACTATTTTTCCCGAAATTAATTCTGAGTTAATGGGCGAGTCCTAGGGTTAGCTATTCCCTTTGGAAACATTAAAGAACAAGAATAATTAAAGAAACAATAACTCACTTCATAGATATAGAAAAATCATTCAATACATAAGCATAACAAGGTATAAAATCCACACTTTAATTATGAATATTCCCATAAACAAGATTCAAGTGTTGGATAAAGCACTACACACTTAAATATTCAATATAAAGCAAGGAGATGAAGAAACAAACATAAATGGGTAAGAAAACCTTAACCAAAAGCTTGAAATCAACAAAACCCAAGTGTGTTTGTGCAAAACCCTAGCTTCCAACTTCTTCTTCCAAGTCTAAGAAACTGAAAATAAACCAAAGATGTTCTAAATGTCTGCTTGGACGAGAATAAAAATAATTTAGGGTGAAAGAATGTGAAATGCCGAAATTGCCCAGAACTGTCCCAGATACAAAGCTTCGCGATCGCATGTATTTGCCTGCGATCACGTAGAGTGGCTGCTGAAGCTTCTTCGATCGCGTGGATGTACCTGCGATCACGTAGGTTTACTTGTTCAAGCTCTGTGATCGCGTGCATACTTCTGCGATCGCGTGGAATTAATGTCTGCACTTCTGCGATCACTTTGTCAATCCTGCGATCGCGTAGAGTAATCTTCCCAGCAGTCATTTTTCAACTTCAATTCCATTCAAACCACCCCAATTCCATTCAAACCACCTCATAGCATCATGTACCTGAAAATCTCACAATAACCACTATAAACAACCTTATTGTATACTTAAAACGGCATAAAAGCTAAGGAAAAGAAGCTAAAATGAGTGGTAAAATCACCCCACATCAATGGTTTTGTTGATCAATTCGGCTTGTCCATTCCCACTAGGGTGATAAGGTGTTGATAATATTCATTTGATCTTTTGGTCTTCGAGAAATTGGTCACTTTGCTGCCGATAAACTATTTTCCATTATCACATGCAATTTCGGATGGTATTCCAAATCGACATATGAAGAGGTCCCAAATGAAGTCGATGACTTCCTTCTCCCTGATCTTCTGGTATGCCTGTGCTTCAACCCACTTAGAAAAATACTCAGTCATAAACAAAATAAATTGAGCCTTACCTAATGCCAATGGAAGATGGCTGACGATGTCAATCCCCCACTTCATGAACGGTCATGACGGATATGGTCTCAAAGTTGGGATGGCAAGAGAGTTGGAGACTAATACTCCATTTTAGTAGCTTGTGGAGATCGCGAGGAGGTTGGAGCATATCCACGATCGAGAGAGGGATGGCAGGGAGGTATGAAGCCTCGTGGACCTGGAAAATCTACTAATAACTAGTTCGGTGCCAGGGCGCATTATGATAGACGTTTTGTTGGTAAGCCAGTAGAGTTTGCACTTCAGGCTTCGTGCGGTGCTCCAGTAATTCATGGGTTCCCAAGCACTCATTTCGGACAGCTCCCACACCTACGTTAGCAAAGAGGTTGCATTGAGTGTAGGAAAAATTAGGCATATGGTGTGAGAATATCCTAGACTCTGGGCGAGCGTGCCTCAGTGGAGTACTCAGGCTATGCTTTACCCGGTAGAGAGGTATGGAGCCTCGTGGACCTGGAAGATCTAATGGTACCTAGTTCAAGGACAAGGCGCATTATGGTAGACGTTTTGTTGGTGAGCCATTTCAATTTGCACTTCAGGCTTCACGCGATGCTCTAGAAGCATTTTCGGATAGCTCCCGCAGCCACGTTAACAAAGAGGTTGCTTTGAGTGTAAGGGAAATTAGGCACATGGTGAAAGAATATCCTAGACTCCAGGTGAGTGTGCCTCAGTGGAGTACTCATGCAATGGATTCTGCTCTAGTTGCTGCTACTCCTCTGCAGCCAGCTAAAGATGGGGGACAAACGGGTAAAGGGCATCCTAGAGGAGGAAGATGGGCCCATTGTTATGCTTTCCCTAGTAGGACTGAGGCTGTTGCACTAGATGATGTTGTTGATATACAATTTGTCCCTACGTATTTTTATACCCAAAATACTTTCAAGATATCCTATATGTGCATATATGAGCATCACAAAAGGTTTTTAAAACTAATTTATGGCGTATGTTTACACTATGAAACCCAATAATTATTCTTAAAACTTGCCATTTTGGAAAATAATTTATTTTATTCTTACATTTACACAAAGATATATTTGTCATAATTTTTGCACAATTTTACAAACTCGTTTGATGTTTTTAAAATTAAAACATGTGCAATTGCAATTTTAACCCACTCCAATATTCAATAGAATTTTAATTACAAATCAATCCTAATATTTTTTAAATTAATATTTATATATTATTTATCAACTCGGTGCTTTTAATTTAATTTTAAAACACTTTTACTATTTTTATAAAATCAAAAGGGAAAACTAGCTATTTCAAACATGGCCTCAATTTCTTTCAATTATAGCCTATTTTAACCCCCCAATTGATCCCAAACCAGGCCGCAAATCGATGACCCAATTCCATTTTTTACCCGTTTAGTCCAAACCCGCCCGTTGGTATCATTAAATCCTGGCCGTTGATCATTTTGATCAACGACCCACATCCTTCCTTTCCTTTTTAATTTCAAACTACCCTAACCCTATTCTCATTTTCATTTCGACCACTGCCCACAAACCCCCTTCTCTCAAACTCTCTCTAACACTTGAAACCCTAGCCGCCTCTGATATCTTCTCCGACCAGTTTCTCGGCGGAGTCCATGGCTTCTCAGACCATGGACGGCCTATGCTCACTTCCCTTCACCTCAAATCGGGCTATTCAAGGCTTCCAAGGTTCAACCTCAACGAGGCTTGTTCAGATCCTCCGTCGATTTTGTTCCTGTGGCTTCTCCGGCTCCGTTCCGACGTGTTCGAGCCTCAAGAGCCTAGATATGGTCCAGACCTATTCCTGGCCAGATCCTTGCCAAGCCTTCTCGTTTCTAGGATTTATGAGAAACCCTAAAAGTTGTTCGAGGTTCTTTCTCTCTTTATTTTCTTAGATCTGTGATGGATCTGTGGTATAATCAAAGTTTCAAAGCTTTTCCCCAAATTTCTCTTTTCAAAATTATTTAGTTTAAATTTAGGGTTTCCAAAAAAGAACCTTTCAAACAATTTATGTTTCTTCTTCTTCTTCTTCTTCTTCTTCTTCCTACATATGCTTTGTTCTTATGTGTTTTTGCTTGTGCATATCTTCTCTTATATTCTTATGTTTTTCCGTTATTATGCATGTTCTTCTACCTGTGCTCTGTTATCTCTTCTACTATTTCTATAGCATGCTTTTACATGTCTAGCTTATGTGTTCCTTCTCCATTTTCTTACTGAGCTTTTGTTTGCCTTTACTGGACTTTTGTTTTGAGTTCTAAACCTGTTTCGCCTACTGTTTCTTAAGTTCTATGTCACCTCTTTTCTCTCTTGAACTTGCTTGAGTTCTGAGCTTTTCTTAAACATGCTTTGTGTTTTACCCTATTGTTTCAAACTTGCCATTATATTTATGTGTTTCCTCATGAGACCCTCTGAGTCTGTTTCAATGACTTGCCCTATCTTTTATTTACCTTACTCGAATTTGAAACCCTAGGGTTTGGGGTTTCTGCGAGTTTGGGTCTTTGTGTCTGGACTAGGATTCTACTTTAGACCCTGAATTGAATCTTTTGCTTATGATTTTGAAAACTGTTTATGCCAATCTCTTCTTTCTTGTCTGACGCGTGTGCTTATATATGAGGTTTTCTCTTTCAAAAGAGTTCTGCCAACTTGTAATTGATTCCAATTTCCTTTTAAAGTTCGACTGATTTGCTACTGATTTTCCAATTGAACTCTTCCTCACCATTTTTCTAAGTTCATTCGAACAAAGCTTTTTACTGCTGTTTGATCTTCTTGCCTTATTTCTCACAAATCATGTACCATGGATTCTTGCCTTAAATAATCCCTATGCATTTACCTTTGTTATGTTACTTTGGAAAGGTTTTTAATTATTCTTCTTTCCTTAATTGTCTTATGCCCATTTGAAATCAAATCCCTTAACCTTAGGGAGACCTTCTGTGATTGATTGTAAACTATTTTCTTGCCTTTTTGCTTACTCATTTTCTGCACTATAAAAAACAAGACACTACACACAATTTTCTACACGATATACCTCACAAACACTTCAGACTTCAATTGAACACTATACAATTGCAATACTTTCTCTACTTCTACTTTTTCTACTTCTAATACTGAGCACTCTGCTCCTCATCTCTTTTACTGCCTGAAACATTCTTGAATTCCTCTTAAACTCTCAAGAATTTGCTGAAGAACTTGAGTTTTCTCCTACTGGTTTCTGGCTGTTTACTTGCTCTTATTATCCTGTTATAATAGTATCTGCAGCTGGTATATCACTCTTAATTAAATAATGCCCCTCCACTATGTGTTTGTTTTACTTCTAGTCTGTTGTGCTTTCTTTTTTTCCTTGTGTTTCTGTACATGCCTGTCTTATGTGAATCCCTGTCCCTTTACCCTTTTGTATGAAGAGTGTAGTTCTAGTCATGTCAGTATCCTATTATTGCTATCCATGACTTTGAATTGGGTTCTTTTGAACCTTTACTCAAACCAACTCCCACTCCCCCTTCCCCTTTATGTGCTGAGCCTTGACTCAAATTTGGTGGTATCCTAATCACCACCCAGACTCAGATCTGACCTCTAAGATCTGCTCTTAATTTGTTTGGACCAACTAACCGGTCGGGGTGTGCCAGTCTATATCCATGTCTGGGCATGACCACCATTGCAATGGTTCCCTAATCCCTTTCTCACTTTGCATTTATTCCTAGTTTTAAGTTCTGCCCCCCCTTTGGTATGCCATGCTTTGGGACCATGGAGCTCCTTCTGAACTTGTTCCTTGGGGCTGGATATTCCACATTGCACTATTTTGTTCTAATTATTATCCAAAGTGTAAGCATTGCATGGAGCCCTTGAGGCTCCTTGGAACTCTGAAACACTTTGGATGACGAGAAGGCCTTGGAAATATGGAATCCGAAATTGGTTAAACTCATGTTATCAGACATTGAGGTTTCATTAGGTGGTTTGGACCTAGATGTAGTCTTTGATGTACTTTACTTATTCTTTCATCTTTTTTCTGGTTCTGTAATAAGATTTGCAAAAAGAACTCGGGGAAGTACTAGTAAAAGGGTATGAGAGAGGATTATTTTACTGCATCAAAGGGTAGATATCATGCCTGTTGATTTAATGTTGTAATTCAGTCATCTAGATACCATGCCTATTGTTTTAATATTTTAATCACCTAGATATCATGTCTATAGGTCTAACGTCTTTCAATCATTTAGATACTATGTCTATAGAACTAAAGTCATCTAGAAATTCTTCCTATATGGTTTAATACTTTATCATCTTGCAAATCTTTAGAAACCCTGCCTATAGGATTTAATATTCTTGTATCAGTTGCATATAGAAACCATGTCTATAGAAAATGCATACATTAGGCAAGCCATAGGATAATCAAATGATCCTTCTTTCATCATTTTAATAACATGTCTTGAGGAAAAAAATCAAGTATAGATATCATGCCTATAGAGTTCGTCTCAAACTCGCCTGATTTGCTTATGTAATAACAATCTGTTAACTGGCCTTAACGTCTAATATAACGTTTTCAATTAAAAACAATTCTTTTAAATCTCATCTGCACTCTTTCATCCGAAATAGTTCTTTTAAATCTCCTGTTTAAATGTTTTACTATGTCCCTGAGACTATCTTTCAAAAAATAGCACGTCAACTTGTTCTTTCTTTAGGAAGTGTTCTCGCCTTCAAAAATCCTTTCACAACTCTACTATATATTTACTCAAACAAATCTGCTGATTTTTAGGTCATTTCTGAACTTTTGCAGTTTTCAATTTCCTGTTTTGTTTAACTCTTCTGCATTAGGCTCATGTCTGAAATAAGTGCTTTTTCTGAGTAACTCGTTTAAAATATTTCAATCTCTGACAATTGGATCCGAGTTGCCTAATGTAGAATTTTTATCTAATTCTATGTGTTAAACTAGTCCGTCCGCCGCTTAAGTTTTAATTTACAGACCAAACCAGTATGTGCAAGGCATGCTAAACTACATGTTATCTGACTTACAGGGTTTTGATGTGAGCCTTGCATGTTTGTTTGTCAATCCCCTTACTTGCTATTTATTTTGGTTGTCGAAATTAGTATTTTGTCCTTTAAACCCCATATATTCCTTGCCCCTTTTCTTCTCTTTTAGGATTAGAAGTCCTATTACCCCGGGACTGATAGGTTGGGATGGGTACTAGCATGCAATAGGTAAACGAGACTAATCGCATTTAAATACCTTAACAGGGTAGGAAGGGTAGAATATGGATATGATGACCGGTACGCTAATATCTCGTGCGACCCCTCTTTTGAAGGCTGATTGCTGGGTATTGAATTTATGTGATCCATATTTTGTATAAACCTAGGACCCCCTTTCCTTTTCTTTTATTTGCAATTTTTTCTTTAATTATGTTCTTTAAATTAACTCTTTTTAAAAAGCTGTCCCTTTTCCTTTTCAAAAGCTTAAAACTTATTCGTGATTCATAGTGCAAAGCTTTATCTGTTTACTTCTACTTCTTTAAACTCACAATTAAAGCATGGCCGGGAACCATACTAGTGGATCTTGAGGAGTGCCTGACACCTTCTCCTCGAGATAATCTCAATCCCTTACCCGAACTTTGGTTTTCCTTCAAATCTTCTTCTTTTCTTTAACTTGTCCTAATGCACTGTGATCATTAGTTGGCGATTCTTCAAAATTCCATAACCCGATTCTCACAAGGGAATAAGAGTTGTTTTTCCCATAATATCGTGAACCCGATTTCGCTCTTTAGAAAAAGGGGAGCATCGACATCATGGCGACTCTGCTGGGGATTTCTTTAGGCTTTTACCTTTACATGCTTTGTGTTACTTTATTGCTTTCTTAATTGCCTTCATTTTTTTGCCTTTAATTATTTCATCATGGAAACTAACTTGACTCTTCATGTCTTCCTTTCCTTTAACTGCTTTTCTTTACTGCTTTATTACTATTTCAATACCGTTGTAGTTTTAAGCATTTATGAACGTGAAAATACATGCAATTCGCTTTGTTCTGGTAATTGCATCTTCAACATCATGCTCCACTCGTGACAAAACAAATACTATAGCAATGCTTATAATGAGTGGTTGCGCTCTTTCGATATTATCACCTCCTAAATTTGGCAAAGGCATATTTTCGGTAAAACCAGTCGATCAACAGTGTAGTCGACGGGGTTCTGCACCTTTCCCTCTTGAGTTGTCCACTCAAGGGTACCAATCTAGCACTTCAAAAGTAGAAACCTTACTCCGTTAAATTGTTCATGCATCATGGTCAAACCTAGCCGAGTTAGTTATGTTGTCCGCATAATGACTCACTAAGATAGCCTAGTCCAATGTCCATCGGGTTTCCCTTGAAACCCAAACAAACACCTCCATGTTCTGTGCATTTATTGGAGAACTAAATGCCTATTATGCAAATTGTTGATTTAAATAGTCGAGTCTGGGTATAACCCTTTGTTTTGCAGGTAAATGAGACACGAAGTCCCTAGATTCGGTAACCAGCATTCACCCAAAGCTGCTAAGCTGGTAGGAGGATCTTCATGCCAATGATCAGACCCTTGTCCGCAAGTACTTAGGGAATTTGCCATCACTTCTGGAAATCCATCCTAACAAAAAATCATAGAGGCTGCAACTCTGTTCTGGGATAGTGATCGGTCGGTGTTTCATTTTGGGGATCTGGAAATGACTCCTTTAGTGGAAAGAATAGGGGGTCTAGCTGGTATCCCTTGGGAGACTCTGGGTCTGCTTATGCCAGAAAACCGCAAAAGTAGAGGCTTTCTTAAGATAATGTGACTCAAGAAAAATCCCAACCTAACCTGTCTAAAGGACTCCTACATACCATTTGATTTCTTGTACGAGAGATATGGCCATAGCAAGTCTTATTGCACCTACATTGACGAGTTCGCCCTCACCTCTTTAGGGCATATACATAGAAGGGTCTTTGTGTTCATGTTCTGTTTCCTGGGTATGCTAGTCTTTCCTATGAAGAAGGCTAGGATCCACACCATACTAGCCATGGTGACCAAGACCTTAATGGAAGGGATCAACGGGCAGTCTTTTAGCACAGTGCCCGTGATCATCGCTGAAATGTTTCGAGCCTTAGGAGAATGTCAACAAGGGGACCCGCACTTCGAGGGTTGTAATCTGTTACTTCAACTGGCATACAGAACACCTTTAGAAAGGTGACTACCGACAGGAGATTATACGCAAGGATTGGGGCGATCATATCTCTTCCCACCACCCAAAGCGAATGAACTTCATGCCCAACATGTTCACTCAGCCGGAGGATGCTGGAGGATGGGTAGAGCTGTTTGAGAATCTAAAGGAAGAGCAAGTACTATGGATGTTTGAGTGGTTCACAAATGGGGAGTTCATTATTCGTTCTCGAGGTGCACCGTTCCTCATACTCATCGACCCGAGGGGAACTCATCCTTATGTCCCTCTCTGAGCCATGTGGCAAGGGCGACGGAAGAAGATCATACCAAGGGTAGAAAAAATAATTCACTTCAAGGATGGATTTCAAAATGATGATAGTCCCCACCAATGTCGCGCTCAGCATATGTGGCATTGCAAGCTCGTCTTGGGGAGAGAAACTATTGAGGCCAATAACTATCATGCAGGATGTGTACCACACTACTCGGGTTTGTTGGAGGTCAATCACACTAGGTTGGCCATCCAGGGTTCATGCGAGGTCACAGGCTTATTGATGAAAAGGCTGAAGCGCAAGTTAAGTACAATCAATTGCGGAAAAGAATTTGGAATGCCAGAATGAACACCGGGAATTACAAGAAGCTCACCAGAAATTGATCGACGAGTGGAAGGACATGGCTGTCAACGCCAACAAGTGGTTAAGGTATCTGGAAAGAGGTCTAGTAGAGTTGGAAGGAAAGTTCTTGAAAAGGATTGAAGACTGCCAAAATGCTGAGGGAAGTACACGTGGACATATGGCTCGAGCGTATATGCTATTGGGACTACGCGAGTTGATGCAGCTGTACGAGGGAGGCAAGACTACCAAATCTGGGGAAGGTTCTTCTGGGACCAAGTAGTTAGGATGTTTTACTGCTTTCATAATATAATAAGGCCACTGGCTATTAGTGACATCTTTATTTTCGTTATTTCAAATTGCAGTTTTAGACTCGTCTTATTTTTATCAATAAAATGAGGCATCTAGCATTACAAGTTCTCCAAATTTAATTTGTCGCCAGGCCTACCTCGGGCACAACGAGGTACCCAAATTAGGAAATGACTTATATTCCTACACAACGTGTTTAAATATTGCAATATTCTCTTTCTCAGAATCCGCACCAGATGGAATCCGATTTATGGACCAATTCAGGTTCAACATAGAGAACGCACCAGATGTGTTCTATATCTAGAATCTTAAGAAGAAGCCCAAAAAGACCTTTCACGAGCATGCTCCTCGTTGGAGGTCAAAAGATGCTAAGGTCAGGCCAGCCCTAGAGGAAGAGTAGATGCACAGGTTCTTTGTTCAGGCTCAGGATCCGCAATACTATAAGAGGCTAATGCTAATAGAAGGTTAGAAGTTCTCCGACATCATTAAGTTGGGAGAAAGAATTGAGAAAGGTATCAAAAATGGTACGGTCACTAATCTCGAAGCATTACAGGCCACCAACAAGGCATTACAGTCTGGTGGCACGTCAAAGAAGAAGGACGTGAATTCCATAATGGCTGTGCAAAGAAATAAATCCCCTATGAAATACTGAACATACCCCACAACTCCACTCACATATCAACCTTCCCTAAATTACCAAGAACCATCGTCCACATACCACATTCCACCACCCACCTACCAATCATATCCACCTCCACCACGTACATATCAACCCACCTCACCAAGATATTCCCAACCCGCACCTGTGTACCAAGCCTATAATGCCCAACCTTCACATTATAAATCACCGCCCACCCGCCAAAACTTGCCTCGACCCAGACCAAATTTCGACCGAAGGCCTCCCAGATAATATACCGCCATTACCGAACTAATCGACCAACAATACAAAAGACTCAAAGCAACCAGTTATGTTTACACCTATCCATGCCACAACTCCAGAAAATCCCTCCTAATGGATCAATCCCAACAAAACCTGTGCATACCATTCTGGAATGAAAGGACATATCATCGACGAGTGTCGCTCGTTGAAAGATAAGATTCAGACCTTGATTGATCATAAGGTCATTATAGCGAAGGAGCCCACTCCTACTGTCCGTAACAACCCTCTGCCTGACCAAAAGGGTGGAAGCATTCATATGATCGAGATAGAGGATGATTGGGACCCCAAAGGGTCAATCGGATTGATTGCTGAAGGAGATGAACCAAAGAAGCCGAAAGTCACCCTTAATCCTATTTTTGTCCAAATCCAACCCTCTGAAGGTGATGAGGTAAATATGTATATACAACTTGAGTTCGAAGTACCTTCTGTAAAGGCGTCGGGACCAATTGAGGTCGGGTTCGGAATTCCAAAGGTATCTGCACCATTTGAAGTTTCTGTATTACCTCTAAGAGTGCCAATTCCGGTCACCATGACATATGTGACCCCATTCAAGTCAAACTCCATACCCTGGGATTATACAGTTGAAGCTAGGAGAAGAGGGAAAACCAAAGCTGGAAAAGCGATTGCCTCGTAGGGCATGACCAGAACATGCATGGTATACACTACAGAACATTTAGCTGAGTCCAGCAAGCAAGCCTCTGGACGACCTGTTGAGACTGGGCCTGATGAATTTTAGAGGAAGATACAAGCTAAAGAATACTCGATCATAGAGCAATTGAACAAAACAATAGCACAAATTTCCATCCTGGCTCTTCTGCAAAGCTCTAAGGCACACTAGAATGCTCTGATGAAAATATTAAGTGAATCTTATGTTCCCAGCAACATAACCGGAGGCGAAATGGAAATATATGGTAGGTTAAGTGTTGGAAGTCACAATATCACCTTCCACGAGGATGAGCTACCACCAGAAGGACTCAGTCATAACAAGGCATTGCACATCACTGCGCAATGCGAAGATACTTCATCACCAGGATCTTGCTTAACGGGGGATCCACCTTAACATTTGTCCACTAATAACCCTCAGGACATTGGGGAAAGGATTGTGTGAGATTAAAGACGGAGGTATCAATGTTAAAGCCTTCGATGGGTCCCAAAGATCCACCATTAGATAAATCAGCCTGTGTTTGCAGATGGGATCTACCTGGTTCGATATTGACTTTCATAGATGTCCCAGCATCCCACAATTTATTGTTGGGGTGACCCTGGATCCATGCCGCTGTGGATGTGGCATCAACCATGCACCAAGTTGTGAAATTTGAATGGAATCATCAGGAAGTGGTCAATCATGGCGATGGTAGCAACCCTATATACAGTTGCCAAACCATCCCAATGATCAGGGGTAGAAGGATAATAGGCGGAGAAACATACCATCACATTGAGCGAGTCAATGCCGTGGACAATGACAAGTGGTGGGATAACAAGATTGAGATCATCCTGAATTGGAACGGGTATGAGCCCGAAAAAGGACTTTGCAAGAATCTCCAGGGTATTACCAAACCTATCAAACAGAAGAAGCATGGTACCATTTTTGGCTTGGGGTATGAATATACCTCGGAGGAGTTCGACCATTGGTCTCCACCATGGGATAGTCCCTAACATCCGTTGGAGCACCATATACCCCGGTTGGAGTAGACGTTTCAGCCAGTTGATGTTATATACGGATCAGAGGAGGATGAAACACTAGCAGCGAATTTCTAGAAGATGACATAAACTGTTGTATTATCTTTGAGGAGGAAGGGGAGGAAGGCCCTTTCATTCAAGTTGTGAACCGAGGGGAACGCCTCACCAATTGGCCGTTCAGGACCACCAGTGCCCAGAAAGCTTCGGGGTAGCAAGGCTAAACGAGCATTATGCACCGCATCTTTATTTTACTAGTTGATTTTCTCTTTCTGCATTGTCTTTACTTTTGAAAAGAGATCCGATGTTTCGAACAATTATGAATTTAATCAAAGACTTTTCCAAGTTTATTATATATCTCGCTCTCATTACTTTTCTCTATCATTTACTTTACTTTGCACATAATTACTATAACATGTCTTGATGATGAACCAAAGACTGTGACATACAATGAGGCAACAAAAGAAAAAAACTTATATTCAGAATAAGATGATATAGAAGAAGAGGTTGTCAGAGAGGTCAAGAACTTTGAGAATAGACCTAAGTCCAACTTGGAAAAAACTGAGGTTGTTAATTTGGGGGATGCAGAGAATGTCAAGGAGACACGCATCAGCGTGCGCTTGTTGCCATCAGAAAAGAAAGAATACACCGAGTTCCTAAAAGAGTATGAGGACATCTTTGCATGGTCGTATGATGATATGACTGGTCTCAGCACATCCATTGTAGCTAACAAGTTGCCAACAGATTCAACATATCTGCCAGTAAAGCAGAACCTCAGAAAGGTCAAACCCGACATGAATTTGAAAATTAAAGAAGAGGTTACTAAGCAAGTCAATGTCAGGGTTCTCAGAGTGGTAGAATATTCAACGTGGTTAGCCAACATCATGCCAGTACCGAAGAAAGATGGGAAAGTTAGAGTTTGTGTCGACTACCGGTATCTCATCCGGGCCAGTCCCAAAGACGACTTCCCCTTGCCGAATATACACATCTAGATTGACAACTGTGCCAAGCATGAGCTGCAGTCGTTCATAGATTGTTTTGCTGGATACCATAAAATATGGATGGATGAAGAAGATGTAGAGAAAACGTCATTCATCATGCTGTGGGAGATGCATTGCTACAGAATGATGCCATTTGGGTTGAAGAATGCTTGAGTCACCTACATGAGGGCCATGAATACTATCTTTCATGACATGATACGTAAAGAAATCAAGGTATATGTGGATGATGTCATCATCAAGTCCAGGAAAGCCACAAATCATATGGAAGACTTGAGAAAATTGTTCAATAGGTTGAGGAGGTACAATTTGAAACTGAGCCCCGCCAAGTGTGCATTCGAGGTTCCTGCTAGAAAGTTACTGGGCTTCATTGTGAGTCGCTGATGGATAGAACTGGATCCTTCAAAATCAAAGCCATCCAAGAATTTCTGCCACCAAAAAACAAAAAAGATGTGATGAGTTTTCTGGGAAGACTCAACTATATCAGCCGATTTATAAATCAGTCCACCGTTATTTGTGAACCCATCTTCAAGATGCTGAAGAAGGATGCTGCCACCAAATGGACTGATGATTGTCAAAAGGATTTTGATAGAATTAAGGAATACTTGCCGATGCCGCCGGTCTTGGTTACACCTGAACCAAGAAGAACCCTACTGCTTTATCTTGCAGTATTGGATGAGGCATTTGATTGCGTTTTGGGACAACATGATGAAACAAGGAGAAAAGAGCAAGCAATCTATTACATCAGCAAGAAGTTTACCCCGTACGAGGCTCGGCATTCCTTATTAGAACGCACCTATTGTGCTCTAACTTGGGTAGCTCAAAAATTGAGGCACTATTTCTGTGCTTACACCACTTATCTCATATCAAGGATGGATCCATTAATGTATATCTTTCAGAAACCCATGCCTACTAGCAAGCTCGCCAAACGGAAATCCTGCTAAGCGGATTTGACATTGTTTATGTCATTCAGAAGGCAGTCAAAAGTTAAGATTTGGCTGATTATCTCACTGAGAATCCTACAGGAGGAGAATACGAGCCATTGAAGATGTATTTTCCTGATGAGGAGATAACTTTCATAGGAGATGACATTGTAGAGTCCTATGATGGTTGGAGGATGTTTTTTGATGGAGCCGTGAATTTCAAAGGAATTGGCATAAGAGCAGTCCTGGTATTAGAAACTGGTCAGCATTAACCGATATCCACCAAGCTCAGGTTCCCACGCACTAACAACATGGCCGAATACGAAGCCTGCATATTGGGGCTCAAACTAGCCATTGACATGAATGTTCAGGAGCTACTAGTGATTGGAGACTCGGACCTAATCATACATCAGGTTCGAGAAGTGTGGGAAACCAAGAATTCTAAGATACTCCCTTATATGCATCACATAGAGGAGCTGAGGAAAAGGTTCACATGGACCAAATTTCAACATGTTCCTAGAATACAGAATGAGTTCGTTGATGCACTAGCACTTTGTCATCCATGATCCACATCTAGATACAAATTTTATTGATCCCATTCAGGTCAAGATCCATACCTACCAGCTTACTGTGCTCATGTTGAGGAAGAAACGGATGGAAACCATGGTTCCACGACATTAAAGAATACTTGACAACAGGAGAATATCTATAACTCGCCAATGCCACTCAAAGGCACACACTGCGGAGGTTATCTAACAATTTCTTTCACAGTGGAGGAATCCTGTACAGGAGAACTCACGATTTGGGATTACTAAGGGGTGTCGATGAAAGAGAAGCAACTAAACTATTGGAGGAGGTGCATGAGGGACCTGCGGACCACACATGAATGGTTTCATTTTGGCTAAGAAGGTACTCCGAGTAGGGTAGTTTTGGATGAATACGAAAATAGAATGCATCCAGTATGTCCGAAGGTGCCATCGCTTTCAGATACATGTAGATATGAGAAAAGTACCTCTAAGTGAGCTTAATGCAACAAGCTCACCATGGCTGTTCGCCGCTTGGGGAATGGATGTTATTGGACCGATCGAGCCCGCCGCATCAAACAGACACAAGTTCATCTTAGTGGCAATTGATTACTTCACTAAATGGGTCGAAGCAGCATCGTACAAAGACTAAGAAAGTTGTAGCAAATTTTGTCCGCGACTGAATTGTTTGTCGGTTCGGAATTCTGGAATCAATCATCACTGACAATGGTTCCAATCTCAATAGCGATTTGATGAAGGCAATGTGTGAAACGTTCAAAATTAGTCACAAGAGCTCAAAAACTTATAGACCTCAGATGAATGGAGATGTAAAAGCAGCCAATAAGAACATCAAGAAGACACTAAGAAAGATTATCGAACGACATAAGCAATGGCATGAAAAGTTGTCATTCGCCTTATTGGGATATCGTACCACAGTTCGCACGTCAACCGGGGCAACTCTATACGTTGGTTTATGGTACAGAGGCAGTCATTCCCGCCGAAGTAGCAATTCCCTCTTTGAAGATCATACATGAAGCAGCGTTAGATGATGCATAATGGGTAAAAGGTCGCTACAAGCAGTTAGCCCTTATAGACAGAAAGAGAATGAATATAGTTTTCCACGGTTAGTTATGTTAGAATAGAATGTCCAGGGCCTTGAACAAAAGAATGAAACCAAGGAACTTCACACCATGGCAGCTGGTGTTGAAGAAAATATTTCCACATCAAGATGAAGCCAAGGGGAAATTCTCTTCCAATTGGCAGGGTCCGTACATGGTTCACCGGGTTTTAACTGGAGGAGCCCTTATTCTTGCAGAAATGCACGGAGAAGTCTAGCCGAAGCCAATCAACTCAGACGCGGTGAAATGATGCTATAGTTGATTACATGTTTCTTCATGATATAATTTGAACTATGCCTGACCTGATTGCCATTTAAGAAGGGATACGTCAGCAGCTCTATTGGTTCGGTCACATTTTAATAAAATTCCATTTCCCCCCGTAATTGGAACTGGGCCAGAATTTTGAGGAGGACCCTCAAAATTTCGAAGTCAATTTTCTCATCAATGCCAACCCAGTAAATTGGGGCAGAATTTTGAGGGGTGCCCTCAAAATTCAGAATCAATCCATTTTCAAGTATTCAGCACAACTGTCAGTAGCGCTAGCCTTGTAAACTGGGCCAGAATTTTGAGGTGGACCCTCAAGATTCCGAAACAAGCAAGGTTTCCATGTCTTTGAACGACGTCACAATTGTTGGTTCATCCAAAATAAAATCATTTTTCAAACATATACTTATTTATATCTGTTAAATCATGCATAAATATCATTTACATTGCCGACGTTTAGCAACGTTACCCCAATTTTACAAGAGACAGGGGATACGAACTAACCTACTCCTCTACAGAACTCATGATTTTTCTTTTGATCCAGGCACGTAGGTCGCAAATCATTGAACGCATTCACTCTTCATTGTTGAACTCATTGAACAATCGCTCATTCACAAATCTATTATCTACACCCAATATTCCCCAATAGTCACGATATCACAACCGTCTATCAGCTAAGAAAACTTACTACTGTTCGCTCCTTTACATTCCTGCACTGCATAAGATGACCTATCTGCCTTTCGAGACTAAGCTCTATCTCCATCTACATTTTCTTGCATAAGGCTATTTTCTGCCTTCCGAGGTTATGTTCTACCTCCATCATGCATAAGGCTACTTATCTGCCTTTTGAGACTAAAATTTGTCTCCATCTGCATTTTTGCTAAGGCTATTTTCTGCCTTCCGAGGTTAAGCTCTACCTCTATCCTGCATAAGGCTACTTATCCGTCTTTCGAGACTAGGCTCTGTCTCCATCTGCATTTTTTGCATAAGGTTATTTTCTACCTTCCAAGGTTAAGCTCTACCTTTATCCTGCATAAGGCTACTTATCCTCCTTTTAAGATTATGCTCTGTCTCCATCTGCATTTTTGCATAAGGCTATTTTCTGCCTTCCGAGGTTAAGCTCTACCTCCATCTTGCATAAGGCTACTTATCCGCCTTCTGATACGAAGCTCTTTCTCCATCTATATTTTTGCATAAGGCTATCTATCTACCTTCCGATGTTAAGATCTACCTCCATCCTGCATATGGCTATCTATATGCCTTTCGAGGTTAAGCTCTACCTCCATCCTTCATAAGGCTACTCGTCTGCCTTCCGAGACTAAGCATCGTCTCCATCTTGCACGGCTGAAATATCGCCAACTGCATTTAAATTCTCACTCTGGATGAAAGATCGCCACCCTTTGCATTCATTTGGCTGAAAGATTGCCACCTTCTCATGGGTTGAAAGATCGACAATTATTCAAAGACGTTATAGTTTGGAGGCACCATCCGCATAGCTCGAGGAAACTATATCATGGCATGTGAATCCTTACTTTTATGCTCTTCATGGCCTAGGACATCATAGTCCGAGGACGTAATCCTAACCATCCGAAGACAAGATTCATGGTCCAACAAGAACTTGCATCATGTTTTAATTATGCACAAATACGCACATTGTTTACTTATAGGTACACTGGCTAGAAAATGGCCGCCTCAGCATGAGCGATGCCGCTCCTGTTCTCCGCAACTAAGTTTAACTCCAAACACCTATTTAAATCTGACCATCGGGTCCGTCTTCTCGAACCTCCATTGACACATTCCGTCAATAGTTCCTGAACTACATATGGCATGATTGCTGTAAAACCAGGGATATATAGGTAGCTCAGAAGCTAGGGCTCGGCCAGAATTCTTTTCAATCAGCGATTCGGTAAAAATTGGCCATCTTGTCTTTACCTGATAACTCTTTCATCCTCCTCGGGTAAAGAGGGGCAGCTGTTGATACCAATTTTTCCCTATGTGTTTTAATACCCAAAATACTTTCACTTTAGACTATATGTGCATATATGAGCATCACAAAAGGTTTTGACATTTTAGAGGATTTTTTAAACTATTTTATGACCTATTTTTATACAATAAAACCCAATAATTATTCCCAAAACTTGCCATTTTGGAAAATAATTTATTTTATTCTCGTATTTACACAAATATATATTTGCCATAATTTTTTTACAATTTCACAAACTCGTTTGGTATTTTTAAAATTAAATTACGTGCAATCGCAATTTTAGCCCACTCCAAATTTAATAGCATTTTAATTACAAAATCAATCCTAATATTTTTTAAATTAATATTTACATATTATCAACATAGCACTTTTAATTTGATTTTAAAATACTTTTAGTATTTTTATAAAATCAAAGGGGAAAACAGGCTATTTCAATCGTGGCCTCAATTCTTTCAATTATAGCCTATTTTGACCCCCCCAATTGACTCCAAATTAGGCCCCAAATCGATGACCCAATTCCATTATTTTACCCGTTTAGTCCAAACCCACCCGTTGGTATCAGTTGATCCTGGCCGTTGATCATTTTGATCAACGACCCACATCCTTCCTTTACTTTTTAATTTCAAACTACACTAACCCTATTCTCATTTTCATTTTGAACACCGCCCTCAAACCCCCCTTCTCTCAAATTCTCTCTAACACTCAAAACCCTAGCCACCTCTGACATCTTCTCCGACCAGTTTCTCGCCGGAGTCCATGGCTTCTCATACCATGGACGACCTGTGCTCACTTTCATTCACCCCAAATCGGCTATTCAAGGCTTTCGAGGATCAATCTCAATGAGGCTTGTTTAGATCCTCCGCCGATTTTGTTCCTATGGCTTCTTCGGCTCCATTCCGACGTGTTCGAGCCTCAAGAGCCTAGATATGGTCCAGATCTGTTCCAGGCCAGATCCTTGCCAAGCCTTCTCATTTCTAGGGTTTGTCAGAAACCCTAAAAGCTGTTCGAGGTTCTTTCTCTCTTTATTTTCTTAGATATTTGATAGATCTGTGGTATACTCGAAGTTTCGAAGCTTTTCCCTAAATTTATCATTTAAAAAAAAATCAATTTCAATTTAGGGTTTCCAAAAAAAAACATTTAAAACAATTTCTTCTTCTTCTTCTTCTTCTTCTTCTTCTTCTTCTTCTTCTTCTTCCTGCATATGCTTTGTTCTTATGTGTTTTCGCTTGTGCGTATCTTCTCTTATGTTCTTATGTTTTGCCGTTATTATGCATGTTCTTCTACTTGTGCTTTGTTATCTCTTCTACTATTTCTATAGCATGTTTTTACATGTCTAGCTTATGTGTTCCTTCTCCATTTTCTTAATGAGCTTTTGTTTACCTTTACTGAACTTTTGTTTGAGTTGTAAACCAATTTCGCCTACTGTTTCTAAGGTTTTATGTCACCTCTTTTCTCTCTTGAACTTGCTTGAGTTCTGAGCTTTTCTTAAACATGCTTTGTTTTTTACCCTATTGCTTCAAATTTGCCATTATATTTATGTGTTTCCTCATCAGACTCTTTGAGTCTGTTTCAATGACTTGCCCTCTCCTTTCTGTACCTTACTCGAACTTGAAACCTTAGGGTTTGGCGTTTATGTGAGTTTGGGTCTTTGTGTCTAGACCAGGATTCTACTTTAGAACATGGACTGAATCTTTTGCTTATGATTTTAAAAACTTTCTATGCCAATCTCTTCTTTCTTGTCTGACGCTCACGTGCTTATATATGAGTTTTTTCTCTTTCAAAAGAGTTCTGCCAACTTGTAATTGATTCCAATTTCCTTTTAAAGTTCAATTGATTTGCTACTAGTTTTCCAATTGAACTCTCCGTGACCCTTTTTCTGACTAAGTTCAGTCGAACAAAGCTTTTTACTGGCTGTTTGATTGATCTACTTGCCTTATTTCTCACAAATCATGTACCATAGGTTCTTGCCTAAAATAATCCCTATGCATTTACCTGTGTTATATTACGTTGGAAAGGTTTTTAATTATTCTTCTTTCCTTAATTGTCTTTTGCCCGTTTGAAATGAAATCCCTTAATATTAGAGAGACCTTCTGTGATTGATTGTAAACTATTTTCTTGTTGCTTACTCATTTTCTGCACTATAAAAACAAGACACTACACACAATTTTCTACACGACAGACCTCACAAACACTTCAGGCTTCAATTGAACATTATAAAAATGCAATACTTTCTCTACTTCTACTTTTTCTACTTCTAATACTGAGCACTCTGCTCCCCTTCTCTTTTACTGCCTGAAACATTCTTGAGTTCCTCTTAAACTCTCAAGAATTTGCTGAAGAACTTGAGTTTGCTCCTACTGGTTTTTGGCTATTTACTTGCTCTTATTGTCCGGTTATTATGGTATTTGCAGTTGGTATGTCACTTTTAATTAAATAATGCCCATCCTTTATGCGTTTGTTGTACTCCTAGTCTGTTGTGCTTTCTTTCATTCATTGTGTTTTTGTACATGCCTGTCTGATGTGAATCCCTGTCCGCTTACCCTTTTGTATGAAGAAAGTAGTTCCAGTCGTGGCAGTATCCTGTTATTGCTATCCATGTCTTTGAACTTGGTTCTTTTGAACCTTTACTCAAACCAACTCCCACTCCCCCTTCCCTTTTATGTGCTGAGCTTTGACTCAAGTTTGGTGGTGTCCTAATCACCACTCAGACTCAGATCTGACCTCTAAGGTCTGCTCTTAATTTGTTTGATCAAGTAACCGGTCAGGGGTATGCCAGTCCATATCCATGTCAGGGCATGACCACCATTGCTATGGTTCCCTATTCCCTCTCTCACTTTGCATTTATTCCTAGTTCTAAGTTCTGCCCTCCTTTGGTAAGCCATGATTTGTGACCCTGGAGCTCTCTCTGAACTTAGATGCCTTAGGGCAGGCTATTCCACACTGCACTTTTCTGTTTTAATTATAGAGTGTAAGTACTTCCTGGAGCCCTTGAGACTCCTTGGAACTCTAAAACACTTGGATAAGAGAAGGCCTTGGAAATATAGAATCTGGAATTGGTTAAACTCATGTTATCAGACATTCAGGCTGCATAAGGCGGTTTGGATCTAGCTGTAGACTTTGATGTACTTTACTTCTTTTTTCATCATTTTTCTGGTTCTGTAATAAAATTTGTATAAAGTACTCGGGGAAGTACTAGTAAAATGGTATGAGAGGGGATTATTTTATTGCATCAAAGGGTAGATATCACGCCTATAGGTTTAATGTTGTAGTTCAGTCATCTGGACACCATGCTTATAGTTTTAACATTTTAATGATATCATGTCTATAGGTTTAATGTCTTTCAATCATTTAGATACTATGTCTATAGAAATAACAGTCATCTAGAAATTCTGCATATAGGGTTTAATACTTTATCATCTTGCAAATCTTTAGAAACCCTGCCTATAGGATTTAATATTCATTAAATCAGTTGCATATAGAAACCATGTCTATTGGAAATGCATACGCATTAGGCAAGCCATAGGATAATCAAATGATCCTTCTTTCATCAGTTTAATAACATGTCTTGAGGAAAACAGATCAAGTATAGATATCATGCCTATAGGAGTTTGTCTCAAACTCGCCTGATTTGCTTAAGTAATAATAATCTATTAACTGGACTTAACGTCTAATATAACATTTTCAATAAAAACTCTTATAAGCTTTATTTTTTTTAGTTTTGCACGTTTGCACCCTTTCATTTGAAACCGTTCTTTTAAATCTCTTATTTAAATGTTTTACTAAGTCCTTGAGACTATCTTTAAAAAAACAGTACATCAACATGTTCTTTCTTCAGAAAGTGTTCTCGCCTTCAAAAACCCTTTCACAACTCTACTATATATTTACTCAAACAAATCTGCTAGTTATAAGGTCATTTCTGAACTTTTGCAATTTTCAACTTCCTATTTTTTTAACTCTTCTACCTTAGGCTCCTGTGTGAAATCTGTGCTTTTTCTGAGTAACTCGTTTAAAATACTTCAATCTCAGACAGTTGGATTCGATTTGCCTAATGCAGACTTTTTATCTAATTCTATGTGTTAAACTAGCCCGTCTGCTGCTAAGTTTTAATTTACAGACTAAACCAGTATGTGCAAGGCATGCTAAACTACATGTTATCTGACTTACAGGGTTTTATGTGAGCCTTGCATGTTTGTTTGTCAATCCCCTTACTTGTTATTTATTTTGGTTGTCGAAATTAGTATTTTGTCCTTTAAACCCCATATATGCCTTACCCCTTTTCTTCCCTTTTAGGAGTAGAAGTCCTAAAACCTCGCGACTGATATGTTGGGACAGGTACTAGCATGCAATATGTAATTGAGACTAATCGCGTTTAAATACCTTAATAGGGTGAGAAGGGTAGAATATGGATATGATGACCAGAATATCACGTGCGACCCCTCTTTTGATGAGTAATTGATAGGTATTCCATTGATGTGATCCATATTTTGTATAAACCTAGGACCCCCTTTCCTTTTCTTTTATTTGCAATCTCTTCTTCAATTCTGTTCTTTAAATTAACTCTTTTTAAAAAGCCGTCCCTTTTCCTTTTCAAAAGCTTAAAACTTATTCGTGATTCATATGTGCAAAGCTTTACCTGTTTTCTTCTACTTATTTAAAGTTACAATTAAAGCATGGTCGGAAACCACACTAGTGTATTTTGAGGGGTGCCTAACACCTTCCCCTAGAGATAATCTCAAGCCCTTACCCGAACTCTGGTTTTCTTTCAGATATTCTTCTTTTCTTTAAAGTGTCCTAATGCACTATAATAATTAGGTGGCGACTCTTCAAAATTCCATAGCCTGATTCCCGCAAGGGAATAAGAGTTTTTTTCCCATAATGTCGTAAACCCGATTTCAGTCTTTAGAAAAAGGGGGTCTCGACAGATGTCTTTACATGTATTATTCTGATTTCTCATAGAGATGCATCTATTTCATTTGATTTGGGTCCTACTTATTTGTATGTCTCATCCTATTTTTCTTCATGTTTGGATATGCCTCATGATTCATGAGTACCTTTAGAAATGTGCCTACACCCATTGGGATTTTATTGTGGTAGACCGTTTCTATCGTTCTTGTTTGGTCACTATTATGGGTGATGAGACTAGGGTTGGCCTTCTGTTACTTAACATGGTGGATTTTGACATAATCTTGGATGGATTGGCAAGGACTTGTGTAACGACCCAATTCCCTAACCCGGTCGTGATGGCTCCTCTCATGAAGACAAGGCCAGTCAGACCGTTTCAGAACACCACTTAAAATAGTTAATCAGTTATATAACAGTTCGAATCTGAATTTAATGATATTAATCCATGTGAATACTAATACATCCCAACCCGTGTGTCACAAGTCACGAGCAATAGGAGTGCCTTTATTAAAATTTAAAAGTCTATAATACATGGAGTAAATTGAGAATCAAGAAGAAGAAGAAGCTCGGTGCCGCGAACGTCGACGGTCACCTTGCTTAGCTACGATAGCAATACCTTCAATCCGCTACTAACCCGCTACCGGGTGATCAGTACCTGCAACTGCACGCGAGGTGAATGGAGTAAAGTGAGTACTTCCAACTCAGTGGTAATAAGAGAGAATAATATCTGAGCGATAAGAAAATCGTATGAGCACACCAAACTGCTATAAAAGACAGAACATTCCTTTTTGAGAAAAAAGCCAAAATATTGTGAAAATCCCTTTAGAAAATCTCTAGATCAGTTCAAAATCTCTTTTGAAAGTATGCTTTTTCAACAGTTGCAAAGAAAATTTCAAGAAGTAGGAAATAATTAGAAACCTTCCCCTCGGGCTCAGCATCAACCTCTCAGTACAGTATCAGCCCCGCGGGCTCACTCTCAACTCACAACATACAACATCGGCCTCTCGGGCTCAGCACTCCTTAACATATAACACCAGGGTATCTTGTCAACAAGGCAAGTAACAATATATATGCCAATGATATATGAGTTCTAAATTTCGTGCCACGAAGTACAAACAGTAGTGAATGCATGAATCCTAGAATGTAATGCAATGCACATGACCGCTACGGCGCGTAGCCCGATCCATTTGGGTACCCGCGCTCACTGTGGGGGTTCAGACTCCAGAGGGCTCCTACACCCCAAGCGCAATATCAATATCACAACGCTGCGGCGTGCACGTCGACTCATGCAATATGCTACTGCGGCGTGTAATCCGATCCATGCATGTATATGCATATGCACACATAACACTCGAGGCCTGAAAGCCTCCTTACATCATCTTCATGCCATCAAATATGGCCCTCAGCCTCAATCAGTCCAAAATAGTCAAAAGCCCATCGGGCATCCGTAAAAAATTAATACTCAGATCAAACAATAGTTCAAATATCATTTAAAACTCCAAGTTTGTGAAAAATATAGTTGAGTTCACGAAACAGTGTAAATCACATGGACTGAGTTCAAATAATCTTTCAAATAGTGAGAAAGACTGTGATGATATTTCATTAAGAGTTCAAATAATCGGCAGTAAGCCCCAAGTATGGCAATGAGCCCAAGTCATAATGATAACGTCAAATCATTTGAAATATCGCGATGAAAACCAACAACCGGGACGGACCAAGTCAAAATCCCCAACGGTGCTCTAACCCACGCTCAGGTCAAGCGTGCAAGTCACCAGAATACACCACTAAGATGTGCAAATCCGGGGTTTCAAACCCTCAGGATATCATTCCCAAGTATTATTCACCTCGAAATCGGTGAAATTCCTTGCTTGCGACGCCTTTGCCCCTCAAATCAGCCTCCACCTGCGTCGAATCTAGCCAAAAATAGAGCGAATACATCACAATATATAAATGGGACAATACCCAATCAAAAATAATCGAATTATAGCAAGAACCTTGAAACTAGCAAAACCCAAGCACCGGGCCTGCTTCTCGAAAAATTACGAAACTTACATTTCTAGAATTCTCGTCTCGCCACGAGTCCTTACATACCAAGAACTCCCAAATCCGAGCTCAAATGACCTATCAAATCCCAATTTGAAATATCTAAACTCAAACCCTAGTTTCTTCAATTTCATACCCAAATTCAGAGAATTAATGGATGATTCTTTGATTAAATGATGTTTCTAGACCATGAGACTTACCTCCAATCACTTCCAGTCGAAATCCCCTTCAAAGTCTATCAACAATCTCTCAAGGTAGTGCAAAAATGGTGGAAAAATGGCATAGGTCGCGGATGAAATAACCCTTAAACGAATTCTGATGCCCAGATTTAACCGTACGCGATCGCGGCTCCTTGCCCGCGATCGCAATTTACATCAAGCCTCTCTCACGCGAACACGGAACCACCATTGAAAACACGATACATTAACTAAACTGGGCTCCCATGCTCTCTTACGCGATCGCAACAACCACAACGCGAACGCGATCAACAAGATTCCACATCTACGCGATCGCGGCCTCTCCTTCACGAACGTGAAGGCAAAAATACCAAACTCCCATAAAATACCATACGCGATCGCGTTACTCCTCACACGAACGCGATGAACAAAAGTCTGCAACACTCAACAACAAAAATCTGCTATCTCCCAAGGCCAAAACTAGTCCATTTGAACACTCGGAATCGCCCCGAAGCCCTCGGGACCTCAACCAAAAGCACCAACATACCCCAAGTCTTCATAAGAACTTTTTCCAATCATAAAAACATGCCCAACAACACAAAAATCATCAATTCACGAAGGATTCAAGCCTAAGCCAAACTAAAACTTTCGAACCACACATTCGATCAAAAATCCGACCAAACGATGTCCAAATGACCTGAAATTTTGCACACATATCCAAAATCACCTAACGAAGCTGCTGCAACTCTCAAAATTCCATTCTGACCCTCGGATAAAAATCTCACCTATCAACCGGAATCCACCAAAATTCAAACTTCACCAATTCAAGCCTAATTCTACACCGGACCTCCAAATTCAATTCCGATCGCTCTCCTGTGTCACAAATCATCTCACGAAGATAACCGAATCATAGGAAATCACATCCGAGCCTTCTAACTCACAAGTCAGCTTTCAGTTGACTTTTCCAAAACAAGCTTCCTTGTAAGAGGCCATGTGCCTTATTTTCAACCAAAACCAATTCAATTACACCCGATCGACTCTAATACTGATATTGAAACATGAAGCAACACAATAAGGGGGAAAAAGAGCAGTAACACATAAGGCGACAGGTTGGGTCATCACATCCTCCCCAACTGAAAAAAACGCTCGTCCTTGAGCGTACCCAGAATTGTACTAGAAGCAACCCAATAGCTGAATGACCTTAGCAAGCATATACTCGGGGTGATCCCATGTCACCCTATCTCATATAGATCCGATAACACAATATAACCGGAATTTCACAGTCCATCTAAACCATAAACCACATTGCACTTCCCGAAATCATGCACCTGATCAGAACCCCACATCTATACTCAGAATAAACCTGAACCAACTCTAATAATCCATACCTGCAACCTCAGCTGCAATCATATGATATCCAACATAACTCAAACACATGTAGCGATAACTTCCATTCACAACAACTGCTCACAATAACCAATATTGATAGAAAATCTCTTGTTAGATCGAGTCTCATTGGAATACCTTCATATACTGCCAACGACAACTGAAACACACGATATAATGAACCCATCTCTCAGATCAACCATTCATGAATCCATTTACCTCTTGACTATTAGTACAACAAATTTCCGAGGCAAACCCAGATATTACCTTTCTAACACACTGAAATCAAATTGGTTCGTACTCATTAATGAATCCAATGACCCACTTCGACTCCAACTACCCCTCTGGTGATATGACACCTCGATGCAGGCCTAATCCACAACTTGCGTAATACACGCACCAATGAGAAATAGTCTGAACATACTCAAATTATGACAATGACTCAACAAAAAAGCTGTACCTCAAGCTCAACAGCACCATTACAACACAAAATTGAGATCCCGTCTCACATCATAGAAATAGAGTACCTAAATTCTCCTCGAACGGTCATAACTTTACGTGGCCTTGCCACAACGCCTGATCCTACCCAAACACTACTACCCATGAAGCACCTCAGGTCACCTTGCTCAACACAGACAGCCACACACAGATTGAGGTCGGAAACCAAGCAATCCATCACACCCACGGTGAAGAAAGTATCATACACTATTCAACCCTAAAAGGGCACAACCGATGTGCTATCCGCCGATCAACACCCAATACGGACTTTTCTCAGAAACTTGGAAGTACGACATACAAAGTAGCGTATAGAAAATTATTCTCAACATCACACTGCTACGGCGTGCAACTTGCTCCAGGTAACATACCCGTGGCGGCGTGCCACCCTATCCAGATACCATACCCGTGGCGGCGGCCACCCGATCCGCACATATATCTCACAAAAGGAGACGCACATGGAGACAAATTTACTCATTACAATAAACAAATATAGCCTCATGCCTGGCCGCAAGAAATACTTCGAATAGTCCCTCAATACCGGAACTGAATCAATTGTAGAAACCTCTGCACTGACATCTGCCATGAAGGCCCAATTAACAAAGCAATACTTGCCAACCGTCCGCTGGTCTTTGGAATATAAACCACTATGCGAGAACAATAATTTGATGCACCTTACCACGCAACCTGTGACTTTTTCCGACATATCCCATAGCACATTAGTCTAGACAACCTAACATTGAGACAACCGGTCTGCAATCTAATATCAAAACCCCAAATTTAACATACCAAGCAAAGAAAGATCCACTCGGACCTCCAGTTTCCAACAACTGCTAGACCATGTCGATATACATGACCCACAACCATCGCATGGTCGGATCACGAGAACTTCTAGTCCCCAACACGCATGAATCACTATGCCTGATGCCACACTCCGCCGTATCCATTCATACCACGAAAAATATTCAAAATTTCCTGCGCCATCAAGAAACTCAAATATCTGCATTCGATCCAACAAGAAAATATCGCAATACTATGGTATCATCAATTTACATCACGGCAATCATCTGAAGATCGATTCTTCACTCACTTGTAGCTGTCTGTGCTGCTCAAGAATTTAATGATTTCGCATTATGAACTGAACCAAAACCTTGAACACGCAAATCTCAATTCTCCATATAGTAACACATAGACCATACCACACTAGTATAACATGATGACTTCTATCTCTCTCATGTGCTGCAGACATCGACGCACTCAACTAGTCAAGAACTTTCAGGATCCCATATAGGAGAAAATTATTACACACTCCATGCTTCGCATACCCATAGGAAATATACTCATTTTCAAACCACGGTAAAACACATCAAGAACTCTTTCTCCCAATTCCATACACAAGCTAAATTGCCAGGACTGAGTGCTTCTACCCAGATCAAGTTAAGCAAACTGCCAACACTTAAAAGCTTTGCTGCACAATACCTGTAAGACTCATTACCTCGAACACATACAAAGGATTAATCATATTCTTATCATACCGACTCGGTTTATTATCAAGCCATTCCATTTATCCAACTTCCTTCATGGTTCATCTTTAATTTGATATTCTCCGATGCTGTAGCACCATAATACCTCAACCCAGGTTACCACGCGAGACTCGCACATAAGACCACACTGTCTAAGACCCATAGGCCACTGAATACCCTCTCGAACGCTTCCCAGAAATACAATATTGAAGAATGCTTTATCTTGAAGAGCTTCCTGCGAATCTGAATTCATTACCATTACCTTCCAAATACGGTTACATAGAATCCCATGATTAACATAAAATACCACAAGTCTTGATCTTTTCTAATAAAAACACTGTCCCTAGCCACGTACACAAACTTAAGACACCTGATTGTTACATGCAAAATCTTGAACACAGTAAAACCATTTGCGGTAGTAATTCACTCTTATTCAGCTGTAATTCACCTGCCCTAAATGAATGGAACCACTTATGCCTTATTAGTACCCAGACACCGCAGAATATGATTTCATACAGATACAACAACCATCTTTCTTCTCTATACATTGAGCATTCTTTATCAACAATAACTCAAAACATCATTGTATTTTTCTCACACTTAACCATATAACCTTTGAAGAAATTTTCCTTCACAAGTGCCATTCTCGGACCAATTTTTGTAACCAGAACTGATCCGCCATCATAAGTCAAAACGGAACCAACATAGAACATAACCATGCAATCAGCTGACAAACAACAACCTCCCAACTTGGCTCAAAGCCATATATTAAGGCACTCTTAACAACGTATATCAATTTTACTCTAATGATGCCACAATGAGGTCAAATTCAAATCATTTACAAGTTTTGTGAATACACAGATCATCTACCACTGACATTCTTTGCAGACCTCGCATTCATTACCACATCAGCTGAGTCCACTTTCTTAAGCATCCCAATTATTCAAAATACAACACATAGCCTTCAATTACACATGAGATATGTTACATACACATAAGGATCATACCGCTCAAAACCCTCTGCAGGAGATAACCCATCTGCTTCGCCTCATTTCAATATTTCCACATACCTTCCACCATCATATACATAATACCCAACCATTTAGTCTTTCTGAATCTAAACTCATACCGCCACATGTATTGCACCTAACTTTCCAACTAGGGGATATGAATATATTCTTCATGCGCCCATGCCTCGGGCTACACAATAGACCGCACTAGGAAACAAACACTGAACAACTCATCTATTATCCATCAGACTTCTTTGTCACTACCAAAATTATATAGATACACCTCGCAGTACTAACATACTCATCACATGAAAATCCAGCCGTCATTCCGGCTAATAAGAACAACACTGAACATATAAGTTCAAAACACTTGCTCACACAATCAGCACCTCGGTGCTCAAGCCATAGGCAAATATCCGGCCTCAAGTCCTCCTGACTAGCCCAACATGAACTCACGGAGATTAACTCTCACCCCTCGATCGGGGAAACACAAGCCATCAAGGCACACATACTATTGAGCGCTCACGTGCGCATATAGACGTGTGGAATGAATTTTTATGTCAAACTGAATCTAGTATGCACGATAAGATTTCCAAGAATGGGAAGTTTTCATAGGTTCGGTAGCCTCTCGAGGATAAATACATATGTCTCCGTACCGATCCGCGAGACTCTACTAACCCTGCTCTGATATCCTAGGCTCGTGACACTAACTTGTCACGACCCAATTCCCTAACCCTAATCGTAATGGCACCTCTCATGAAGACAAGGTCAGTCAGACCATTTCAGAACACCACTTAAAGCAGTTAGTCAATTATATAACATTTCAAATATGAATTTAATGATATTAATCAATGTGAATACCAATACATCCCGACCGGGGTTTCACAAGTCACAAGCATCTAGGAGTGCCTTTATTAAAATTTAAAAGTCTATAATACATAGAGTAAAATGTGAGAATCAAGAAGAAGAAGAATCTCGGTGCGGCGAGCGCCGGCGATCACCTTGCTTAGCTATGATCGTAATACCTTCAATCCGCTACTAACCCACTACCGGATGATCAGTACCTGCAACTGCACGCGAGGTGCACGGAGTAAAGTGAGTACTTCCAAGTCCGTGGTAATAAGAGAAAATAATATCTGAGCAATAAGAAAATACGTACGATCACACCAAACTGTTATAAAAGATAGAACAACCCTTTTTGAGAAAAGCAAAAATATTGTGAAAAATCCCTTTAGAAAATCTCAAGATCAGTTCAAAATCTCTTTTGAAAGTATGCTTTTTCAACAGTTGCAAAGAAAATTTCAACAAGTAGGGAGTAATCAGAAACCTGCTCCTTGGGCTCAGTATCGACCTCTCAGTACAGTATCAGCCTCGCAGGCTCACTCCCAACTCAAAACATACAACATCAGCCTCTCGGGCTCAACACTCCTTAACATATAATACCAGGGTATCTGGTCAACAGCCAAGTAACAATATGTATGCCAATGAGATATTAGTGCTAAATGTCGTGACACGCAGTACAAACAGGAGTGAATGCAGGAATGCAATGTATTGCACATGACCGCTACGGCGTGTAGCCCGATCCATTTGGGTACCCACAATCACTGTAGGGGTTTAAACTCCAGAGGGGCTCCTACAACCTAAGCGCAATATCAATATCACACCGCTGCGGCGTGCAACCCGATCCATGCAATATACTACTGCGGCGTGCAGTCCGATGCATGCATGTATATGCACATGCACACATAACACTCGAGGCCTGAAAGCCCCCTTACATCATCATCATGCCCTCACATATGGCCCTCAGCCTCAATCAGTCCAAAATAGTCAAAAGCCACTCGGGCATCCGTAAAACAATAATACTCAGCTCAAACAATAGTTCAAATATCAGTTAAAACTCCAAGTTTGAGTAAAATACAGTTGAGTTCATGAAACACTGTAAATCACATGGACTGAGTTCAAATACTCTTTCAAATAGTGAGGAAGATTGTGATGATAGTTCATAAAGAGTTCAAATAATCGGCAATAAGCCCCAAGTATGTCAATGAGCCCAAGTCATAATGATAACAACAAATCATTTTAAATTTCGTGGTGAAAACCAACAACCTGGACGGACCAAGTCACAATCCCCAATGGTGCTCTACCCCATGCTCAGGTCCAACGTGCAAGTCACCACAATACAACACTAAGATGTGCAAATCCGGGGTTTCAAACCCAAGTACTACTCACCTTGAACCGGTGAAATTCCTCGCTCGCGACGCGTTTGCCCCTCAAATCGGCCTCCATACACATTGAATCTAGCAAAAAATAAAGCGAATATATCACAATATGAAAATGGGACAATACCCAATCAAAAACAATCGAATTATAGCAAGAACCTCGAAACTAGCAAAATCCGAGCCCCGGGCATGCTTCTCGAAAAATTACGAAACTTACATTTTCGGAATTCTCGTATCGCCACTAGTCTATGCATACCAAGAACTCCCAAATCCGAGCTCAAATGACCTATCAAATCCCAGTTTGAAATATAAAAAATGCAAGCCCTAGTTTCTTCGATTTCATACCCAATTCAGAGAATTAATGGATGATTCTTTGATTAAATGATGTTTCTAGACCAAGAGACTTACATCCAATCACTTCCGCAAATTGATGAGGAAGGAGACAACGAGTTTGGACTCGTTATCAAAAGATTTCAAAAGTTCATGCGCAAGGAGTATGAACGCAAGGGCAAAAAGCAAGGCGAACAAATCAAGTGCTATGAATGTGGTGAAACCGGGCACATCAAATCAAATTGCCCAAACATCAAAAAGGAGAAGAAACCTTTTAAAAAGCAACGTGCATACATTTCTTGGGGAGGCAACTCCGGAGATGAGTCAAGCGAAGGAGAAGAAGACGAAGCAACAAATCTTTGCCTTATGGCACAAGAAGACAACAAAGATGAGGTATGTCAAATTTCGTCTAAAAACTTCTTTACTCTTGAAGAAATGCGAACTGCTTTTGATGAATTATATGCTGAGTTTATTAAGGCTTCAAAAACTGTTAAGGGCGTAAAAGAAAATGCTTCTCTAAAAGAAAAAGATTTTCAAAAACAGCTGTCTTTAAAAGAAAAGGATTTAGAAAAACTGGTTTTAGAAAATGAGAAGCTGAAAGAGGAAAATAAGTTTTTTGGAAAAAGAAGTTCCGATAAGCCCGAAAGCTCTACTAGAAATTGCACTTCTTGTTTGCATCTTAAGAATGAAGTAAGTAGGCTTAAAGGCACATTAGATAAGTTTAATTCTTCGCACAAAAACTTGAATGATGTTCTTGTTAACTTGAAATCAACCAAGCATGGAATAGGCTTTAAGAATGAAGAAAGGTTGAAGCTAAACCCCAACAACCTAAAGCTCAACCTAGGATTAACAATAGAAATGCTTATCCTAGAAACAACAACTCTAGAGCCAATATGCATGCTAGACAAAATGCTGAACATTTTAGAAGACCTAGGAATGACTTACCACCTAGAAATAGTCACCCTAGAAATGATGCATACTTTAGGCCAAATTTTGAACCCCTTAGAAGACCTAGCAATGGCCCTCAACCGAGAAACAATCACTCTAGAAATGCTGCCCATCCTAGAGCTCATAGTAGGAGAAATAATTCTCATGAGATGCGAAATAGTCATAGTGTTCAAAATAGAGTAAGAAATTTTCATCCGTCTAGTTACTATGAACCTAGAAGGATGCATAACCCAAATGTGACTTGTCATTATTGTAGACGTATTGGTCATATTGCTCCTGCATGCTTTACACGTCATAGACATATTACTCAATCGCATCATTATAATATGCCTAACCCCCAAGGACCCAAGATGGCATGGGTACCTAAAGAACATTAATTTGTTTTGTAGGTGTGCTTGAAGGGATCAAGTGTACTATGGTACCTTGATAGTGGATGCTCCAAGCATATGACGGGAGATGAATCCAAATTCCTTCAATTAGAGCACAAAGAAGGAGGAAGTGTTATCTTCGGTGATAACAATAAAGGAAAGATCATCGGCATCGGCTCGGTCGGTAAGGATGAAAATCCTCTATTAAGCATATATTACTTGTAAAGGATTAAAGCATAATCTCTTGAGCATAAGCCAATTGTGTGACAAGGGAAATCTTGCTTTATTTGATTCGGATGAATGCTTAGTGTTCAGACGTAGTGATTTCAAAATTATCCTCCGTGGTTTTAGAGTGGATAATATTTATATGGTTGATCTTGCTAATTCCTCACCCGATTATGTTGATTGTCTAATGAGCAAAGAGGATGATACTTGGCTATGGCATCGTAGAGTAGCACATATCAATATGCATCTTTTGAACAAATTGATTTCTCAAAACTTAGTTGTTGGTCTTCCCAATTTAAAATTTGAAAATGACTCTATTTGTGACTCGTGTCAAAAGGGGAAGCAAACAAAAGCATCTTTCAAATCTAAAAACATTGTTTCAACTTTCTAGACCATTGCAATTGCTTCATATGGATTTATTTGGTCCCTCTCGCATTGAAAGTCTAGGAAGAAATAGATATGCTTTTTTGTGATTGTTGATGATTACTCGAGATTTACTTGGACTTTATTTCTTGCCAATAAAAGTGATGCTTTTCAAAATTTTAAATATTTTCTTAAGCGTGTTCAAAATGAGAAAGAAACAACCGTCACTTCAATTAGAAGTGATCATGGGGGAGAGTTTGATCACAATCTCTTTGCGGACTTTTGTGATGAACTCAGAATCGAGCATACCTTTTCCGCTCCACGTACACCACAACAAAATGGGGTGGTGGAAAGGAAAAATAGGTGTCTCGAAGAGATGGCTAGAACCATGCTCGACGAAGCTAAGATACCCAAACATTTTTGGGCGGACGCCGTGAGTACCGCTTGCTATGTTCTAAATAGAGTAGTAATTCGGCCGATACTCATGAAAACCCCCTATAAACTTTATAAGGGTAGAAAGCCAAATATTTCCCATTTTAGAGTTTTTGGTTGCAAACGTTTTGTTCATAACAATGGCAAAGACCAATTGGGTAAATTTGATGCTAAGTCGGATGAAGGTATTTTCATTAGATATTCCTCACGTAGTAAAGCATATAGGGTCTTTAATAAAAGAACCCAAATTGTGGAGGAATCCCCTCATGTTGTATTTTCCGAAAATGATGCTCGCTTGGCGAGAAAGGATTCCGGTTTTGATATGCAGGTATCTTAGATAGCTTGAAAGACAAAATACAAGAGGAACCACCCAAGGAAAATAAAGATGAAACTGAGGAACAACCAATGGAAGAAGTGCCACAATTGGAAAAAGAAATGAATATGCCTAACGAGTGGAGGACAATCAAAGATCACCCTCTTGAACAGGTAACTGGAGACATCGGAGACAAGGTAAGTACCCGAAACTCTCTCAAAAATACCTTAGAACATACTGCTTTTGTTTCTCAAATTGAACCCAAAACCATCTCAGAAGCAATTGGGGATGAATTTTGGACCTTCGCAATGCAAGAGGAGCTTAACCAATTCGAACGCAATGACATTTGGGATTTGGTGCCAAGACCCGAAGGTCATACCATAATTGGTACGAAATGGGTTTTTTGCAATAAACTAGATGAAAATGGTATAATCACTAGAAACAAAGCTAGGCTTGTAGCAAAAGGCTATAATCAAGAAGAAGGTATTGACTATGAGGAAACATATGCTCCCGTAGCTAGATTAGAAGCTATTCGCTTATTGCTTGCATTTGCCTCTTCTATGAATTTCAATTTATATCAAATGGATGTGAAAAGTGCTTTTCTAAACGGTTTTATTCAAGAAGAAGTTTATGTTGAACAACCCCCCGGTTTTGAAAACTTTAAATCTCCCGATCATGTTTTCAAGCTCAAAAAGGCTCTTTATGGTTTAAAACAAGCTCCCCGAGCTTGGTATGAAAGATTAAGTAAGTTTCTTTTGGAAAATGATTTCATTAGGGGAAAAGTTGACACAACTCTCTTTGTTAAGCATAAAAACAATGATATTTTGTTAGTTCAAATATATGTAGATGATATTATATTTGGTGCCACTAACAATGTTTTATGCAAGGAATTTTCCGATTTAATGACAAGCGAATTTGAGATGTCTATGATGGGTGAGTTAACATTCTTTTTGGGATTACAAGTAAAGCAAATGAAAGAAGGTACATTCATTTGTCAAGCCAAATATTGCAAAGAATTGCTGAAACGATTTGAGATGAACAATGCAAAAGAAGTGGCAACTCCCATGAGCACATCCGATCATCTAGACAAAGATGAGAAAGGTAAGGAAGTCGACACCAAAAAGTATTGAGGTATGATTGGCTCTCTTCTTTATCTTACTGCTAGTCGTCCGGACATCATGTTTAGCGTGTGCTTATGCGCTCGTTATCAATCGTGTCCGAAGGAGTCTCACCTTACTGCGGTAAAACGGATTTTAAGGTATCTTGTTGGTACTACAAATGTGGGTCTATGGTACCCCAAAGGCTCTTCATGCCAACTTGTTGGCTACTCCGATTCCGATTTTGCTGGATGCAAATTGGACCGCAAGAGCACTAGTGGCACTTGCCATTTGCTCGGTAGCTCTCTCGTTTCTTGGTTTAGCAAGAAACAAGTAAGTGTTGCGTTGTCCACAACCGAGGCTGAATATGTAGCCGCGGGGAGTTGTTGCGCTCAAATCCTATGGATGAAACAACAACTCTTGGACTATGGCCTAAGTCTGGATCATATCCCTCTTAGATGTGATAACACTAGTGCCATATGCTTGACGAAGAACCCCGTTCTTCATTCGCGAACGAAACACATTGAAATTAGACATCATTTTATTAGAGATCACGTTGTCAAAGGCGATGTCGAAATTGAATTTGTTGAAACCAAACCAATTGGCAGACATCTTTACAAAGACTTTAGAGAAAGAGTCCTTCTTCCGAATTCGCAGTGAACTCGGGATCCTTCACTCCACGTTGATCTAAGTCATGCATTGCATTTTTTTTGTTACATGATTTCTAACTTGAGCGTCGGAGACGTCTAACGATTTTTGCAGGTATCGCCCCAAAGGAAAGGGGAATTATAAAGCTTGACGTACAACAATCGGTTTCCGTCGTCTAAAAATCGATTATTTCGTATCAATAATCGAGTATGTTGCTATTATTCGGGTTGATGTTGCTGTAATTTCTTTCCAATAAATAAACAAGTTTTATTTACATCTTTGGCATCTTCTTCTTTTATTTTTGCTAATGGCAAAAGGGGGAAGATAACGGGTATGATGCACTCTCAAATTATAAGCTTAAATTGAGGGGGAATTCTCAAATTGAGGGGGAACAAATTGCATACTTGTTGCATGTATATACTTGTCTTGAATTGTCATTATAAATTGCTTGTCTTGCATATCCCGCTTAATGTTTGCCATTATCAAAAAGGGAGAAATTGTTGGAAACACGTTCTCAATGCAATATACTAAAACGTGTGTTCTTTTGTATAGGTTTTGATGAATGACAAACGAAGCGAAAATTGATATATGACGAAGTTCAAGAAACAAGCGCACAATTGATATACAACGAGATTCAAGCTCAAGACAAAGTTTTATTGTTTAATTGAGTCATTCTTAATTGTGATCTTGATCCTACAACTTGACTCGTAACATGGCTTCTCTCATAAAACTATTTTCCAAAATCATGCATATTTAATTTAATGTCAAATGATTTTAAATCATGCATATTTACAGTAGTCAAAATAATTTTTAGACATGCCTTAAAAATCTGGACTAAGATAATCGATTATGTACTTATGATAATCGATTGTCTTAAGCCAAGACTGCATGACAATCGATTGTGAACTAATGACAATCGATTGTGACTAAGACAGTGAGCATCAGGTTTTTCAAACCTGCATGACAATCGATTGTGAACTAATGACAATCGATTGTAACTGAGGCAGTGTCCATCAAAGTTTTTCAAAACTTAGAATAATCGATTATGAACTAATGGTAATCGGTTATGTTGAGACAGTGTCTTCCAGTGATTTTCAAATTTATTAAAAAATCGATTGTTACATTGGACAATCGATTGTCAAAAAGACAGTGTCTAAAATGTTTTTCAAAAACTGACAAGTAATCGATTGTTGACTTTGTGCAATCGATTGTGAAGCTGACCGTTGTCGTAAAGTTTTCAAATACCGTCAGGTAATCGATTATTGATTTTGTATAATCGATTGTTTTGATTAAAATCCGGAAAAGATTTTTTGAACGTTGCTGAGTAATCGATTGTTGATTCTGGACAATCGATTGTTTATGATAAAATCTGGAAAGGATTTTTTGAACGTTGCCAGTAATCGATTATGGATTGTAAGTAATCGATTATCAAGCATAAAATCTGGGATTGAATTTTGATCTGACTGGCAGACAATCGATTGTTGGGGTTTGACAATCGATTGTCAGTGAGTAAAATCAGCAACTCTTAATTGGCAATTAAGCAACGGTAATGCCAAGTTTTTCAACAATAAATACAGCTTCATTTCAGTGTTTTGAACACAACAACATACTACAACTGATCATTACATTGCTATAAGCTTGCATACTTTTGTTTATCATTTTATATTCAATTTCATAAAGATTTTGAGAGCCATATTCTTGTCCAAAGTTGTTGTGATCTAGAGCTTACTTCTTTTACTCATATCTACTCATTAAGGAGTATTTTGTTTGAGTATTTAGTGTTTTATACACTTGTACGAGAATTGTAATTCTCTTGTTGTAAGGAACTTGTGTTTCCTTGGTTGAAGTCTTGGAGTGTTGTATCTCCGAGCAAAGGTGTTAAGGCTTGTGTCCTTAAGTTGTAAAGGTTTGTTGAGCACCCGTAAGCTTAACAAGTTAGTGAAAAATCTCGAGAGAGTCTCTCGGGGACTGGACTAGCCACGTGTTGTGGTGAACCAGAATATATCGGTGCGTTCTTTCCTTTTTGTTTATTTAACGCACTTATTTATATCCTGCAAATTTTAATTTCCGCAAGTTTACGCTAAATTTTATTATAACGCTATTCACCCCCCCTCTAGCGTTAAGCGCTTTATCTAACAATTTATACATTTCTTTTCAAAGCACATTTCATGTCTCATAATACATAATCTCCAAAATGTTTAAAGACTAGACAAACTATTAGAACAAGATCTCAAACAATAGCAGCGTGCCCACACATAGCACAACCCCCCCCCCCCCCCCCCCAAAAAAAATCCGAAGCCAGAATGCTTTCACACGAACTAAGAAAAAGATGAAGATGAAGCAACTCAAAACTTATACACTGACCTAAGTCTTGACGGGCTGACTGGTGAGGGTGTGATGTGATTGACGAATGACGCCGACCTGAGTCTTGACGAGATGATGGGATGACTGGTGAGGTCGTGAGTCGTGAGGCACAGAAATGGTGAGGGTGTGAGCCGTGGTGAGGTGGAGAACTGGTGAGGTTTGGCCGTAGGGGTGCGACAAAAAAGTTGAGAAAGTGAGAAAGAGAATTGACTTACTGAGAATTGAGAAAGAATAGAAAGAACCAATTATGAAACCCTAGTATAGTATGTATATACTTAAGGGTAAATTAGTAAATTATTTAATTCTTATTGGGTTATCGGTTTTTTCCCAATAACACAATTGCAAATCAAGCCCGAACCCATAACCCAATTAAATTTTTTTAACCCATTATTGAAACCTTTAACCCAATAAATATTTAACTATTTGGGTTATTGATTTCACCCAATATATATCCACCCTACCGTAGTTCGTACATTTGTGAGACTAGTCTGATAGGTTTTTATCTAAGATAGCTAGTGGCAATACTGTACCTTACTATTTCGCTTTGCAGTGCATGGTTTATTTTCTAGATGTCGCTTTTGCTTTGCATCTCTCTTCTGGATTTCATGTTGTTCCTATTTTCTCTATGATGTCTGTGGTGATACTAATATTGTCTCCTTTTGCCTTTTTTTTGAGTTGAGGGTCTTTCATAAATAGTCTCTCTACTGTTTTGGAGTAGGGGTAAGGTCTACGTGCACACTACCCTTCCCAACCTCTACCAATAAGATTTTACTGAATTGTTGTTGTTATTGTTATTGCTGTTGTATTTAAAGAGACTAGAAGACCAACTCCCTGAGCAATTTAGGTGCCCAATTATCTTTTTAGTTTTTTATATTTGTAATATTTTCTTATTGTTTTGGCGTCTCTCTAATTTAATTTTTGTGTGAATATCTTGTTCAAGATTTATCTTTTTGAGGTAATGAAAAATCTACTATCATATGGCTTTTTCCACTTTATTTGTCAGTATATGTGCGGCCTTATATTTCTAATGTGGGATGGTTTGTTCTTATAATTTTACTCGTATTAATATGCAAGTTATACTGATAAAATGAAACAAAGACTTACGATCAACGAAATTACACCATTGACAAAATCATAGACTTTCAAAGTGCTGGCCGTAGACAAATTTTGGCCAAGAGAAAGCAAGGATCATCGAGTTCATTCTTAGACAATAATTGTTCAAGATGAAAGGATAGTCGAGTTACAACTATAATTGCAACATAAGATCTTCTAACTTGTATTCTTCCAATAATTAGTGCATTATCCGTATTATAAAATTGTAGGAGGAATAAATTTGTGTAATACTATACGATGATGACATAGGACGATGTGATATGTTTTTCGAGCTTTTCGAGACGTATCATATTTCAACTACCAAAATTAGAGATCCCCAACCTTATTCAATACATATCAACCAATTTGAATGGGTCGTCAACGGGTTTACTATTGTGGATTCACAAGAATAATGAAAATGAGGCACCATTACCTCCTCCGAGGAGACTAAATACAATTTCCTTTCCCAATTTCGAATAGCAACCTTGCGGTATTGAATTTGGTTCTCTATTCTCACCGTAACTCTTCCATACTTCATCTCTAAATGATTTAACTTCTATTCATCAACTTTAAAGTTGACATATGCAGGTTTGTCACACCTCCTATATTTGGCAACCGCGAAGGGTGAATAAGTTTTTTTCAATTAAAGGAGAATCGAACGGGATTTATTTATTGATTTCAAAGTGGTATCCCAAGTCACCGGTTTTAATCTCAAATCGAGTAAAATAATGACTCTATATTATAGTCTACACACCAGAAATCCGGATAAGAAATTCTTTTAACCCTGGAGAAAGTGTTAGACATTCCCGAGTTCCGTGGTTCTAGCACGGTCGCTCAACTGTTATATTCGGCTTAATTATATGATTTTATACAATTATGAACTTATTATTATTTTTAATAGACTTGCAACGTCGTGGAAACGGATCTCGAACCACGTCACATCAATGCACCCGCAATTTTTCACATGTTCTGACTTCGTTGAGATTTGGATTTGAGTCACATAAATGTGCACTCGAGTTTAGGGAGATAACATTATTAAATACACGCCTAAAGTTGCTAACGTGTTATTATTTTAAAAACGCCGCGAAATTTGCTAAGTCGGCAGGTCCCGAAGTCTATACCATTACAACCATTTATTGTGGGCCCGCAGTTTTCACATTTTATTTTGGAGAGGCACGCCTCATTTATTTTAAAAGAATAATCCTAAAGTGGATATATTTTTCAGTTAATTTCGTCTCTAAAATAAAAGAGGAAAAGTCCTAATTAATTACATGTTTATAAGTTTAGGCCTCTTATATTAATGCGAATGAAAATTGCACTAAGCTCGTAAAATGGAAAATTGTTTCGTGCCTTTATTGTATAAGCGAACTACTAAAGCTGAAATTACAAAATGCATACGAGATTGTCAAGATATTAAAAACAAACTAACAATCCTCCCAAATTGATTTAAACTAATAATCTTAAAATTGATTTAAACAATTGAAATTAACGGCTAGGAAATGTTATCAACATGGATTCGAGTATTGGCCTATGTGTTGCCTAATGGAATCAAACCCTATCTATTTAAAATCTGCCTCAAATACAACGAGCCAATTAGGAATGAAATCTAGCAACTAATCCATTAACCATTACATTTTATTTATAAGGAAGCTTATGCTTACTAATTTCAATCTAACAACATGCTTAAACTATTTCTGACTTTTAACTTCAAAGAGAAATATATTATCATGCAAACAACTAACTAGAGTTGTAAATACAACCTAACAATCACTGTGACTATAACATCACTTGATACCACTCAAACTGAAAGAAAACAATCCATACTTCAGTTTTTAAGATGCATAACAGTAATATATGAGAATACTGTAAATACAACTAGTAAAAGAAAAAATCTAATCAAACTTCCAACTTCAATTTCATATGCATTCATGCCTTCATATTTGTATCTTACACAGATTTACAGTCATGTACATGATATTGAAAACTAGAGAAGAGGAAGGTGAGAAACCAACGAGGCAGTAATAAATACGGCAAAACAGCAACAACAATAGCTAAACCCAGCAACAGATTTCAACAACACCTACTAAAATCAAACCAGAAAGCGCCAACAGTGTCACGACCCACACCCCGGTTATGATGGCACCCAACACCTTGTTAGGCAAGCTCGACCATTAAAACCTTTTACAACCCAAATCATTTACTGAAATACTAAATTTAGCATAAATTCTCGATTTAATATTGATAAAACATTACGGAATCCGTAAAGTGAAAATAACAACAGCCCAAAAGGAGCCTGCATCACAAGTCTGAGCCTCTAAATACAGCTGAACAGTACTCTAAACAAAGAAAGTCTAGATACGGAAACAACGATAGATAAAAGGAGAGATCAGGTCCTGCGGATGCAAGCAACTACCTTGACAATTCCGGTACTGAACTGAACGAGCAACAACAAATCGCAACTATGCCTCCGAGATCCCTGTATCTGCACACACGGTACATGGAGTAGAGTGAGTACTTCCAACTCCGCCAGTAATAGCAATAAATAACAACTAAATCTAAGAAATCCGGTAAGAACACAATAGAGTTCTAAAATTAACAGTAACGACAATGAATAATGCTAAACAGGGAGAACATTCTGGTAATTACTTCTCTTTCCGTCCGACTAGCTACTAACTCTGTTGCGGCACATAGCCCGATCCAATACCATATATATAGTGATGCGGCGAGCAGTCCGATCTAATATAATATATATAATGTTGCGGCGTGCAACCCGATCCAATATAGTATATATAATACTGCAGCGTGCAGCACGAAATAATATATATATATATATATATATATATATATATATATATAAAATGCTGCGGCGTGCAGCCCGATCCAATATAATATATCATTGCGCTCACTGGGGGTGTGTGCAGACTCCGGAGGGGCTCCTTTAGCCCAAACGCTATAATACTGCAACATGCAGTCCGATCCATATAATATATTGCTGCAGTGTGCAGCCCGATCCATATAATATATTGTTGGGCGTGTAGCTCGATCCATATAATATATTGCTGCAGCGTGCAACCCGACCCATATAATATATTGCTGCAGCGTGCAACCCGATCCATATAATATATTGCTGCAGCGTGCAACCCGATCCATATAATATATATATACTGCTACAGCGTGTAGCCCGATCAATTACATGTATGTATATACCGCTGCGGCGTGCAACCCAATTAGATATATATCAAATACCCTCACTACAGAATCCTTGACCCCTCTCAATCAATATAGACTTGGCCTCTCGGGCCCACTCAGCTAAGACAGAGTATTCAACCTTAGGTATTGCTCATTTAGGGTGCAAGTTACTACGTTCAGTTTATCTCATGATTTACAGTCAAAAGTCAGGATAGATGGTATATTTCCAATAGGTAAAGTGAGGTAAATCAGCTCAACATGCTCTCTAGCAGTTCTACAGATCGGCACAAGGTCTCAAACATGGCAACTAGCGCAAATTATACGAGTACAAGCTCAGTCTCACTCAAGAAGTTCAGTAAATCATCAGTCGGGATGGACCAAGTCCGAGTCCCTAGTAGATACATCACCACGCTCATCACAAGACGCGTCTCTCATCTCAACATAGCACCACATAGTGCAAATGCGGGGTTTTAAACCCTCAGTATATCATTCATAACCATTACTCACCTCAAACCGACAAAAATCCTAGCTCGCATTGCGCTTTCCTCGCAAATCGACCTCTTCGGGTGTGGAATCTAATCAAAACCACAAGGAATATGTTGTAATAGGCCAATGGAACATAACCCAATAGAAAGAACTCGAAAAACACCCAAAAACACGAAGTTGGCAAAACCCGAGCCCCAGGCTCTCTTCTCGAAAAATTAAAAAATTCATATTTTCGGTATCCTCGTCTCGCCACGAGTCCATACATATGAAGTTTATCAAAATCGGAGTCTAATCGCCCCTTCAAATTCCAAAATTTCAATACAAAATACCAAGCCCTAATTTCTCCAATTTCCACCTAATTTTCAGAGATTTAGATGATGATTCTTCAAAAAAGTCACGTAATTAGCTCATAAAACTTACATAAAGTCGAAACCTAGGTGAAATCCTCTTACTCCCTCGTCCAATAGCTCCAAAATATGCTCAACAATGGTGGAAAATGGTATTTGCTCACGGATGATATGTTATAAAACCCTTCTGTCCATCCAAGCATTTCCTCTATGCGATCGCATAACCTCACCTGCGATCGCATTGAAAAACTTTCCAGGCCTCCAAAATGGCCTATGTGATCGAAACACATAATAGGCGATCGCATTGCTTCGGATCCAACACTACGCAATCTCATACCTTGCCTCGCGATCACACTGCACAAATATCCCCTCAGGAAACCCAGGTCCATTACATTACGCGATTGCATAAGACCCCCTTCGATCGTAGAGAACAACTTCCTCCACCTATGCAATCGCATACCCCTGACCGCGATCGCATTGAAAAATTTCCAAAGCCTCCCCAAACCTTCTATGCGATCGCAACAGCACTCCTGCGATCATATTGAACAAAACTCTGCAACATTTATGACAGCAAAATATGATCTCCTAGCCAGCCAAAAATGATCCGTTTGAACCTGCGAAATCACCCCGAGTCCCGCGGGATCCCAGCCAAAAATACCAACCTACTCCAAAACATCATACAAACTTGTTCCAGTCATAAAAACATGACCTTAAACACAAAAATCATCAGATGACGGATTCAAGCCTAAGTTTCAACTATAATTTTCGAAAATAACATTTGATCAAAAACCCAACCAAACGACGCCCGATTGACCTGAAAATTTGCAGACATATCCAAAATCACTTAAGGAAGCTATAGCAACTCTAGGAATTACATTCCGACCCCAGGATAAAAATCTCACCTATCAACAAGAATTCGCCAAAATTCAAACTTAGCCAATTCAAGCCTAATTATATACCGAACCTCAAAATTCAAATGCGATTTCACGCCTAAGTCTTAAATCACCACCCGAAACTAGCCGAATCATCGAAAATCCATCCTATAACTTATAAGTCAACTTCCGGTTGACTTTTCCAAACTAGCCTTCTCTTAAAGAGACTAATTGTCTCAATTTCAACAAAACTTTGTCCGAATCGCTTCAAACTCTATAAACACATATAATGGAGCATATAGAAACATAAAACGGGGAAAACGGGGCAGTAACTCACGTGATGACGGAATGGGTTGTCACATTATCCCCAACTAAAACAAACGCTCGTCCTCGAGCGGGTCAAGAAACATACCTGGAGCCTCAAACAAACGAGGATATCTGCTCCGCATCTCCTGTTCGGTCTCCCAAGTGGACTCCTCCACGGGCCGACCTCTCCACTACACCTTCACCGAAGCTATCTTTTGATCTCGAACCTGTCAACCAAAAATAGCCACTAGCTCCACATCATAGGTTAAGTCCTCATCCAACCGGATCGTGCTGGTGTCTAATACATGAGACGGGTCCCCAACATACTTCTTGAGCATAAAAACATAGAACACCGGGTGAAACCCCGACAAGCTGGGTGGCAAAGCAAGCATATAGGCCACCTCCCCAATCCTCATGAGTATCTCACAAGGTCGAATGAACCGCAGACTCAGCTTCTCTTTCTTTTCAAACTTCATCACGCCTTTCATAGGCTAAACCTTCAGCAAAACCTTCTCGCCCACCATATAAGATACATCCCGAACCTTCCGGTCCACATAACTCTTATGACGTGACCGAGCCGTACGAAGTCTCTCTTGAATAACTTTCACTTTCTCTAAGGCATCCTGAACTAACTCTGTCCCCAATAGTCTAGCCTCGCCGGGATCAAACCAGCCAACTGGAGATCTACACCGTCTCCCATACAAAGCCTCATATGGAGCCATCTGAATGTTGGACTGATAACTATTGTTATAAGCAAACTCCCCAAGCGGCAAGAACTCAGCCCAAGAACCTCTAAAATCTATAACACAAGCACGCACCATATTCTCCAATATCTGAATAGTACGCTCGGCCTATTCGTCTGTCTGAGGATGAAAAGTTATGCTTATCTGAATCTGAAGGCCCAACTCCTGATGAAAAGTCCTTCGGAATTGGGAAGAAAACTGAGTACCCCTGTCTGAGACAATAGAAACTGGAACCCCATACAACTGCACAATCTCACGGATGAAAATCTTTGCTAACCGCTCCGAAGAATAGGTGGTACACACCGGAATGAAGTACGCAGACTTGGTCAGCCTATCCACAACCATCCAAATAGAATCAAAGTTCCTCAAGGTACGAGGGAGACCACTCACAAAGTCCATAGTAATCCTCTCCCGTTTCCACTCGGGAATATCCATTTGCTGAAGCACACCACGGGGTCTCTGATGTTCATATTTGACCTGCTGATAGTTTAGACACCGAGCTACATAACTCACAATATCCTTTTTCATTCTTATCCACCAATAATGTTGCCTCAAGTCCTGGTACATCTTTGTGGCACTCGGATGAATAGAATACCGCCAGCTGTGGGCCTCCTCTAATATCAACTCTCGGAGCCCATCCACATTGGGCACGAAAATCCAGCCCTGCATCTGCAACACACTATCACTACCAATAGTCACGTCTCTGGCATCATGATGCTGACCTTGTTCTTTAGGACAAGCAAATACGGGTTATCATACTGGCGCTCCGTGATGTGATCATACAAAGAAGACCGGGAAACCACACAAGCCAACACCGTACTGCGCTTAGAAATATCCAAGCTCACCATCCGATTTGCCAATGCCTGAACATCAACTGCAAGGGGCCTCTCCCCAACTGGAATGTACGCCAAGCTACCCATACTCACCGCCTTCCAGCTCAAAGCATCGGCCACTACATTGGCCTTCCCCGGATGATACAATATGGTAATATCATAATCGTTGAGTAACTCAAGCCACCTCCGCTGTCTCAAATTGAGGTCTTTCTGCTTAATCAAGTGCTGAAGACTGCAATGATCCGTGACCACCTCACAGGATACACCATATAGATCGTGCCGCCAAATCTTCAAAGCATGAACTATAGCAGCCAACTCGATGTCGTGAACAGGGTAGTTCTTATCATGAGGCTTAAGCTGACGCGAAGCATATGCAATAACTCTACCCTCCTGCATCAATACACATCCGATACCAACTCTCGAAGCATCGCAATATACCGAGTAAGAGCCTGAAGCTGATGGCAACACTAGCACCAGAGCTGTAGTCAACACTGACTTGAGATTTTGGAAGCTCTCCTCGCACTATTTTGACCACACAAATGGTGCATTCTTTTGTGTCAACTTCGTCAAAGGCGAAGTAATAGATGAAAATCCTTGGACGAACCTGCGGTAATAACCCGCCAAACCGAGGAAACTCCGAATATCAGTAGCTGAGGATGGACTGGTCCAACTCTGCACCGCCTCAATCTTCTTTGGGTCGATGTGAATACCATCAGTGGACACCACGTGCCCCAGAAAAGCAACGGAACTGAGCCAGAACTCACACTTGGAGAACTTTTCATAAAGCTTCTCCTCTCTCAACCTCAACAATACCACCTTCAAGTGCTGCGCATGATCCTCCTGGCTACGCGAGTACACTAGTATGTCATCAATAAACATGATCGCAAAAGAATCCAGACACGGCCAAAATACACTGTTCATCAAGTGCATGAATGCGGTTGGAGCATTAGTCAGCCCAAATGACATAACCAGAAACTCATAATGCCCATATCTCGTCTTGAAAGTTGTCTTCATGATATCAAAATCTCTAATCTTCTGCTGGTGATAGCCTGAACGGAGATCAATCTTAGAGAATACCTTTGCTCAATGAAACTGGTCAAACAAATCCTCAATACGGGGTAGTGGATTCTTGTTCTTCACCGTCACTTTGTTCACATGTCTGTAATCAATTCACATTCTCATTATGACGTCCTTCTTCTTTACAAATAGCACCGGTGCGCCCCACGGCGACACACTTGGGCGAATGAACCCCTATCTAGGAGTTCCTGCAGTTGCTCCTTCAACTCCTTTAACTCTGCTGGTACCATACGATTGGGAGGAATAGAGATGGGCCGAGTGCCCGGCACCAAATCTACACTGAAGTCAATATCTATTTCCGGCGGCATGCCCGACAGGTATGCTGGAAACACATCCAGAAATTCCCTCACCACGGGGACCGAATCAAGACTAGGAGCTTTAATTCCAACATCCCTCACAAATAATAGATATGATAAAAATCCATTCCCAACCATCCGCTGGGACTTTAAGAAAGAGATTACCATGCTGGGTACATAATCAGTCGTACCACTCCACACGATTCTCGGAATACCCGGCATAGATAATGGGACTGTCTTGGCATGACAGTCCAGAATAGCATGGCACAGTGATAGCCAATCCATGCCTAGAATAACATCAAAATCTACCATTCTCAATAGCAACAAATGAACTCGGGTCTCCATACCCCAAATAGTAACAAGACAGGACCGATACACGTGGTTCACAATAACAGTATAACCCACCAGGGTAGATATGTGCACAGGTAATACAAGACATCCTCGGGTAGTCCCCAAGCTATGAGCAAAGTAAGAAGATACATAAGAATATGTGGATTCGGGATCAAGTAAAACTGAGGCATCCCTGTGGTAGATTGAAATAATACCTGTAATAACAACATCCGAAGCAACAACATCTAACCTGCCCTGAAGAGCGTAGCAACGGGCCTGACCACCACTGGATCGACCTCCCCCTCTGGGGAGACCCCTAACTGCCTGAACCTCACCGCTAGCTGACTGGGCTGGTGCTGAAGACACTGGACCAGAAGATGAAGGCTGGACCCTCTGCTGAGTTGAACTGGATGCACGGCGGGGACAATCCTTCCCTAAATGCCCAAACTCTCCACATACATAACAAATCCCTGGTTCTGGGGGCTGGGAATGAAGGGAACCCCTCACACCAGAGTAGCTAGCTGAAGAACTAGGCTGAGACAAACCCTGAATAGATGGGGCATGAGACGAACTCTGCGCTGGAAGTGCAGTCAAAGATGACTGACTCTGCCGAGAGCCCTGATAAACCCGACCAGAAGATGAACCCAAGGTACTCTGACCGAGCTGGCTGTGGAGCCCTGAAAGAACGACCCCTGCTCTGCTAAAACTGGCTCCTAGATGGGGCACCACTGGAGCCACATGATTCTCGAGGCCTCTTGGCCTCCATGTACTCTCTCTCCTGACGGTGAGCCATCTAAATATCGCAGGCAATATTTCATCGCCTCCTCAAATGTATGACTCAGGACCCTCTCTCGAGTCATCAGAATACGGATGGGATAAATGAGTCAGTCCACAAATCGTCTGATCCTCTCCTGATCTGTCGGAACCATCCACGGAGCATAACGAACTAACGTTGAAAATCTTACCTCACACTACGTCACAGACATATCCCCCTGACGAAGCCACTCAAACTGCCTATGTAACTCCTCCATCTGAGACCGAGGTACCCACTTCTCCAAAAATATAGTGGAGAACTCCTACCAAGATAACGGCGCTGCACCTACCGACCTACGCTGCTCATTGACTCCTACCAGGTAAAGGCTGCTCCTGAGAACTGAAAAGTGGTAAAAGATACCCCACTAGTCTCCAAGATCCTTGCTTTCCTAAGCATGCATCGACACTTGTCGAGAAACCCCTAGGCATCCTCAGCCAGAAGACCGCAAAAAGTAGGAGGTAAAATCCTGCTGAACCTTTCCAGACGACGCTGCTCGTCATCTGGCATCACTGGCACCCCATCACCCTGAACTAGAACAACTGGCTGAACAGGGGCTACTGGCTGAACTGGTGGTGCCTCTGGGGTCTGCAAACCAAGTGCACCATGCTCTGGAGTGCGAGCTGCGGGGGTCTGATGATCACCACCGGACTGAGATGTAGGTACGGTAGTAGCCGAGACTACCTAAGCCAGGCCAGTGCAAACTGATAATATCTGATCCAGGGCCTCCCGAAAACCCAGAATCACAATGGGCAGTGGTGGTGCCTGAGCAGGTGCTGTTGGGACCTCTGCAGCTGGAGGCTGATCCTGAATGGGGGCAACTGGTGGGTCAACTGGCGCTGCCCCTGCTTCTTTACCTCGACCACGACCACAGTCGCGTCCTTGGTCTCTAATGGGTGGTGATGTGGTCGTCTGCCACGTCCGCTCGCACGCGTTCTCGCCATCTGTGAGAGAATAGAATACAGAAGTTTAGTTCTCGGATCAGCAAAGTCGCACGACAAGAATTTCAAGAATGTGAAGTTTTCCTAAAGGTTCTACAGCCTCTCGAGGATAAGTACAGACGTCTCCGTATCGATCCGCGAGACTCTACTAAACCGGCTCATGACTGACGAGGCCTGGTAACCTAGGCTCCGATACCAACTCGTCACAACCCAAACATCGATCGTGATGGCACCCAACACCTTGTTAGGCAAGCCCGACCATTAAAACCTGTTCCAACCCAAATCATTTACTTAAATACTGAATTTAGCATAAATTCTCGGTTTAATATTTATAAAACATTGCGGAATCCGTAAAGTGAAAATAAAAATAGCCCAAAAGGAACCAACGTCATAAGTCTGAGCCACTAAATACCACTGAAAAATACTCAAAACAAAGAAAGTCTAGATACGGAAACAAGGATAGATAAAAGGAGAGATCAGGTCTTGCGGACGCCAGCAGCTAACTTGACAACTCCGGTATAGAATTGAACTCGCAACGGCAACTCGCAACTACGCCTCCGGGAATCCCTGTATCTGCACACAAGGCGCAGGGAGTAGAGTGAGTACTTCCAACTTAGCGAGTAATAGCAATAAATAACAACTGAATGTAAGAAATCCGGTAAGAACACTATACAGTTCTAAAATCAACAGTAACGACAGTGAATAATGCTAAACAGGGAGAACAGTCTGGTAATTACTTCTCTTTCCGTCCGACTAGCTACTAACTCTGCTGCGGCGCACAGCCCGATCCAATACCGTATATATAATATATATATATATATATATATATATATATATATATATATATATATAGAGTGCTGCGACACGCAACACGATCCATTATAATATATATAATGCTACAGCGTGCAGCCCGATGCGATATAGTATATATAATGTTGCGCCGTGCAGCCCAATCCATTATAATATATATAATGCTGCGCGTGCAGCCCGATCTAATATAATATATCATTGCGCTCAAAGGGTTGTGTGCAGACTCCGGAGGGGATCCTTCAGCCCCAGCGCTATAATACTGTGGCGTGCAGTCCAATCCATATAATATATTGCTGCGGCATGAAGCCCAATCCATATAATATATTGCAGTAGCGTGCAGCCTGATCCATATAATATATTGCTGCGGCGTGCAGCTCGATCGATATAGTTTATATATACTGCTGCAGCGTGCAGCCCGATCCAATATATGTATGTATATACCGTTGCGGCATGCAGCCCGATCCGGTATATACCCTCACTACGGGGTTCTTGACCCCTCTCAGTTAAAATAGACTTGGCTCTTGGGCCGACTCAGCTACGACAGAGTATTCAACCGTAGGTATTGCTCATTTAGGGTGCAAGTTACTACGTTTAGTTTATCTCATGATTTATTGTCAAAAGGCAGGACAGATGGTATGTGTCCAATAGGTAAAGTGAGGTCAATTAGCTCAACATGCTCCCAAGGAGTTCTACAGATCGGCACAAGGTCCAAAACATGGCAACTAGCCCAAATTATACGATTACGAGCTCAGTATCAGTCAAGAAGTTCAGTAAATCATTAGTCAGGATGGACCAAGTCCGAGTCCCCAGTAGATACATCACCACGCTCATCACAAGACGCGTGTCTCATCTCACATAGCACTGCATAGTGCAAATATGAGGTTTCAAACCCTCAGTATATCATTCATAACCATTACTCACCTCAAACCGGCCAAAATCCTAGCTCGCCATGTGCTTTCCTCGCAATCGACCTCCTCGGGTGTGTAATCTTATCAAAACTACAAGGAATATGTTATAATAGGCTAATGGAACATAACCCAATAGAAAGAACTCGAAAAACACCCAAAAACACGAAGTTGGCAAAACTCGAGCCACGGGCCCACTTCTCAAAAAATTACAAAATTCACATTTTCGGAATCCTCGTCTCGCCACGAGTCCATACATATGAAGTTTATCAAAATCGGAGTCCAGTAGCCCCTTCAAATTTCATATTTTCAATACCAAAAACCAAGCCATAATTTCTCCAATTTCCACACAATTTTTAGAGATTTAGATGATGATTTTCAAAACAATCACGTAATTAGCTCATAAAACTTACCTCAAGTCGAAACGTAGGTGAAACCTCTTACTCCCTCGTCCAATAGCTCCAAAATGTGCTAAATAATGGTGGAAAATGGTATTTGCTCGCGGATGTTATGTTATAAAACCCTTCTCTCCGCCCATGCATTTCCTCTATGCGATCGCATCAACTCACCTGCGATCGCATTGAACAACTTTTCCAGGCCTCCAAAATGGCCTATGCGATCGCAACACCTACTACGCGATCAAATTGCTTCGGAGTCCAACACTACGCGATCTCATACCTTGCCTGATGATCGCACTGCACAAATTCTCCCTCAGAAAACCTAGGTCCATTACACAACGCGATCGCATAAGACCCCCTACGATCGCAGAGAACAACTTTCTCCACCTATGCAATCGCATACCCCTGACCGCGAATGCATTGAAAATTTTCCAAAGCCTACCCAAACCTTCTATGCGATCACAACAGGACTCCTGCGACGCATTGAACAAAAGTCTGCAACATTTATGACAGCCAAATCTGATCTCCTAGCAAGCAAAAAATGATCCGTTTGAACCTGCAAAATCACCCCGAGGCACTCGGGACCGCAACCAAAAATACCAACCTACTCCAAAACATCATACAAACTTGTTCCAGTCATAAAAACATGACCCTAAATACAAAAATCATCAAATCAGGAAGGATTCCAGCCTAAGATTCAACTATAACTTTCCAAACTAACATTCGAGAAAAAACCCGACCAAACGACGTCTGATTGAACTGAATATTGCAGATATATCCAAAATCACCTTGCGAAGCTACAAAAACTCTCGGAATTCTATTACGACTCCCGGATCAAAATCTCACCAATCAACCAGAATTGAACTTAGCCAATTCAAGCCTAATTCTACACTGAACCTCCAAATTCAAATCCGATTTCATCCCTAAGTCTTAGATCAACACCTGAAACTAGTCGAATTGTCAAAAATACGTTTCGAGCCCTATAACTCATAAGTCAACATCCGGTTGGCTTTTCCAAACTAGCCTTCTCTTAAAGAGACTAATTGTCTGAATTTAAACCATACTCTGTCCGAATCACTTCAAACTCTACAAACACATATAATGGAACATATATAAACATAAAACGGGGAAAACGGGGTGGTAACTCATGTGACGACGGACCGGGTCGTCACAAACAGAAATTGACTTTAACCCATAGAAATATCCCCACAAGCCAAATGTACTCAAAGACACACTAGAGTACCTTAAGATCAGTCTTAGTGTATTTGAATAAAGAGAAATGAAATCAATGAAGCAAAAAGAGAAGCTTCAAATAAACAGTGGGGTTTTCAGCTCTCTAATTTTTCAACTCTCAATTCTTTTTCTTATTCTCCATTTTTCGTCCCCATAATAACTCTCTTAATCTGTATATTTAAACCCAAACTCCTCTTTCTTTTCAGCCCTCTTTTTTTCCCTTTTTTCGTTGTAAAGGGAAAACTTTTATTATTACCCCTCCTCCTTTTTACTTTCCAGCTTATAAATATTCTTCTAATAAGTGAAGAATTTTACCTTTTTTCATTATTATTCCCCCTTTTCCCTTTATTTACATCATTCTCATGTCTTGTCCCCCACTAACTCATGTTCCCTTTTATTAATTAATTCAAAGTTATGGGTGAGTTATTTTAATTACTCCTTTTAACACCTCCCCATACCACTATGTCTTGTTTTTCTCCGTTCTTTTTGCTGCTACTGTTCCGTCCATATGACTAGGTGTGCGTGTGTTTTACTGCTGTCTCATGAGATGGTAGAGGCGGGAAAGATGGAGTTTTCGAAATAGGTGGTCGCTGGTTCATGAAGGTTGTTGAATGGTGACGTGAGGGTTGCTATTTATTTTGAGGGAAGTGAGTCGTTGGGGGTGGTGGCTGGAGATTTGAGGATATGGGCACCGATCTCTTTTTCCGGCGAGTCTGGGCGATGGGACTGTGAGAGACGGCTGATGTTTTGGTAGTGGTCCTCTAGGGTTAGGTCTTGTGTCTTGTTGTTGTTGTGTTGGAGAAGGAGTGGCTGGCAGCGGTTTTTGGCAGGTTAATAGCTGGGACGACGACAGTGATTCGGAGGTAGAGGATGAGTGATGGATGCGGGTCATTCAGGCAGAGGAAAGGCTTCAAGGGGTGTCGTTTGGTTTGAGGAGAGGGTGTGTTTGGAGAAGATGAAGAGAGAGGGGGGGGGCCTCCTGAGTAGCGGCTGGGGGTGTTTAAAGTGATTAGGAGTTTTTTTATGTTAGGGTGTGCAAATATGCGGTGATAATTGGAAGGGGGTGGTTTGGTCAGATGGAAGGGCAGATTGGGCTGGGTCAAGGGTGTTTTTTGGGTAAAGGTATTTGGGGTTGGGATTTAATTTCTAAAAATGGCCCATTTCCGATTTTTTAACTCTTGTTTTTGTTCTTTTCCTTTTTAATTCCTAGATTAAAAACAAAATCCTAGATTAAATCATAAAATCAAAAATTAACTCAAATACTAATTAACTCCTAATAATAATTATCCCATAAAATTAAACACGAATTAAATATAAAATTACGCAATTTGGATACTAAAGGCTAGAAATGCGAAAGACGCTTATTTTTGTGTTTTTCATTTAGTAAAGCAAACTTAATTACTCCTAATTGTAGAATAAAATTGTAAATTTAAATGTGACATATTTTAGTAGTTTATTACTAATTTAGAAAATAAACATGCACAGACAAATACAAATAATATAAGAAAAATAACACAAAATTCACAACAATTTCAAACAAACAAAAAAATGTTTTATTTTGAATTTTTTGGGAGTAATTCACATATATGGGAAAAATCACATGCTCACCACTGCCCCTCTTTGTCTGAAAACATGAACAGTTTTCGTGCAAAGATAAAGTGAGCAGATACGAGCGATTTTTGCCCGTTGGAATACTCCGCGTGAAGCATTTTTTTAAAAGATTTAACTGAACCTTTGCTTCAAAGGTTTCTTACATATCCTTGGCTAAAAGGGAATCAGGTTAATGTAGTTCGAGAAGTTTTGGTAGCTGGGACTACCATGAGACTGCGAATTTGCTGTTACTGCTATTGAATGCTGTTACCACTTCTTTACCGATCTCCTTATTACACCGTGCTAAAAGAAGACAAGAAGATAGTCTAGCCTAAGGATTACAAGTTCTTATCTATCTTTAACTTGTTCTTGCTGCCTTGCTTTCTTGACGGTTTCTTCCGGTGCCTCTTTCTTCCAAAAATTGCCGAGGATACGGCTTCGTGCTTTTCTGAACACAAGTTTCATCATTCTATTCCGTCTGCTGACTATATAACTTCCTTACTTATGCTAGAGACTTTTTGTTGTAACCTTCTGCCTTCCGGTGGGTTACCGATTTCAAGACATATAATGTAAAAAAGAACGTATTCCCTAGTTATACAAGTGGGCTTCTAATTGCAAATACATAAAATGTATTCCCTAGTTATACAGGTGGGCACCTAAATTCAAAAACATGAAATGTATTCCCTAGTTATACAGGTGGGCGCCTAATGCAAAGACATGAAATGTATTCCCTAGTTATACATGCGGGCGCCTAATTGCAGAACATGAAATGTATTCCCTAGTTACACATGTGAGCGTCTAATTGCAAAACATGAAATGTATTCCCTAGTTATACAGGTGGGCGCCTAATTGTAAAATATTAAATGTATTCTCTTGTTATATAAGTGGGCGTCTAAATGCAAAGACATGAAATGTATTCCCTAGTTATACAAGTGGGCGCCTAAATTCAAAGACATGAAGTGTATTCCCTAGTTATACAGGTGGGCGCCTAAATGCAAAACATGAAATGTATTCCCTAGTTATACAGGTGGACGCCTAAATGCAAAGACAAGTAATGTATTCCCTAGTTATACAGGTGGGCGCCTAAATGCAAAACATGAAACGTATTCCCTAGTTATACAGGTGGGCGCCTAATGCAAAGACATGAAGTGTATTCCCTAGTTATACAGGTGGGCGCCTAATGAAAAGATATGAACTGTATTCCCTAGTTATATAGGTAGGCACCTAAATTCAAAGACATAAAATGTATTCCCTAGTTATACAGGTGGGCGCCTGAATGCAAAGACATGAAATGTATTCCCTAGTTATACATGTGGCACCTAAATGCTAGGACATGAAATGTATTCCCTAGTTATATAGGTGGGAGCCTAAATGCGAAACAATTACTTGAATTTGTTTCCTTGTTTCTCCGAGAAAATTTTCAACTGTGGCAGAAAATTTTCTGCCCTAGTTCTAGCGATCTTCCTTATGACGTGTCTTTCTTCCATCATCAACATTTATTTTCTTGTTTCAAATCAAAGAAAATTTTGTTAGTTTAATGTGGCGAGTGGTCATGCCACTCCTGCTGGGGATGATTTTTCCCTTTCCCTTTTTCCTGCATTGCGTTCCCAAAACTCGTTGGGGATGATATTATTTGCCGGGATGATATTTCTACTGGGGATGGTTTTTCCATTTATCGCTTCCCCACTCGGTGTTTCAAAACTCGCTGGAGGTTATTTTGCTGAGGATGAATTTTTCTTTCTTCCTTCCCCACTATGTGTTGTCCGACCACCTCGAAACTTGGTCGATAATCTGTCGGAGTTCTGCTGGGGATCCTCTTGGAACTTGGTCCACAATTTCCTCAACATGCTATTTTCCCACTTTCCTCTACACTTTCCTTCACATTCTAGACCAATTTATTATTCGGCTTTGCAACAAACGTTTTTTCGTCTTATTGCCTTGTCTCTGGCCTATCCTCTTCACATTATCTTTGTACCATTTTTGGCAACTGGTAGTAAGCTCTGAAAGATATTTCTCAAAAACAAATTTCTGGAAAAATTCTTTTAAACAAAGACATGAAAAGATAGAAAAAAAGAAAATCTTTCTGAACAAATGCTAGGGAAAAGAAAAGAAAAGAACTTATCTGGGTGGTATAACCAATCCCGATGATCATGTCGTGCATTCCGAAATAATCAGCGCAATCTATTTGTGGCAATAAATCTTTTGATGGCCTCATTTGCTGGGGATAAACAGATACCCAACTCTTAACCAAATGCAGATCCTTTCCGCCACTCTTACCTTGCCATCTCATAGTGCCCTTCGAGGGGTTTTCACAAATAAGACTCTCTCATTTCTCTCAGCTCCCGTCACCTTATTGTGCCCGTGAAGGTATTCACCATAAGACTTTCTCATTTTATTTCTCTCAGCTTTCGTCGCCTTATGGTGCCTATGAAGGTTTTCACCGATAAGAATCTCTCATTTTGTTTTTCTTTCTCAGCTGGGAATTGGAGTGTTATCGATAGGATTCTCTCTTCTGGGGATTCTTTTGGGCTATCAATTCCTTTAGCTTATGATCCTTATTCAGTCGGGGCTAGCATGTTATTCTCGGCTTTAATTTACCTGACTTGGCACCTCTCGGATACTGATCGGGAGGTCTTTTTTTTTGGACATCAAATATGGGTTTTTTGTGTGGGGCTAAAGGAAAAGGACATCCAAAGACTCCAAATAACTTGAATGGGTAAAACATTACAACTCTTGGAATAAAACGTTTTCCAAAATTCAAAACATAACTTCTATCCTAGTTTTCTTACTTGGGGGATTTTTTATTTTTATTTGCTGGGGAATAACAAGGTCGGGGGGATCTATTTTCCCCCTCTTGTTCTTCTTCCAAAACTAGTTCCTTCAAAACTTTTATTTTCTCCCAACACTGTTGGGGATAAAAATGTCATCAGCTGGGGATAACGTTGTTGAGGATAACACTGTCGAGGGGTCTTCATTCTTCTAAAAACGATTAGGGATGACACCGGCCTCTTGCTTTTTCTGAACACAAGTTTCATCCCTTTTGTTTTGTCCCCTGGGATACTACTTCCTTTATTAAGACTTGATATGTGGGGGTTAACATTGGTTCAAAAGAACACTTCTCTTTAGACTTGTCTTATTTTCCTTCTTCCCTAACATCCAGAATGGATGGAACAGTAGATTTACACTGCTGTGGTATATCAACATTCGACAATGAGCGATCTTCTGCAGCTGGAAATTGTCGTGCATCATCAGTCACATTAGGAAGAACGTGATCACTGGGAACTTTCAAATTGGATGTAGGATATTCAGTAGCCATATTTTACAGTGCCTGTTCACTGAGAATATTGAAATTGGATGAAACAACAGATTTACTCAGTTGTGTTAAATCACCATTTGGCATTGAATGAGCTTCTGCAGCTGGACCAACAGCATCATTGTTGTGTCCTGGATCAGCAGTCACTTTAGGAAGAAACCCAGCCAAATTTGCATTGTGATGTGCAGCAGCAGATTCAATAGCCATATTACTGCAGCAATCTCAATTTCTGAAATTTACAGTGACACTACTCTCCGACAGAGTGTTTTTGATGGATCCTGGTTGACGCTCTTCACAATTATGGAAGCTTCACCCTTTCCCAAGCCTTGTGTTGTGGGAGAGGATAATCAAAACAATACCGAAAAACAAACAGCTCAAGATACAAAACAAACTTATGCATCGCAACTTGTTTGACAATATTCTGTCGCAACAAACTCAAATCTTAAACTCTGTCCTGTTAAGTTTGAGCATGGAATTGCTACTGTTGAATTCATAGTAGATGAAGTGAATTCATTCACCAAGGAGGAAGGTCTTCAACAAGCAGTTGTGATTAAATTCTCGTATGGCAAAACCCAAGCTTCAGGAGGTGAGACAAATTTGACTGAAGAGACTTGATGTCAAAGGTAATTGCAATATAGGACAGTTAGAATATCGACATATTCTGGTAAGATTTGATCTATTAGAAGATTTTGCAAATGTCGTTTCAAGAACAACTGGCTATATTAAGGAGGAAGGAGACGATTTCTTCTTTAGGCATTCCCACGGACAATGGGATTTAATCCTCGTGAAGAAACATCAAAAGCGATCGTTCGGATCTCTTTTCCTGAACTGCCAGCAAATTTCTTCACAAAATAATCCTTAATGTCAATCATTGCTGCAGTGGGAAAGTCTTTAGCAGTTGATAAGGCTACTAAAGATCGAACAAGACCTAATACGGCACGAGTAAAAGTTTTGATTAATTTACTAGTCAAACTTCCAAAAAAAATAAAGATCAAGATAGTTGTATCAAATCTGGAAAAATAGTCGAATACGACCAGCGGATCGTCTTTGATAACCATCCTAAATACTGCACGTATTGTAATCATCAAGGTCATGATGTAAAATCGTGCCGTTGGAGTACAGATGAATTGAATGAACAAGCATTTCATGATCGACAATCTGAAGGCTGGGGCAGGTTGAATAAACTAGAAGGTGATGCCAGAGAGTTCATAAATGCTAATCTTGTAGCACGAACCAGTGAAGGGGTTCGTCCTAATGTCACTGATGATGCAGGACAAAATATTGATTCTGTTCTAATTTTTCCAGATACACATGCTCATTCAATGCCAATTTCTTATATAGCACAACACTGTAAGTCTTCTGTTCAATCCATTTTGAATGTTCCCTGTGAATAGAATTGTCAAATATGGCTATTGAATCTGCTGCAGCTGCACATCACTATGAAAATTTGGCTGGGTTTCTTCCTAAAGTGACTGCTGATCCAGGACACAACATCGATGATGTTGGTCCAGCTGCAGAAGCTCATTCAATGCCAAATGCGGATTTAACACAACTGAGTAAATCTGCTGTTTCATCCAATTTCAATATTCCTAGTGAACATGCGCTGTCAAATATGGCTATTGAATCTCCTACATCCAATTTGAAAGTTCCCAGTGATCACGTTCTTCCTAATGTGAGTGATGGTGCACGACAATTTCCAGCTGCAGAAGATCACTCATTGTCGAATGCTGATAGACCACATCACTGTAAATCTACTGTTCCATCCATTCTGAATATTACCAGTGAACAAATACTATCAAATATGGATATTGAATCTGCTGCACTTGCACATCACAATGAAAATTTGGCTGGGGTTCTTCCTAAAGTGGTTGCTGATCCAGGACACATTATTGATGTTGTTGGTCCAGCTGCAGAAGCTCATTCAGTGCCAAATGATAAATTAACACATGAATGGGCTCTTCCTAATGTGACTGATGATGCACGACAATATCCAGCTGCAGAAGATTACTCATTGTCGAATGCTGATATAGCACAACAATGTAAATCAACTGTTCCATCCATTCTGAATGTTCCCAGTAAACAAATACTGTCAAATATGGATATTGAATCTGCTGCTGCTGCACATCACAATGAAAATTTGGCTGGGGTTCTTCCTAATGTGACTTCTGATCCAGGTCACAACATTGATGTTGTTCCAATTGGCCATCTACAGATTCTCATTCAATGCCAAAGTGTGATATAACACAGCTGACTAAATATACTGTTTCATCAAAGTTCATTGTTCCCAATGAATAGGCACTGTCAAATCTGGCTACTGCACATCACAATGCAAACAGGATTGAACACTTGTTGTGCAAGCAGCAACATTTGGTACACAATAATGGCAATAAGCAACCTACACTATTTCCCCAAGAAGAGGATACAATTTTGGAGTCTCTGGATCCTGCCAAAGATGTTACAAAGCCTACTGTTCCCCCAGTTCAACGAGGGGAGAACATGACAACGCCAAAATTGTTACATGTTTCAAACATTACTGCAAGATGCAATGGAAAAAAAATTATCAGCTTTGAGTATATCTAACCATTCTAATTCAAATGAATTATGCAAAAGGCAGCAACCCAATTCTACTGTACATCAAGTAGTAACAGGAAAGAATTCGCTCAGACAACATACATATAACCAGCATGGCAGGGCCCAACAAGGCTGTGTGATCAATTGTACAGGTACAACTACTGATGCTGTATCTAATGCTGCCTTAACTCAACCAAATTCTGCTTTGCCGTTTGCTGATAATCGACAACACACAAAAGAAGATGGACAGTGGTCATCGATGGCCAACAAAACAGTAACACCAAAATCCAATAATAAAACTCAGATCACAAGAAAGTGTTGCGCAAATTTGAAAAGGGAGCAGGAAAATACGCTTAAACAATGTTTCCATTTTGAAAATCATCGAGTGGAAAGAGTAATCGAGGATGCAATTCAAACTCCAGTTTTTGAAAACACTCTAGATAGAAAATTAAAGACCAAGTGGGAGGCTCAAGATTTCATTCCAAGTAAGCTTCCTTGTCGCACATGCATTCACTTCCTAGATACATCACCAAAAAATGTGGACGACCACATTGGAACAAGTAAGTTAAGTGCTATCTTGATGAAAATTGCAACATGGGCAGACAAGAAATCAAATGTCAGGCAAATTCCAATGAGAGCGGCCAAACAAAAGCAGGCTGCTACAAATACGTCATCGAAGTCCAACCGTTCAAAAAACAAAAGATGATTTTGAATACCTTTTGAACAAGCTGGAGGACAACGAAATAGAAGTACAACTTGAAGATTATACAAGTTTGGAAAATAAGGGACAACATCAATTGGGTACTACATTTTACTCTACCACTTCATTAGTATCCTCAATTGTAATCTAATCACAGAGTACGTTATAAACTCTGTGATGATCATAAAATATTTAGTCATGTCAAGTTCTTACTTTATGTATGCTTGTTAATAAGTGAGGTTGTCAAGCCTCAATAGGATTAGTACGGTAAGGTTAGCCCGGTTTCAATACCGGTGCTACTGGCCCTTAATTGAACTTTTCCTAATTGTTGTAATGTTATTTTTAGTTATTAATAAAAAACTAGCACTAGGTGCTTGCCTAGTGGGTTGCTAAAAAGATCCAGAAAATTTTCAAAATTAAAAGAAAAATTTCTGCCCTAGTTTGCAAAACCTCCTTGCATCACGCTTCTCTGCCATTGATGACATTTCACGTCCCTATTTTGCATAAAAGAAATGCTTGGGTCAGTTTAAACGGGGTGGTTGGTTGTGATACTCCAACTGGGATAGTTTTCTTCTTCTCTTTCCCACGCTCTGCGCTGTCCGACCATCTTGAAGCTGGGCTGATAACTTCCGACCTTCTTGATGATTTCTTATTCATAAACTTCTTACCATTATTTTCCGTATGACCCCGTATCATTCGTGTGACAGCTGATTTACCTTGAAGATTTTGCAATGTTTTGTTGATAAACCACTTTCTCTGGGGATACCCCCCTTCTTTCGTGGCATAGCTCGGGAATTAGCATTTTTCGGACCCTTAAGTCTCACGTGAATTTCCCAAATCATGCCCATCGCTCTCCGCATTGTTCTTTGTTGATTTCTCCACGGGCCTTGGCCTTGATGTCTATAACCTTTGATTCCTGCTCGAGATATCCTTCTTGATACTAGTCGGTCCTTTTGTCAATCTCATCTTGTTTGGGATATCCCGATACAGGCCTTGCACTTGTTCCTTCCTAACTCATACCACTTGGATGTACCAGTTAGATATCGTCTTGCCTAATTGGAAGACGATGGCATATTTTGAAGTCATTTCTCTCTTGTTTTGACCAAGCAGACTCTACTGGAAATTTTTCTATGAAATGAGAAAGATAAAAACCTATCAAGCGCGGACACCGACTCTAATGGTCATAACATGCACATATGGCCTATCCTCTATCGTCAATCGTCTTTCAAGATCTTCGTTTGGTGATTCCCCATATGATTCTCACCCTTATTCAACTTGTAGTGCCTGAAGGTTTTCACTGTCAAGCCTCTCTCATTTTGGCTTTTTCTCTCAACTCCCAGTCGCCTCAAGGTGCCTGTGAAGGTTTTCACCGATGAGACTCTCTCATTTGTATTATTCTTCAGCTGGAGATTGTGGTGTTACCGAAAAGACTATCTCATGTATCTTCTTTGCTGGGGATCAGATTCTTTTTTGCTAGGGATCAGAGTGTTATGTTCTGATAAGACTCCCTCATTTGCCTGACTTGGCATCTTTTGAAGACTGGTCAAACGGTCTTTCTTTGGACCATTATGTTGAATTTTGGATAGACTAGAAAGAAAGAGTATCAAAGGCTCAAAACAAATCAACTTGGATTCAAAACTACAACCTTCGGAACCAGATTTATTTACAACAAATACAACCTTTTTCCCCAGTCTCTTGCTTGGGGATTTTTAATTTTCCAATTTTTTGTTACACTATGACCGAGCTATGAGGTGCCTACGTGTCCTCTTTGAGGAATCAGGTCAAACGTAGTTCGCAATTCCTTTATTTTCTTCTGGCTTTTTGTTTTTTCATTTTCTTTTTTTTCTTTTTTTTCTTCTCTTCTTTTTCTTTACTTTTCTTTTAGTTTATCTTCCTTGTTCGTGTTTCTAATCTTTGCTACTGATTTCGAAAGAGGGGTATGAAAGAAAAATAAATAAGGCTCAAAAGGGGTAACAAAGGATAAAATATTTGGATAGCAGAACAAAATGCCTCTGTCATTCCAATCCTCAAAACAAGCCAAGTGCATACAACATAATTAAACATTCGCAACATATTTCTATTGTGCCAGACTTGATAATTATATCTGCACATTCGCCTTTTCATTTGTCATTATAAAGCATCACTGGGCAACACTCTCATTTCATTACCACGAACGACCCCCACGTCAATTTGGCTATCTTGCCTTTACGGTTTCTTTATGTTGTACTTGCCCCAATTTCACATGACTCGGGCTCCAAATAATCTCAAACCGTTCTTATTTCCTTTAAATTTTCCGATCACCTCCCTATGGTTTTATGATTAACATTTAAGAGAACAAAAAAGAAAATCTAACTTTGTGATTTTTAGGCCCAAACTGTGTGCGCATGTCATGTCACTAGAATCAGCGCTGAACAAAAGACACAACAAAATGATAAAAGAACTAAACGAAAAGATGACTGGAAATAAAGAAAGGCCGAATTTTACATTAGACTAATAGTGAAATGATTTGAATAACAAAACGAACCAAAACAAATTAGAATACAATCCCAAAACAAACCTGGACAAAACTAAACAAATCGTTATGACAAAAATATAAAGATAAGAAAGTTTTGGAACAAAACAATATCCGGATTATAACCCTAAGAATAATCGGACAACAGAAATGACAAGAAAATTAGCCACCAAAAGCTTCTCTCCTTCTAACCAAGGAATGGAGCATCCTCCCACTTATCAAACACAACGTCTTAGCCACTGAGCTTTGCATCTTCCACATCTTCCCCTTTAGTCAATAACCCTGGAGGATTCACATGCTTTTCACTACCGTCGTCGATCACAATCACTCTTTTGTGAATCATTCTTTCTATCTTGTTTTTCAATGAACGACATTTCTCATTGTTGTGTCCTCGGACATTGGAGTGGTATGCGCACTGTGCGGTAGGATCAAAGATTCTTGCACGTGGATCGAGAGTATATCCGGGGAGCGGTTCAATCAGGCCAGCATTCTTTAGCCTTTCAAACAAACTAGCATAGGATTCTCTGATAGGGGTGAGAGCCTTTCTTCTTGTTTTAGCAACCTCTCGTTCCTAAATGCCTGACTTGGCTTAAAACCTGATCCATGAGGCTTCCGGTATTCTTGAGGGGGTGGATAGGTTTTTTGTGGAGCTGTTTATTTGGAAGTTGAAGTATGTCTTTGAGAATTGTGTGGGAAAAAGTGGCATCGGGGAGGGCCATGTGGCGTCTGCGCACCAGAAATCTGGATAAGGAATTCTGTTAGCCCGGGAGAAGGTGCTAGGTATTCCCATGTTTCGTGGTTCTAGCACGGTAGCTCAACTGTTATATTCGGCTTAATTATCCGATTTTATACAATTATGAACTTAAATGCCAATTTTTTCTTTTAGCCGCTTTTATTATTATTATTATTTTTAAAAGACTTGCAACATCGTGGAAACGGGTCTCGAACCACGTCACATCAATGCACCCACAATTTTTGACATATTCCGACTTCGTTGAGATTTGGATTTGAGTCACATAAATGTGCACTATAGTTTATGGAGATAACATTCTTAAATACGTGCCTAAAGATACTAATGTGTTATTATTTTGAGAACGCCGTGAAATTTGCTAAGACGCCAGGTCCCGAAGTCTATACCATTATCAACCATTTATTGAGGGCCCAACAGCTTTCACGTTTTATTTTGGCGAGGCACACCTCATTTATTTTAAAAGGATAATCCTAAAGTGGCTACATTTTTCTATTAATTTTTTCTCTAAAATAAAAGAGGGAACGTCCTAATTAATTACATGTTTATAAGTTTAGGCCTCTAATTAGTTATTAGATTAATGCGAACGAAAATTGCACTAGAGCTCGTAAAATGGAGAATTGTTGCCTAACGAAATCAAACCCTACCTATTTAAAATCTGCCTCAAATGCAACGAGCCAATTAGGAATGAAGTCTAGCAACTAATCCATTAACTTTTACATTTTAGTACTAAGGAAGCTTATGCTTACTAATTTCAATCTAACAATATGGTTAAACTATTTCTGATTTTTAACTTCAAAGAGAAAAATATTATCATGCAAACAACTATCTACAGCTGTAAATACCACATAACAATCATTGTGACTATAACTTCACTTGATACCACTCAAACTAAAAAAAACAATCCATACTTCAGTTTTTAAGATGCATAATAGTATACATGAGAATACTCTAAATACAACTAGTAAAGAAAAAACAATCTAATCAAACTTCCAACTTCAATTTCATATGCATTCATGCCTTCATATTTTCAGCTTACACAGTGTTACAGTCATGTACTTGGTATTGGAAACCATATAAGAGGAAGATCAGAAATCGGCGAGGTAGTAATAAACACGGCAAAACAGCAACAACAATAGCTAAACCCAGCAACAGATTCGAACAACACCCAGTAAAATCAAACCAGAAAGCACCAACAGAACTGGATTTTAACCCACAGCAATATCCCTACAAGCCAAATGAACTCAAATACACACTAGAGTTACTTAAGATCAATCTTAGTGTTTTTGAATCAAGAGAAATGAAATCAATGAAGCAAAAAGAGAGGCTTCAAATAAACAGTGGGGGTTTTCATATCTCTAATTTTTCAACTCTCAATTCTTTTTCTTATTCTTCATTTTTCGTCCCCTTAATAACTCTCTTAATCTCTATATTTAAACCCAAACTCCTCTTTCTTTTCAGCGCTCCTTTTTTCTTTTTTTAGTTGTAAAGGGAAAAACATTTATTATTACCCCCTCCTCCATTTTACTTTTCAACTTTGAAATATTCTTCTACTATGTGAAGACTTTTAGCTTTTTTCATAATTATTCCCCCTTATTTCTTTATTTACATCATTATCATTATGTCTTGTCCCCCACTAACTCATGTCCCCTTTTATTAATTAATTCAAAGTTATGGGTGAGTTATTTTAATTACTCGTTTTAACACCTCCTCATACCACTATGTCTTGTTTTCTTCCGTTCTTTTTGCTACTACTGTTCTTTCCATATGACTGTGTGTGCATGTGTTTTACTGCTATCTCAGTGTAACGACCCGACTGGTCGTTTGAGAAGTTAAGCTCCATTCAGCGGCATAAGGTCTGGAGCAACTTCAGAACATAAGTATCGACTTACGTGCATGGTGGAATTCAGTCTTTGGATGGTTTAGAGTCGTTTCTAGAGAAGAAACCTTATTTTGGAAGTTAGGACGGTGAAAATTTGACCGGAACTAAAATTTTACGTAACGACCCCAGAATGGGTCATGGATGATCTCAACAACTTTGTAAGGTGATTTCGGGGTTGGGAGCGTGTTCGGAATATATTTTGAAGTCCGTAGCTCATTTAGGCTAGAAATGTTGAAAGTTAGTATTTTGACGAATTCCTATTGATAAGTTAAATTTTGATCCAAGGGTTGGAACAGAATTTCGGAAGTTGTTGTAGCTTTGTTAGATGATTTAGGGTATGCGTGCAAAATTTCAAGTCATTTGGACATGTTTTAGTCAGGTGTTGAAGTTTCTAAAGGAACTTAGGCTTGAAGTTGATGTAATTCAATGATTTTAGTGTTAGTCGAGGTGTTTTGATGATTGGAACAAGTTTGCATAATGTTTTAGGATGTGTTGGTTCTTTTGGTTGAGGTCTGAGGAGCCTCGGGTGTATTTCGGGTGAGTTTTGAGCGGGTACGAACATCCCGGAACTTAAAAAATGGAAGGGGCAATCATTGGGGCGCGGACCGCAGTCCATTTAGAGCGGAGCGCGCTGGGCGCGGTCATCCCATACGGTTCGCGCAGGATTGAAGACCTACAGGTTGCTCATCCTACTTCAGAAGCTCGTATCATTTGATATACTATGAACTTGGAAATGATTCAAAAACAAAAATTGTAGAGCTTTGAATATAGTTTTCAGAAACATATTATAATGAGCATTTAGATATATGTACAGAAGCTTATGGCGAAAATAGTGAAGCCTGTCACTGCAGTCAAATTGCTACGGCCGCGACCAATTTTGTGTGGTCAGCACTCCCAGTGCGCGGACCACGGTAATTTTTGTGCGGTCAGCACTGTCGGAATTCGAGGGGTACCCTATAAATACAAGGTTTTGGATTTTATTTGATATTTTGACAAATAGAGCTCAGATTTTGGCGAGTTTTCAAAGTTTTTTCAAGAAATTCATTCGGGGTAAGTGATTCTAACTCAGATTTGGTTAGAATACATGAATATACAATTGAAATCATCATTTAATTAGTGATTTGAGATGGAATTTGGGAATAAAATTGTGGAATCTTTCAAAAATATAAAATGAAGATGTGAAGGACTAAATGGTGTTGGAATTGGATAAATTTGGTAGGGTTAGACTCGTGAGAGTACGAGGTTTCTGGGAATGTAAATTTCATTCGATTCCGAGACATTGGCTTGAGGGGCATTTTGGTCATTTTACCTATTTTTGCGCCTTAGCTTTAATTTTAATAGTGAAATTAGTTACTTGCAATGTTATTTACAATATGTAATTGGTTTGAATAGATTTGGGTCACTCGGAGTCGGATACTCGTGGCAAGAACGTGGTTACTTGTTGATTTTAGCCGGTTTTGAGGTAAGTATCTTGCCTAACCTTGTGTGGGGGACTTTTCCTTAGGATATGAGTCTTCTCTGTTGATTGTATTCTATGAACACGAGGTGACGAGGGCATGCTCGGATTTATTTGTGGTAAATTGTCCCTTTTAGGCTCTTAGACTCTTGAAATCACCGATTTTGAAGATGATATTGATACAATCGAGTTCCCTGTTATTAGTTTTACCTCTACATGTCTTACTTGGTACTGTTTGCTCTTCTTGATTTATTCTTGTTTAATTCACCTTTACGTGCTTAATTGAAGACAATCACCCTTCTATAGTCATATTATCCGTCCTAACGACTCGCCTTTAATTGGAAATCATAAATGTTATTTCTGATAAAATTAATAGGTCTTAGTTGGAAAGAAGATAGATATCTTACAATTAGTTGATATTTCCTTAAATTGTAGTTATTAAATTCATGTTAACTTTCTTATTGTTTGGATACTCCTTGATTGTAAGTTCATATGTGACTTCATGCAATATATTACATGTACAACTGTTGTGGTATCGATGTATTTATTAGGCCGTTATTATGTCTTGTCCTTGCCGGGACGTTATTGTTTCAATAGTTGATTCCCTTACCGGAACATTATTGTTTCTATTGTTGATTCCCTTTCCGGGACGTTATTGTTTCTGTTGTTGATTCCCTTGCTGGGATATTTTTATTCTATTATTTGGGCTGTACATCTATGTTGATTGTGCTATAGTGCGGGATACTAGGAGATCCCCAGCATATATATTGAGGATACCAAGAGATCCTCGGGATACCAAGAGATCTCTAGTACATCTATTGAGGATACCTAGAGATCCTCGGGATACTAAGAGATTCCTAGTATTTATACATATATATTTAGGATATCAAGAGATACTCGGGATACAAAGAGATCCCTAGTGCACCTATGTAGTAGTCCACCAGTGTGGGATCTAGTCTATATTGTAAATTATAGACGGAATTGATCTGGTGAGAGTCCCTAGATGGGTTGATTTGTACCCTACTTGTGATTCAGTGTTGAGGGCAGAACCCTCGTGATTTTAGGTGTTTTGATATATTGAGACCGAGCTGTGTACCGTGGTGAGAGTTATATTAGTATAAGATCTTCGTGAGTCTTTTACGTGTTTTCATTCATTCTTGTTAGATGTCTTTGTAGATTTATGTTTTATAAGAGTTTATGCTAGTTTGATTTGTTTGTTAATTCCTTTATGTGTTTTCCTTTCCCGTATTTATTCATTTTCATTTATACTTCTTGATTTTTAGTTTTTGGGGTATGCACCCAGTGGTGGTGGCTGAGACTTGGTTATTCGTGTATTTTTATGTGGTTTCGTGGTTATGGTAACATCGCCAGTGTTGTGGAGGTTTTGAAAAGAGTTCCTATTTAATATGAGGCTTATGGACGGTACAGATTTGATCTCAGGAATTTATTGCTATCAAAAATATTGTTGTGGGACTATGTGTGGTCTGTCATATCGTGTGATTGTACCCTGTGTGTGTTGGCTTGTATTGAATTAGCTGGTTGAGACTGATACCGGATATGGACTTGGAATCGAGTCTTTAGGAAATGAATGGAAGGTGCGGAATCTAGTTTGAAGGCTTAATGGTATTGCTTGAAGGGTTAAATTTCACTTGAGATGGTGTCGTCGTGCCAAAATGGATTGGGGTGACCTGCGGTCATCCATGGGTGTATGTAGGAAGTGCGCACTCAGTGACTTGAGGACTTCGAGGTGAATATTAGCACTTTAGAAGAAGAACGTTGGTTTTAAGAGGGGGAGGATGTAACAACCCGACTGGTCGTTTTGAGACGTTAAGCTCTGTTCAGCGACGTAAGGTCTGGAGCAGCTTCAGAACATGAGTATCGACTTGTGTTAATGGTGGAATTCAATATTTGGATGGTTTAGAGTCGATTCTAGAGAAGAAACCTTATTTTGGAAGTTAGGACGGTGAAAATTTGACCGGAACTGGATTTTTGGGTAAACGACACTAGAATGGGTCGTGGATGATCTCAACCTCTTCGTAAGGTGATTTTCGGGGTTGGGAACATGTTTGGAATATATTTTGGAAGTCCGTAGATCATTTGGGCTAGAAATTCCAAAAGTTAGTATTTTAAAAAATTCCGGTTGATCGGTTAAATTTTGATCAAAGGGTCGGAACGGAATTCCGGAAGTTGTTGTAGCTTCTTTAGATGATTTAGGATATGCGTGCAAAATTTCAAGTCATTCGGACATGTCTTGGTAGGATTTTTGATCAAATGTGTATTTTGAAGTTTCTAAAGGAACTTGGGCTTCAAGTTGATGTAATTCGATGATTTTAGTCTTAGGCGAAGTGTTTCGATGATTGGAACAAGTTTGCATAATGTGTTAGGATGTGTTGGTGCTTTTGATTGAGGTCGGCGGGCGTCGGGTGTGTTTCAGGTGAGTTGTGAGCGAGTACGAACATCTCGGAACTTAGAAAATTGACGGGGCAGTCACTGGGGCGCGCAACGCGGTCCTTTTAGAGCGGGGCGCGCTGGGCGCGGTCATCCCACGCAGTTCACGCATGATTGAAGACCTACAGGTTGCTGGTCCTACTTCGGAAGCTCGTATCTTTTGATATACTAGGAATTTGGGGATGATTCAAAAACGTAAGTTGTAGCGTTTTGAATCTATTTTTCAGAAATATTTTATAATAGCCATTTGGACATATATAGAGAAAGTTATGGCAAAAATAGTGAAGCATTTCAGTGTAGTGAAATTACTGTTCGGCCGCGACCATTTTTGTGCGGTCAGCACTCCCTGGGCACGGACCGCGGTCATTTTTGTGCGGTCAGCACTGTCGGAATCCGAGGGGTACCCTATAAATACGAGATTTTGGGTTTTATTTGATATTTTCACCTATATAGCTTGGATTTTGGCGATTTTTCGAAGGTTTTTCAAGAAATTCATCAGGGTAAGTGATTCTAACTCAAATTTGGTTAGAATACATGAATATACCATTGAATTCATCATTTAATTAGTGATTTGAGATGGAACTTGGGAAGAAAATTGTGGAATCTTACAAAATATAAACTGATGATTTGAGGGACCAAATGGTGTCGGAATTGGATAAATTTGGTAGGTTTAGACTCGTGAGAGTATGAGGTTTCTGGAAATGTAAATTTTATTTGATTTCAAGACATTGGCTTGATGGGCATTTTGGTCATTTTATCTATTTTTGCGCCTTAGCTTTAATTTTAATAGTGGAACTTGTTACTTGCGATGGTATTTACAATATGTAGTTGGTTTGAATAGATTTGGGCTACTCAAAGTTAGATACTTGTGGCAAGAACGTGGTTGCTAGTTGATTTTAGCCAGTTTTGAGGTAAGTATCTTGTCTAACCTTGTATGGGGGACTTCCCCTTAGGATATGAGTCTTCTCTGTTGATTGTATTCAGTGAACGCGAGGTGACTAGTACGTGCTCGGATTTAATTGGTAGATTGTCCCTTTTAGGCTCTTAGACTCTTGAAATCACCGAGTTTGAACATAATATTGATACAAACACGTTTCCCTGTTATTAGTTTCACCTCTACATGTCTTACTTGGTATTGTTTGCTCTTCTTGATTTATTCTTGCTGTTTAATTGATCTTTACATGCTTAACTGAAGACAATCACCCTTCTATCGTCATATTATCCGTCCTAACTACTCGCTTTTAATTGGAAATCATAACGTTTTATCTCATATAATTAATCGGTCTTAGTTTGAAAGAAGATAGATATCTTACAATTAGTTGATATTTCCTTAAATTGTAATTATTCGATTAATGTTAACTTCCTTACTGTTTGGATACTCCTTGATTGTAAGTTCATCTGCGACTTCATGCAAATATATTACATGTACAACGTTTGTGGTATCAATGTAGTTATTATGCCCTTATTATGTCTTATCCTTGCCGGGATGTTATTGTTTCTATTGTTGATTCCCTTTTCAGGACGTTATTATTTCTATTGTTGATTCCCTTGCCGGGACATTATTATTTCTGTTCTTGACTCCCTTGCCGAGATATTGCTATTATATTGTTTGGGGTGTACATCTATGTTGATTGTGCTGTATTGCGGGATACCAGGAGATCCCCAGCATATATATTGTGGATACCAAAAGAACCTCGTGATACCAAGAGATCCCTAGTACATCAATTGAGGATACCAAGAGATCCTCGGGATACCAAGAGATCCCCAGTATTTATACATTTATATTTAGGATACCAAGAGATCCTCGGGATACAAAGAGATCCCTAGTACACCTATTGAGGATACCAAGAGATCCTCGGGATACCAAGAGATCCCTAGTACATATATAGGGGATACCAAGAGTTCCTCGGGATACAAAGAGATCCCTAACACACCTATTTATGTTTGAGACTACGGGACGATATCCTGTGAGATCCTCGTGAAACTATTATGTTCTGAACTGATATTTTCATTGATTCTATCCGGGTGCGAATAATTCGGGTGTCGATCTTTACTAGTTGGTATAATTCTTGTTAGGTACACTTGCAAAAGCGTAAACGTAGTTGGACCCTCTTATTAGAGATGAATCCCTCCTGTTTTTACTAGAGGTGGAGATACGCCCTCATTTACCCATTCTATATATCTGAGAGTTACCCTAGTTGACAAGTTAGTTGTTAGCATAACCGTGAGAGTGATGGGGCACAAGATGCTAAGTGTTAGACTTCAGATGCTGGGTTTTCATGAATGGTGGCTAGTGCGAGATTTTTGTAAAATTGTGGAAAGAGTTGAAAGGACCTTATGTAAGCATCATTGCGAAATGATGAGTTAGTGACTTATTGGTTCTTGCTGTATTGTGACCTTAGGATTTGGATTATGATTTGCAGTCATTTCGGATCATCATTTATTATATTCTCATTATTACTTGTTGCCATGTTTCCTTCATTGTAAGTTGTAGCATTTAGTCGTTCATGCAGTCTTTACATAATTATATATTCTTTCCAATATCCTTTTGGTTATACTATTTATTGACCGGTTGGTGTCTTGACTGTCCCTCGTCACTACTGCATCGAGGTTATTATTGATATTTATTAGGCACCACCATGGTAATCTCATGCTACTCTTCTTTACACTTTTGTTGTGCAGGTACAAGTACTCTCATTCGGTTCTGTCAGCCCTTGGAGGGTGGCACACCGCTAGAGACTTCGAGGTATATCTGCTGCATTCGCATACCGAGGAGTCCCTTTCTAGCTTTCTGCAATAAGTATAGTCCTTCCAGTATTTCTTCTTGTATAGACATTCTTGAGTCAGAGCTTCTTATGTATCCCTTAGCTTGTAATTTGTGAGATTCCCGGTTTTGGGAAACTTTGTTTTAGCTATGAGAGTTGAATTGTATGTGCCAGGTGGCACCTTGATCATTTAGTTATTTATTTGGTTCAATTTAAATGTTTTCTTCCGCAATTGATTAAAATTCCGCATTGGTTAGGCTTACCTAGTCGTAGCAACTAGGTGCCATCACGACATTTTCACGGAGAGCGAATTGAGGTCGTGACACTCAGGCGACGGGAGAGGTGGGGAAGATGGAGTTTTCGAAAGGGGTGGTCGCTGGTTCATGAAGGTTATTGAATGGTGACGTGAGGGTTCCTATTTGTTGTATTGGAAGTGAGTCGTTGGGGGTGGTGGCTGGAGATTTGAGGATATGGGCGCTGATCTCCTTTTTCGGCGAGTCTGGGCGATGGGACTATGAGAGACGATTGAGGTTTTGGTAGTGGTCCTCTACGGTTAGGTCTTTTGTCTTCTTCTTGTTGTTGTTGTGTTGAAGAAGGAGTGGCTGGCGGCGGTTTCCAGCAGGTTAGAGGCTGGGACGGAGGGTGTGTGTCGGAGATGGAGGACGATTGATGGATGCTGGTCATTCAGGCGGAGGAAAGGTGGGGTTATTTGGTGTGAAGAGAGGGTGTGTTTGGAGAAGATGAAGAGAGAGGGAGGGGGGTCTCTTGAGTGGCGGCTGGGGGTGTTTAAATTGATTAGGGTTTTTTTGAGTTAGGGTGTGCAAAGATGAGGTGATAATTGGAGGGGGGTGGTTTGGTCAGATGGAGGGGCGGATTGGGCTGGGTCAAGGGTGTATTTTTGGTAAAGGGTATTTGGGCTTGCGATTTAATTTTTAAAAATGGCCCAATTCCGATTTTTTAATTCTTGTTTTTGTTCTTTTCCTCTTTAATTCCTAGATTAAAAACAGAATCCTTGATTAAATCATAAAATCAAAAATTAAATTAAATACTAATTAACTCCTGATAATAATTATCCAATAAAATTAAACACCAATTAAATATAAAATCACGCAATTTGGATACTAAATGCAAAAAATGCAAAAGATGCTTATTTTTATGATTTTTATTTTGTAAAGCAAACTTAATTACTCTTAATTGTAAAATAAAATTCTAAATGCAAATGCGACATATTTTTGTGTTTTTTTTACTAATTTAGAAAATAAACATGCATAAACAAATACAAATAATTCAAGAAAAATAACACAAAATTCACAACAATTGCAAACAAACAAAAAAATTATTTTATTTTTGGGAGTAATTCACATATAGGGTAAAAATCACGTGCTCACAAGGTTGAGTTATCAAAATATCAAATGCAAAATTAATAGAAAATGATGAATGGAAACTATGGGGGAAAAGAAAGTTTCTCTTTCTAAACTCTCCCTAGAAGAGAGTAGCACGAAGCTTTTATATACTTTAAACCGGATAGAATAATTATCGAAGTAGAAAGCACGACGGCTTTAGTCTCCAAAGAAGTATACAAAATATAGATAATAGTTTAATATATATTTCAATACAGAAACGTTAGTATAAACTTCCTTAAGCTTGTGAGCGCTACTGTGTTAAAATACAATATCAAGAAAACTGTTAGAAGAATAAAAAACTTAAAAATAGTAAATAATAAAAAATATTTCAAGTCCACCATTTGCTTGTGAATCCTTAAGGAATTTTAATCCCCTCACACGTTGCCAAGGTACTAGATTAAATCCTCCCAGGATGAAATAGAATAAACCTTCCTGCAACAGTGGCAATAAATACTACAGGATACCGACGAACTCAAAGAACGACGCAAAATCAAACTTACGAATTTGAGAGAGAGAGAGAGAGAGAGAGAGAGAGAGAGAGAGAGAGAGAGAGAGAGAGACTGCGAATTAGAATGCAGTATTTTCAGAAAGAAGGAAGTTCTATAAATTTTTTAGTGTATTAAAAACGAATCTATGCCTTAGAATTTATAGGAAATTATTGGAAAAGGTGTGATGTTTGTTCTAGAAAAGGTGTCTGTTCAAAAGTTTACACGTTCTGCCGTAGTCCTACCGCAGTAACTCCAGGACTGCAGTCAGAGTGGCCTTCAGACAGAATCTGCAGCAGTGCTCTGACACGGTCCTAATGCGATCACGCCCGGACAACGCTAACTAACTGACATTTAATTAATTATTAAATAATTAATTAAATAAACTTTGTCCAAAAATAATCTTATCAATTGATCATTTGACAAATCCAAATGCAAATCCAAAGCCGAGCCGAGTGAGCGACGACGACGGCGCGAGCGTTCATTCTCTTCAACTCCTTTTTAGAGCTTTAAGAAGTGATTCTATATATATATACACACAAATGTAGTCGTCCCTCACTAATGAGGGACAAATATCAAGACAAAAGTTTACTTCAGTCAAATTTTGATTTCCCTCTATTTTATTTCCCACCATTTCCAATTCACACTCTTAGACTTTCAAACCCAATGCTGAAGTGTTTGAAGCCCAATGCTTTAAAGTCCGACAATCCTCGTATGAATGGGAATGGCTGTAACAAGAATGATCATAGATGAAAGCTGTGTGATTTGCAAGTAAGGATTAATTGCATCTGGATAAGTAGGTTTCCCTTTGAACTTTCCATAGTGAACATATGTCGGGTATACTCGGTCAATCGGTAGATTTGATATCTTTGAACCGTCGAGCTTTAGTGTATACCTAGACAACCAAATACCACACAACCAACCCTTAACCATCTTTTGCTTCTCATTGTTGTATTCGTTTCAGCCATGAACGCCACATGGTTTCATAAGTGCGTTGAGAATCAGCCTTATAGAATTCTCATTAAAGCGGCTTCCACTTTACACTTACATAGGTGATTCCTAAATGTGTAATCCTTTAGATTGACACAATTTTATAAATATCACATCAAACTTAGGTTATCATTAAATAACGTTTAAAGTTCTATCCTTGTTACTAAACATTGTCTTCACGAGAAGGTACCAAAGATTTTACTTTGACAATGTTGAACCGGTCAATCACAACTTTGTTTGAGATCCTTGAACCTAGATCTCGGAACATCCAAAATTCTAGGTAGAGTTGCCGCCATATTGACTTGTCCTTGGCCATAGTCCTATTCCCTTAGATAATTGCTACACTCCTTCTCTAGTTAAGCCTTTTGTAAGCGGATCTGCCACATTATCCTTTGATCTTACATAATCAATAGTAATAATTCCACTAGAAAGTAATTGCCTAGCAGTATTATGTCTTCATCGTATATGATGAGACTTTTCGTTAAATATAATGCTCCATGCTTGTCCTATTGCAGCCTCATTATCGCAATGTAGCACATAAGAGCCAAAGTTTTTGGCCCGAACGAAATGTCTTCAAAGAAATTTCGAAGTCATTCAGCTTCTTTACCAGCTTTATCTAAATCTATAAACTCTGATTCCATTGTAGAACAAGCGATACATGTCTGTTTGGAAGACTTCCAAGATACCGCTCCTCCTCCAACTGTTAAAACATATCCACTTGTGGACTTTGTTTCTCTTGAGCTGGTTATCCAATTCGTATCACCATATCCTTCGATAACTGTAGGATATTTATTGTTGTGCAAAGCGTAATCTTGGGTATACTCCAAATATCCCAGAACTCGTTTCATTGCCACCCAATGATGTTTGTTGGGATTACTTGTGAATCGACTAAGTTTACTTATTGCACAAGCTATATTAGGTCGTGTATTGTTCATGATGTACATTAAGCTTTCTAACACACGAGCATACTCAAATTGAGACATACTTTCACCTTTATTCCTTTTAAGATGATGATTTAAGTCAACTGGAGTTCTTGCACTTCTAAATTCTAAGTGTTAAAATTTTTCCAGTACCATTTCACATAATGTGATTGAAACAAAGCTAGACCCCGAGGAGCCCTCTGGATTTTAATTCCTAGAATTACATCGGCAACTCTTAACTCTTTCATATCAAACTTACTAGCAAATATACGCTTAGTAGCTTGAATATCGACAATGTCTTTGCTCATTATTAGCCTATCATCAACATATAAGCAAACAATGACTATATGATTTCGAATGTTCTTAGTGTAAACACATTTATCACATTCATTAATCTTAAAGCCATTTAACAATATTGTTCGGTTAAATTTCGCATGCCATTGCTTGGGTGCTTGTTTTAGTCCATAACGGACTTAACAAGTCGACACACCTTCTTTTATTTTTCCAGAACCACAAACCTTCAGGTTGGTTCATGTAAATTTCTTCCTCTAGATCACCCTTTAAGAAGGATGTTTTTACATCGATTTGATGGATTTGAAGACTATACAAGGTGGCTAATGCTATTAGCATCCGAATGGATGTAATTATTGTTACCGGCGAGTATGTGTCAAAATAGTCAAGACCATCTCCCTGTCTAAATCCTTTGATAACAAGTCTTGCCTTGTATTTCTCAATAGTACCATCGTCTTTTATTTTCTTCTTGAAAATCCATTTAGAAGCTAATGTTTTGTTACCTGGAAGAAGATCAACCAAATCTCAAGTATGGTTGCTCAAAACGGATTCTATTTCTCTATTGATAGCTTCTTTCTAATATTGTGCTTATGAGGAAGACATTGCTTCCTTGAAGGTACGAGGCTCATTTTCTAACAGAAAAGTCAGAAAATCTAGACCGAATGAAGTAGATATCCTGAGACGTTTACTTCTTCTCCGATTTTCCTCGTTAGGTATACCATCTATCATTTCCTCCTGAGGTTTTTGACTTTTGGTATGTCACTTCACTTTTCTATTCATACAGAGAAATAGTTTTAAAGAATTCAGCATTATCGGATTCTATTATCGTATTAACGTGAATCTCAGGATTTTCCAATTTATGAACCAGAAAACGATATGCCTTGCTATTTGTTACATATCCAATAAATATACAATCAACCGTTTTGGACCTATCTTTACCCTTTTAGGTTTAGGAACTTGTACCTTTCCTAAACACCCCCACACTTTGAAGTATTTCAAGCTGGGATTTATTTTTTTCCACTTTTCATAAGGAATAAACTGTATTTTACTATGAGGTACACGGTTGATTATTCGGTTAGCCATATGTATAGGTTCCCCCCATAAGTTCTGTTTTAAGCCAGAACTTATCAGTAATACATTCATCATCTCCTTCAACGTTTGATTCTTTCTCTCCGCAATTCCATTAGATTGTGGAGAGTAAGGGGCAATTGTTTGGTGAATAATGCCATTTTCCAAACATATTTCTTGAAAAAGAGATTCATATTCGCCACCCCTATCACTTCTTATCATTTTGATCTTTTTATTTAGTTGTGTTTCAACTTCACTCTTGTATTTCTTGAAAGCATCAATTGGCCCATCTTTACTATTAAGTAAATAAACATAGCAATATCTCGTGCTATTGTCAATAAAAGTAATAAAATACTTTTTTCCACTGCGAGATGGTGTTGAATTTATCTCGCAAATAACTGTGTGAATTAAGTATAAAGGACTTGAATTCCTTTCAACAGACCTATAAGGATGCTTAGCATAATTTGATTCCACACATATTTGACATTTGGAATTAATGCAATCAAATTTTGGCAATACTTCTAAATTTATCATTTTTCGCAATGTTTTGAAGTTTACGTGACCTAAACGTGAATGCCATAAAGTTTTTGACTCACGTAAGTAAGAAGAAGCATTAACTTTATTGATAGGAACTGCTATTATATTTAGCTTAAAAAGGCCCCTATTCAGGTAACCTTTTTCTACTTATACATCATTCTTACTTAGTACAATACTATTAGAAACAAAAATATATTTGAATCCATTCTTGACAAGAAGTGAGGTAGACACAAGATTCTTGCGAATTTCTGGAACATGGAGAACTTGGTTTAGAGTCACTATTTTTTCTGACGTCATCTTCAACGCAATCTTGCCAACTCTTTCAATATTGGTTGTAGACAAATTTCCCATGAAGATTGTCTCGTGTGGTCTTGCGGGGGCATAGGAAGAAAATGACTCCTTGTTAGCACAAACATCGCGGGTGGCTCCAAAACTATCCACCATTCTTTAGGATTTCCTACAAAGTTGTATTCAGACAACATGACACATAAGTCCTCCATTTCTTCAGCATTTTCAACCATGTTAGCTTGATTCTTTTTCTTCTTATCATTCTTTGGTGCACGAAAATCCACGACCTTATGCCCAGATTTCGACAGTTGTGGCAATTACCCTTGAACTTTTTCTTTCTTGGGTAATTCTTTGGTCCAGAAGCCTTCTCTCTCTTCTTATTTTGTGGCGCCTCCTCAATAATGTTTGCCCTTATTATTGTCGAGTTTCCACATGACTTCTTTTTAGCATTTTTGTTGTCTTCTTCAATCCTCGAACGAACAATCAAGTCTTGTAGTATCATTTTCTTCCTCTTGTGTTTGAAATAGTTCTTAAAATTCTTCCACAACGGAGGTAACTTCTCAATGAAATAAGCTACTTGAAAGACCTCATTTATGACCATATCTTCAATAAGAAATTCACAATTAATAACAAGATAAATCTTATTAATAAAATTATTGATTCGGGTCATACCTTCAACAAGGAGGTCATCCACAATGACTTGTAATTGTCGGACTTGAGTTATGACCGACCTAGTTTCAATCATCTTGAAATACAAAACCCTTGCAGCCACGAACTTCTTAAGTCCGGCATCCTCATTCTTGTACTTCTTCTCAAGCGCATTCCATAATGATTTTGAAGTTTCTATGACACTATAGGCATTGTACAAGCTATCTTCCAAACAACTCAAAATGTATTTGTGAGCACGTAACTTTTGCTTTCACGACATTTACTCCAAAAGAAATCGAAAAAATAAAATAAATTGTCTTCGTGTTTAATTTTTAGAATTTGCATGACATTTTTGTAATTATTTTGTTCGTAAATGTTTACCTTGTTGTAGTTAACTAAAAAATACAAAAATACATGTTGCATGCATATTTAGGATTTAATGTGCATTTAGGAATTAATTAAACCATCATTTTGTTTTAAAAGTGAAAATCACAAAAATATGTATTTTTATTCTATTTGTTGCCATTGTGTGATTTTATTTTTATTAAATATGTGTTAATAATTGTTAAGTATTAACTAATATTTGTGTAATTGTATTTTTGATTTTTACAAATTAATTAGGAATTTTGTTTAATTATAAAGAAGGAAAAGAAAATAGTTGAAAATTGAAGAGAAATTCGGATTTGGGCTTAAACTTGAGACCAAGAATCATGCCCAATTCATTTCATGACCCAGTCCGGTCTCTTGATCCATAAGACCTCACCAAATGGCGCCGTATTGGCACCTCAAATCTGAGCTGTCGATCAAGCTAATCGAACGGTTCGGTGCAACTCCCGTCTAAGGACAAACGACGACGATTCAGGAGCTTTGATCGGGGCCATTCATCTCATTCAATCCAACAGCCTCAAAACTCCTTTATACCTGACCCATTTCACCCCAAGACCGACTCAATATTTATTTAATAAAAACGGCACCGTTCCTCTTAATGAATAGATCTTGGCCATCAATCTCATTTGATCAAACGGCCAGGATCAAACCGCCCACCCTCGTATATATACCCCCGTCTCTCACCCCACGCCCCCAAAAACACCCCATTCCTCTCTCCGTTTCTCTCACTCAGAGACGGCGCTTAGGGTTCAAACCCTAGCCCCCTTAGTTCACCATTAACTAAAAATGATCGGTATCAATGCCGCCTGGCACCGCCTTAACACCATAGATCCATCTAACCACCCTGAATCCAAATCCAGTGTTAGTTTGGCTCGAATAAACCTACATCTTCTCGAATCTTCATTTGAATATTCGGTCCGAAATCTAATCTATGCCAATCCCTCCCAAAATCACACCAGTTACTCCTCTGACCTCCCTCTTAACCAAACGAAGCTTGGTTTTGTTCGATCTAACCAGAAAGCTTCAAGGCCCAAATCTGACCGTATGAACCCTAGAATTCAAAACTAAGGAATCTGTCCAATTAAAAGAGGAATTAGGGTCTAATAGACCTTAATCGAGGTATTCTCAATTAAAGAACACTTCGACTAAAGTCCGTTCGACCTCAAGGAGGTCAAGTCCGGTTCAAGCCTAGGTCATCCGTGTTCTTTGAGTGCCTGAGGTACCTTTTCTTTTTTCCTTCTGTTTTATATGTATGATTCTTATCTGCTACATGTTGAGTTTAGTTTATTTAATTTTTCAATTTTTCTTTCATTTGTGTTCATCTCTAACAAACCTTTTACTTGGTCGATCTTCTTTTTTTGTTAATTATATCTATTTGTTATGAACTGTATATTCAACTTGGTCAAAAGTGGTCGATTAGTTAAATTTCTTGATAAGCTCTTTGATTACTGTCAAAACCACTCAGTCACATGTTAACCTGTTTAGTCTGCTTGTTTGTAGTTAACTGTTGAAATGTCATAGTTTCTTAGTCGATTAAATAAGTGTCGTCAACCAAAATCATTTGAAAAACTAGAGAAGCATGAGTTTCCTCATTTCAGTGTAACTACATGCATCTTTCTCTTGTCTGTGCTAAGACCTGATTGATACTGTCTCATTCCTTAGCTTGCATTATCAACTCCCTATTGATTAGTTGGTTTTGAGTTTGTCAGGATTGGTTCCCAATATGATCAACTTATGCCATTAGATTAACACCATTATGTGTTATGATTTGTTTGAGCCTAAGATGAGAATTGGATATAGCTTTGGTGATCTAATAGTTCAACCTAAAATCACGTGTAAGTTAATATTGGTTGTAACTTCAGACTTCTTAGCTTAGGGTAATAAAGTAACAGTCAGGGGTTTCAAGGGTAATTTAGGAACGAAACAGTTGAAAAATGGTTTGACTGAGTAGTCTGTCCAAGTAGGGTGCTGATATGCTTTAAGTTGAACTAATTAATAAGGGGTGGGCCTAATGCTTTTGCTAATTGGATTTTAGAAATAGTAGGTTAATGATAAAAGGCTAAAAGGGTTCACATAGTAGAAGAATATTAAAGTTGGAAAATAAAAAGGAGTAGGGGTAATAATAAAAGATTTCTTTTTCAACTGTAATAGAAAAGAAGGGCTGAAAGGGGTCTGCTTTAGGTATAAATAGGAGTCATTTGACACTTAATTAGAGACTGGATTTGTTGGAGAGAAAAGTCTAGAGAGAGATATAGTTTAAAACTGAATTTTGGAGATTAGAAAGTCAGAGATTAAGACTGAAATAGAAGTCAGTATTGAGTGAAAAACATAGGCTGAAACTTACACTAAGGTTTCAGAGTTAGGAAGCAAATATAGGCTGACCTGTTCATCAAGAAGTCAATTAGTTTTTGAAAGTTCATAAATTGAAAGTGAGGTTTCTTTTGTGGCTCCGTCTCTTCCGCTTTGTCTGTGATTGTCATTTGGTACTGCTTGGTGGTGGAATCTGCTACTGCGCTTTGCTGTTGGGTTTTAAACACTGTTTTAGTTGAGTGTCAATGTTTTCTATTGGTTTGAAAGTTCCCGGGTTTTCCTGCTTGGTTTTAAATCTTTCCTGGGATTTCTGCTACTGTTTGCTACTGGGTCTGCTATGTTGCTGAACCTGTGTTGCTGTGTCGCTGCTTACACTACTGTTGCTTCTACTGATCTTCCTCTTCTTTGCTTTTCCAAGCATCAGGTACACAAACTGATACATTGATATATCTTGTAAGTTGAAATTGAAGCATGGATACAAAGAAATGAAGATTTGAAGCTTTAAATTCATTGTAGTTGTTTACTCTTTTGTATATACTTCTTTCACTAGAACCATGTAGGTGTTTGTTTATGTATAACTGAACAATGTTTATGTAGAGTTATTTAGTTAATAAATCTCCCATGTATGCTAATTAAAAATGGATTGACAATGTAATATCCAGGTTATTTTATTACCCTATGGTTTGCTAAGTAGTATATTTCAAACATGTGGTAGGCCTTAGGCTGTTTTAACTACAAGATACTCTGAGTTACCTCACTTAGTATGTTGTCTATCGAAGCTTTGAAGAACATGTTGTAATTGGATATCATTTCCATCTCAGCCCCTTGTAAATATCAAGCATGTGTAGAATAATGTAATTAGGCCCAAAATCAGAATAAGGATGGCCCAAGTCCAGTTTTACATTCCATGCGTTGGACCTGGGCCCGTAATTGTTAAATGGATGGCCCTTATTGCACCATTTTCAGAATTAACAGATTGTATTCGAAACCCAATTATAATAAGTTTAAAGCATGTAAATAAATTAGGAATTTTCTTCTTTCATTTTTAGAGACGGACGAGAGATAGAAAAACATATTCACTATAGGACGATCCTTTAAAATAAGCTGCGGGGCTCTCGATAATTAGGTATAATATTTGTTAGATTCCGAGATACGCCGTATTGCAAATTTCGCGGTTTTTCTCAAAAATAATAATGCGTTAGAATCTTAGATCGCGTATTTAATAATGATATCTCCCTAAAATTGGGTACACATTTATGTGACCTAAATTCAAATATCAACGAAGTTGGAACGTACCAAAAATTGCGGATACATTTATGTGACGCAGTTCGCGGTGCACTCTCACGATGTTGTAATTCTCTTTAATAATAATAATAATAATAATAATAATAATAATAATAATAATAATAATAATAATAATAATAATAATAATAATAATAATAATATTAATAAAAAAAGCGGTAAAGAGTTAAAGTTTGCACGTAAGTTCACATGTCTTAAAAATCAGATAATAAGCCATATATGACAGTTGAGCGACCGTGCTAGAACCACAGAACTCAGGAATGCCTAACACCTTCTCCCGAGTTAACATAATTCCTTATCCGGATTTCTGGTTCACGGACTGTAATTCAGAGTCATATTTTTCCTCGGTTCGGGATTAAAACCGGTGATTTGAGATACCATTAATCTCCCAAGTGGTGACTCTGAATAATTAATAACCAAATCCTGTTCTGATTGTCCTTTCAGTGGAAAAACTCCCTCTGCGCCCCTGCGGGCGCCAAAAAAGGAGGTGTGACAGCTCTACCGACTCTGCTGGGGACATCATTGCCCAGAATCACTTGTTCAGGGTTAGAAATTCGAGCTTAGAATTGTTATTGTATTTGGATTATTTTATTATCAGATTTTATTACATGTCTTGGCTTAAATGTACTAAATGTTGTTTTTTTACCGCTTTGATAATTTTGAACTGTGTATATATACTGTTTTCTCACGCTCCCCATCCGAGTCTTCTTGAAATAAAAATTGGGCATTTGGTTGACATAGCCCGCTTTCTGTGAGATAGCTGAGGTGCTTGGCACCTGGTGAAGGATTTTAGTCACACATGTTTTAGGCGGGGAGCGCTGCCAGTTAAGTCGGAAAGCAATGGTACCGGCTACACTGGCCCTCTTCGGCTCGAGTCGTCTGCTCGGGTAAGCCAGGTCTAGAATAATAAACACAGGTTTTTAACCTACTATCACAAAGTTTCACGCATGATCCCTATTAGGAACGTTTATTTCATCATGTGAATTTGACTTAGGGGACTCAACATAGGGGTTGGGTCTGTCTAGGACAAACAACCTGAAGTGAAAAGACCATCCTGCTGCATCCTGTTTGTTTTATGCATTTATTTGCTTCAAATTAGCATGCTGACCGGCTTCTGAAAATTAGAAGTACTAGAAAAGCATGAAAAGGGGAGAAAAAGAAAAATAACATTTTACAGAGATAACTACTTATTTTTAGAAAAAAGAACCAATGCCCAAGTAGTGTCGAAACTCTATTAAGATTTTAGAAAATGAAAAAAAAGAGAAATGTTTTTTTGTGTGTGATTTATTTGAACAAGCAAAAGAAAGAATCTAGTTTTCAAATTTAGTCTATTGTCTCGACGAACTACGCCGGTTTGATTTTCACCGGCTGTGAGATACATAGGCAACCTTCATCGGGTCTAACCTCCCCTTTTGCTTAAATAGGCAAAAAAATGTGTCAGTTTTAATTTTTGTCATAAAGAAGTCGGGTGATGCCGCTCTTGTCAAGTATGTCCGAATGTTCCCGAAAGGTATGCCGGAAGACTGACTTTGCATAAACGGCCACCTTTGGTAATTTTTTGAGATTTTGGCCAGTTGATCCATACAGCCTTAAAATCTTTGTCCCCGAAGTGCTGAAAGGCCGTCTTTGCAAAACCTGGCCTTTTATTTTAATTTGAAAAAAAAGAGCAGTGGGCAAGTGAATGTCGTTCGAACTTTGGTCAAAATAAGCCGAGCCAACTTCGGTAATGTATTAAACCATTCTTTCGAGATAGACTTGGAGTATCTTTCAGTTGTCGAAAGGCTATTTTTGTAAAAGAACAGACCAGTTTGTAGTTTCATAAAATAAACCTCCACGGCCTCAAAGTTCATGAGAAATTGGGAAGGGGCCACGTTTGCAAAAATAGCCATCCAATAGGGAAAGGCATCTGGCCGTTTGTTTTTGAGTTTGTAATTCTTTTGATTAGGGTGTTGTATGTTTTGATTTTCAAGTCTGTAGGTCATATTTTAGTCAAAGTCTGTTAGTATGGTCAGTTTTTAAACCGTTGTAATCATATTTTTTTATTATGAAAATTGAAAATTCCAAAAAAAATATTTTATTGTTGTTTATCTTTTATTGGTCTGAACTACGCAAGGTCTGATTCATCCAGGGTCATGACACGTAGGCAATATCCATAAGATTCGACCACAACTAAAAAAATGAAAAAAGAAGAAAAAAGAAAAAAAAGTGAAAAAATGTGGTTGATAATGAGGACCGAATGAGTCCATTCTAACCTATTTTTGTTTTGAATTTTGGAGAATATTGAGGTGTTTGGTTTATTCTAAGCCGGAAACACAAGATCCAGGAAAACCTGATTTGATTCAAGACAGTGACACCCAGAATATCATGTTGAATCCTCTACATGCATATGATGATGCACATTTTGTGGGGATGATGCCCGGTGACATGGGGTATGAGAATCCTTTTGGGAATATACTGACTAAAGCTGAAGATGTTGAAGCAGATAGTCGTCTTGGCAATATGGATGCAAAGCTCAGTGGCTAAAAATGACTTGCGTGTTAATTGGAAAGACGCTCCATGTTTGGGCCAGCCGGAGGGAGTCTTGGTAGTGGGCTCTAATTTTCCTTCTTGTTTTCTGGATCATTTTTGGGGTTGTAATCCGGTTTCCTTTATTTTTGTACTTGTCAAAGGGTGAAACCTTGTTTCCCATAATTCAATGAAAAATGAAAAAATTTCATCTTCACTTTTACTTTAGTTTAATTTTATTTTCTTCTTCTCTCTTTGTAAACAGTTCTCTTTATACTGGCTCTAATGACATGGCATGCACGATGAATCTTCAACCTAGTAAAAAAAAATCAATCTAATTATGAACTAATAATATAAGAAGTAGATTGATGATAATGAGCGAGTCAAAACCCGAATGGAGCAGTTGAGGCAACCAACAAGAACATAGAGAAGATATTAGGGAAGAAGGGTCCAGGGAATGGCATGAAGAGCTACTATTTGCACTGTTGGGTTATTGCTCTACTCTTCATACTTCAGTAGGTACAACTCCTTATTTGTTGGTATATGGAACTGAAGTAGTAATATCAGCAGAGGTTGAAATTCCGCCTCTACGAATTGTCATTGAGGCTGAGATTGATGATGATGAATGGGTCAAAGCCCGATTGGAGTAGTTGAGCTTAATGGATGAAAAGAGATTGGCAGCAGTATGTCATGGCCAGTTGTATGAAAAGAGAATGGAAAGAGCATATAACAAGAAGGTGTGTCCCATGAAATTTGAAGTGGGGCAGCAAGTGTTAAAACAAATCCTGCCACATCAGGCCAAAGCAAAGGGCAAGTTTGTCCTGAATTGGAAAGGACCATTCATTATGACCAGAGTGTTATCCAATGGCGCTTTATGTTTGACAGATGTCGAGGGGAGATGCATCGACATGTCTATCAATTCTGATACAGAGAAGAGATATTTTGTATGATTTCTTTGATTATAATTGTTTGTTTGTAGTTGGCATTGATTGAAGAATGAAATGATGGAGGCAATTCTTTCTTCTATCCAACCACTTTAACATTTGCTTCCCCATTTAAGCCTTATTTATTCTTTCATACCCCTCTCTTAGAATCGCTAATGAAAATGAAAAAGCGATAATGAAAAAAAAAAGAAAAAAAGAAAAAAAGAAAAGAATAAAATAGAAAAAAATTATAATATTAATAATAACAAAAACAAAAGAAAAATAACAAGAAAAACAAAGGAATGCAGGGAACTACGTTTGACCTGATTCCTCAAATAGGTTACGTAGGCGCCTCACGGCTCGGTCATAGTATAATAAAAGTCAAAAGACCCCCAAGAAAGAAAACTGGGGCAGAAGTTATGTTTTTGAGTTTTGAGAAAGAAGTTTGATTCCAAGGTTGTAATATTTTACCCATTAAGTTATTTTGAATCTTTGATATCCTTTTCTTTTAAGCCCACACAAAAACCCATATTTGATGTCCAAAAAGACCTCCCGATCAGTATTCGAGAGGTGCCAAGTCAGGAAAATGAAAGACGAGAACAAAACACTGATCCTCGACTGAAAGAGGACCATGAGCTGAAGGAATTGATAGCCAAAAGAATCCCAGTAGAGAGAATCTTATCAGCAACACTCCAATCCCCAGCTGAGAGAGAAAAATATAATGAGAGAGTCTATGATGAAAACCTTCATAGGCATCATAAGGCGACAAAAGCTGAGAGAAACAAAATAACAGAGTCTTATGGTGAATACCTTCATAGGCACCATAAGGCGATGAGAGTTGAGAGAAATGAGAGAGTCTTATTAGTGAAAACCCCTCGAAGGGCACTATGGGGAAGATAAGATTGGCGGAAAGGATCCGCATTCAACAAAGAATTGGGTGCATGTTCATCCCCAACAAAATGAGGTCATCGGAAAGATTGATTAATAAATAGACTAGGTTGGTTAGATCCGGAAGTCATGACATAATCATTGGGGCCGATTATACCATTCAGATAAGTTCTTTTCCTTTTTCGTATCCCCAACATTTGTTTAGAAAGAAATTTTCTATTTCTAACATTTGAAGTCATCACTTTTCATTTCGTTCTTTAAAGACTTTTCTCCAACAGTTTGTTTTTGAGAAGGATTTGTTTTTCCAGAGCTAACCACCTGTTGCCAAAATGGTGTAAAGCAAAATGTGAATAGGACAAGACAAAAATAAGGTAATCAAATGAAAAAGAAGTTTGTTGCAAGACTAGATGATAAATATTAGGGAAAGTATGAAAAAAAACAATAGCTGAGAAACCTGTAGATAAGGATCGTCGAGATGCAGGAGAATCCCCGGCAGATTTTTGACCAAGCTCCAAGAGGGTCGGAAAACATTGAGCGGGGAAGGAAGAAAAAGAAAAACCATCCCCAGCAGGAGTGGCACAACCACTCAGTAAATTTCAAACTAACAATTTTTTCTTTGGCTTGAAGCAGGGGAAGAAAATGTTACTGATAAAGAAAAGACATGCCACAAGGAAGATCACCAGAACACGGGTAGAAACTTTTCTGCCATTGTTGAAAATTTCTCGGAGGAACGAGGAAATTCATTCAAGCTACAAGGGAAAAACCACCCCCAGTAGGAGTGGCACGATCACTCTCCGCACTTTAAACTGACGCAATATTCTTTGACTAAAGACAGGGACGGCAGCTATGTCCATATCAAGATGTCTACATCATATCACGCTTTTGTGTTGCATCAATCTTTGTAATTACCAAATCGAGACCCACATGCACGTTTGTCCACCTTCAAATAGGATATATTGGTTCTATCCACCCTCAAATAGGATATACTTGGTTCTATCCACCCTCAAATAGGATATACTTGGTTCTATCTGCCTTCAAATAGGATATAATTGGTTCTATCCGTCCTCAAATAGGATATACTTGGTTCTATCCGCCCTCAAATAGGATATGCTTGGTTCTATCTGCCCTCAAATAGGATAGATTGGTTCTATCCGCCCTCAAATAGGATATACTTAGTTCTATCCGCCCTCAAATAGGATATACTTTGTTCTATCCGCCCTCAAATAGGATATACTTGGTTCTATCTGCCCTCCAATAGGAAATATTGGGCTTTATTTGCCCTGAAATAGGATATACTTGGTTTTATCTGTTCTCAAATTGGATATACTTGTTCTATCCGACCTCAAATTGGATATACTTGGTTCTATCCACCCTCAAATAGTATATACTTGGTTCTATCCGCCCTCGAATAGGATATACTTTGTTCTATCCGCTCTCGAAATTGATATACTTGGTTCTATCTACCCTCGAAAAGGATATAGTTGATTCTATCTGCCCTCGAACAGGATATACTCGGTTCTATTCGCCCTCAAATAGGATATACTTGGTTCTATCTGCCATCAAATAGGATATACTTGGTTATATCCGCCCTAAATAGGATATACTTGGTTTTATCCGCCCTAAAATAGGATATACTTGTATCTATCCGCCCTAAAATACGATATACTTTGTCCCATCCGCCCTCAAATATGATATATTTGGTTCTATCCACCCTCAAATAGGATTTAGTTGGTTCTATCTACCCTCAAATAATATATCATTGGTTCAATCCGCGCTCAAATAGGATATACTTGGTTCTTTCCGCCCTCAAATAGGATATACTGGGTTATATCCGCCCTCAAATAGGATATACTGGGTTGTATCCGCCCTTCAATAGGGTATACTGGGCTTTATTTGCCCTCAAATAGGATATAATTTGTTCTATCCTCTCTCAAATAAGATATACTTGGTTCTATCCGCCCTCAAATAGGATATATTTGGTTTATCCACCTTCAAAAAGGACATACTTGGTTCTATCCGCCCTCAAATAGGACATACTTGGTTCTATCTACCCTCAAATAGGACATGTATCTATCCGCCCTCAAATAGGATATACTTGTTTCTAGCCGCCCTCAAAAAGGATATACTTGGTTCTATCCGCCTCAAATAGGATATACTTGGTTCTATCCCCCTCAAATAGGATATACTTAGTTCTATCCGCCCTCAAATAGGATATACTGGGTTCTATCCGCCCTCATATAGGATATATTGGGTTCTATCCTCCCTCAAATAGGATATACTGGTTCTATCCGCCCTCAAATATGCTATACTGGTTCAATACACCCTTAAGTAGGATATAATTTGTTCTATCCACCCTCAAATATGATATACTTGATTCTATCCGCCCTCAAATAGGATATACTTGGTTCTATCGGCACTCAAATAGAATATACTTGGTTCTATCCTCCCTCAAATAGGATATACTTGTTTCTATCTGCCCTCAAACAGGATATACTTTGTTCTATCCGCCCTCAAATAGGATATATTTGGTTTATCCACCTTCAAAAAGGACATACTTGGTTCTATCCGCCCTCAAATAGGACATACTTGGTTCTATCTACCCTCAGATAGGACATGTTTCTATCCGCCCTCAAATAGGATATACTTGGTTCTATCCGCCCTTAATTAGGATATACTGGTTCTATCCGCCCTCAAATAGTATATACTTGGATTTATCTGCCCTCAAATAGGATATATTTTGTTCTATCCGCCTTCAAATAGGATATACTTTGTTCTATCCGCCCCAAAATAGGATATGCTTGGTTCTATCCGCCCTCAAATAGGATATACTTGGTTCTGTTCGCCATCAAATAGGATATACTGGGTTATATCCGCCCTCAAATAGGATATCCTGGGTTCTATCCGCCTTCCAATAGGATATACTGGGTTCTATCCGCCCTCAAATAAGATATTCCGGTTCTATCCGCCCTCAAATAGGATATACTTGGTTCTATCAGACCTCAAATAGAATATACTTGGTTCTATCCGCCCTCAATTAGGATATACTTGGTTCTATCCACCCTCAAATAGGATATACTTGGTTCTATCCACCCTCAAATAGGACATACTTGGTTCTATCCGCCCTCGAATAGTATATACTTGGTTCATACCTCTATCAAATAGGATATACTTGGTTCTATCCTCTCTCAAATAGGATATACTTGGTTCTATCTGCCCTCAAATTTGATATACTTGGTTTTTTTGCCCTCAAATAGGACATACTTGGTTCTATCCGCCCTCAAATAGGTTATACTTGGTTCTATCCACCCTCAAATAGGATATACTTGGTTCTTTCTGCCCTTAAATAGGATATACTGGGTTATATCTGCCCTCAAATAGGATATACTGAGTTCTATCCGCCCTCCAATAGGTTATACTGGATCCTATTTGCCCTCAAATAGGACATACTTGGTTCAATCCTCCCTCAAATAGGATATACTTAGTTCTATCCGCCATCAAATAGGATATACTTGGTTCTATCCGCCCCAAAATAGGATATGCTTAGTTCTATCCGCCCTCAAATAGGATATACTGGTTCTATCCGCCCTCAAATAGGATATACTTGGTTCTATCCTCCCTCAAATAGGATATACTGGTTCTATCCGCCCTCAAATAGGATATACTTGGACCTATCTGCCCTCAAATAAGATATACTTGGATCTATCCGCCGTCAAATAGGATATACTTTGTTCTATCCGCCCTCCAATAGGATATACTTTGTTCTATCCGCCTTCAAATAGGATATATTTGGTTCTATCCGCCCTCAAATAGGATATACTTGGTTATTTCCGCCCACAAATAGGATATACTAGGTTATATCCGCCATCAAATAGGATATACTTGGTTCTATCTACCCTCCAATAAGATATACTGGGTTCTATCTGCCCTCCAAAAAGATATACTGGGTTCTATCCACCCTCAAATAGTATATACTTGGTTCTATCCGCCCTCGAATAGGATATACTTTGTTCTATCCGCTCTCGAAATTGATATACTTGGTTCTATCTACCCTCGAAAAGGATATAGTTGATTCTATCTGCCCTCGAACAGGATATACTCGGTTCTATTCGCCCTCAAATAGGATATACTTGGTTCTATCTGCCATCAAATAGGATATACTTGGTTATATCCGCCCTAAATAGGATATACTTGGTTTTATCCGCCCTAAAATAGGATATACTTGTATCTATCCGCCCTAAAATACGATATACTTTGTCCCATCCGCCCTCAAATAGGATATATTTGGTTCTATCCACCCTCAAATAGGATTTAGTTGGTTCTATCTACCCTCAAATAATATATCATTGGTTCAATCCGCGCTCAAATAGGATATACTTGGTTCTTTCCGCCCTCAAATAGGATATACTGGGTTATATCCGCCCTCAAATAGGATATACTGGGTTGTATCCGCCCTTCAATAGGGTATACTGGGCTTTATTTGCCCTCAAATAGGATATAATTTGTTCTATCCTCTCTCAAATAAGATATACTTGGTTCTATCCGCCCTCAAATAGGATATATTTGGTTTATCCACCTTCAAAAAGGACATACTTGGTTCTATCCGCCCTCAAATAGGACATACTTGGTTCTATCTACCCTCAAATAGGACATGTATCTATCCGCCCTCAAATAGGATATACTTGTTTCTAGCCGCCCTCAAAAAGGATATACTTGGTTCTATCCGCCTCAAATAGGATATACTTGGTTCAATCCCCCTCAAATAGGATATACTTAGTTCTATCCGCCCTCAAATAGGATATACTGGGTTCTATCCTCCCTCATATAGGATATATTGGGTTCTATCCTCCCTCAAATAGGATATACTGGTTCTATCCGCCCTCAAATATGCTATACTGGTTCAATACACCCTTAAGTAGGATATAATTTGTTCTATCCACCCTCAAATATGATATACTTGATTCTATCCGCGCTCAAATAGGATATACTTGGTTCTATCGGCACTCAAATAGAATATACTTGGTTCTATCCTCCCTCAAATAGGATATACTTGTTTCTATCTGCCCTCAAACAGGATACACTTTGTTCTATCCGCCCTCAAATAGGATATATTTGGTTTATCCACCTTCAAAAAGGACATACTTGGTTCTATCCGCCCTCAAATAGGACATATTTGGTTCTATCTACCCTCAGATAGGACATGTTTCTATCCGCCCTTAAATAGGATATACTTGGTTCTATCCGCCCTTAATTAGGATATACTGGTTCTATCCGCCCTCAAATAGTATATACTTGGATTTATCTGCCCTCAAATAGGATATATTTTGTTCTATCCGCCTTCAAATAGGATATACTTTGTTCTATCCGCCCCAAAATAGGATATGCTTGGTTCTATCCGCCCTCAAATAGGATATACTTGGTTCTGTTCGCCATCAAATAGGATATACTGGGTTATATCCGCCCTCAAATAGGATATCCTGGGTTCTATCCGCCTTCCAATAGGATATACTGGGTTCTATCCGCCCTCAAATAAGATATTCCGGTTCTATCCGCCCTCAAATAGGATATACTTGGTTCTATCAGACCTCAAATAGAATATACTTGGTTCTATCCGCCCTCAATTAGGATATACTTGGTTTTATCCACCCTCAAATAGGATATACTTGGTTCTATCCACCCTCAAATAGGACATACTTGGTTCTATCCGCCCTCGAATAGTATATACTTGGTTCATTCCTCTATCAAATAGGATATACTTGGTTCTATCCTCTCTCAAATACGATATACTTGGTTCTATCTGCCCTCAAATTTGATATACTTGGTTTTTTTGCCCTCAAATAGGACATACTTGGTTCTATCCGCCCTCAAATAGGTTATACTTGGTTCTATCCACCCTCAAATAGGATATACTTGGTTCTTTCTGCCCTTAAATAGGATATACTGGGTTATATCTGCCCTCAAATAGGATATATTCTATCCGCCCTCTAATAGGTTATACTGGATCCTATTTGCCCTCAAATAGGACATACTTGGTTCAATCCTCCCTCAAATAGGATATACTTAGTTCTATCCGCCATCAAATAAGATATACTTGGTTCTATCCGCCCCAAAATAGGATATGCTTAGTTCTATCCGCCCTCAAATAGGATATACTGGTTCTATCCGCCCTCAAATAGGATATACTTGGTTCTATCCTCCCTCAAATAGGATATACTGGTTCTATCCGCCCTCAAATAGGATATACTTGGACCTATCTGCCCTCAAATAAGATATACTTGGATCTATCCGCCGTCAAATAGGATATACTTTGTTCTATCCGCCCTCCAATAGGATATACTTTGTTCTATCCGCCTTCAAATAGGATATATTTGGTTCTATCCGCCCTCAAATAGGATATACTTGGTTATTTCCGCCCATAAATAGGATATACTAGGTTATATCCGCCATCAAATAGGATATACTTGGTTCTATCTACCCTCCAATAAGATATACTGGGTTCTATCTGCCCTCCAAAAAGATATACTGGGTTCTAGTTGCCCTCAAATAGGATATACTTGGTTCTATCCTCCCTTAGATAGGATATACTTGATTCTATCCGCCCTCAAATAGGATATACTTGGTTCTATCCTCCCTCAAATAGGATATACTTTGTTCTATCCGCAGTCAAATAGGAAATACTTGGTTCAACCCGCCCTCATATAGGACATACTTGGTTCTATCCGCCTTCAAATAGGATATAGTTAGATCGATCCGCACTCAAATAGGATATAGTTTGTTCTATCCGCCCTAAAATAGGATATACTTGGTTCTATCCGCCCTAAAATAGGATATGCTTGGTTCTATCCGCCCTCAAATAGGATATACTGGTTCTCTCCGCCCTCAAATAGGAAACACTTGGTTGTATCCTCCCTCAAATAGGATATACTGGTTCTATCCGCCCTCAAATAGGATATACTTGGATCTATCTGCCCTCAAATAAGATATACTTGGATCTATCCGCCGTCAAATAGGATATACTTGGTTCAATCCACCCTCAAATAGGATATACTTTGTTCTATCCGCCTTCAAATAGGATATACTTGCTTCTATCCGCCCTCAAATAGGATATACTTGGTTCTTTCCGCCCACAAATAGGATATACTGGGTTATATCCGCGTCAAATAGGATATACTGGGTTCTATTTGCACTCCAATAAGATATACTGGGATCTATCTACCCTCCAATAAGATATACTGGGTTCTATTTGCCCTCAAATAGGATATACTTGGTTCTATCCTCCCTAAAATAGGATATACTTTGTTCTATCCGCAGTCAAATAGGAATACTTGGTTCTACCCGCCCTCATATAGGGCATACTTGGTTCTATCCGCCTTCAAATAGGATATACTTAGATCGATCCGCACTCAAATAGGATATACTTGGTTCTATCCGCCATAAAATAGGATATACTGGGTTCTATCTGCCATCAAATCGGATATACTTGGTTCAATCCGCCCTAAAATGGGATGTACTTGGTTCTATCCGCCCACAAATAGGATATATTGGTTCTATCCGCCCTCAAATAGGATATACTTTGTTCTATCCGCCCTTAATTAGGATATACTGGTTCTATCCGCCCTCAAATAGTATATACTTGGATTTATCTGCCCTCAAATAGGATATACTTTGTTCTATCCGCCTTCAAATAGGATATACTTTGTCCTATCCGCCCCAAAATAGGATATGCTTGGTTCTATCCGCCCTCAAATAGGATATACTTGGTTCTGTTCGCCATCAAATAGGATATACTAGGTTATATCCGCCCTCAAATAGGATATCCTGGGTTCTATCCGCCTTCCAATAGGATATACTGGGTTCTATCCGCCCACAAATAAGATATTCCGGTTCTATCCACTCTCAAATAGGATATACTTGGTTCTATCCGACCTCAAATAGAAAATACTTGGTTCTATCCGCCCTCAATTAGGATATACTTTGTTCTATACACCCTCGAATAGTATATACTTGGTTCTTTCCTCTATCAAATAGGATATACTTGGATAAATCCTCTCTCAAATAGGATATACTTGGTTCTATCTGCCCTCAAATTTGATATACTAGGCTTTTTTTGCCCTCAAATAGGACATACTTTGGTTCTATCTGCCCTCAAATAGGATATACTTGGTTCTTTCTGCCCTTAAATAGGATATACTGGGTTATATCCGCCTTCAAATAGGATATACTGAGTTCTATCCGCCCTCCAATAGGTTATACTGGATTCTATTTGCCCTCAAATAGGACATACTTGGTTCAATCCTCCCTCAAATAGGATATACTTAGTTCTATCCGCCATCAAATAGGATATACTTGGTTCTATCCGCCCCAAAATAGGATATGCTTAGTTCTATCCGCCCTCAAATAGGATATACTGGATCTATCCGCCCTCAAATAGGATATACTTGGTTCTATCCTCCCTCAAATAGGATATACTGGTTCTATCTGCCCTCAAATAGGATATACTTGGATCTATCTGCCCTCAAATAAGATATACTTGGATCTATCCGCCGTCAAATAGTATATACTTGGTTCTATCCGCCCTCCAATAGGATATACTTTGTTCTATCCGCCTTCAAATAGGATATATTTGGTTCTATCCGCCCTCAAATAGGATATACTTGGTTATTTCCGCCCACAAATAGGATATACTGGGTTATATCCGCCGTCAAATAGGATATACTGGGTTCTATCTACCCTCCAATAAGATATACTGGGTTCTATCTGCCCTCCAATAAGATATACTGGGTCCTAGTTGCCCTCAAATAGGATATACTTGGTTCTATCCTCCCTTAAATAGGATATACTTGATTCTATCCGCCCTCAATTAGGATATACTTGGTTCTATCCTCCCTCAAATAGGATATACTTTGTTCTATCTGCAGTCAAATAGGAAATACTTGGTTCTACCCGCCCTCATATAGGACATACTTGGTTCTATCCGCCTTCAAATAGGATATAGTTAGATCGATCCGCACTCAAATAGGATATACTTGGTTCTATCCGCCCTAAAATAGGATATACTTGGGTCTATCCGCCCTAAAATAGGATATGCTTGGTTTTATCCACTCTCAAATAGGATATACTGGTTCTATCCGCCCTCAAATAGGAAACACTTGGTTGTATCCTCCCTCAAATAGGATATACTGGTTCTATCCGCCCTCAAATAGGATATACTTGGATGTATCTGCCCTCAAATAAGATATACTTGGATCTATCCACCGTCAAATAGGATATACTTGGTTCAATCCGCCCTCAAATAGGATATACTTTGTTCTATCCACCTTCAAATAGGATATACTTGGTTCTATCCGCCCTCAAATAGGATATACTTGGTTCTTTCCGCCCACAAATAGGATATACTGGGTTATATCCGCCGTCAAATAGGATATACTGGGTTCTATCTGCCCTCAAATAAGATATACTGGGATCTATCTGCCCTCCAATAAGATATACTGGGTTCTAGTTGCCCTCAAATAGGATATACTTGGTTCTATCCTCCTTAAAAAAGGATATACTTTGTTCTATCCGCAGTCAAATAGGAAATACTTGGTTCTACCCGCCCTCATATAGGACATACTTGGTTCAATCCGCCTTCAAATAGGATATACTTAGATCGATACGCACTCAAATAGGATATACTTGGTTCTATCCGCCCTAAAATAGGACATACTTGGTTCTATCTGCCATCAAATCGGATATACTTGGTTCTATCCGCCCTAAAATGGGATGTACTTGGTTCTATCCGCCCACAAATAGGATATATTGGTTCTATCCGCCCTCAAACAGGATATACTTGGTTCTATCCGCCCTTAATTAGGATATACTGGTTCTATCCGCCCTCAAATAGTATATACTTGGATTTATCTGCCCTCAAATAGGATATACTTTGTTCTATCCGCCTTCAAATAGGATGTACTTTGTTCTATCCACCCCAAAATAGGATATGCTTGGTTCTATCCGCCCTCAAATAGGATATACTTGGTTCTATTCGCCATCAAATAGGATATACTGGGTTATATCCGCCCTCAAATATGATATCCTGGGTTCTATCCGCCTTCCAATAGGATATACTGGGTTCTATCCGCCCTCAAATAAGAGATTCCGGTTCAATCCTCCCTCAAATAGGATATACTTGATTCTATCCGACCTCAAATAGAATATACTTGGTTCTATCCGCCCTCAATTAGGATATACTTGGTTCTATCCACCCTCAAATAGGATATACTTGGTTCTATCCACCCTCAAATAGGACATACTTGGTTCTATCCGCCCTCGAATAGTATATACTTGGTTCTTTCCTCTATCGAATAGGATATACTTGGTTCTATCCTCTCTCAAATAGGATATACTTGGTTCTATCTGCCCTCAAATTTGATATACTAGGCTTTTTTTGCCCTCAAATAGGACATACTTTGGTTCTATCCGCCCTCAAATAGGTTATCCTTGGTTCTATCCGCCCTCAGATAGGATATACTTGGTTCTTTCTGCCCTTAAATAGGATATACTGGGTTATATCCGCCCTCAAATAGGACATACTGAGTTCTATCCGCCCTCCAATAGGTTATACTGGATTCTATTTGCCCTCAAATAGGACATACTTGGTTCAATCCTCCCTCAAATAGGATATACTTAGTTCTATCCGCCATCAAATAGGATATACTTGGTTGTATCCGCCCCAAAATAGGATATGCTTAGTTCTATCCGCCCTCAAATAGGATATACTGGTTCTATCCACCCTCAAATAGGATATACTTGGTTCTATCCTCCTTCAAATAGGATATACTGGTTCTATCCGCCCTCAAATAGGATATACTTGGATCTATCTGCCCTCAAATAAGATATTCTTGGATCTATCCGCCGTCAAATAGGATATACTTGGTTCTATCCGCCCTCCAATAGGATATACTTTGTTCTATCCGCCTTCAAATAGGATATATTTGGTTCTATCCGCCCTCAAATAGGATATACTTGGTTATTTCCGCCCACAAATAGGATATACTGGGTTATATCCGCCGTCAAATAGGATATACTGGGTTCTATCTACCCTCCAATCAGATATACTGGGTTCTATCTGCCCCTCCAATAAGATATACTGGGTTCTAGTTGCCCTCAAATAGGATATACTTGGTTCTATCCTCCCTTAAATAGGATATACTTGATTCTATCCGCCCTCAAATAGGATATACTTGGTTCTATCCTCCCTCAAATAGGATATACTTTGTTCTATCTGCAGTCAAATAGGAAATACTTGGTTCTACCCGCCCTCATATAGGACATACTTGGTTCTATCCGCCTTCAAATAGGATATACTTAGATCGATCTGCACTCAAATAGGATATACTTGGTTCTATCCGCCCTAAAATAGGATATACTTGGTTCTATCCGCCCTAAAATAGGATATGCTTGGTTCTATCCGCCCTCAAATAGGATATACTGGTTCTATCCGCCCTCAAATAGGAAACACTTGGTTGTATCCTACCTCAAATAGGATATACTGGTTCTATCCGCCCTCAAATAGGATATACTTGGATCTATCTGCCGTCAAATAGGATATACTTGGATCTATCCGCCGTCAAATAGGATATACTTGGTTCTATCTGCCCTCAAATTTGATATACTAGGCTTTTTTTGCCCTCAAATAGGACATACTTTGGTTCTATCCGCCCTCAAATAGGTTATACTTGGTTCTATCCGCCCTCAAATAGGATATACTTGGTTCTTTCTGCCCTTAAATAGGATATACTGGGTTATATCCGCCCTCAAATAGGACATACTGAGTTCTATCCGCCCTCCAATAGGTTATACTGGATTCTATTTGCCCTCAAATAGGACATACTTTGTTCAATCCTCCCTCAAATAGTATATACTTAGTTCTATCCGCCATCAAATAGGATATACTTGGTTCTATCCGCCCCAAAATAGGATATGCTTAGTTCTATCCGCCCTCAAATAGGATATACTGGTTCTATCCACCCTCAAATAGGATATACTTGGTTCTATCCTGCCTCAAATAGGATATACTGGTTCTATCCGCCCTCAAATAGGATATACTTGGATCTATCGGCCCTCAAATAAGATATACTTGGATCTATCCGCCGTCAAATAGGATATACTTGGTTCTATCCGCCCTCCAATAGGATATACTTTGTTCTATCCGCCTTCAAATAGGATATATTTGGTTCTATCCGCCCTCAAATAGGATATACTTGGTTATTTCCGCCCACAAATAGGATATACTGGGTTATATCCGCCGTCAAATAGGATATACTGGGTTCTATCTACCCTCCAATAAGATATACTGGGTTCTATCTTCCCTTCAATAAGATATACTGGGTTCTAGTTGCCCTCAAATAGGATATACTTGGTTCTATCCTCCCTTAAATAGGATATACTTGATTCTATCCGCCCTCAAATAGGATATACTTGGTTCTATCCTCCCTCAAATAGGATATACTTTGTTCTATCTGCAGTCAAATAGGAAATACTTGGTTCTACCCGCCCTCATATAGGACATACTTGGTTCTATCCGCCTTCAAATAGGATATACTTAGATCGATCCGCACTCAAATAGGATATACTTGGTTCTATCCGCCCTAAAATAGGATATACATGGTTCTATCCGCCCTAAAATAGGATATGCTTGGTTCTATCTGCCCTTAAATAGGATATACTGGTTCTATCTGCCCTCAAATAGGATATACTTCGTTCTATCCTCCCTCAAATAGGATATACTGGTTCTATCCGCCCTCAAATAGGATATACTTGGATCTATCTGCCCTCAAATAAGATATACTTGGATCTATCCGGCGTCAAATAGGATATACTTGGTTCTATCCGCCCTCCAATAGGATATACTTTGTTCTATCCGCCTTCAAATAGGATATATTTGGTTCTATCCGCCCTCAAATAGGATATACTTGGTTATTTCCACCCTCAAATAGGATATACTGGTTCTATCCACCCTCAAATAGGATATACTTGGTTCTATCCTGCCTCAAATAGGATATACTGGTTCTATCCGCCCTCAAATAGGATATACTTGGATCTATCTGCCCTCAAATAAGATATTCTTGGATCTATCCGCCGTCAAATAGGATATACTTGGTTCTATCCGCCCTCCAATAGGATATACTTTGTTCTATCCGCCTTCAAATAGGATATATTTGGTTCTATCCGCCCTCAAATAGGATATACTTGGTTATTTCCGCCCACAAATAGGATATACTGGGTTATATCCGCCGTCAAATAGGATATACTGGGTTCTATCTACCCTCCAATAAGATATACTGGGTTCTATCTGCCCCCCAATAAGATATACTGGGTTCTAGTTGCCCTCAAATAGGATATACTTGGTTCAATCCTCCCTTAAATAGGATATACTTGATTCTATCCGCCCTCAAATAGGATATACTTGGTTCTATCCTCCCTCAAATAGGATATACTTTGTTCTATCCGCAGTCAAATAGGAAATACTTGGTTCTACCCGCCCTCATATAGGACATACTTGGTTCTATCCGCCTTCAAATAGGAAATACTTAGATCGAAACGCACTCAAATAGGATATACTTGGTTCTATCCGCCCTAATATAGGATATACTTGGTTCTATCCGCCCTAAAATAGGATATGCTTGGTTCTATCCGCCCTCAAATAGGATATACTTGTTCTATCCGCCCTCAAATAGGAAACACTTGGTTGTATCCTCCCTCAAATAGGATATACTAGTTCTATCCGCCCTCAAATAGGATATACTTGGATCTATCTGCCCTCAAATAAGATATACTTTGATCTATCCGCCGTCAAATAGGATATACTTTGTTCAATCCGCCCTCAAATAGGATATACTTTGTTCTATCCGCCTTCAAATAGGATATACTTGGTTCTATCCGCCCTCAAATAGGATATACTTGGTTCTTTCCACCCACAAATAGGATATACTGGGTTATATCCGCCGTCAAATAGGATATACTGGGTTCTATCTGCCCTCCAATAAGATATACTGGGATCTATATGCCCTCCAATAAGATATACTGGGTTCTATTTGCCCTCAAATAGGATATACTTGGTTCTATCCTCCCTAAAATAGGATATACTTTGTTTTGTCCGCAGTCAAATAGGAAATACTTGGTTCTACCCGCCCTCATATAGGACATACTTGGTTCTATTCGCCTTCAAATAGGATATACTTAGATCGATCCGCACTCAATTAGGACATACTTGGTTCTATCCGCCCTAAAATAGGATATACTTGGTTCTATCTGCCATCAAATCGGATATACTTGGTTCTATCCGCCCTAAAATGGGATGTACTTGGTTCTATCCGCCCACAAATAGGATATATTGGTTCTATCCGCCCTCAAACAGGATATACTTGGTTCTATCCGTGGTTCTATCCGCCCACAAATAGGATATATTGGTTCTATCCGCCCTCAAACAGGATATACTTGGTTCTATCCGCCCTTAATTAGGATATACTGGTTCTATCCGCCCTCAAATAGTATATACTTGGTTCTATCCACCCTCAAATAGGACATACTTGGTTCTATCCTCCCTCAAATAGGATATACTTCGTTCTTTCAATCCTCAAATAGGAAATACTTAGTTCTATCCGCCCTCAAATTGGATATACTTGGTTCTATCCGTCCTCAAATAAGATATATTTGGTTCTTTCTGCCCTCAAATAGGATATACTGGGTTATATCCGCCCTCAAATAGGATATACTGGGTTCTACCCGCCATCCAATAGGATATACTGGGTTCTATTTACCCTCAAATAGGACATACTTGATTCTATCCTCCCTCAAATAGGATATACTTAGTTTTATCCGCCATCAAATAGGATATACTTGGTTCTATCCGCCCTCAATAGGATATACTTGGTTCTATCCTCCCTCAAATAGAATATACTGGTTCTATCAGCCATCAAATAAGATATATTTGGTTCTATCCGCCCTCAAATAGGATATACTGGGTTCTATTTGCCCTTAAATCGGACATACTTGATTCCATCCGCCCTCAAATAGGACATACTTGTTTCTATCCGCCCTCAAATAGGATATACTTGGTTCTTTCTACCTCAAATAGGATATAGTGGGTTATATCCACCCTCTAATAGGATATACTGGGTTCTATCCGCCCTCCAATAGTATATAGCGGGTTCTATTTGCCCTCAAATAGGACATACTTGGTTCTATCCTCCCTCAAGTAGGATGTACTTTGTTCTATCCGCCGTCAAATAGGATATACTTGGTTCTTTCCCCCCTCAAATAGGATATAATTGGTTCTATCCGCCCTCAAATAGGATATACTGGTTCTATCCGCCCTCAAATAGGACATACTTGGTTATATCCTCCCTCAAATAGGATATACTTGGTTCTATCCGCCCTCAAATAGGATATACTGGTTCTATCCGCCCTCAAATAGGATATACATGGTTCTATCCGTCCTTAAATAGGTTATATTTTGCTTTATCCGCCCTAAAATAGGATATACTTGGTTCTATCCGCCCTAAAATAGGATATACTTGGTTCTATCCGCCCTAAAATAGGATATACTTGGTTCTATCCGCCCTCAAAAAGGATATACTTGGTTTCATCCGCCCTCAAAAAGGATATACTGGGTTCTATCCACCCTCAAATAGGCTATACTGGGTTATACCTGTCCTCAATTAGGAAATGCTTGGTTTTATTAGCCTTCTAATAGGATATACTGTGTTCTATCTGCCCTTAAATTGGATATAGTTGGTTCTATCCTCCCTCAAATAGGATAAACTTGGTTCTATACGCCCTTAAATAGGATATACTTGATTCTATCTGCCCTTAAATAGAATATACTTGGTTTTATCCGCCCTCAAATAAGATATACTTGGTTCTATCTCTCTTCAAATAGGATATACTTGGTTCTATCCGCCCTCAAATAGGATATACTTCATTCTTTCTGCCATCTAATAAGCTAGGCGGGGTTATACCCGTCCTCAATTAGGAAATACTGGGTTGTATCCGCCTTCCAATAGGATATACTGGGTTCTATCTGCCCTCAAATAGGATATACTTGGTTCAATCCCCCCTCAAATAGGATATACTGGGTTCTATTTGCCCTCAAATAGGATATACTGGGTTATATCTGCCATCAAATAGGATATACTAGGTTCTATCCTCCATTAAATATGATATACTTGGTTCTATCCGCCTTCAAATAAGATATACTTATATCGATCCGCCCTCAAATCGGATATACTAGGTTCTATCTGCCCTAAAATAGGATATACTTGGTTCTATCTGCCCTCGAATAGGATATACTTGGTTTTATCCTCTCTCAAATAGGATATACTAGTTCTATTAGGCCTCAAATAGGATATACTTGGTTCTATCCGCCTCAAATAGGATATACTGGTTGTATCCGCCCTCAAATAGGATATACTTGGTTATATCCACCGTCAAAGAGGAAATACTTGGTTCTTTCGCTCTCATATAGGACATACTTGGTTCTATCCGCCCTCAAATAGGATATACTGGGTTCTTTCCGCCCTCAAATAGGATATATTGGGTTATATCCGCCATCAAATAGGATATACTGAGTTCTATCTGCCCTCAAATAAGATATACTGGGTTCTATTTGCTCTTAAATAGGATATACTTGGTTCTGTACTATACACAGCCCATACCATATGTGTCAAAATCAGATTCACTCATTCACAACTTGGCTGCTGAACTCAGGAAACTCACTAACAAGGTCCAATTTGTGGAAGGTGATAAGGGTGTAGAGAGTTTGAATTACGAAGACCTTTGTATTCAACCCGATGTAGAACTCTCGGAGGGGTACAAACCTCCTAAGTTCAAGATATTTGATGGTACGGGTGATCCCAGGGTTCACCTGGAATGTATTGTGACAAATTAGTGGGAGTTAGAAAGGATGAGATGATCCGCATGAAGCTATTCATGAGTAGTTTGAAAGGGGTGCTTTATCTTGGCACATCAGCCAAGATACGAAGAAGTGGACGAGTTGGGTAAACATGTCATCTGATTTCATGGACCGTTTCAGGTTCAACACTGAGAATGCGCCAGACGTATTCTACATTCAGAATTTGAAGAAGAACCCTGCTGAAACCTTTCGCGAGTATGCTACTCATTGGAAGTCAGAAGCTACCAAAGTCAGGCTGGCCTTGGAGGAAGAACAAATGAATAGATTTTCTGTTCATGCCCAGGACCCACAGTATTACGAGAGATTGATGCTGATAGAAGGGCAAAAGTTTGCTGATATCATCAAACTGGGAGAAAGGATTGAAGAGGGAATCAAAAATTGTATGGTTACCAACCTTGAGGCATTGCAGACCACCAACAAAGCCTTGCAATTTGGTGGTTCATCGAAGAAAAAGGATGTAAACTTCGTAATGGCTTCGCAAAGAAACCATTCTCCATGAAATACCAACCCTACCCTCCAACTCCACTCGCGTGCCAACCGTCCTTAAATTACCAAGCACCTTCGCCCACTTACCAAAATCCCCCACCCGTCTACCAATCTTCTCCACCACCAACATATCAACCCACCTTGTCAGGATATTCCCAACCCGCACCCGTATACCAAGCCTACACACCCCAACCTCCTGACTATCCATCACCGCCAACCCGTCAATACTTCCCACAACCAAGACCAAATTTTGACTGCAAACCATCCAGACAATGCACTGCTATTGCTGAACCCGTTGACCAACTATACGAGAAGCTTAAAGGCGTTGGATATGTTACACCCATCCCATCCATAACTCAGAGAACCCTTCCCAATGGATCAACCCAAATAAAACATGTGCACAACATTCGGGGGAGAAGGGCCATACCATGGACGAGTGCTGCTCATTGAAGGACAAAATCCAGACTTTAATTGACAACAAGGTCATCGTAGCTAAGAAGCCTCTCCTAATGTTTGTAACAATCCTTTGTCATACCATAAAGGCGGAATCGTCCACATGATTGAGGTAGAAGGCGATTGGGACCCCGAAGGGTCGATTAGTTTGATATCTAAGGGATATGAGCCCAAGAGACCGGCGGTCACTCTTAATCCTATTGTTGTAGAAGTTCAGCCATCTCAGGGCAACGCGGTGAATATATCTGTACCATTTGAGTTTGAGGCACTTCCTGTAAAGGTGCCAAAGCCGATTGAGGTGGAATTTGGGACTCCAAAAGTGCCCCCATCGATTGAAGTTACTATGTTGCCTCCAAAGGTGCCCATTTCGGTCACCATGTCAGACGTAATCCCATTTCAGTCAAAATCCATACCATGGGACTACACAGCTGAGGCGAGAAGGAAAGGAAAAGCACGCGCGGGTGAAGCAATTGTTGCACAAGGTATGACTAGAACAGGCAGGGTGTACACACCAGAGCACCTAGCTGAGTCCAACAAGAAGGTTCCTGGACGTCCCATTGAAACTGGACCTGACAATCTCTGGAGAAAGGTACAAGCTAAAGAATATTCAGTTGTTGAAATGATAAACAAGACTCAAGCACAAATCTCCATCTTAGCTTTGCTGTAGAGTTCCGAGGCGCATAAGAACGCCTTGATGAAGATATTGAGCGAGGCTTATGTCCCAAGCAACATAACGGGAGGAGAGATGGAAAACATGATAGGGTAGGTGTTGGAAAGTCACAAAATCACTTTCCATGAGGATGTATTGCCACCTGAAGGGCTCAGTCATAACAATGCACTACACATCACCGTGCAATGTGAAGATCATTTCTTAACAGGATCCTAGTTGACAGAGGTTCTAGTCTCAACATTTGTCCGTTAATCACGCTCAAGAAGTTGGGCAAAGGATTGCACGAAATAAAAAATAGGGCTGTTAATGTTAAGGCTTTTGATGGTTCTCATAGGTATACTCTCGGGGAGGTTAGCCTGTGTTTACAAATGGGATCTACTTGGTTTGATGTTGAGTTCCAAGTCATCGACATACCAGCCTCTTACAAGTTACTGCTAGGACGACACTGGATCCATGCCGGTGGGGCTGTGCCATCAACTTTACATCAGGATGTGAAGCTGGAATGGAATCATCAGGAAGTAATCATCCATGGCGACGGTAGCAACCCAATATACAATCTCCATACCATTCCAATGATCAGAGGCAGAAGAAGAATAAGTGGAGAGACATATCATCATATCGAGCGGGTCATTGGAATGGATAAGGATAAATGGTAGAGAAACAAGGTTGAGAGCATTCTTAATTGGAGTGGGTATGAACCGGGAAATGGGACTTGGTAAGAATCTTTAAGGTATCACCAAACCTATCCAGTTGAAGAAACACGGTACTACTTTTGGACTGGGATACGAGTACACTTGGAAAGAATTCAAAAACTGGTCACCACCATGGCGCGGCCCATATTACCCATTAGAATACCCCATACCTTAGTTAGAACAGACATTTCAGCCATCCGACACTCTCTACGGGTCAGGAGAAGACGGGGCTCTTGCGTCAATGAAGAACCTTTTTCTGGAGAACATGGACTGTTGTGTGATCTTTGAAGAGGAAGGGGAGGAAGGCCCTTCACTTCAGGCTGTGAACCGAGGGTAGCGCCTCACCAACTGGTCAATTAGGACCGCCATCGCCCGGAAACCTTCGGGGTAGCAAGGCTGAACAAGCATCATGCATTCTAGCTATTTTCTTTATTTTCCGCATTTGTCTTTTCTTTCCAAAAGAGCCCCTATGTTTTGAAAATTTATGAATTCAATTAAATGCATTTTCAGTTTTATCAAATATCTCGCTATTCATTACTTTTCTCTGCTATTTACTTTATTTTCACATAGCATTAGTATTACGTGTCTTGATGATGAACCAACAACTGTAACTTGCAACCATCCTATGCAACAAATGGACATAGACTCAGAGGAAGATAATATAACAGAAGAGGTTGTCAGAGAGGCCGAGAATTTTGAGAATAGACCTAAGTCCAACTTGGATGAAATCGAAGTCATCAGTTAGAAGATACAGAGAATGATAAAGAAACAGGCATCAGTGTGCACTTATCACAGACGAAAAAAGAGAGATATGTAGAGTTCTTGAAGGAATATGAGTATATCTTTGCATGGTCTTATGACGATATGACTGGTCTCAGCACGTTCATCATCGCTCACAAATTACCAACAGGTCCTGCATGTCCACCAGTAAAGCAGAAGCTCAGAAAATTCAAGCCAGATATGAGTCTGAAAATCAAAGAGAAGGTTACCAAGCAGGTCAAAGTCAGGGTTCTTCAAGTGGTAGAATATCCAACTTGATTAGCTAACATTGTGTCAATACCGAAGAAGGATGGGAAAGTTAGAGTCTGTGTCGACTACCGGGATCTCAACCGGGCCAGTCCCAAAGATGATTTCCCCTTGCCAAACATACACATTCTGATCGACAACTGCGCCAAGCATGAGTTGCAGTCATTCGTTGATTGCTTTGCGGGGTATCATCAGATATGGATGGATGAAGAAGATGCAGAAAAAACGGTGTTCATCGTGCCTTGGGGAATGTATTGCTACAAAATGATGACGTTTGGATTGAAGAATGCAGAAGCTACTTATATGAGGGCCATGACTACCCTTTTTCATGACATGATACATAAGAAGATTGAGGTATATGTGGACGACGTCATCAATAAGTACAAAAAGGCTGGAGATTAGATGGAGGATCTCCGAAAGTTTTTCAACTGACTAAGGAGGTATAACTTGAAACTGAATCCTGCCAAATGTGCATTTGGGATCCCTGTGGGAAAGTTATTGGGTTTCATCGTAAGTCGCCGAGGAATAGATCTGGATCGATCAAAGGTCAAATCTATGCATAAGTTTCCACCATCAAAGAACAAGAAAGAGGTAATGAGTTTCCTAGGGAGACTTAACTATATCAGTCAGTTCATAGCTCAGTCTACCGTCATCTGCGAACCTATCTTCAAGATGCTGAAGAAGGATGTCGCCACCAAATGGACCGATTAATGTCAAAAGGCTTTCGACGGGATCAAGGAATGCCTGTCTACGCCTCCATTCCTGGTTCTACATGAACTTGGGAGGCCTTTATTGCTCAATCTTGCAGTTTTGGACGGAGCATTCGGTTGTGTCTTGGGAAAACACGATGAGACGAGGAGAAAGGAGCAAGCTATTTACTACCTCAGCAAGAAATTTACCCCTTACGAGGCTCGATATTCCTTACTAGAAAGCACATGTTGTGCTTTAACTTTGATAGCTCAGAAGTTGAGGCATTATTTTTGTTCTTAAACCACCTACCTTATATAAAAAATGGATCCACAAACATATATTTTTCTGAAGCCCATGCCCACTGGCAAGCTCGCTAAGTGGAAATTTTTTTTGAGTGAATTCGACATTGTCTATGTCACCCAGAAGGCAGTTAAAGGACAGGCTCTGGGGGATCATCTCGCAGAAAATCCTGTGGAAGGAGGGTACGAACCATTGAAGACGTACTTTCTGTTGGAAACACGTTCTCAAGGCTTTATACTAAAACGTGTGTTCTTATGTGTAGGTTTTGATGAATGACAAATGGAGCGCAAATTGATATATGACGAAGTTCAAGTACAAGCGCACAATTGGTGGATAACAAGATTCAAGCACAAGACAAAGTTTTATAGTTTAAATGAGTCGTTCTTAATTGTGTTCTTGATCAGACCTTATGACAATCGATTGTGATGAGCCAGTGTCCATCAAAGTTTTTCAAAACTCAGAATAACCGATTGTGAAGCTAATGACAATCGATTGTGAAGAGACAGTGTCCTTCAGATTTTTCAAAGTCACAAAATAATCGATTGTGAACTTATGACAATCGATTGTGTTGAGGCAGTGACTTCCAGACTTTTTCAAAGTTATTAAATAATTGATTGTGAGTATATAACAATCGATTGTCACGAGGCAGTGTCTAAAATAATTTTCAAAATCTGATAAATAATCGATTGTTAACTTTGCACAATCGATTGTGAAGCTGACCGATGTCGTAAAGTTTTCAAATACCGTCAGGTAGTCGATTGTTGATTTTGTACAATCGATTGTTGATATTTAAATCTGAAAAAGATTTTTTGAACGTTGCTGAATAATCGATTGTTGATTTTGTACAATCGATTGTTGAAATTAAAATGTGGAAAGGATTTTTTGAACGTTGCTGAATAATCGATTACTGATTTGGTATAATCGATTGTTTTACGTAAAATCTGGAAATGATTTTTTGAACGTTGCCAATAATCGATTGTTGATTGGACAATCGATTGATAAGCGTAAAATCTGGGATTGATTTTGGAATGATTGGCAAACAATCGATTGTGGCTTCCTGACAATCGATTGTCACAGAGTAAAATCAGCAACTCTTAATTGGCAATTAGGCAACGGTAATGCCAAGTTTTTCAACTATAAATACAGCTTCATTTCAGTGTTTTAAAAACAACAACACACAACAACTGATCATTCTATTGCTATAAGCTTGAGTACTATTGTTTATCATTTTATATTCATTTCATAAAGCTTTTGAGAGCCAAAGTCTTGTCCATAGTTGTTGTGATCTTGAGCTTACTTCTTTTACTCATATCTACTCATTAAGGAGTGTTTTGTTTGAGTGTTTAGTGTTTTGTACACTTGTAAGAGAATTGTGATTCTCTTGTTGTAAGGAACTTGTGTTTCCTTGGTTGAAGTCTTGGAGTGTTGTATCTCCGAGCAAAGGTGTTAAGGCTTGTGTCCTTAAGTTGTAAAGGTTTGTTGAGCACCCGTAAGCTTGACAAGTTAGTGGAAAATCTCGAGAGAGTCTCTCGGGGACTGGACTAGCCACGTGTTGTGGTGAACCAGAATACATCGGTGCGTTCTTTCCTTTTTGTTTATTTGACGCACTTAATTATTTCCTGCAAATTTTAATTTCCGCAAGTTTACGCTAAATTTTATTATAATGCTATTCACCCCCCCCCCCCCTCTAGCGTTAAGCGTATTATCTAACAATTGGTATCAGAACCCAACTCTCTGAAGACTTAACAGTTTGAGAGAACCATCCATGGCTTCTACTCGTGACTTTTTTGCAGGAATAGGTGAAGGCGATTTTAACATGTTGCCTCCAATATTTGATGGAAATAATTACTCATATTGGAAAGATCGGATGAGAATTTTCATCACAGCCAACAACTTTTATCTATGGCAAATCATCAAGCATGGTGATCAAATGACAACGAAAGTTGGGAAAGCGAAGGTAAGTGAATACAACACTAATGCAATAAATATGTTGTATAACGCCTTGAATCAGGAAGACTATCAGAAAATTTCCCACTACAAAACCGCCAAAGAGATGTGGGATAAGCTGGAGGAAATGTATGAAAGCATGCCTCAAAAAGCGGACAGCTCATATGATGAATCAACTGGCCAATGTCTTATGGCAAACGAAGAAGAAGAGGTAAGTACGTCCAACTCTCACTTGCTTGAAGAAATGCAAAATGCTTATAATAAATTACATAGTGAGTTTGTTGAAGCTTCCAAGACTATTAAAGATTTGCAGAAAACTCTGTCGCTGCAAGAAAAAGATTTTCAAAAACAACTCTCTCTAAAAGAAAAAGATTTTGAAACACTGGTTTTAGAAAATGAGAAGTTGAAAGAGGAAAACAAGTTTTTCGGAAAAAGAAGCGCCGATAAGCCTGAAAGCGCTATTAGAAAGTGTACTTCTTGCTTGCATCTCAAAAATGAAGTAGAAAGGCTTAAAGGCACATTAGATAAGTTTAATTCTTCGCACAAAAATTTGAATGATGTTCTTGATAATTTGAAGTCAACCAAGCATGGCATAGGGTTTACGAATGAGCCTAAAGAAAAGGTTGAAGCTAAACCCCAACAACCTAAGGCTCAACCTAGGACTAATAATAAAAATGCTTACCCTAGAAATAGCAATCCTAGAACCAATATGCATGCTAGACTAAATGCTGAACATTTTAAAAGACCTAGCAATGACTTACCACCTAGAAATAACTACCCTAGAAATGATGCACATTATAGGCCAAATATTAGAAGGATTTTTGAACCCTTTAGAGCACGCAGAAATGATTTCCTACGTAGAAATAATTATTCTAGAAATGCTGCTCATAGTAGGAGAAATGATGTTCATAAAGCGCGCAATAGTCATAATGCTGAAAATAGAGTAAACCATTTTCGTCCATCAAGTTACTATGAACCTAGAAGGATGCATAACCCCAACGTGACCTGTCTTTACTGTAGACATATCGGTCATATTGCTCCTGCATGTTTTACACGACATAGACATATCACTCAATCGCATCATTATGATATGCCTAACCTCAAGGACCCAAAATGGCATGGGTACCAAAAGATCATTAATCTGTTTTGCAGGTGTGCTTGAAAGGCTACAGTATTGTAGTAGATGCACCGAGCACGACACCTCATTGCATCAAAAGGAAATTTCGGTTAGTTATCCTTTTTGACAAAAACCGAATTGTTGATATGTGCTAGCAACCAATTAACTTGTTTGTTGTTAATTTGGTTCCCTTATTGTTGAATCTTTGATAAGCTTAGTCGTAATAGTTGATGTGCGTTAACAATTGAGATATCCTTGTCAACAATCAATATCAATTAGCTTTGTTGATTCATATGTTGAAAACGTGTTGTTAAATGACAATTGGTGTCAATTAGTTTACGTGTTAGTTATCTGCTTTTAAAAAGATCAAAACTGTTGATATGTATTAACAGTTAGCTTGATAAAATCATTTCATTCATGATTTGATAATTGCTATATGTGGTTTAAATAACAGTTAGTATACCGTGTGGTGTGTATTATCTATTAGCATATTCTTCAAAAAGTTTTCACTCACGTTCTTGATGAATGCTATCATCAGCTTTGAAAAATAATTGAGATGTCTCATGTTTCTAACAATTGACAAAAATCCTTCTGTTAAAAATTGTCTCTTGATGAACACATCCTTTGGTCTGGATAATGGTTAGTATGTTCTTCAAAATTCGATGTATGGTTGATCTGTTATCAGTCAACACTCGTTTGTAATATGCTTTACTAAAAATAACAATTTGTATCACTGTTAATAAAATAACCTTTGGTACACTTGTTATGTCATCCAACAAATGGGTTTATCATTGTTTTATAACAATTGGTATATCTATGTCTTGTTGGTATGTCTTGATAAATTTCTGATTAAGGGGAAATAGATTGCATGAAGTTTACTATCTTTTTTGATGACAGAATTTCAAACAACTCTCTATATTGGCAATGTTATTTTCTTTAAACTCCCATGCCACTAATATCTTGCATTCCAAATCTTGTGGAAAATGATATCTTAGAAAATATTTATATTACTTTGGAGCAACTAATAAGTGTCATGCAAGGAATCTGTGAATGGCATTCGAGATATCATTGATAGACAAGCTTAATTTCTTCTTGGAGCTGCAAATTAAGCAAATGAAAGAGGGAACTTTCATTTGTAATCTAAATGTCGCAAGGAGTTGCCAAATCAATTCGAAAAGAGCAACACCGAACCAATGGTCACTTCAATGAATTTAGATGACCATCTTGACATAAATGTGAAAGGTAAGACGAGCAATACCAAGAACTACACAGGTATGATCGTTCCTCAATTTACATTATTGCTAGTAGACTTGATAAAATATTTAGCGTTTAATGTCGTGCTAAATATAAATCATGTCCAAATGAAGTATTGAATGCGGGTAAACGTTGATCTAAATGCATACATTTTAGGTAGCATTTATATTTTAATTACTGACTTGAGCGTCGGAGACGTTTAATTCTATTTTGCAGGTATCACCCTAAAGGTAGGGGGAATTATTAAGTTTTGGCACAGAACAATCGATTGTTCCAAGCAAATAATCGATTATCTTACTGTGCAGAAAATCGATTAGCAGTATCACTAATCGATTGTTTATGGTTTATGTTTATTATGAAGTTTTGTTAAATAATTGATTCTTTAACTGCAAAATCGATTTCCGTCTCAGCCTTTCAGCAATGCTTTTCCAAAACAATCGATTGTTTCAAAATATAATCGATTATTCTCAAAATCAGAAAATTTCTGTGCTCACTGTAACATAACAATCGATTACCATATTTTGACAATCGATTATTTCGTGTCAGAAATTCAAAATTGTTACCGTTTGGTTCTGCAATCGATTTGTGTCAGTTTCGAGATTCAGTCAAATCTTAATGACAATCGATTATCTCATCCCAACAATCGATTGTCTAACGGTCAGTAAGATTTATTTTTACCGTTTCTAACTGTTTCAGCTTTCAATTTTCTGCAGATTTCTTCCATTAATGAAATTCCTTTCTCCCCTCTATAAATAGGCTCCATATATGTTCAATTTTATTCACTCAAGCATCAATTTTAGCTCTCAAACTATCAAAACTCTTTCAAGACTCTTGCAAATTCCAGCAATACTTAGTAAAAATGTCGGGCCGTCACTCCAAACGTTCCCGTTCTGCTAGGCATGGTGCATCCTCCTCTGCTGCTCCAAACTATCCTTACCAAGATGGTTCCGTTCTTTATTTTAATTCTGACATCGAGCTTACTCGATTTTTAACAAAATTTGAAAAGCACGACATTCTTCCTCCCCGTTTTTCAACCAACAAGTATCTTGAATCTTATGGCCCTGCTGCAAATATTCTCAAAAATTGTCAACTTCTTGACTTCTTACTTCTTACCCATCCTTACATCAATACTACTTTAATTCAAGCATTTTACTCCAACCTTCATGAGGATGATGACGGTGATCTTGTGAGAAATATAAACGGTGTTCAAATTCTTATCTCCGATGAAAACCTCCATACCATTGCCCATCTTCCTCGTAATGGTGAGGACATTTTTCGGTACAACGGAGAGGCCGGAGCCCTTTTTGATGAAACAGCCCTCCTACATCAAACCGGTCTTACTTCTTATGATCCAAATCTTTCTTCCCGTCGTCCTACAATTACGGGAATGTATCCCAATTATCGGTTGATTTTCTATTTCATCACCCGAGTCCTCAAGCCTCGTAAGCATAACCATACTACCATTTCCCAAGAGGACACCAAGCTCATGCATGCCATAATAACCGGAGCTAACATCAATTGGTGTCGGTTCGTCAAGATTCACATGCGTGACGCTATCGGAGATGATAGGCCTCTTCCTTATGCTCTCCTCATCATGAACTTTCTTGAAGCCTCCGGAGTCATCACTTCCAACGGTCCTCTCAAAAAGAGTACCAAGAAGTGGGAAATTTCAGAATCCCCCTTTCATCATGACGGTGACCATACAGCGCCTGCTCCTCCTCCAACCCGTCGAACTCGTCCAGCTCAAGAGCCTACCCTCCAATCAATTTCCGACCAAATTGCTTCATTGACCTCTTCTCTTGGTCAATTAACTCATGAGATCCATGGATATTTTGACCATGTTCATTATCCTTATGCGAGTCTTGTTCCATATGAAGCAGCGCCGGATGATGAGGCGGGAGATGATGGAAATGAATAATTTCTTTGTTTGTTGTTTTTAAGTTTGTTTTTATGTTGCATTGTCTTCCCGATTACTGTAATCTTCTTTCCAATAAATAAACAAGTTTTATTTACATCTTTGGCATCTTCTTATATTATTTTTGCTAATGGCAAAAGGGGGAAGATAACGGGTATGCACTCTCAATATTTATAAGCTTAAATTGAGGGGGAATTCATATATTGAGGGGGAACTAATCGCATACTTATTGCATATCTTTACTTGTCTTGAATCGTCATTATAAATTGTTTAATTTGCATAACCCGCTTAAAGTTTGCCATTATCAAAAAGGGGGAAATTGTTGGAAACACGTTCTCAAGGCTTTATACTATAACGTGTGTTCTTATGTGTAGGTTTTGATGAATGACAAACGGAGCGCAAATTGATATATGACGAAGTTCAAGTACAAGCGCACAATTGGCGGATAACGAGATTCAAGCACAAGACAAAGTTTTATAGTTTAAATGAGTCGTTCTTAATTGTGTTCTTGATCCGACAACTTGACTCATGACATGGCTTCTCTCGTAAAATTATTTTTACAAAATCATGCATATTTAATTTAATGCTAGATTTTAATTCATGCATATTTTCATTTGTCAAAATGATTTTTAAACATGCTTCTAAAAACTGGACTAAGATAATCGATTATGTACTTATGATAATCGATTATGTTAAGCCAAGACTGCATGACAATCGATTGTGACCTAATGACAATCGATTGTGTTAAGGCAGTGAGCATCAGGTTTTTCAAACCTGCATGACAATCGATTGTGAACCTTATGACAATCGATTGTGATGAGGCAGTGTCCATCAAAGTTTTTCAAAACTCAGAATAATCGATTGTGAAGCTAATGACAATCGTTTGTGAAGAGACAGTGTCCTTCAGATTTTTCAAAGTCACAAAATAATCGATTGTGAACTTATGACAATCGATTGTGTTGAGGCAGTGACTTCCAGACTTTTTCAAAGTTATTAAATAATCGATTGTGAGTATATAACAATCGATTGTCACGAGGCAGTGTCTAAAATGATTTTCAAAATCTGATAAATAATCGATTGTTAACTTTGCACAATCGATTGTGAAGCTGACCATTGTCGTAAAGTTTTCAAATACCGTCAGGTAATCGATTGTTGATTTTGTACAATCGATTGTTGATATTTAAATCTGAAAAAGATTTTTTGAACGTTGCTGAATAATCGATTGTTGATTTTGTACAATCGATTGTTGAAATTAAAATCTGGAAAGGATTTTTTGAACGTTGCTGAATAATCGATTATTGATTTGGTATAATCGATTGTTTTACGTAAAATCTGGAAATGATTTTTTGAACGTTGCCAATAATCGATTGTTGACCTTGGACAATCGATTGTTAAGCGTAAAATCTGGGATTGATTTTTGGAACGATTGGCAAACAATCGATTGTGGCTTCCTGACAATCGATTGTCACAGAGTAAACTCAGCAACTCTTAATTGGCAATTAGGCAACGGTAATGCCAAGTTTTTCAACTATAAATACAGCTTCATTTCAGTGTTTTAAAAACAACAACACACAACAACTGATCATTCTATTGCTATAAGCTTGAATACTATTGTTTATCATTTTATATTCATTTCATAAAGCTTTTGAGAGCCAAAGTCTTGTCCATAGTTGTTGTGATCTTGAGCTTACTTCTTTTACTCATATCTACTCATTAAGGAGTGTTTTGTTTAGTGTTTAGTGTTTTGTACACTTGTAAGAGAATTGTGATTCTCTTGTTGTAAGGAACTTGTGTTTCCTTGGTTGAAGTCTTGGAGTGTTGTATCTCCGAGCAAAGGTGTTAAGGCTTGTGTCCTTAAGTTGTAAAGGTTTGTTGAGCACCCGTAAGCTTGACAAGTTAGTGGAAAATCTCGAGAGAGTCTCTCGGGGACTGGACTAGCCACGTGTTGTGGTGAACCAGAATACATCGGTGCGTTCTTTCCTTTTTGTTTATTTAACGCACTTAATTATTTCCTGCAAATTTTAATTTCCGCAAGTTTACGCTAAATTTTATTATAACGCTATTCACCCCCCCCCCCTCTAGCGTTAAGCGTATTATCTAACACTTTCCCGATGAGGAAGTAGCTTTCATAGGAGAGAATATCGCAGAATCCCATGACGGTTAAAGGATGTTTTTCGACAGGGCCGCAAATTTCAAAGGGGTTGTTATCGAAGTAGTCCTGGTATCAGAAATCGATCAGCATTACCCTGTATCCGCCAAACTTAGGTTCCCATGAACCAATAATATGGCTGAGTATGAAGCTTGCATCTTAGGCCATAAACTGGCCATTAATATGAACATTCAGGAGCTGCTAGTATCGGGGATTCAGACCTACTCATACACCGGGTCCGAGAGGAATGGGCAACCAAGAATTCCAATATACTCTCTTATTTGCACCACATACAAGAATTGAGAAAGAGGTTCAGGAAAACAGAATTCTGGCATGTTCCAAGAGTACAGAATGAGTTCGCTGAAGCCCTAGCTACTTTATCATCCATGATTCAGCATCCAGATACAAACTTAATCGCCCTATCCAGGTCGGGATTCAGGATCAACCGGTTTATTTTGCACATGTTGAGGAAGAAGCCAACGGAAAACCTTGGTTCCATGACATTAAAGAGTACCTGAAAATAGGAGAATACCTAGAGCTTGCTAAAGCTACTCAGAAGCGCACGCTTTGAAGGTTATCCAATAATTTCTTTCACAGCAGAGGAATCCTATATCAGAGGACTCCCGATTTGGGTATATTAAGGTGTGTCAATGCGACAGAAGCAACAAAGTTACTAAAAGAAGTGCACTCAGGGACGTGTGGATCGCACATGAACGGTTTTGTTCTGGAAAAGAAGATACTAAGGGCAAGATAATTCCGGATGACCATGGAAACAGACTGCATTCAGTATGTCCGAAGGTGTCACCGTTGTCAGATACATGCGGATATGATAAAGGTACCTCCAAATGAGCTCACCGCAACAAGTTCACCATGGTCGTTTGCTGCTTGGGGAAGGGATGTCACTGGGCCAATCGAGCCTGCTGCATCAAACGGACACATGTTCATTCTAGTGGCGATTGACTACTTCACTAAATGGGTTGAAGCTGCTTCATACAAAGTAGTACCAAGAAAGTCATGAGAGACTTTGTCAGAGATCGGGTTGTATGTCAGTTAGGTGTTCCAGAGTCAATCATCACTGATAATGGTTCCAATCTCAACATCGACTAGATGAAAGCAATGTGTGAAACTTTAAAAATCAGGCACAGGAACTCTACAGCTTACAGACCTCAGATAAATGGAGTTGTGGAAGCGGTCAACAAGATCATCAAGAAAATACTAAGGAAAATGATCGAAAAGCATAAGTAGTGGCATGAAAAGTTTTCATTCACTCTACTGGATTATCGTACTACAGTTCACACATCAACTGGGGCAACTCCCTACATGCTGGTTTATGGTAAAGAGGCAGTAATTCCCGCCGAGGTAGAGATTCCATCCTTGAGAATCATACAAAAAGCTGGGCTGGATGACGCAGAATGGGACAAGGTTCGATACGAGCAGTTAGCCCTTACAGATGGGAAAAGAATGAACACCGTCTGTCACGGTTGATTATATCAGAACAGAATTTCTAAAGCCTTTAACAAGAGAGTTCGACCAAGGAAGTTTACACCAGGATAGTTGGTGTTGAAGAAGATATTTCCACATCAAGACGAGGCCAAAGGGAAGTTCTCTTCCAACTGGCAGGTTCCGTACATGGTTCACCGGGTCCTAATCAAGGAGCCCTTTCCTCGCAGAAATGGATGGAGAAATCTGGTCAAAACAAATCAACTCAGATGCGGTGAAGAGATACTACATTTAGCCGTTATGATTTCTTTATGATGTAATTTGAACTAGGTCTGACCTCATTGCCGTTTAAGAGGGGATACGTAGGCAGCCCTATGGGTTTGGTCACATCATTAATAAAATATTATTTTCCCATATATTTGAAACTGGGGCAGAATTTTGAGGGGGACCCTCAAAATTCTGAAGTCAGCCTAATAATTTTCATATAAGCATCAACCTAGTAAATTCGGGCATAATTTTGAGAAGGACCCTCAAAATTCAAAGGTCAATCCACTTTCATTCATTCCGCACCACCGTCAACAACACCATCAAACTGGGGCAAAATTTTAAGGAGGACCCTCAAATTCCGGAGCCAACGAGGTTGTCGCTCCTTGAACCACGTTGCAGTTGGGGTTCATCATAAAATAAAAACTATCTTTTACTCTAATTTATGTACATTCATTTGCATCATATTTATCAAAGCTTGCATGAAATCATTTGGATTTCTATCTTTCAGCAACGCTGCCCCAAATGGTATAGAACGCCATGGGTCGAAGGATGCGAACAAACATCCCCCTTACAGAACTCATGATTTTTTCTTTGGATGCAGGAATAATGGGTGCAAATAGGCGATGCAGGATCCCTACAAAACAGAAGTTCCCGAAGCCACTATCTACCTCACAAAGGCTTACTATCAACATCAATTCTTCCCCAGCAGTCATTGATAGCACGATAATCTACCAACTAAGAAATCACCACCGTCCTCTCTTTTATATTTCTACGTCCTTCGAGGATAAGCTCTGCCTCCATCCTGCATTGCATAAGGCTACTCTCTGTCTTTCGAGGTTAACCGATACCTCCATCCTGCATAAGGCTATCTTCCACCATTCGAGACTAAGATCTGTCTCCATCTGCATTTTGCATTGCATAAGGGTATTTTCCGTCTTTCGAGACTAAGCTCTGTCTCCATCTTACATTGCATAAGGCTAGTTTCTGCCTTCCAAGGTTAAGTTATACCTCCATCTTGCATAAGGCTATCTGCCGCCTTTCGAGAATAAGCTCTCTCTCCATCTTGCACCTTGCATAAGGCTATCTGCTGCCTCTCGAGACTAAGCACTGTATCTATCTTGCATTGTGTAAGGCTATTCTCCGCCTTCCGAGGTTAGCCCTACCTCCATCTTCCATAAAGCTATTTTCTGCCTTTTGAGACTAACCTCTGTCTCCATCTTGCACCTTTCATAAGGCTATTCTCTGTCATCCGAGGCTAAGCTCTACCTCCATCTTATATAAAGATATCTTCTTCCTTTTGAGACTAAGCTCTGTCTCCATCTTGCATCTTTCATAAGGCTATCTTCTGCCTTCCGAGGTTAAGCTCTACCTCCTTTACTTTATTTTTCATTTGGGCTGAAATATCGCCACCCTATTTAACTTTGGATGAAATATCGCCGCCCTGCATTTTAAATTCCTGCCATGCTGAAAGATCGCCACCCTCTCCATTCATTCGGCTGAAATATTGCCACTTTTTCATGGGCTGAAATATCGCCAACTTATTCAAAGGCATTATAGTTCGGAGGCACCATCTACATGGCCCGAGAACACCATTTCATGGCTTGCAAATCTCTACCTTCATGCTCTTCACAGCCCAGACGTCATAGTCTGAGGACGCCATCCTAATCGTCCGAAGACAACATTCAGGGTCCAATAGGAACTTGCATCACGTTTAAATTATACAAAATATCCGCACATCGTTCATTTGCAATTACACAAACTGGCACGACTATCTCAGCAGGAGCGCTCCCGCTCCAGTTCTCCGCAGCTCTTCCGATCCTCGAACCCTTGCCGAATCTCAAACCCCGTGTCTTCCACCTTTTCAAATTTTCATTGGCATATTCCGCAATGGATCCTGAACTACATACGGCCTGATTCCTGTAAAACCAGCGATATTTAGGCAGATCATAAGCCAGAGCGCGGTCGAAATTCCCGTACAATTGTCACTTTCGGTCAAAATTGGTCATCTTGTCTTTACCTGATAACTCTTTCATCCTCCTAGGGTAAAGAGGGCCAACTGTTGATATCCAATTTTTACCTATGTATATTTGTACCCATAATACTTTCAAAATAGCTTGTGAATTCATATATAAGCATCCGCAAAAGGTTTGGTATTTTTATATAATTTTTCAAGCATTTCTAAAACCAATTTATAACTTATTTTGAACTATAAAATCCAATATTTAGCATTAAATCTTGTTATTTTATTAAATAAATTATTTTATTCTCTCATTTACATAAAATATAACTCTATGTAATTTTTACAGGATATTACAAAGCCCTTAGGTATTTTTAAATTAAAATTGCATTTAATTGCAATGTTAGCCTATTTATCAGTTTAATGAGTATCTCAAGTGAAAAATCGCTCATGGTATTTTTAATTAATCCCCAAACGTATTTATTATCTCAGTATTTTTATTGGATTTTTATAAAATCAATTAATATTTTTAGAAAATTAAATTAAGGGAAATTTAGGCATTTAAATAATAGCCATTTAACCTTTCAATTTTGGCCACATTTTAACTCAAATCCACCCCCCCCCCCCCAAATCACGACCCAATTAAAGAAATAACCCGACCCAAACCTATTTGGACTAACCCGCCCGGACCCCCTTTTAAAATCGTGGTCATTGATCATTTTGATCAATAGTCCACGATTGATCTTAACTTAATTAAACCTATGACTCATTTTGTCCTAAATCATTTATCTCAATCTGCCGCCCTTGTATCCCCTCTCACTCTTAGACACTCTCTAACTCTTCGTCTCCTTAGAATCTTTTGGTTCTCTCATGGCCTTCATCGCCATATCACCTCACTTCTCCCTCGCTCCTCTCGATTTCAGCAACCATGGAATCCCTATATCGTGGTTTTCTCTCTCAAGCTTGAAGCCTAGTAACTTCCGCCATTAAAGACGGTCACTGAAGCTCTATTTGGGGTATGTTTCCGATGTTTCTCTGGTGATCTTTGAATGATAATGTCGTATACGGCATTGTATACGAGTTTCAAGGCCAGGTTCTTCGTTTTCCTAATCTATTTGAAAACCCTAATTTTTCTCTTGAATCTATACGCTTTTAAATAACTCTTAGCTTGATTTTCTTGTTTTCTACTCTACTTCTACTTAGTTTCTACGGGTGTTTCAAATTTTTTGATGATTACCATTCTTCCAGATTAGGGTTTTTAACCATTTCTTCAAAATTGTTTCTTCTACTCTTTCTGAGTACTATGTAGTCGTTTGTGTTTGTTTATTTTACTTTTTTGTTCATTTCTTTAACAACTTGGGGTTCACACTGTAATCTCTATTTCTAGGGTTTCATAACCCCCTTTTAAAGTACTTCACTTTTCTGATTTTTAGCACCAATCAACGGCTCTCAGTACTACTTCTAAGTATTGTCTTAAAATTTGATGAAAACCCCTAACCTTACATGTTTGAATATGTATCTACCTATTTGCATGTTTCTTCTGGTTTCTCCTATGATCTTCGTGTTCTTTACTTTGTTTTCGGTCACTAGTGTCTCATTCCAATACAATGATGTTGTTCTTCTCTTAAGGATTTTCTGGTGATTTTATACTGACTCTTGTAGTCTCTGTAAGGCTGTAATTACAAACCTTAAATTATGATTTGTGTATTTCCTTATAGTCTTGGTATGGATTTTGAATTTCTTTCCTCTATCAGTGGGATATATTCCCCAATTAGATAACTGATTTCCCAAGTTTTCAATTTCAAAAATTATTTTCCACAATTAATGTGATATCTTTCCTTATATGTGTGCACAAATATGCTCATTTACTTGATTGACATATTTTCATATTTAAGTATCATGCACCTAGTCTGCAATATATACCTTCTACTATTAGTTGTTTCCTTGTGAGGTCAGGCCATACTTTGTGATTCCTTTCCTTCTTTAAAAGGACTACTTATTACCGTTTGCCTATGACTCCTTAATTAAAGGGGAGTCCTTATACTTGTTTGATTATGATTGATATCAGTTCCTTAAATATGAACTGATACCTTATTTGTTTACTTGTTTTAGTACTATAAATACTCCTAACCTTTCTCTTTTGAGAACAACACACACTGCTCTCACAACCAAAACTCTCTAAACTCTCTTTTTCTCAGCTATTACTATACTCGCTCATTTATTTCTTTAAACACTCAATTGGCTAAAAGCGAAGATTAAGTAACTTGATTGGTTACTTTGCACTGTTGGGTTTTATTTTTGTCTCTTGCAGCTACTATTCTCACATTATTGCTGCTATTCTCATATTGCTGCTACCATCTTCCTACTACTACTACTCCCAAATTGCTGCCTTCATCCTTTGCACACTTTGTTGTCCCTTTGTGCACTATTACATTGCTATTATATCCTATTTTTTGCAACTCGTATGTCACCTATTTGAGATAGAGTCTCCAAAACAACATGTTCCAATTAATTTTGCAATTCATATTATTTCTTGTGTGCTTTTATCTATGGTTTTGTTGCTATCTTTGTCGCTAGCATGTTACTTACTGGTCTACTAGTTTAACTTAGCATGTCTTTCCCCTATTCCCCTCTCCATGTCCCAATGCATGTTCTTCTTCCATGTGTACTACAGCTTCGCTACTTAACAGTTATGAAATCTCTCCATGAGGTTGACTATATTTGGGGTTTAGTACAATAAGAGCTAAACCTTTGTTTTAACTAGGTATGATTATTTCTGCCCAACATGTTGTCTGTTATCTCATTTATTTGCACTTTGCTTATATGCTCCTTTGCCCCCTCCCTGTCTCAATGGATGAGCCTTGCTACCATGCATTCTTGTCTGCTTGACTACTTGTTTAACCTAATTTTCTATTTGAAGCTAAGTGAAATAGAACTTGATAAGAAATATAACCTTTGGCTTGCAATCATATCTGATCACTTCTTCCAACATGTTGTCTGAATGTCTGTAATTCACTTTACTTATGTGTGTGTGTCCTTTCCCTTCCCCCTGTTTTTGATGCCCTGATGTCCTAAAAACTGAGCATTCTAAAATAATTTCAACTATTTCAACTGTTTCTTCAAAGTGCTTCAACATTTAAATTTTCCAAGCTGTTTCTTTTAAATTTCTCTCGACTGTTTTCAACTCTCTCAATTACAATCTCACCCTTGGATCTTTAGGGTCTGCCCCTTGGTGTAAGCACTGCCATGGGAGCCTTGAGCACCCATGGAACCCAGATGCACAAGGTTGGCACTTCCAATGTTTGAACTGTCTAATTGGGACATCTTTGGGTGCCTGGTATTGGCCAGGGGTTCGAACGAACCCGTAGGGAACTTTGCCGCATCCAGGCCTTGGCAATGGTTGTGAAACTCGGAAGGAATGAGGTTGGAGACGTTTGGTCCTGGCTGAAGGCTCTCTATAGAATAACTTCTTATTTTCGTTTTATCACTGTTGTACTTTTAATTACTTGGCTGTAAGAATTTGTAAGAACAACGGGGGATTAGAGTAAAATTGGGGAGTGTTATGCATGATTACTAAAGATATGGGTAGAAAGCATGTAATAGGGTTTATTCACATATTTGCATAATAGAAACCATGTGTAGGGCATGCATCTCACATATAGAATCATGCTCTTAGGGTTTTCTTTATTTCCCAACTTGTTATCTTTATAATTACAATCAGCTAACAACAAAACTATTGCTTCGCATTTAGATATCATGTTTTATGGCCTCTATATGCATTAGATATCATGTGCTTAGGGTATTCTTTTGTAACTGTTTGAATGCCTCACTAATCTTGCTAAATAAAAATGTAAAACGGGTTAGCTAACTCCCTCTTAAAATTCAAAAACTCTTGCATGCTCATTATTATTTTACGCCTAGGCAAACCTTAGGCTGGATAAAATGATAAAATGGGCTAATCATTTTCAACTTTTGTTCAAATTAATTCGCTCCGTCTGAATCCGTTTGTTTATGAAAGCCCTCTATAATTTTAACAACCTTCTGTCACATTTTAAAAATTCATCTATGCAAAAAACTTTTGCTGCATTTCCTGTCTAGACTAGACCCCTGTTTTAAATGTCTGCGTATTAACCTTTTCAAAAGACCAAGAGGCCTGTAATGTTTACTGTTTTGTAACTTCAAAATGCTTCCACGCTCATTCTTTTACTCTGCCTGACTAAAAGTGTTTTACTAGGCTTTTTCGAATGTTCCCAAAAGGACCTCTGCAGATTTCTAATGATAATGACTTATGTTTCTTCCCTCAAATTCTGAACATTTTTCTTTCTTACGTTATTCTGCAAACGCCACCGTTTCTATTTCAATTCATACATAAGTTTTTAAAACTCTCCCCCTTCCTTAGACCTTACATGTGTTTGAGACGTGCTAATTATGTGTTCTCTTGTAGAGGGTAAATTGAGCCTTTACATGTCTTATATTGTTCCGTTATATGCAAGTCGTATTTGTTTTTGTATGTCGCCTAGTATTTTAACCTTTAAACTTAAGGGTTCGTCTTAGTTCCAACCTTACAGAAATAGTGATCCTAAATGCCCTCTGGGATCTATAGGACGGGACGCGTAATAGCACGCAATAAGCATTTGTGACCAATTCACATGCTTAAATAACCTCTAAGGTGTGGTAAGGGTAGAATATGGAGATGATGACGATGTGATAATATCATAAAGTGACCCCTCTTTGAGAATATGTGCAAGATATTGCATCGAATGATCCATATTATAGTTAAACCTAAGACCCTTCTTTCTCTTATGTGCTTTATTTAAATACTTTCTTAATGCTTTTCATATTAATCCTCTCTCTTATTTAAAACTTACGACCTTCCCTTTCTTTAAAGCTTTCAAGTTATGTGAATGTCTTATATGTGAACCTTATTTGCTTAATTGCTTCATCTCTTTATGAAGTAACAATTAGCACGGTCGGGAACCACATTTGTGGATCTTGAGGGGTGCCTAAACCATTCCCCTCGAGATAATTTCAAGCCCTTACCCAGCCCTGGTTTCTCTCTCAAAAAACACTCTCTTCATCTTAAGGTGTCCTAATGCACTATAATCATTAGGTGGCGACTCTTCCAACTCCGTGACCCAATTTCCAAACGGGAAATAGAGTTGTTTTGCCCATAATATCGGACAACCCAATTTCACTTTTTTGAATAAAAGGGGCGTCGACGGCATATACTGATGAACCAGGTTCGTCAAGTAAAACTTCTCTTGATCATGCCTCAAATATCATAATAGAAAAACATTGTAAGAGATTAGTGAGTCATATAAACATGTGTCACGTGAGTATACTAGTTAAAGTATGAGAGATAGTAATAATTAGTCCATATAAATACATAGAAATAAGAACTACTAACAAAAATATTTGTTTTCCATTTTTTTCATTGTGCATTCTGAACTGGACACTTATTGCTGATCTTAATCATCCCTAATTCACCATGTTGTCGACGCCCCATTTTCTCGCGAAGGCAGGTTTCGACATTATGGACAAAACAACTCTTTTATTCCCTTTTGAGGAATCGGGTTATGGATTTTGGAGAGTCGCCACCTAATGGTAATAGTGCATTAGAACACTTACAGAAAAGAAAAATATTTGTTGAAAGAAAGCCATAATTTGGGTAAGGGCTTGAGATTATCTCGAAGGGAAGGTGTTAGGAACCCCTTAAGATCCATTATTGTGGTTCACGGCCATGCTTAATTGTGACTTTAAGAAGAATGCAAATAAACAAGCAAAGTTTGCACATAGGAAGCGTAAACAAAATAAAAATTTTGAAATAAGAAAGATACAAGTGATTTTGAAAAGGGAAAGCTTAGTTGAAGAGAACATTTATTTATGAAAACATCAATAAATAAATAAAGAGAAAAGGGTCCTACAGTTAAATATAAGGATCACTTTGGTGCTATACCCAGCAATCATTCTAACACGAGATATTAGCGCACCGATCATCATATTCATATTCTACCCTTCCCACCCCTTTAAGGTATTCAAATGCGATTAGTCTCATTTTACTTATTGCATGCTAGTACCCGTTCAAACCTATCAGTCTCGGGGTATTAATACTTATAATCCTAAAGGGAAAGAAAAGGGGTAGAGGCATATATAGGGGTTTAAAAGGACAAAATACTAGTTTCGTCAATCAAAACAAATAACAAGTAAGGTGATTGACAAAAAAACATACAAGGCTCACATAAAGCCCCGTAAATCAGATAACACTTAGTTTAGCATGCCTTATATATCCTAGTTGGTCTTAAATTAAAACTTAAGCGGCAGACAGACCAGTTTAACACATAGAATTAGATAAAAGGTCTACATTAGGAAACTTGGATCCAATTGCTAGGAATTGGAGTATTTTAACGAATTACTGATTACGGGCCTAATATAGAAAAGTTCAGAAAAAGAAGCAGAAGCTTGTAGAAGTTCAAAAAGGTTTCAAAAATCGACAGGACTGTTTAAGGAAATGTACAGTAGAGGTTTCAGAAGTAAAGTGCTTATAAAAGGAAAAGGGAGTTTGAAAGTTGTTTTTAAAGTAAATAAAAATTCAGACTGAGAATTGGAAAACGATTTTAGAGATAGAAATGCAAGTTTTAATGTTGCAGACAGGTTTGGATGAATTGTTGAAAACGTTAAAAATAATTGCCAAATTACTACTTACATAACTTAAGCGAACTTCAGATCCTATAGGCAAGATATCTACTTTAATTTTATTGACTCATTGCTATTCTAAACGTTTAAAGGAAGCGAGTATTGGATTACCCTATTGTTTGCCTATCTTTTATGCATTTCTATAAGCATGGTTTCTATATGCTTGAATAAAAAAATCTGAAACCTATAGACATGATCTCTAGGTGATTTAAAGTATTAAACCTGTAGGCATGATATCTAAGTGGTCGAATTCGAACTTTGATACCCTATAGGTATCATATCTAGATGATTTAATTGCAATATGAATCCTATGAGCATGATATTAGTGATTGAACAACAATGTTGATCATGTAGGCATGGTATCTACCCTTTGACATATGCAAGCAAATATAAAATCCCTCCCATCCCCTTTACTAATGTACTCCCCGAGTTCTTTTTACAAAGTTATTATTACAGAACTAGAAGTAATAAAGTAATTAAACTATATCATAGCCCACAACTAGATCCAAACTTCCTAATGCAATCTCAATATCCAATACAGTGCTTCACCAAATCGCTATTCTAGATTCCAATGCCTTCTCTTTATTCAGAATGTTTCAAAGTTCCAAGGAGCTTCAAGAGCTCGGGCAATGCTTACACTCTGATGAGTGAATATTGTAACAGAGTAGTGAAAGTGCGGAATTACCAGCCCTCAGGCATCCAAGTTTAGAGGGAACTCCAGGGTCCCTAAGCATGGCTTACCCAAGGGGGTAGAACTTAAGAACTAGGAATAAGTGCAAAGTGTCTTAGAATCTCAGCAGGAGGTGGTCATACCCAGCCATGGTATAGACTGGCACACCCTTGACCCCTTGCTCAGATTCAAACAAATAAGAGCAGCCTCTTAGAGAATCAGACTTAGGTCTGAATGGTGATAAGGGCACCAATAGACCCAAATTAAAACTCAACACATACAGAGGAGAGGAATGAGAAAGCAATTGAGTAAAGACTTAGGATAGTCTAATTATGGATCACAGACAACAATTCAAAGTGCTGCCATGGTTCAAGACAATACTCACATATAAAGGGAATAGGGGGAAAGGGTTAAAAGCATAACATAAAGAAGCATAGCAAGCTTGAATATAATCACATAATGCAGGAAAGCATAAGTAAATACACAAAGAAAGAAATGTAGAAGAGGAGAAGTTGAACATATAACAAAGAGGGTGCTATTTAGCTAGGAAAACATACCAGTCGCAAGTTTTAGAACAACAGAATAGCAACAGCAAACAAACAGCCAGGCAGTTAACAGGAACAAACTCAAGGAACTTCAACAAGTACTTGGGAGTTCATAGAAACTCCAAGAGACTCAGACAGCAAGAGAGAAAGGAACAGAGTGCTCAGCAGTAGTATAGAAAATGGAGAGTAGTAATAGTAGTAGAGAGTAGTAAAGAATATTTCAAGGCTGAGATGTTTGTGTCAAATTGTTTTTTTAAGTTAATTGATTAATGAGTGAAGAGAGGAGCATGTATTTATACTTGAAGTCAGGTAGGTAAGGAAGGAAAGAAAATAATCAAGTATTAATTAGAAAACAATCAGTAGAAGAAAATTCCTTTGATTAAGAAGTTCAAATTTGAACGGTAAAAGGGGCAGAAGCTATTTTAAAAAAAAAGAATCAAGTAGCATATCATGCACATCATGCAAATAAAGGGTAAATACATTGGGGAATGTTTGAAACACACGGTTAAATAAATAAGGCATGAAGTAAATCAACTGGTACACAGTAAATCAGGGAATCAAAGATTCAAATTCAATAATGAACCAAGTCAGAAAATAAGGGAATAGGAAGGTTTAATTTAGACAAGGAAAGAATCAATCAAGTTCACACCATGGCAATCTGAAATCAATCCCCAAAATCAAAAGTTACTCTGAGAGGAAAAAATATACATATAAAGAGTGCATATGTTTTGAACATGCGAGGCTAGATTCAAAACAAAGAAAAGTGTCATGCAACAAAAATCAGTGAGTAGGGAACTATTAGGTAAGGGGGAGCATCATATGGCATGCAAAAAGTCAGGTAAAAGGTCTTGCAAAGCTGAGCAAGAGTCAGAATCACATAGAGAAAAAAAGATGAGTTCAGAAATTAGGGTTTTGAAATGAAATTAACTCACACACAAGTGGTCTGAAAAATCCCAAATTCTAGGGTTTCCGCCATTAATCAGGTGTAAAAACAAAAGCAAAATTATCTGGAAAAAGTAACAACGAAACAAGTTCAAAAGACCCAAAGTAACTAAAACCTTAAATATTTCGAGAAAACATAATACGGTAACAAAATATTGTAAAAGAACCCAAAGAGTGATGGTAGAAGATAGCATGGTAGAAGAAAACACATAGAAAATCATAGTAGATACACATAGGAGTCACAGTAGAACAAGTAAAATCAAAGAATCCCTAAGTCGGAGAAGATGAATAGTTTTTGAAAGAAAAGTTTGGAAAGAGACTTAAGAAATTGTTTGAAAACCTTAAAATAAACACGGATCTAGAGCAGATCTTTAGAAAAAATAGGAAAACCTTGAAGGCTAGCGTTTCAGAAGAACCCTAGAAGAGAGAAAGGCTTGGAAAAGGGTCTGCTCCGAGTTGAACGAGTCATAGATGGACTCATAGAGCTAGGATATGGCGGAGTTGAGTCGGAGATGACCGTAACACTCGAATCGGTGGCGATCTGAGTGAAGGCCTTCAAACTCGAACCTTAAATATTAAAGTAACAGGGGTATGAGGGCACATGGGGGTAAGTATAGGCCACCTAGGACTTGGGATGCCATAGATTCTTGTGAAACAAGGTGCAAATCGGCAGAGTAGGGCTAGGGTTTCAGAGGTGGATTAGAGAGATTTTGAGAGGAGAAGGGATTCTAGGGGCGGCTATTTGGATAAATGACTAGGGTTAGGGTGGGCTGGTGAATTAAAAAGGAATGAGAGAATCGTGGCCGTTGATCATTTTGATCAACGACCTAGATTAAAGGATGACCGGGTGGGTTTGGCATTGGGTCAAGGGGCCAAGTAATTAGTTCATTTTAATTGGGGTTTAATTTGTGGACAAATGTGGATAATATTATAATGGAAGTGGGCTAGCTTTTAAATAGCCACTTTCTCCATTTTTAATTAATTAAAATAGTTAAAAAATAATTTAAAAACAAGTTAAAAGCACTGAACTAGTTAATAATATATAAAAATTAATCTAAAAATATCTGGAAATTTTATAATTATAAAATGCGATTAATTATAACATAGGCTATAATTGCAATTAATAACAATTTAGCTTAAAAATATTAAATAAATTTATAAAAAATATGCAAATATCACCTTAATTATATTTGGTGTAAATGTAATGGTAGAAAATCAATGGCTCGCAAAAATGACAATTTGGAAATAATTATTGAGGTTTTATACTGTTAACAACAAACAATAAATCAGTTCTAAAAATCTTAAAAAATTAGGAAAAATACTAGACCTTTGGGGATGCTTGTATATACATGTGCATGTTATTTTTAAAGTATTTTGAGTATAAAAATACATAGGAAAAAATTGGATATCAACACATGTTCCTTTTAAAGTTTTCTCTACTTAGTGCTTAAGTGAAGATGCCAGCTATTTGTTTATCTGTAGCATAGAATTCTATGGAGGTTAACCCTTTCTCATAGTTATATCTTAAGAAGTGGTGTCTACGTCTATGTGCTTGGTCATTTTATGGTAAGCAGGGTTCTTTGTCATACTTATAGCACTAGTGTTATCACAAAATATTGCCATACATCCCACTTCAATTCGAAAGTCTACCAGCTGTTGTTTGGTCCATAGCAATTGAGTACAACAAGAAGCAGCAACAACATATTTATCTTCAGGGGTATATAGGGCTACTGAATTTTGCTTTTTGGTAGCCCATGACACTAGACATCACGCTAGGAAATGTGGCATACCTGAAGTGCTCTTCCTATCCGCTAAGAAACATGTATAATCAACATCAGCATATCCTACTAGATCAAAATTACTACTTTGGGATACCAAAGACACAAATCTGTGGTGCCTTTCAGATATCTCAATATCCTCTTGACAGCAGACAAGTATTACTCCTTTACATTTACCTGGAAACGAGTACAAAGCCCTACACTGAAAACAATGTTAGGTCTGTTGGCAGTAAGGTACAAAAGTGAACCAATCATACCCTTATACACCTTTTGATCAACTGAAGAGCCAGGTTCATCAATATCTAATTTAATGGAAATTACAATAGTTGTATCTATTTATTTGGAGTCCTACATTTTAAAACTTTTTATTAGGTTTTTGTATACTTTTGCTGATAGATCATGGTCCCATTTGGGCTTTGTTTGATCTGCAAGTCTAGGAAGAAATTTAGTTCACCCATCATACTCATTTTAAACTCACTTCCCATTAATTTTGCAAAGTCCTTACTCAAACTATCAGCAGTGACCCCAATTTATTATATCATCAACATATATTTGCACAACAAGCAGGTCTTTTAGGAACAAAGTGATGTCAATTTTACCTCTTTTGTACCATGCTCCAGTATGGGTTTTGGTAGTCGTTCATACCATGCTGTTGGGGCCTGTTTTAGCCTATATAGAGCCTTCTCCAGTTTGAACATATGCTCAGGACATTCCTTGCTTTCAAATCCTGGAGGTTGTTTCACAAATACTTCTTCCTTGAGATAGCCATTTAGGAAAGCACTTTTGACATCCATATGATGGAGAGTGAAATCCATATGCTGAAAAAGCAATGAGGAGTCTGATTTCCTCTAGTCTTGCAACTGGAGCAAAGGACTCATCATAGTCAATGGCTTCCTCTTGCCTGTAACCCTGAACCACCAGCCTTGCCTTGCTCTTGTAACAGTTCCATCTTCATCAAGTTTATTCCTGAAGACCCATTTTGTACCAATGATTGATCTGTCTTTAGGTCTAGGAACTAGATGTCAGACTTGACTTCTTTCAAATTGATTGAGTTCCTCCTGCACAACATTGACATATGCATCCTATAAATCCTCAACAACATTTTTAGGTTCAATAACAGATAGAAAAGCATAAAATACACTCAAATTCTTTAGTTGCAATCTAGTTTTGACTCGAGATGTTGGGTCATTAATGATGTTCTCAATGGGAAGAGAACTTCGATACTTGTGAGATTTCACCCCCAACTAGTTTCTACTAGATGATTATCATGTGTTTTGTTGCTGAGGAACAGGTCCATAGACAGGTTCTTTTAGAAAGTTTGTTTTATTTTCTCTCTGATTAGTTCGCCCTGTTAGGTTGCCCGGAGCGGAAGAACCTGTTCCATCACATGTTCCTTCTTTTGAAGCTACTTCAGTCAATTCTTTTACCAGATCAATGGCTTCATCTTCGTGTTCCTGTCTCTCGGAAAGAGTGTTAATTTTGTCAAATACAACATGTACACTTTCTTCTATACACAATGTTCTTTTATTGAATACTTTATATACTTTGCTATGTGAACAATATCCCAAGAATACTCCCTCGTCACTTCTGGGATCAAACTTACCTAGGGAGTCTTTTCCATTATTATGCACATAGCACTTGCAACCAAATGACCTAAGATGGGATATGTTTGGTTTTCTCCCTTTAAGTAACTCATAGGGAGTCTTCTCAACAAGAGGACTAGTCATGCATATATTGATTATGTAGCATGCAGTGTTTACAACCTCTGCCCAGAAGCTGTGGGGTAATTTACTTGAGAGAAGCATGGTCCATGCAATATCCTCAAAGGTTCTGTTCTTTCTTTCAACTACTCAATTTTGCTGAGGAGTTCTATGGGCAGATAATTTTTTATCTGTACCATTTCATCACAATATTCAGTAAATTTTACATTTTCAAATTCAGTTCCATGATCAGACCTAATGGATGCAAGCTGATTTCCTAATTGTTTCTGAGTATTTTTAACAAAGGCAGTAAACATTTCAAATGCCTCATCTTTAGATATCAGAAATAGTGCCCAAGTAACTGTAGAATAATCATTAACAAACACCATCACATATTTCATTCCACCTCTGCTCATGGTTCTCATTGGACCACAAAGATCCATATGAACCAGTTCCAACGTCTTTGACATACTTACAATTTTTTTAGATTTGAAGGATGACCTTACCTGCTTCCCCCTTGAACATGCATCACAAATTATGTCTTCCTTGAGCTTGATGCTAGGTAACCTTATCACCATGTCCTTTGAGAATAATTTGTTTAGTTGATTTAGTTTAGCATGGACAAGTCTTTTGTGCCACAGGAGGGGATCATCAAATCAGCTACTGATCTATTGTTGCTTGACCCTTCGAGTACTTGTTCCGCAGGAGGAACCGTCTCTGGCGCCGCTGTGCTGGGGGTTCTTCGGTGGATTTTTAGCTAAGAGATTTCTAGTTGTTGTGCCTGTAACATTCAAAAATAACATAAAGACTAACTTCCTTTTCTTCTCGGGCCGGGGTTTTTGGTGCTTCCTATTGGTCATGGTGTCGTATGCTCCTATCGGTGTGAGATGTTTCGTTGAGTTGTTGTGCGTCCTGTGAATCTGCGTCTGCTCGGATCGGTCCGGGAGCGATATCACGATTCTGCGAAGGTGCTCCAGCCGGGACAACCATGCAATTTTACTCGTAACTTTTGAGGTCATCGTTCTCAACTCTATTTATGAGTTGGATATTTTGTTCTGAAATCAAAGGATATTGGACAAGAAAAAGTTCGAAAGATATCGTGCGTTTTTGCGATGAAACCAGCAGAAAAATAATCACTATTATTTGTAGCTCAACGGTGGGCACCAAATGCTTACCGCAAAAATGTTAACAACAATTAAGTTTGTAAAAAGGATTCTGAAAATATGTGATCTATTCCTGAGCTAGTTGTTAAAGTAGTTAATGCTACGAACATGAAATCTGATGATAAAATGTGAGCTAATACGAGGCAGTAATCAAACCAAAGGGTTTTCTTGCCTGAGTGAAGAGATGGTCGATGGTACCTTTGATGTCGGCATTGGTATAGATATCGGACTATCGTGGATTTCCGGGGATGGGATAACAGTAAAGATGCAATGATATAGGGCTCTTTCGGCTAAAAATAAGCAATAGAATAAAGAACCAGTTAAAAGGCAATGAATATAGGAGCGGCCTCGGGCCATTACCAAGTGATGAGAAGAATGGGTTGAGATAAATAACGTTGAGCCAAGGGGAATAAGCAATTTTAAATAAGGGAGAGAGAGAGAGAGAGAGAGAGAGAGAGAGTGAGAGAGAGAGAGAGAGAGAGAGAGAGAGAGAGAGAGAGAAGATATTATTGCAGTAGTGTAAGATAATTGGAGCTCTATCTTACAAGGTGTTGATTACCCCCCTTTTATAGAAAGGGGACGCCCAAACTTAGTACAAAATACTTAGTATGACAGAAAAGAATGAGATGTGATAGCCCGTCAGTTTGACGTTGTAAGAGGGATAGCGTCGAGCTTCTTGAATAGATTTGATTGACCCATGGTTAATTCCTCAAGGAATTTTTGCACTCGTTAGGGCCTCAACTAATGTTTAATCTTCGCAGGGCTTCGACAGGTTTTGAGGGAAGCGACTAACCCGAGATCTCGTGCTTTCGGGGTCACTCTCTGAGCATTATGTCAGGGGAAATTGGTTCCCCAGTTTTCACCGCACACAACTCAGTACTCAACACTTGGCACTCGGCTCTCGGCTCTCGGCACTTAACTCTTGCACTCAGCAGGTACCTGTACTCACATGAGGTGTGCAGACTCCGGAGGGACTCCGTTAGCACAAACGCTATATCAACCCAATCATGGCATAAATCAATTAGGCCCTCATCCTCACTGAAGCATAAATCAATAAAACATGATATAGCATGCAGCCTGATCCAATGAATATCCTCACAATCAGGCCCTCGGCCTCATTCAGTCAACAATCTCTCTTATCTCTCGGGCTCTTAGATCATAGGAAATCAACCCAAACAGCAGTAACATGATGTATCGAATAGAATAACAGAGTGTGAGATATGATATGCAAGAAAAAACTATAAATCAGTATAAATTGTGATTTAGTATAAATAACCCAAAATTTCCTTATACAATATCAACGGAGAATTAAAGAAGTTTATATTAAAAATGATTGAAATCATAAACAGCCCCTCGGGACAAACATGTATTGTAAACCGCCCCTCGGGCATAATATTAACAGAACCAGCCCCTTTGGCTACCTCACAATCACTCGTAATTAGCCCTTTAGGCAACAACATAAACCAAGTACAGCCCTTCGAGCAACATCATATCACTCACACTGGGTACTCGCGCTCACTGGGAGTGTAAAGACTCCGGAGGGGCTCCTACAGCTCAAGCGCTATAACAAGTCATCTCGTGGCATAGTAAACTAGGCCCTCGACCTCTCATATATCACAAAGCAATACAACATATTGCGGTGTGTAGACCGACCAATGATATCCTCACAACACGGGCTCTCACTTAGTTAGAAACCTCTCAAGCCACTCGGGCTAATAGTAATACAGGGCGCTCAACCCAAAATATTATTTATAGTATCAAAACGGAGTAAATAAGGTTGAATTATGAAATCTGTAAGACAAGGCATGAGTGAGAACATATATTAAATCAAAACAGTGAGGAATACTAATAAAAAGCCCCTAAGGATCCAAACAGCTTGCCACGAGGCCCAAATATGGCATTCAGCCAAGAACATAATAATAATTTCCAATACACAATAGTATCAAATAGTTCTCAGCCAAATATGTGACTTATTAGTCGTACGGGACAGATCAAGTCACAATACCCAATGGTGCATGCACCTACTCTCATCATCTAGCGTGTCTGTCACCTCAAATTAGTGAAAAAAATGTAAAATTTGCGGTTTCATACCATCAGGAAAACATTTACAATCATTACTTGCCTCAAACTGGATCAAACTCTAACCCGCGAGGCCATTGCCTCTCGACTTGGCTTCAAAATGCTCTAAATCTAACCAAAACCTTTATCACATCATTAATACACACTAAAGGAACAAAGTCCAAACAAAAATAACCAAATTAACTCAAAATCTCGAAATTGGCAAAACCTAATCCCTGGGCCAACATCTTGAAATCTGATAAAAATTGCAACATCGGAATCCTTATCTCCTCATGAGTTTATACATACCAAATTCAACAAAATCGGACCTCAAATGACTCCTCAAATTCCCAATCAAAGCTCTCCAAAACTCTTGCCCTAACCTTGAATTTCACCCCAAATTCCCTTCTAGTTTCAGGATTAAGTAGTGAAAAAATCATCATAAACACCAAAGACAAAGCCCAAGCAGCTTATCTCACTGAAACCCCTCAATTCTTCTTTGAATTCCTAGCTTGGAGCGCGGTAGTATAAAATTCTACGTTGCTTTTGGTAATTTTATCATAACTTTATGTAGGAATGTCCGATTGACGAATGGTTTTAAGCGTTGGAAACTAGAATCAAAGACCTTTCATTACCACATAAAGCCTTATACATAACTAGATGTTCTTGTTCAAAGTGGGGACTAGTGCAAGCTCATTGAGAATTTTAGCCTATTGTGAACCTTTCCAATATTTCTTAGACCTAGGCCTTTCCTTGGACCTCAAATTACTTATCATATGACTTATACACATATTTACAAAGTACAACTGTTGCACACCATGTTAATAATACATAAAATATTATAGTAAGCCTACGTGGCACCACGAAATCCTAGGTTACTTAGCAAAAATTTTCCAGGGCCTTACGAAATGATGACTTAAGGAAGGTTAAAATGAGCTTTATACAAAAAGGATAAAAGGTAAGAATTATAAAAGAGCACTTAACAAAAGCTCAAGACCGAATATGATAAAAAAATGAAAGTGGAATTTTTCCTACTCCGATGCACTTTCTCTAATAATCTGGCCAGTTGTTTCATCCCTCATTTCTGCTTCTTATGATGTTCAATTGTATTTCAAAATATCCTGTTGGCGGTGTTGTGTTCGGAGTGGTCTTGGAGTGGAATAAGACATTTAGTCTCTTATTTGGAAGCATTAGTTGGAAAAGTCAATTAGAAGTATAGTAGTGAGTAAATGATCTCACAAATTGTTTTTTATGTTTCGAATAGCTTTGTTAGGTAATTTGGGACATAGAATTGTGTTCGGAATGTATTTTGGAGGTCTGTGGTAGATTTAGGTTTGAATTTACGAAATTTGAAATTTGGAGTTTTTCGATTGGCAAAGAAAATCTTGATATCCGGGTCGGGTCGAAATTTCGAAAATTTGACTAGGTCCGTGGTGTAATTCCTGATGTGTCTGCAAAATTTTAGGTAATTCAGATGATGTTTGATAGGATTTTGCATCGTTTGCAGAATTCAGAAGTTTTCGAATATCGTTAGGCTTGAATCCGAGGGTGATTTGATGCTTGGATATTGTTATTAGTGTTCCGAAGTTTGGAATAAGTTTGAATGGCGATATGTAACTTGATGGCAATTTTGGTTGAGGTTTGGTCAAAATTGTTGTTGCTTCTGTTGTTTCTGCACCTGCAGAGTTGGAATCGCATGTGCGATAATCGCAGAAGCGGGAAGCAACAGAAAATGCGGAGTTTGTCGGGGGAACGGAGGGATTGACTACACCTCCGAGCCCGCAGGTGCAAGGCCTGGGCGTAGGTGCGGAAGTTGGAGCCTTAAGTGATAATCGTAGGTGCAGTCCAAAATCACACAAAAATGGAGAAAGAATTGCTGAAAATCGCGAAGGGACCATCTTATACCTTCTGCCGAGTACTTTCTCACCTGCGGCCAGCGCGGCAGTGCAGATTATCAGAGAACCCCCAATTTTGTTTCTTAAAATAGTTTCTATTACTACGGTGCACCACGCGCCGTCCCATGCAGCGTGACAGTACAAAAATTGGGTTTTTAAGACCTGAACTCCATTTCATTTAACTCGTTAGGGTTCATATTTTTGGGTATTTTCTTCTGATATTAGAGAGAAGTGAGGGCATATAGAGAGAGAAAGATGGGTCCTAACTCTTAATCATCAAAATCTTCATCAAGTCTTCAAGAATCAAGAAAGATAACCTTAGATTGTCTTTCATCCGGGTAAGTTCTACTTCTAAAAATTTTATACAAGGAGTTATGAGTTCAAAGTATATAGTTAGGCTAGAAACAGGCCATGCACGTGTCAATAAACTATAGTATGTGGAATTAATGCACTAGTTTGGGTAATTCTTCATGAATTTTTGAAAGGGAAGAAGGAGTCTCCATTGTAGGGCCTTGTAGTCTACTTCATCTTGTAGGTGTTTGATGATATTTCTATGAGGGTTACACCATGGGTAATCTTTCTAATTATTAAATGATTTTTGCTATTTCCTTATAGATTGTGATTGCTAGATGTGTTGGTGTATTCAAAAAAATTAAGGGAAAGCTCTTTGAGGTATGTATGGCTAATTTTGATCTTTGTAAAATCGCCTTGTTTGATGTACGAATATTTGGTATGTGATATCTACGGGGATGGTTTGTGAAATTATTTTGATTGATTTGATTTGAGTGTTTGTGGTTAAGTCTCCCGATATAATGGTGCAAGTAATTCGCAATAAACTAAATGCGTGATTGTAAAAGTGTTATGTGGTAAGAGTTTGGAAACAAATGATGGAAGGAAATCATAAATGATGCAAATGCAACAACTGTGGTAATAACATGGCTTGTTGTGGGTTATTATTGTGGTGACTTAAATTGCATGCGAATTGTTTAAAATGATGGAAAAAGGTACTGATGGCTCTGGAAAAATTCTTGTTAATTGTTGTCATTTTTCTTTGAGAATGTTGTTGTTGTTGTTCTTTATGAGTTATTGTTGTTGTGTTGTTTGTGAATTGTAACAATACTATGGGATCGGGTTGTGCGCCGCAACACGAAGTTATAAGGTGCGGGAGTTGGTGATAATGGTGGCCGAGGTAATAAAGGTGGAAAGTGATAGAAATTACTATTGAAATGCAAATATGAGCAGATTGTGAAATCCTTGATGTGGAAATATGGAAGGAGAAATAGGAAAGTTTGTAAACTTGTTTGGCTTTACTGTTCCTTACATGCATGTTTGGTTGCTGTTTCTATTACTATTTTCTACTTGCGTATGGATTGATTTTACTTGGGCAAGTATTGAAATGAAAATATGAGAAAATTTGTGAAATCAGTGATGTGATAATGTTGAAGGGGAAAAAGGCGAGATTGTAAACTTGTTTGGCCTGACTGTTCCTTAAATGTGTATTCAATTATTTATTTTGTTATTGCTTGCTACTTGTGTCGGTTTGAGTTTACTTACGGCAAGGTTTGTTCATACATACCAGTGCAATTCAAATGTACTGATGTCCCTTTTTCCGGGGCACTACATTCGTGTTATGATTGTAGGTGGATCTATAGCAGGTGCTCTAGTCCATCGACCGTAGCTCCCCTTCACTTTACGTCAGATGTATTAGTGAGCCCATTTCTTCTTGGGGCCTAGCGTGGCTCATGCCACTTTTTATTTTGGAGTCTTGTTTTGATTTTTAGTGAAAGGTATAGTTGGAACCTTGTTACCGGCAAGTATTATATCACCCTTTTATATCCTTAGAGGCTCCATAGACAGTAAATGTGGGTTGCGATCTTATGTAAATATGTATTTTGTATGCTCGGTGATGCAAGTTGTAAACGTTCATAGAGTGACTATGTATGTTTTGTAAAAAGGTGTAGTAATTATAAATGGCAAATTCATTTGACTAATGACTAATGAGAACACGGGGTAATACGTGGGATATGAAAGGCACTCAGGTCCGATGGACTTGGGCTACCCAGTCGGTTGCCGGTCATGTCCCTCAAATTTGGAGAATGAAAAACTTGGTATTAGAGCCTAATGTTTTAAAGCGTCCTACGATGTCTCAAAGCTCTGTCTAGTAGAGTCCTTCTTATCGGTATGTTGCCGATCACATCTATAAGTTGGAGGCTATTCGGATATTTAGGAATTTCACCATTCTTTGATACTCCAATAGTGCGATAGAGCTCAAGATAGGGAGTTGATTTCCTCTCTAAGTCTTATTCTTAAGATTGGTAACCTTGATGCTGTAATCTTCAAATTAGAAGCATGTAAGGAGGGATTGATCCCACCATTAAGTCCAAGTGGATTCCCCAAGGAGTTTTTAGGAGAATATATTGAGTTGTGGATGGATTGGTAAAACATATCGCTAAGAGGGGAGTGTCCTTCTCCTATTGATGTCTCTGCACCATCAGATCATGTAGTATATCAGTATGTTACCTACGTATGTTATGGATGTGGAGTCGAGGGTTATCGATTAAGCTATTGCCGTATCAACTAAACATCATTAATGTATATGTACGTCCATATGGAAGTGTGTTTATGAACATGGTCTTAACAAGGTGTTGAATAACAAAACATTGTGTGTATCGACTCTTTGAACGAGATGCATTATTCGTGAATCCACTCTAGTACGAATCCTCTTATTTTCATTCTTGTGGAATTCAGTTCTTTAATTATGCCCTTGAAATGAGTTATAACTCAAGGATTGATACTTCCTACTTGATTTTCCTAAATTCTCACCAAGGGACTATATCCGATGAATTTCTTATAGAATCTTTTTATTTAAATGGACAAAATCTACTAGTTTGTGGCTATTCCAACACCATCATAAAGTTTACCTATGTGATGTCAAGTTCCATGCAAAGCGTCCCATCATTGCGATCCTGCTCGAGTCACTCTTTTACTTAGTTGTGTATATGGCTTATATGGTTTGAACTGTAAATCTACTATCTTGCAAATATAATCATGAAAGCTTCTCACTGCCTAGTAACTTAAGAGCATACCATAACACCTCACATGAGTGCATGTCAATCGAAATGGTTACCGTGTGCAAAAAGTCTCTCTGAAAAAAATTGAGATCCTCACGTCCACATCATAGGAAGATCATGTGTCTCCATAACATTCATATCCACTTAGGATATCCTACAGTAAGTAGCTCACTTCGTCCTAGTATTGTGGTTGCTCGTGGCATGGTTGTATGTTGCAATTGGGAGTTAATATAGCATAGGCATGTCCAGGGCATAACATATGTTTGCTTTCTCCTTACATCTCCATAACATGTGTTCATTGTGTTCTTTTGTTAGTAAATTCATTGTGCTAGTTTCCTCACACTTGTTCGATAACCATGAGAGAACATATCCTTCTATGGGTCATTGTAACACTTCCATTTTACATAGGGGCTCTCCGTCAAGGCAAAGCAAACCTTTGGGGGTTATTATATCACAACGCTTGTTTCTCATACTCTTTTGTATTTCATTAGCATCTATCTGGGTGGTTCTCAAATTAAAATCCATGAAGAACTCATTATGAACATCTACAAACCCTCAATGATTATTGTATACTACCCCATTGGGTTCCCATATCACTTCACATCCATCAGGGTTGATAGCATGCCACAATTCATGAAATTGAATGATCTCTTTCCGATCATGGATTATCTACATTTTGCTATTCCAACGATTTGTTATCAGTATAACTCTCGCCTTTAGGATTTGGGTTGACAAAGGAGAAATACACCTAGTAGCATATTCGTATGTCAAAGTCTTTCTGTCCATTAAGTCTTATAGCCTCTCCCAATGTGGTTTGCAATAGCTGATTGTGTAAAAGTATGTTGTAGTGCTTCATTATAAAATAGAGTTGCTAAACATAATTAGATTTTAAAAATCTAGAGCTATACATCACGTGACTTCATACAGAGATTTTCTTTCAAAAAATATAGCTTCTCATAATCACTTTATATTGCCACCCTTCCTAGTGGATACAGTAAAGGTTACCTCTATAAGGCTCTTTCACTTTCTTTTCATTTGTCTAGCATGGCGTGTTGTTTACCCGTAAACTTCAGTGCAATATTATATCAATGTCTTGACCACTCATCCAACTATATGATTCGATTAAATTTCCCTCGTTTTTATACTCTAAAAGTACCCTTTTCTAAAAGGACACTGAAAGTAGGTAAATTGCCCTTTACTATGGACTTCTAATATCTTCGACTTAGTTTAAGCTTGTTCGTTCCAAATGATGCTCATTAAATTTTCAAAATTACTATATATTTCATCTGATTTACGTTTCATGGCATCAAAGAGAAAGTCTTGCAGCATTAAGGAAGGGGACATATTCCTTTAACTTGAATAAATAAATATTATTAATATTCTTTATAGATGTTCTTCTAACAACCATTTACTCACTCTACTTATCCATATGGGCACTTTGAGGCCTTGTTTCGTACGAACTCGTAATGGTTTTAAGTACTTTATTGCAATTGTCGACAATTTTCTAGGACTACGAGGGCTTGTCTCTTGGATTTCAAAAAAAAAGAGTAATGATTTTTCTTAAAATTCAAGATTAAATTGCCATAATTTCAAACCAAATTGTATACCTTTTTCCAAAGTCTTAAATGGATCGTATTGGATGGGTTACGTGGCTTTCTTCTCATCGGCTGCTAGAATAATTGACTATATCATTGTCATATGAGGGGAGTTTTTCTACCCTTGGTATTCCACCTCCTTTGGTGAATAAAAGAGTTATTTTTCTTTCTCCCCGGAGCATCATGTTAACCAAAATGCCCCTAACCAATACATGATTTGTTCCCAGCATTTAGTTGTCCTAGCTATGTGGTTTTATGCGTGAAAGGGTGAGAGTAGATGCCTTTAGATTTTTGCACATATCATGAGCATATTGATTTGAAAGACTAAGTTCTTGTGCTCTCATATAAGATCAACTGTCATGGCGGGTTAAGTTGTTTGAGAATATGATGATCTCATAAGTGTACAACTCCTTTTCATCCTCATGGGCTTGTGGCCTATATTTCGTGTTCCCGGTAATTGCTAAGAGTGTAATTCAACTTCATGTATTTTGAAACCCCGATCGCATTCAAGGTGCCAGAGTATTTTATTCTTAATAAATGAATTTTCCCTTCACCCCAGGAAACAACTGGGTTATTTACTTGAATATTCCTCCTTAATGATTCTTATTGCCAATTTATTACTACCCCTAGCCTCATTTGTGTAATAATTAACGTCGTCGCAGTGATTAACCATGTCCGCGTTGTTAGTTTTAACTTTCGTGTCCCTTAGCGTATAACCTCATAGAATACTCTACTCAACGCATTAATGGATTCCTAAATAACTCCAGCCTAATCTTGAATCGGTTGTTCCTCATTGTATTAGATCCATTGAGTATTGTAAGTTCAGACAAGTCAAATAGGAAGCTTTTCAGTGTGATCACATATATATTTGATAGTTATTTTTATGGTCAGTTTATGATAGCACATCATAGAGTAATTGTTGAAGGTCATCAAGGGATTAGTGTGAGTGTTCGCCTAGAGTATAGAGTCTGGAGGGTGAGCAGGCTATTCTCAATATTTCCCCCCAAAGATGTTATGTGAGTTGGTAATAAAGGTGGCATAAGTGTATTCCACATTAGGATGCACTAGGAGTATGAAGTGTCCCCATAGTTATTCGCCACATATCTTGTGGATTCATATGTCTACGTCTAAGAAGGTAGGTGGAGATTATTTTGTATCATTTCGGTGGAAATTATTGAAGGCGAAGCTAGTGCATGGTTAGCATATGCGAAATATCTACTTGTTATCCTCGTTAAGTAAGTTTTGGGGTCGAAATTGTTCATGTGAATGTATTATGGAAATGTTTGTAGATATAAGAGGCTGTTGAAGGCCGAGAGTGTTCTGGGAATAAAATATTTTCTCTTGATTGCATAGCAGTTGGTTTTGATTTGAAAGGTACATTCTAGGTATTATGTTTTTAAAATGTGATGTCCATGCCCAGTTATCATTGTGATAAAGTAGTGTCTGTAATACAAAGGTTCTTGTCATTGATATATATAAATATTGTGTTGCGTTATCAAGTTAAGGAAGCCACATGGGAAACGAAACATGAAATGAAATAAAAATATCACCATCTTAGTAGTGATTGTGCGAACTTTTATCTCTAAGCAAACTGATGTTGTGTTCCATTTGGTGCAAAGACACCGCATATTTCCCTAAATGCTTTACTGTTGTAATTTGTCAAGTTGTGCAAGAATTTTATGTGTAGTTGATTATTCTACTCATGTGCAAACCCTTTTTCGATGAATGAATGCTTTGTAAGAACTCTGGGGGATAAGTGAATGATTAATGGTAGTATAGATTGGTAATGATTAATTGAAATGTGTATAGTGTATTGATTGAACTGTATGGGACTCATCGAAGTGACCAAACTTTGTGCAAAAATGTGTCTAGTGATTGAATATGTGCAAGTGTTAAAGAAATGAATTGTATACCAGTTGTAGGGATGATAGGAGTTGTCTAATGGTTCTTGGAAATATGATTCGGGGGCTCTCTGACAGGTAGATATGCCCAAATTACAAGGAAACTCTGGAGAAGTTTTTTTCAAAAATAAGGGAGTTAGCGAAAAATTTGGAGGCTTGTGTATCGTGTTTTTGTTCTTTTCAAAATCTACTGATTTTCAAAATCCTCATTTGAGGACAAATGATCCTAAGGGGGGAGAATGTAAGGCCGCGGAAAATTTTTGCTAAGTAACCTAGGATTTCGTTGTACCACGTAGGCTTACTATAATAATTTTTGTGCTATTAACATGGTGTGCATCAATTGTATTTTGTAAATATGTGTATAAGTATTGTCATAAGTAACTTGAGGTCCAAGTAAAGGCCAGGTCTAAGAAATATTGGAAAGGTTCACAATAGGCTAAAATTCCCAATGAGCTTACACTAGTCCCCAGTTGTAGAATTTTACACTACCACGCCGCACCATGCGCCATCCCATGCAGCGCGACAGTGTTGATTATTAGAGCACCCCATGAAAATAGTTTCCATTACCACGGTGCACCATACACCATCCCATGCGGCATGACAGTAAAAAAATGAGTTTTTAGCACCCGAACTCCATTTTATTTAATTTAGAGATAAATGAGGGAATATATAGAGAGAAAGAAGTGGCTGAACTCTTAATCATCCAAATCTTCCTCAAGTCTTCAAAAATCAAGAAAGATAACCTTAGATTGTCTTCCATCTGGATGAGTTCTACTTCTAAAAATTTCATACAAGGAGTTATGAGTTCAAAGTAGATAGTTGGGCTAGAAATAGGCCATGCATGTGTCAATAAACTATAGTATGTGGAATTAATTCACTAGTTTGAGTAGTTCTTGATGAAAATGGGTAAGAGAAGAAGGAGTCTCCATTGTAGGACCTTGTAGTCTACTTCACTTGTTAGGTGTTTGATGAAATTCCTAAGGGTTACACCATGGGTAACCTTTCTAATTATTAATCAATTTTGTCACGCCCCAAACCCGAGGGACATGACCGGCACTCGATCGGGTATCCCCCATCGAGCGGACCCGAGTGCCATTCCTAACCCACGAGTTACCCCACATTTTTATTTCTTACTAACCGAGTGGAACAATTATTTATATTGAAACACCTTTTACAAGCATACATAACATAGATTATATTAGCGTGGTTTTACAATATATAATACCCCAAAATACAAAGTACATACTACATAGCTCATGACCCACATTTCTTATCTACGGAGCCTCTACTGATAAAAGATGACAGTACAATACTTACCGGTAACAAGGCTCTGGCTATACCTTTTACACACACCAAAACAAGATCTCAAATACAAAAACAGAGGCGGCATGATCCGCGCAGGGCCCCGGAAGGAAAGGGGGTCACCAATACAGCTGACCGGGAATGAGGAAGAGCTACGAGCGGTGGACTCCAGTACCTGCAATAGATCCACCTACAATCATAACACGAATGTAGCACCCCTGAAAAAAAAGGGACGCAAGAACATTTGAATTGTACTGGTATGTATGAACAAAACTTGTCCCGAGTAAACTCAATCCATACGCAAGTAGAAACAGCAATAGATGCAACAACCAAACACACATAAAAGTACAATCAAGCCAAACAAGGTTGCACACTCTCCTCTCATCCCCTTTCCACAATTCCACAACAATTATTTAACAAGTTTACTCAAGTATTTATTTCAAAAGTTATTTCGATCACTTTTCCACCCATATTACCTCGTCCACCCTTATCACCACAACCCACACCTTATAACTCTGTGTTGCGGTGCAACCCCACCTCGCCGTACTCTTTCAATTCACAAACAATCACAACAACAATAAACAAATCACAAAGATGAACAACAATACTTCTCAAGACATAATCACAACTATGTTACAAGTGTTTCCGTATCTAATTGTACCAATTTCATTATATTCAAAAGTTTGTACATAATTCAAGTCACTATAGCAAATGCCCACAACATTTCAAGTACATTGTTACCACATTTCTTCTGATTCCACCATTTATGAATCCTCTTAATCACCTATTCTTCGACCTTTACCACGAGATGCATTCACAATCATACCAGTCACAAGAAACTCACAAATAAACCACATAGATATCAACTACCAAACAATTCATATGCCAACAAGATGTTCATATCATAGTCTTTAAGCAATTCTAACCACCACCGCTGCCTCAAGTTTAACTCCTTCTGCTTGAGCAAATATTGGAGACTCTTGTGATCCGAGAACACATCCATATGGACCCCATAAAGGTAATGTCACCATATTTTTAAGGCAAACACAATTGCTGCAAGCTCCAAATCATGCGTCGGGTAATATTTCTCATTGTAATACACCACAAATACTTGCGTGCCATCCTGCAGAGCCAACACTGGTGTTGAGGTCAACCTTGACTTCAGTTATTGAAAACATTTCTCACAAGTATCAGACCAGTGGAACTTGAATGATTTCTGCGTCAATTTAGTTAATGGGGAGGCGAGGGAAGAGAATCCCTCCACAAACCTCCGATAATACCCTGCTAACCCCAAAAGGTTGCGGATCTCTGTCGGGGTTGTGGGTGTAAGCCAATCCTTCACTGCTGCAATATTTTGGGGATCCACGTGAATTCCCTTACCTGAAAAAACATTCCCCAGAAAAGCGACGGACTCCAACAAAAATTCCCATTTTGAGAATTTAGCATACAACTGGTGCTGATGAAGAGTCTGCAAAACTACCCTGAGGTGATTGTCATGATCCTCCCTGCTTCGTGAATAAACGAGGATATCGTCAATGAAAATAACCACAAAGGAGTCTAGAAATGGCTTGAAGACCTGATTCATAAGATCCATGGACGTTGTCGGGGCGTTGGTTAGGCCAACTACATGACCAAGAATTCGAAGTGACCACAGCGGGTTCTGAATGCGGTCTTAGGAATATCCTGCTCTCTTATCTTCAATTGGTGATACCCAGGTTGCAAATCAATTTTGGAGAAGAACTTCACACCTTGCAATTGGTCGAACAAATCATCTATCCGGGGCAAAGGGTATTTATTCTTGATGGTGACTTTATTAAGCTGCCGATAATTGATGCACATCCGAAGTGACCCATCCTTCTTTCTAACAAAAAGAACCTAAGCACCCCATGGCGACACACTCAGTCGAATGAACCCCATCTCTAATAAATCCTTCAGTTGCTCCTTAACTCCCGTAATTCTGCAGGCCCCATTTTGTATGGTGGAATAGATATTGGTTGGGTATCAGACAACACATCAATCCCGAAATCAATCTCCTTATCGGGCGGAATCCCTGGAAGCTCATCTAGAAATACCTCAGGAAACTCATTCACAATTTGCACGGATTCGGGGGCAGGTACTCCTGAAGCGGTGTCCGCCACCTGGGCCAAATTATAGATAAACCCCTTCTTAATCAACTCCGAACCCTTAAGGTAACCAATAAACCTACCTTTTGGCACAACACCATTCCGTTTCCACTCAATAACCGGCTCGTTGGGGAAGTTGAGTCTCATTACTCTCGTCTGGCAGTCAAGTTTAGCAAAGCACGAATAAAGCCAGTTCATTCCCATAATCACATCAAAATCTACCATTCCAATCTCAATAAGTTCGGCCGTGGTAACACGAACACACACTGTGATGACACAATTCCCATAAATTTATGTGACTAAAAAAGAATCACCAACCGAAGTCGATACGGAGAACGGCTCATGAAGCTGTTAGGATAGTACCCCAAAGCTCGAAGCAATTAATAGGGTGACATAGGACAAAGAATACCCAGATTCAATAAGAGCCTAACAATCGATGGCCCGAACTGACAAGATACCAATAACAACATCTAGAGAAGCCTCAGCATTTTTGTGACCACTCAAAACATAGAACCGGCTCAGTCCACCTCTACCATGAGCCCCACCCCTAACTGCATTATGCCCTATAAGAGGATGTACTGATGATGTAGCAACTAAAAACCGGATGACTGGGCGAATCCTCTACCCATGCTCTACCTGGGCGCACGACAGTTCCGCTGGATAGAAATCCTAGATCTTTCATATCTTGGAGAGAAAATAGAAAACAACTTAATCTTAGTGGTTCTAGACCTACTTTAAGTTAGAGCTCGTGGTTTCTTTGAGTCGAGCAACGGAAAAAGGCTTTTTTTAGGGATAAAAACCTTCTCTGCCCCGATTCCCTTGACTTCCCGCAATTATAACACACCGGGATGTCCAAATAGCAAGTCCCTATGTGGAACCTCCCACAATTGGGACATGTAGCTCCCTCCTGCTGCCGGGGCCTCATCCCCGAATGACTGAACCGGTGGAACCTCCTGCTGTCAAAACCTGGTCTCAAGGAATTACCCTGCTGATGGCAGTGCATAGATGGCGCTGCACTTGTTGAGGATTGAACATATGACCGCGATTCCCCTGATGGCCCTCTCCCCGGAGCTGACCTCCCTGAGTGACCAATTTACTGGGCCCTATTTCTACTCTCCTTATTCGCCCGTATCTTCAACTTCCTCTCCTCTGTGGCCTGAGAGAAACCCACAATCTTCCTATAATTCATATCTGAGTGAAGCTCGTTGTAGTAGCCTCATTCAGCACCAACGGGCTAAGACGCTGAATGAAACGCCGAACTCGAGCACCCATGGTCGACACTAGCTGAGGGGAATACTTGACAATCTCAGAAACTCCATATTATACTCCCAAACTCTAATTCTTCCCTGCTTAAGAACCTCAAACTTTGTGGCACGGGCTGCCATTGTCTTAGCAGGAAAGAAATGGTCCAAATAAGCATCCACAAACTCCTACTGTCTAGCTAGAGGGCTCCCCTCCTCGCGGGAATCCTCCCACATCTCAAACCGCGAGTGTGCCTCTCCGCTCAATCTGTAAGAGGCCAACTTAACCCCCTCTGATTCAGTTGCCTTCATCACACGAAGGGTCTTGTACATCTCATCAATAAAATCCTGCGGATCGGTCTCTAGGTATGTGCCTGAGAACTCTGGAGGGGCCAATCACACAAATTGGTGGATTCTGGAGCTGGCAGAATCTCCCTGTTCGCTAGAGGACATAGGGGAATCATGAGATCTATAGGCCAAAGCAGCCACTAACTGGGTCAACATATGGATGGCTCCCCTAAGGTCCCCATCAGAAGCCTCTGGACCGTAATATTGAGCAATATCAGGATTAGCAATACCGACTAGAGGGATGGTGACGCCCTTTGTCGCATCTGAAACATGAATGTTTGGATCCGGAAGAGATGGTCCAGGCAGATTCAAAGCCGGGGAGTCACTCTAACCCACCGCGTCAGGTGCATGGTTCACGATCACATTTGGGGTGGTGTTGGCCTCAAGGCCGAGTCTAACTTTCTTCTTAGGTTCCATTTTTTGATAATTTCGGAACAAGGCATGAATTAGACACAAATACTTCCACTTTTCACTTCACCGCATGAAACGGAATAACAAAGATAAGAGTAGTTTCCTAAATTCCCGTGTAACCCCATGCTTATAGATGTGGTCGACAACACACTGATAAGAAGGTATCTACTAGGCATGGCTCCGAGACATCCTAGGACTCTTTTAATACATTAGGCTATGATACCAAGTTTGTCATGCCCCAAACCCGAGGGACATGACCGGCACTCGACCGGGTATCCCTCGTCGAGTGGACCTGGGTGCCTTTCCTAACCCACGAGTCACCCCACATTTCATTTCATACTAACCGAGTAGAACAGTTATTTATAATTGAAATACCTTTTACAAAGCATACATAATATAGATGATATAAGCGTGGTTTAACAATTTAAAATACCCCAAAATACAAAGCAAATACTACATAGATCGTGACCCATATTTCTTGTCTACGAAGCCTCTAATTATAAAAGATGATAGTACAATACTTGCTGGTAACAAGTCTCCGGCTATACCTTTTGCACACACCAAAATAAGATCTCAAGATACAAGAACAGAGGCGGCATGAGCCACACAGGGCCCCGGGAGGAAAGGGGATCACCAATACAGTTGACAGGGAATGAGGAAGAGCTACGAGCGGTGGCCAGGAGTACCTGCTATAGATCAAACTACAATCATAATACGAATGTAGCGCCCCTGGAAAACGGACATCAACACATTTGAATTGTACTAGAATGTATGAAAAAAACATGTCCCAAGTAAACACAAGCCATACGCAAGTAGAAACTGCAATAGATGCAACAACCAAACACACATAAAAGTACAATCAATCCAAACAAGGTTGCACACTCTCATGTTTTCCCCTTTCCACAATTCCACAACTATGATTTCACAAGTTTACTCAAGTACTTATATCAACAAAGATTTTGATCACTTTTCCACCCTTATTACCTCGGCCACCCTTATCACCACAATGCACACCTTATTACTCCGTATTGCGGCGCGCAAGCCGACCCCACAGTACGGTTTCTATTCACAAACAATCACAACCACAATATACAAATCACAAAAATTAACAAAAATACTTCTCAAAACATAACCACAACAATTTTACTAGTTTTCCATAGCTAATAGTACCAATTTTATTATATTCAACAGTTCGTACGCAATTGAAGTCACCAAAGCAAATGCCTACAAAACTTCAAGTACATTGTTACCACAATTGTTCTGATTTCACTATTTATGAATCCTTTTAATCTCCTATTCTTCGAACTTGACCATGCGATGCATTCACCATCATACCAGTCACAAGAAACTCACAAATAACCCACATAGATATCAACTACCAAATAATTCACATGCCAACAAGGCAATTTCACATGTGACGACCCGACTCGTTGTATTTTGTATTTCAGCCCCGTTATTCCTGTATTATGTTTCCCTGTGTGTTGATATATGTGTTTAATGAGTTTGAAGTGTTTTGGGTTGAATTTGGTTAGAAATAAGACCAATAGTCTCTTTAAGGAAAGCTTAAGTTGAAAAAGTCAACCCAATGTTGACTTATGAGTTATAGGGCTCGGAATGGATTTGTGGTGATTAGACTAGGTTTGGAGGGTTATTTATGACTTGGGAGAGAAAACAGAATTGAATTCGGAGATACGCTGTAGAATTAGGCTTGAATATGCTAAGTTGAGTTTCGGCAAATTTCCGGTTGATAGGTGAGATTTTTATTCGGGGGTCGGAATGGAATTTCGAAGCTAATGTTGATATAATTGAGAAGTTACCACCACCCACTTTTGTCAAAGCCATAAGATGTTTCCTCGACCATGCCGGCTTCTACAGTCAGTTTACCCTTTGTATAAATCGCTTGAAAAAGATCACCCATTCGTGTTTCTTGATAACTAAAGGGTAGTGTTTAAGGAGTTGAAGAACAGACTGGTGATATGTTTGCAAATTTTCAGGTTATTCGGATATCGTTTGGTCGGGTTTTTGATCGAATATGAGATTTGGAAGTTTTAAGAAAAAGTTAAGCTTGAATCCATCGTGATTTGATGATATTTGTGTTAGAGGATGGGTTTTTGTGATTGGAAAAAGTTTGTATGATTTTTCGGAGTATGTTGATATCTTTGATTGAGGTCCCGGAGGCCTCAGGGTGCTTTCGGGTGGTCAATCAGACCATTTTTGGACTTATAGTGTTGCAGGTTTTTCAGCTATTTTATTGTAGAAGTTTTGTTCATCGCGTTAGCGTGGGGAGTGTCGCGAATGCGTAGAGCTGGGAAGTAAAGAATCGGGTTCAAGTAGCTCAAGGTCGCGTTCTCGTAGTAGGAATTCCTGGAGCATCGCGATCGCGGGCAGTTAGTCGCGTTTGAGTAAGGGAAAGTTGGGGTCAGCATAATTTTGTCATCGCGAACGCGTGGGTCTTGGACCACGTTCGCGTTTGGTAATTTGGCACCTGGTCAGAATGGATTTAAATCACTTTTCATCTGCGAGCTATCTCATATTTCCTCCATTTTTGCACCACCTTGATAGCTTTTTGATGGATTTTGAATGGGATTTCGAAGGGAAGTGATTGGAGGTAAGTCTCGTGGTCTTAATACGTCATTTTATCGAAGAATCATCCATTAATTCTTTGAAATTGGGCATATAAATTGAAGAACTAAGGCTTGAAGTTTCAAATGAAAATTGGGGACTTGGAAGTGCAATTGGACTCCGATTTTGATGAAGTTTATACGTATCGACTCATGGTGAGACGAGGATTCCGAAAACGTAAGTTTCATAATTTTGCGAGAAGTGGGCCTGGGGCTCGGGTTTTATCCACTTCGTGTTTTTGGGAATATTTCTAGTTATTTCGATTGGGCTATGTTCGATTAGCCTATTTTGACGTATTCCTATTGGTTGCTCAGTTTTGGCATCCGTGGAGGTTGATTCTCGAGGGAAAGGCATTGCGAGCTAGTTTACGGCCAGCTTGAGGTGAGTAATGGGTGTAGATGATGACCTGAGGGTTTGAAACCCTGGTATATCACATTGTTACGCTATTATGAGGCTGGACACGCACTCTATGGTTAGTGCGGGGTCGTATATATTGAATATTGTGACTCGATCCAATCCGAGGGATATAGTGTACTATGTTGGCGAATGCTTCGCATACTATATTGATGATACCTGGGCTTGATGCCATGTTTGGGACCTTGTGCTGACTTGTGGAATCCTTCAGGGATCGTTATCTCAGAATTTTTATGATTTGCATATTACTTTAATTTAGTCTAGTTTAAATACTATTTTTGCAAACTCAACCATATTTATGCATTTTGAGAATTCAAATGATTTATAGATGATATTTCGGGCTGACGAGTACTATCTTGCTATTTTTGGACTGTATATAATTATAAATGAAAACGGTTGTAACTATGGACACCGTGTATTTTAAATAGCAACGGTGGTAACTAAGGACACGGTGTATTGTAATGGAAACGGTGGTAACTAAGGACACCGTGTATTGTAATGCAAACAGTGGTAACTATTGGCACTGTATGATATCGTGCTTGGGCTGTAGGATCCCCTCCGGAGTCTGAACCCCCACAGTGAGCGCGGGTACCCATATGGATCGGGCGTCACGTTTCGCAGTGTTCATGTATTGCATTGCATATCATGAATTTATTTACTGTTGCTTTATCTGTATATCTTTGAGGCTTGTACGGTATAAAACTGCTAGATAGATTCATTTTGTGTTATTTCGTATTTTCTTATCTTCGCGTTTTTATACATGCTTATCACTTGCTGAGTTGGTAGACTCACCCCATACTCTCTGCACCTTGTGTGCAGATCCAGGTGCTCTAGAGACCTAGTGTTGCTATTGTTGATTACCCGAGTTATTCAGAATTGAGGTAGCTGCCCAGCGTTAGCAGGACCACTTACTCTATTTCTATCAGTCATGTTACTTTTTGCTATTTCGTCAGACTTTGTATCATTTCAATTCACACTTGTATCATGTTTCGTTAGAGGCACTGTACTCGTGACTCCTCAGTTTTGGGAGGATTATTTTTCTTGCTCAGATGTGTTATCTTAAATTGTTTCTTTTTGGTTGGAATGTCGTTTTTGGTTGTGGTTTGGTCGGGCTTTCCCAGCCTCGCGGCCGGGCGCCATCACGACAAGGTTTGGGGTCGTGACAAGTTGGTATCAGAGCCTAGGTTTACTACGCCTCACGAGTCATGAGCCGGTTAAGTAGAGTCTTGTTTATGGGTGTGTCGTGCACCACACTTATAAGTAGGAGGCTAAAGAACCTTTAGGAAACAATCCACTTTCTTGAAATCTTAACGTGTGCCCTTGATTCAACTTGAAATAGTAACTCTTGAAATTTCTTCCACGTGTTCAAATGCACGTATGAGCGCTTGGTATTATATGTGCTTCGATGGCTTGCTATTCCCCGATCTAGGGGAGAGATGCAATTTTCGTAAGGATTATGTTGGGCCAGTCGGGAGGACTTGAGGCCAGATATTTATTGTCTATAGGTGGAGCACCAAAGTGCTGACTGCGCAAGCTGATGCTATGAGCTTATAAGTTCAGTATCGTCCCTAATTGTGGTAATGGCAGCTGGATAGCTTCATCATGAGTTCGTTGGTGTCGTGTGATGAGTCTGTATGACTTGGTAGTGTCACAGAAGGTCTGCTAGGTGATAAACGAACCATTAAGTGTTTGATTTCCATTGCGATCGTATGTGTTGCCCCGAGTTATGGGCGCGTGAAGAATCTTTTCGAGTCTCCTAGCTGAGAGTGGAGTAGATTGCATGTTGCAGTATGAGTTAAGACTCAAGAAGACTAAGTGATGTGTGAGGTGTATGACGGTGGATTATATACCAAAATATTATATTGAAAGAAGCAGGTGGGTTATTTCCTGCAGAGTGTTCGGAAGTGGTACGATCCTTATGTGAATGCTAGAAGATCTCATGTGTAATTGAAAGGTATACCCTATGTGTTATGATTCGAATAGGTGCAGTGCATGTTCATCTGTCAATTTTGATAATATAACACATATAGTATTGAGATTTAATGTTGTTGATATACGACGTGATGCTTTTTCAAGTCGTGGATGTGTAGTTAGGATGGTTTGGGTGATTCTATGGCAGGTGGATAGCTCAATTACAAAGGAAAACTTGGCCGAGCTTTTTTGGAAACTTGGGACTTAGTAGAAATTTTGTCGCCTTAAGGATGGGCTTATCAGTTGTGTGAATGAATGCAAGAATTACACAAGAGTTAGAATTGTTGATGATCCGTGTTTCCTCAAGCTTATGGGAATGTGAGCCTAATCTCACCATGGTATTACGATAGCAATAGAGTACATGTGTTGTGATGTATATGGCTTCGAGCTAAGATGGGGCGGTTGCTGTGGATGAGCTGATTGAACTGTTATGTACTGTGTTAATTCTAATTCGATGCATGTGAGTGAATCAGTTTTGGTTGTAGAAAGCGAGCCGAGGGTGGTATGAGTGAAGCAAAATTTTTCCAAAGGTTATATGGTGCTTCGTATATGTGGGAAAATAAGAGAATGTCTTGAGTTGATGATAAGCATGCTTAGTGTTAAGAAAAGGAAGTTATTTGGTTGTATCGGAATGAGATTGCGTCCTGTGGTGTCGGACTGCTGATAAGGCACGAGTGTGTCGATTCATTGAGTCAAGTGATTTGCAGTGTGTATATGAGTGGATGACTTTTGAGAATGGTTTTGATGTGTTCAAGAGACTATATGTATCACTCAAGTGTTAAGGTTGGGTATGTGATCGAGTCAGTGTTTTCGTTAGAAGAGGTCAGGAGTTGGGGTATTCTTGTGTTGATTACAGGATTCTATTCATCAGTATTCGAGAAGTAATGGCAACTAATTCAGGGTCGTAGGAAGTTCTTCGGGTAAGGTGCTCTGGAATGTGGTATTTATGAGAACGTTTTAGAAAGAATTCAGTGGCCTATGAGTCTTAGACAGGGTGGTCTGGTGTTTGGGTTTCATATTGTGAGCCTGGGTTGAGGCATTGTGGTGCTACAACAAGAGGGTACATCAAGTTGAAATGAATCAGGTGGGAATCTAGACAAATAAAGTAGCTTGTTAAGGGACTCAATCGGTATGGTAAGGATATTATCAAACGTTAGTATGTGTTCAAGGTAATGGGCTCTTATAAGCGTTGGGCAGTACATATTGAATATTGTGACTCGATCCAATCCGAGGGATATAGGGTACTATGTTGGTGAATGCTTCGCATATTATATTGATGATATCTGGGCTTGATGCCATGTTTGGGGCCTTGTGCTGACTTGTGGAATCCTTCAGGGATCTTTATCTCATAATTTTCATGATTTACATATTACCTTAATTCGGTCTAGTTTAAATACTATTTTTGCAAACTCTACCATATTTATACATTTTGAGAACTCAAATGATTTATAAATGATATTTCGGGCTGACGAGTACTATCTTGCTATTTTTGGATTGTATATATTTTTAAATGAAAACGGTTGTAACTATCGACACCATGTATGGCAACGGTGGTAACTAAGGACACCGCGTATTGTAATGGAGACGATGGTAACTAAGGACACCGTGTATTAGACTGGAGATGGTGGTAACTATTGGCACTGTATGATATGGCGCTTGGGCTGTCGAAGCCTCTCTGGAGTCTGAACCCCCAAAATAAGCCCGGGTACCCATATGGATCGGGCTGCACGTTCCGCAGTGTTCATGGATTGCATTGCATATCATGCATTTATTTACTGTTATTTTATCTGTATATCTCTGAGGCTTGTACGGTATTGAACTTCTAGATAGCTTCATTTTGTGTTATTTCGTGTTTTCTTATCTTCGGTTTTTTATCCATGCTTATTACTTGCTGTTGGTAGACTCACCCCATACTCACTGCACCTTGTGTGCAGATCCAGGTGTTCCAGAGACATAGTGTTGCTGTTGTTGATTACCCGAGCTATTCAGAGTATTGAGGTAGCTGCCCAGCGTTCGCAGGACCACTTACTCAGTTTCTATCAGTCATGTTCTTTTTTGCTATTTTGTCAGACTTTGTATCATTTCCATTCAGACTTGTATCCTATTTTGTTAGAGGCTTTGTACTCGTGTCTCCTCAGTTTTGGGAGGATTATTGTTCTTGCTGAGCTCTGTTATCTTAAATTGTTTCTTTTTGGCTGGAATGTCGTTCTTGGTTGTGGTTTGGTCGGGCTTGTCCATACTCGCGGCCAGGCGCTATCACGACCAGGTTTGGGGTCGTGACATTTCACATGGATCAAGGTTAGACAAACATACCTGAACGCGAATTCCCTTTTTAAAATCCTATTCTTAGTTACCAAGAAATCTATACACGTCAATCTAATTCACAAATTAAAACATGCACCTTAGAATTGAAGTTTGCAATTATTACCCGGCTTATTTAGGTTGTCAAGAACAATTCTTTACTTCTACCCAATTTCTCCTTATTAGATTTTAGGTTTTGAAAGAGATGCAAGTGGGTTTCGAACTATTAGTTCAAGAATCAAAACATGAGACTCCCTCCCTTAGCTTAAACTTGAAAATTGGGGAAAAGGGTTAGAGATTGTACCTGCAAGAGTGGGGATGAAGACAGTAAATTAAATTTCCCTGCCCGGATACTTTTGGAGAATCAATTTGATAGAGAACCCCTTTCTCTCACAAGAACTCTCTCCTCCCTCTCTCTTGTTTAGTTCAAAAAGTTTGTAAAAATAAGGAGTTTGGGTGTTTTATTAGTAAAGGGGTCGAGTTAAAAATTTTAGAAAATTGAAGCCCGTGCAGGATCTGCACTCACACTCTTCGGTCGCAGAGTTGACATGCGGTCCGCAGATTGGATCGCATAAGGGTTCCAAATTGTTGTCCTCTCTGCTTGGGTATGTGGTGGGAATGCGGTCGGCATTCCTGTTCTGCGGTCGAATATTGCACCGCAGAACTGACCTTCTCAAATCCACAAGAAATTTATGCGATGACTATGCGGTCGGCATATTGATTATGCGATAGCATAATTGACTACATTTTAAATATGAAATTTAGCTAACTCTCTGATTAACTTTGGGACAGAAATGTGGTCCGCATGCCTGATCTGCGGCCGTATTCTTGACCGTAGAAATGACATTTTTTGGAAAACTTAGATTTTTAAGTATAAAATCAGTAGAAAGGGTCCCAACACATAGGTGGACCTGACCCTCTGACTTTCTAGGATTTGAGCACTCATTTTCACGAGGTCTTACATATTTTCGCTATTTCCTTATAGATTGTGATTCCTAGATGTTTTGGTTTATTCAAAAAAAAAATTGGAAAGCTCGTTGAGGTATGTATGTCTAACTTTGATCTTTGTAAAATCGCCTTGTTTGGTATACGAATATTTTGTATGTGATGTCTACGTGGATGGTTTGTGAAATTCTTGTGATTGGTTTGATTTGAGTGTTTGTGGTTAAGTCTCCCGATATAATGGTGCAAGTAATTGGCAATAAACTAAATGCGTGATTGTGAAAATGTTATGTGGTAAGAGTTGGGAAACAAATGATGGAAGGAAATCGTAAATGATGCAAATGGAACAACTGTGGTAATAATATATTTGGCTTGTTGTGGGTTATTATTTTTTTGTTGACTTAAATTGCATACGAATAGTTGAAAATGATGAAAAAAGGTACTGATGGCTACGAAACAATTCTTGTGAATAGTTGTGGTTGTTCATTGAGAATGTTGTTGCTGTTGTTTGTGAGTTGTTGTTGTTGTGTTGTTTGTGAATTGTAACGGTTATGGTAGGATCGGTTCTGCTCCGCAACACGAAGTTATAAGGTGTAAGTTGTGGTGATAATGGTGGCCAAGGTAATAAGGGTGGTCGAGGTAGTAAGGGTGGAAAGTGGTCTAAATCACTATAGAAATGAAAATATAAGCAGATTGTGAAATCCTTGATGTGGAAATGTGGAAGGGGAAACATGAGAGTTCGTAAACTTGCTTGGCTTGATTGTTTCTTACATGTGTATTTGGTTGCTATTTCTATTATTGTTTTCTACTTGCCTATGGTTTGATTTTACTTGGGGCAAAGTATTGAAATGAAAATATGAGAAAAATTGTGAAATCATTGATTTGACAATGTTCAAGGGGAAAAAGGAGAGATTATAAACTTGTTTGGCTTGACTGTTCCTTAAATGTGTATTCGAATGCTGATTCTGTTATTGCTTGTACTTATGTATGGTTTGAGTTTACATAGGGCAAGGTTTTTTCATATATACTAGTACAATTCAAATGTACTGACGTCCCTTTTGACAGGGACGCTACATTCGTGTTATGATTGTAGGTGGATCCATAGCAGGTACTCCAGTCCACCGGCCGTAGCTCCCCTTCTCTTTCTATCAGATGTATTAATGAGCCCCTTTCCTCACGGGGCCTTGCGTGGCTCATGTCGCTTTTTTATTTCGGAGTGTTTTTTTTATTTTTAGTGAAAGGTATAGTTGGAGCCTTGTTACCGGCAAGTATTGTATCATCCTTTTGTATCCTTAGAGGTTCCGTAGATAGTAAATGTGGTTGCGAACTTACGTAAATATGTATATTTTATATTGGGCGATGTAAGTTTTAAATCTCATAAAGTGACTATGTATGTTTTGTAAAAAGGTATTTTAATTATAATTGGCAAATTTCTTTGACTAATGAGTAATGAGAACACGGGGTAATACATGGGTTAGGAAAGGCACCCAGGTCCGCCTGACTGTACCCTGTCGTATCCCTCAAATTTGGGGTGTGATACCTTTAGTTTGAGTTGTGTATCATTGTCTAGTTATTTACCTGTTCCTAACTTTAATTTTAGATTTTCATATCTAAGTTCTAAAATAGCTATATCAAGTGTATGAACTAAAACATTATTTTCCTTTTCAATTTTATAGATTTTTGTTTCCGGATTTTTGCCTTCTTCTTTTAAAATATTTTACTCTTTAGATAGTTATTCATTTTCTGAATTTATATTCTTAGATTAATCAATTAAAGTTACTAACAGTTCTTATAGTCTATCTTCAGAAATAAATTTAATTTTATCCTTTTAAGTACAAAAAATTTATCTCAGTTTTTTTATCAGCTCATCTTCAGATTCTCCAATTTCTATAAGAACTCATTCATCATCATCATCGTCATCATCATCAATCTCCTCATGCGAATTGACTTTCCAAACAACAACCATTGCTTTCATGACCCGTTGTTGTCATGAACTGGTTCCTTCTTCATGTTTCTTCTTTTAGATCTATCCTTTTTCCATTCTTTTTTTCACATAGGATAATTGTTTTTATCATGTAGTCTTGTTTACCATATTTGAAGCATCCATCAGTAACCTACAAGTGATCTCTTTTCCTCTCCTTCCACTATGAACAATATTGGCTATTGAATAGTGATGGCTTAGCTGTGGATTGCCCTAAATAGTTTTCAAGTGTTGCACTCATATTGATCTTCTTCTTACGGTGTTAGTATCTTCCAGAATAATATGCTCGAATACCAATTAATATTTTATATTTATCAGACAAGAGGAAAAAAGTGATTTCTGTGGTGTCCGATTTTTGCGTGCATTGGATTATTGAAGTTCTTTCATGAGTTCCTCAAGCTACAATTGGAATTAAATAATGTAGAAAGTAATGAACACAAGTATTTTTCACGTGGAAAATACCTGGGTCAAATGGTGAAATAATCTCGACCTACTTCCAATAGGATTTTCTCCAAACACTTCACTAAACTCTAAGCCAAAACTAAGTTTGCAAACTCTTGCAAACCTAAGAATTAAACTCTAGCCCTTGTAATAACATGCCACGGGTTGTTATAACTACTTTAAGTTAATTCTAACTTGAATAAGACAACTCAAGTACCTAGTAAAATTCGCTTCTAAAGAAAGCTAAAATGTACAACTCAAAAGCTTCTACCACATTTGAACTAGAACTAATTAAGCATAGATACATGGAATTGGTTCTATATTTTGGTTCATGTAGCTTTAGAATCGTATCCTTGAATCTCATAGGAATTTCTCACTAAATGCCTTGTTATTTTGCTCTTTGTTCTTGAATTACTTTAATATGTATGTGATTTCCTGCAAAAGAGAATAACACTGATAGAGAGTTAGTAGAATAATGAGTAATGAGAAGTTTGATTCTTTATTCTTCCTTGGTAGAAGAGTTCTAGTTAACTTAAATTTCTTACTTTTTCCTTTTTTGATCTTAGATAGAGTTCTCTTCAAATAAGGATTCGTGCTCCTTATCAAATATACAATTTTTTCGTTTAGAGATTATCATAAATAACCACTTATACTTGCCCTTAGTACGTACATGTCTCTAGCTTGTTTCCGATTTCAACTTGCGTACTATGGACTTGGTTCATGCATGCATTCCCTTGTCAACAGTGGCAGAGCCAGAATTTATACAAAGGTGTATAAAAATATAAACAAGAAGCCAAGAAAAATGATTCTATTATTGATAGAAAAATAATATAATATTATTACAAGCATACTCAACGAGGTTTCATTTCTTGAAATGTTTTTACAATATCATCAATAGAAATAGTAATAATACATCTTTCTTTACGTAAGTCACCAAGCAACAACTAAAAAGTTCATCATTTATTCGATTCCGCATGTCATTCTTGATAAACTTCATTATCTAAAAAGCTCTTTCAACTGATGCAGTTGCAACTGGCAAAAGCAAAGTAAATTTTACCAAGCATAATACATGAGGGAAGCTTAAATGCTTCTTTGTCTCAACCAATTTTCTTGAAAGATCCCAACGTCCATCCAAATTGGAGAACCTTTCATCAGTATCACGGACATCAAAAATGTATGTCGCAAGCTGGTTCTCAAGAGTACCCATATTAACTTCATCAAAGTCGTCATGATATAATTTAGCCATTTTCATAATTTTTTTTATGTCAAAACTAGAAAATGAGTCAATTCGATACAAACAAGCAACTCCATGAAGCAAATTAGTAGTCATTTCGTCAAAATAGCCATTGAATTATTGAATTTGCCAATCAATAATGTTACAAAACCCATCAACATATAATGATGGAAAATAGTATGATCGACATATTTACGTCGTGATCTTAAAGAGTTAACGTATGCCTCATCAAAATTAGGTACTAAAATGTCATACTTGATACAAATTGTAGATACTCTTTCAATAAGTGAATACCAACCATCTTCTCTTAAACTTTGCAACCTTGTCGTTGCTACTTCTACAAGTAGCATGGCATTTGCAATATCTTGCTCCCTTTTTTCTAAGCGTTTGTTTAGTTCATTTGTGATTGCTAAAATATCTTTCATTAAATGCATCATGAATGCAACCTCAAATGTTTCACAAGCACTGAGGTATCCCATTTTCTTGGCCCTCTCATCCATCAAACATGCATCAACAACAAGTGCTTCAAGAACATCAAGAATAAAGCCAAACATAAGAATAAATTTTTTAAACGATTTGTAATGAGAATCCCAACGAGTATCACAAGCTCTTAAAAAATCAAGTTATTAATTCAAGCCTCTACCAGCTTTAAGCTCACCCATATCTAATGCCTCTTCAATTCTTTGCTTTTGAAATTCTAAAAATTCATACATACGCTAAAAAGAAAATCCCAAGACATTCAAACTATTTGAGACAAAAACTACTAGTTCTCCTGCTTGAACACATTTTCTTGAAACCGCAACAAGAGTTAACTGAAGTTGATGAGCAAAACAATAAATAGAATGAGTCGATCTACTTTCAAGGTTAATCAACATTTTAATGCCATTAAGTTCACCTAGCATATTGCTTGCTCCATCATAGTATTGGACACGAACATATGATAGACATAAGAAATGTTTAGCAAGTAAATCAACAATTGTGTTTTTTAAGGATGAAGCGCAAGTATCTTTGACATGAACAATATTAATAAATCGCTCCACCACAAACCCTAATACTATCAACATATTGTAAGACAATGGCCATTTTCTCCTTTAGTGACACTTCAAAAGATTCATGAACTAATAAGGCAAAGCAGTCATCATTTAATTATTTAATGATATCTTTGATTGTTTCCATCTTACATGCAATCACGATGTCTTTTTGAATCATTGGAGAAGTCATTTGATTATTTTGAAGAGCGTATTCCAACACATAATCATGAATTTAATCACATTCCTTTGATACCATGAGAGAATTTCAAGAAAATCACCCCTATTAAATGATGTTTTAGATTCATTTTGACCGCGAAATGCAAATCCTTATTTCTAAAGAAGTCTCACTACATTAATCGAAGCAGTTAAGCGAATCTTATATTCATGCCTTAACTTGATTAGAATGCCTCCCAAATGCAGTTATAATGGATTGTTGTTGTTGTTGTAATAGATATATATATTTTCTTTTTGCATGATTATGATTACTATTTGGCCCAGCAACATGCTTATCAAAGCTCTTCTTTTTGTTCCAACTCTTAAACTCTATGATAAAAAATATATCATCTCCACATTGATGAATATTATCGTTTTTAAATAAATAACAACTCAAACAATATGCTACATTTTTACTTGTACTATACTTGAACCACTCATGATAATCATCAAACCGTCTAGGATTGAAATGACACATCACTCCATAAAAAATCGTTTGAGGAAAGTTATGTTCTTAAGGTTGACAAGCACCTCTCTGAATATATTGTCTTCTAATCTCATCGCAAAGGTTTGGATGGTAGTCCAAGATTTGAGTTCTTTCGGCCGGATCAGAGTTTAAAGTTTGAAGATTAATGGTTGTCTTTAAGAAGAACGCAATGGTACTTCTGATTGGTTACCATTTTCGTTCAAGTTAGACTGATTATTAATGGCCAAATTTGATTTGGTACTACATCTTCTTCCAACTCAGATTGATTATGAGGAGCGTCCAATCTTGATTTTGGTACTTTGGCAAAAACTGCTTCATTAATTTTTGATTCTGAGTTATAAAATAAATTTAATTAAAAAATTACAAATAATATTTTCTATAAAATATTATAATACACAATTATAACAAGTGAAACCCAAAAGATATATTCTGTAGTGGAGAAAGATGGAGAGAATATGCAATGAAATTCTCTTCCATCTAAAATTAAACTTGAAGAAAGTTTGAGCACAAATTGATTTGAGATGGAACTGGTATACTCTATGCAAGGAATTGGATAGAAAAAGACATTTTTAACTATTACACTAGTCTCATTGCAGAAACCTCTAAGTAGCTGGATTAAAGTTAATACAGATGGGAGTAGTAGTTTAAGAAATAACAGGTATAGGAGGCATTGTAAAGGGATAAAAATAGAGACTTAATTATGGATTTTTCTAAAAAGCATTATTTCTGTACTAACTAACAATCAAGCAGAGATGCAGACTGTATTCTGTATATTGATATCTCGAGCAGAGCTCGAAAAATGAGAACAAAAAATGCACGGAAATTGAACAAAAGCCATAAATCACATCTTTTATGTATGAAACAAGAGCCCCCGCAATAAACACGTCTGGTCCATCCAAAAACAAACTTTGCCAAGCCATAAACCAGTTTAAAAAACACGAAACCAATCTATTAATCAGAAAAATATGCACAGAAACCAGAAATTGAACCCCGACCATAAACCAGTCCGAAAAAACATAGTAAATTAAACCCCAGCCATAAACCAGTCCAAAAAACATAGTAAAGAAACGTACCCTGGCTGCCATGATAGCCAAAAATAGACCAGTGATTTGCAATTGCAAATAGATCAACGGCGGCGGCACGACGACAACTAGGGACTTGAGCAATTTTGAGAACGGGAGCAAAGAGACCAGTGATACGCTAGACATTCCCTTCTGAGTTTTAACTTTTGAAGTAGGGATTTCTTTAATCCCAATTGCCCTCAAAAATTCCCTTGAACCGATGTCGTTTGAAATTTGTTTAAAAATAAAATAAAAAAACTCACATGTAAAATAAAAATTATACTGCTATTGAAAATGGACACGGGTAGCTCTGCCCTGTTTGTCAAATTATCAAAACCTATACAACTTAGTTAAACAAAAGGAGCAAAATTAAATGGAATCAAAATAAGGAGAGAAAAAATAAAGAAGATATAATTTGAAAAAAAAATGACTGGAGTCAGAAAAGGGGAAAAAAAGAACGGAATCAGAAAAGGGGGAAAAAAGAAAAAAAAAAGAATTGGTTTTATCTGGCGTTATGGGTACTAAAAGTCAAAAAATAAATGGGGTTGCATGGTATGGTCGGGTAAATAGTTTCAAGTGCATGGATATTTCTTTAAGACTCCTTTAATGATATACAAAGATGAAACTTATGGGTCATTTGGCTCGAGAAAAGATATGCAGGAATTATAATGCAAAAATTTATTTTTTGTTAAATGCGTTTAAGAATTTTCTCTTTTTAATGTGTGATGGCATTTTGTCATTTTATTATCTTAATACATGTAATAGAATAAATTGTTACACAGGCAAAAGATGTGGATTGCATGTGATGGATTCTTCAAGAATACTTTTATGTCATACTTGATTCTTCTCAACAGCCTTTGACAGTGTCACTAAACAAGTGTAAAAATCCAATCTCTCGTATAAGTTTTTTGACAGATTAAAAGAGGTGTCGAATGAGAGATAGCTCTATGAACTACCAAGAAATAGTTTTTCATATACTACAAGAAATAACATACTTTTAGAATATTCAAGAATGGGTTCAGTGAGGTCCAACAAGGCAATATTAACAAACCAGATACGAAAGAAAGGAGGAAAATAATTATAATAACAAAAGGGCAAAATTAACGGTGAATCTGATGGATTATATACCACATCGGAAGTAATAACAGAATCTTATTCACGTGTAATCTAAATAATTAGCACGTATGGAGATTTTAGAATTACCTCTTAAAGCGTAAACATAATAAATCTCTGTCGTTCTCCAGTTCCTCGGTTGAAAAAGCATCAGCACCTTTATACAGTCTTCTACTGTGTTACCCAAATAATAACCGAAAATAGAGAATTTTGGGTGGGCAAAATTCTAGTAGAAACCGCAGTCAGAATTGTGCCAAAAACGTCCAGCCCCTATATGTATATATATATAGTTGCGTTTTTTAGGTCAAAACCATTTGCAAAACCTGTTAGGTTTCCTTCTCTCACTAAGGGATGGTTTTCACATTTTCTTTCCCAATCAATAACAGTTACCACTATTTCATATTATTTAAGCACAGTAGGGACCATAGAATTTAATTAACAAGGCTTCCTATTATGATATTAATTTCGAAATTATGAAATTAATTTCCATTATAATAAATTACGAATTATTCCACTAAAAATTCGTAATTGCACTCCTTAGTTCAATTTCTAAATTCTTCCATAAAACCTTATTTAACTCCCCATGTTAAGATTCAGATACTAATCAATCAAATTAAATTACTGACTATTTAATTTATCAATTACTTCCATTAGACTTACACTTAACTTATTTCATGTGTCTGATAGAAAATCTATCGGCCGGGTTTACACATGAAAACTTATAAGCTTTCATAAAGGAGTATCATCAATCTCAAAATCGAGATATGGATTCCATCAACTAATAAATTACTTCGTCAATGTATATCAATGTTATCCAATTTACCAGGCTTATTGACTCGTGAAAGAATCTCGCCTTTTAATAAATCAAAACAACAAGTGACATACACAGCTAATAATAATTATATCTGGATTAAGAGTATAAGTACATTAAATGTACTAGAGAAATTATTTTACGGAAAATGGTCAGAACTGCCCCTAACGTACTGACGCCAGGTTAAAGATGCGCTCCGTTATTTTGAAGAAAATGTCCCTATCGATAAAACTCTGGCATAATTGTGCCCCTAACGTATTGACTCCAGTTTAAAAATGGCCCTACCGTTAACCTATTTTGAAAAAAATGTCCCTACCGTTTTAAATATAAGTACAGTCAGTTGTTAGACTTAGCGGCACAATATGCCACATTTTTAACGGTAGGGCATTTTTTCAAAATAGGTTAACGGAGGGCATTTTTAACCTGGAGTGAATACGTTAGGGGCAGTTCTGACCCTTTTCCCATTATTTTATAAAGTCAGTATAAAATACTCATCTCTACTTGATCTGTTTAATACATACAAAATGTATTAGCACAAGAAGTTGGAATTAAATCATTCCCATAATCAAGATAAATTATATTTGATCTTCTGCTACAATCATCACGATGATTTGTCCAATTTCATCATTAAATTGTGAACATTAACTTTTATGTCTTACAAGATCCGATAATTTAATTTTTCGTGTATAAGCTAAACTCTATACGCTTAATCATCTACTATGTTAAGCAATGAACACACAAACCAACATATTATCTATTTAAAATAAAACTTTATTAAATTTAAATAAATAAATAAATAATTGTTTTAAAAAAATATTATAATAATACAATAGGCATCTTTAACGCATTCAATTGCATCATGCACCCTTGGAACTTTTTTGGTATGCTGACAAACTTGACTTACATTTCTATGTCAAATACAGTCATCATCACTTAAAGAAACAGAGGACTAATATAGTGACCACATGAACCACACTTAATTTCCGATGTCACCGACCCCATTGAAGTGCAAGGATTTTTTATTTTTTATTTTTTGGTTTACAGTAAATATAATTCTATGGGCTCAAGTGCAATACTTTTACAATCTTTATGATATCACATTTAGAAAGCGGGTATCTTTATTTAAAGAAAATGGTTATGAAAAACATGTTAGAACTATAAACTTTCTTGAAAAGTTATTTGAACGCCCGATAATATTACTTGAAAGTGCATGTAAATAACTTTACCATATACGCAGCTATTTTATTCAGAGCTCAAAAAACAGCACTAGCATAAAGACCTACAATAAACATATTGGAATAGAAATTTAGATTTAGAGCTCAAGTAGTGTATATAACTATTAATCCAGGCCATACTAGCCACACTATTATTAGTCATGTTCTTTTTTCTCTATCTTGTCATTTCTTTGGCTCCTTCTTCGAACCATGTTACTGCCGACATCAGCGTCACACGCATGTTCATTACTACTCGATAGATGTAGGCGAAAATTCCCATAGCCATAAATTGATCAATCATTTAATAAGTAATTGCGTCTCCACTTCAAATTATTATATGAGTCCGCCCTACATGCATTTTGCTTTATTGGGACTTTTTAAATTTTAATACTAAATTAGTTCGTCTTCTAAAGGAAATTAGAGTTTTTTTACATCTTATATATATTCATCTTATACTAACAAATAAATTTCTAATTAAACCGAAACAAATCTTGGCATTAAATTGGTAATGCGTATGGAGTCTTTATTTCTCCTTAGCCAAATTTCCAGTTTCTAAAATAAAAAAAAAAGTTTAGGTCTTTGGAGATAACTTCTCTCCATTTGATTATATCTCTAACTCATGATCCTTTTTTGAAGTTTTAGTCATCATATTATTGTCCCGAATTCCCGCAGTTTACATTTAGAAGTCTGAACATTGTTAACAGTCTTAGGCGCGCGACTGCTTCTTAATTTAATTACGTTATTTGTTACTATTAATAGGCCAAATACATAAACAATCGCTTCAAGTTGTGCTCAACGACCAGCTGAACACCTCAAGTAAGTCTACTTTCAATTAGATCCTTTATTTATCCACAAAAGAAGATCAACTAAACACCCGACCATGTCGGCTCCTTGCTGAAATCCACTTTCCGGGATGAGAGTGGCCAACCTAAAATTATGTTTTTTTCTTTTACTAAAATAATGTGGATCCCACTTTATTTTCACAATCCCTTCTCCTCCACTTCTCTCCGCCATCATTCCAGACCCTCCTCTAACCCTAAATCACCTTTGCCTCCAAAACAAAACAAAAGAATAAAATTACAAAATGTATCAGCTCATCAAATTCAACAAATTTCTCTTCCATCAATCCAATCATCAGACACAACAACTATTTCGACGGAAAAAATGAAGGTTGCCGGATGAACAACCACCGTTCAAGCTCCACCGTCACCATATTTATACATCATATGTCAAAAAATATAAAATAAAAAAAAAAATAAAAAAGACAAAAACAACAAATTTAATATGCAGCTGTGCAGTTTGAATTGGGAAAACAAATGAATCAAATTTCAACAATGTTTCGCACTCCAACCAAATTAGAACCTAAACAGAACCAAGTTAAATATTTCAAACATTTATTATTATAGGAAAATCAACAATCCAACTGGAGAATTGAAAGAAAATTATTTTGATTACAAGGATCTTATCAACAACCGATTCTTCTTCATTGTTTGTATATTCCGGAAATTTTGATAAATGGCTCATTCGAATTTACTCAACTTTTATAAATACAGAAGATGAGTTTGAAGGGGATTGGTCGGAAGGGGTTTTTTGACATCGGAAGATGAAGTTAGAGGTTGTGGGGAGGGGAGGAGGAGGAGGAGGAGAAATGAACGCTGGACAAGGGTTTTTTCAATTTTTAAATTTTTTTTGGTTAAATTGTGTTAAGTTTTAATTACTAATTACACATGGCGTTTATTGATTGGCTCATTTGGCACATGTAACTCACGCATCTGATATGATGTACCCGGGTATATATTTGATTTACTTAACTGGCACTTGAAGTGTCTACTTGATAAATAGATTTGTTGAAGTATTCAAAATTATCGTTGTGGACAACTTGAAGGGACCATTTATGTTTTTCGCCTAATATTTATACTTGCACTCTATGTCAGACTTAATCATTCCTAATCTTGTTAAATTTTGTATGATTGTGCCATTATGAATGTGCTTAGCCTTAAAGGCCAATACTACATTCCAGTATCCTAAATTATATTGTGTAGTACACAGTTCTATTTCTATAAGGATTTTTACACGAATAATCGGTGGGATATATTGTTTACTTTTTCCAACAAGTATGCATAAATTATATATACTAAATATATATAATTAATCACTAATTATACACGAATATATATGTATTATATATTCATTAATTAAATTTAGTTTAAGCGGTTGGATTCACGATTATTTATGTGAATTCTTCATTTGGATATTTGTTCCGAAAGATGTGTCACACATAATTTCACAATTTGTAGTACTATTTTTGCACCTACATACGTAACTTGTATTTGTTTTATCACCTGCATAAATTGTATTTCATTGTTTCATATGAAACTCATTCTATGGAAATTTAAGCATTAATGACCCCACATTGCGTAGTTCTAAATTGATACTCCTAGTCGAGTACATGGATAGTCATTCAGCCACTCAAAATTACATAAAGTTATGTTTCTTTTGTTTGTAAAAAAAAGTCACTTAATAACAATAGCAACAACCCAATATAATTTTATTTTGTGGGGTTTAGGAAGATAGTGTGTACGCAGACCTTACACCTACACTTGGATAGAGAGGCTATTTCCAAATAGTCCCCCGGCATTCTTCCCTCCAAAAACTACCCACCTTGCCTCTTGGGGAGGCTCGAACTCACAACCTCTCGGTTGGAAGTGGGGGTTGCTTACCATCAGAGCAACCCCTCTTGTTTGTAAAAAGAAGTTACTCAATTATGCATAAATATTCCGAAGGTCACTTAACCAAAATTTTCAAAATTTTCAACTGCCAAATACCTATTATACATTCTAATTCATCATGTCTTATTATTTTTTACTTTTTTGAAGTTCAAATATTATTTTCTCTTATTAATCGATAATATGACCTTACATATAGAACAAATAAATTTTATTTATAGAGTAAAAGACAAAAAAAAAGTATTTTCAAGCATATATAATATTGTGATAAAATAATTAAGCATAATTTTCAAGCATATAATATATATTATAAAATAGACCTCCTTTTTAAATAATTGTTTTCTTACATGCATGTAATATATATTTTTAAAAGCTTTATTTTTCAAGTATTCTCAATTTTTAAATAAATTTTGGGCTTTTGTTGCTACTATAAATATTATTGATACAAACGAATTATTTTAATTAAATTTCTTAGTTTGCAATTATTCTATTATTCTGAAGTTATATATGCTGAAAAATCATTTTCACTTTATAAATAAACTATATTTATTCTAGGTAAGTTCATTATAGATTAAAAATAAAAAAGTATTATAATATTAAAAATTTAAAAAAAGGTAAAAGATTGATAGTTTAGAGGGTAAAATAGATATTTGACTACTAAAAGTTTTAAAATATAACTGAATGATATTCTTAGTGCTATAAGCATGATTAAGTAATTTTTTTGCTATAACAAAAAATATAATTTTTTTAAATAATTTTGAATAATTAAGAGACCTTTTTAAATATTTGTATACGGTCGAACTCGAGGAGCTCTATTTCGAGGACTTAATGGTACCCCGGGCTCGAGTTCGGGAAGCACGAGCTAAATATCAAATATGATTGGAAAATGCATACCTTGAGGGGGCAAATCGGAGACCTATCATGATGTGCCTCGAGTGCAGTACAATTTCGATGACACTCAAGAAAGAGCAAGAATTTATTAAAGGCATAAATATCTAGGATTAGATTTGTACGAGTTGGTATATGTCCATACTAGGACAAGAATGTTGGTCCACGGTAGAGAGAGAATATCTAACCTCTCACTAAAAGAACAACCCTCTACCCTCACCCATATTCCTCTAAAACCACCAGACAAACTCAATCCACAACCAAACAACATCTCATCATACAAAGTAATATTCCTAAAGGATGAGTTCATTAACAAAAATAGAGAAAATCTAGTAGCTGAAAATTTGATACCCCAGGCTATGGAGACACAACAATCAAATATTGATGATCAAAATCCACTGGTGATAACTACAACTTTAAAGCAAATAAACCTAAGCTTTGAGGACATAACCGTATGTACATGCCCTGGAAATTTTCGATCGTCATTAAGCTCATAGGCAAAAAGCTTATGCATCACTACCTCAAAAATAATTACAAGACCGATGGAAACTCAATGAGAACTTTGCTCTCATTGATTTTAGGGAGGACTACTACACAGTTAAATTGACAAAGGAAGAAAATATGACCAAAATCTACACAATGGACCTTGATTTGTTAATGACTTTTTTCTATCCACCAAACAATGGATACCAAATTTTGTAGCCAAAAAAGCATACCAAAGCTTCACATCTATATGAATCTGCTTACCCCATTTACCTACAGAGTTTTATGACGGAATTATCCAATAAAAAATTGGAAACTCCATAGGAAAACTACTCAAAGTAGATGCATGCACTTCAGCCACATTAAGGGGACGTTATGCTAAATTTTGTGTAGAACTACCTCTAGATCAACCAGTTCAAAACCATATCCTAATACGGCAACACAAACAACCAATTGTCTATGAAGGAAATGACATCCTATGTAAATCGTGTGGGAGTCTAGGACACACAAGCCAACGCTACCTACAAAGCAGTCCACCAATTACAACCATGGAAAGCAGTAAAGGCACGGAAGCAACAATTCAAAACAAAAAAAAAAGAAGGAGAATGGATGACAGTCTCTATTCAAGAAAAGGTAAGGTAAAATTGGCCAATGAATGAGGAACAAAAGTTGGTGCAAATCTCTCACCAGTTATTAATGTTCGTATGTTCGATGCAGAGTCAGGTAAGTATCTCAAAATTCAGCATTTAAATTATATCAATAAACAACTATTACTCAACTCCCCAAACACTCAACCTAACGACTTAAAATATGTTACTAACAAAGCAAAAAAAATCCTCAATAATTGTCCAGTTTTAGAGCAAAATGACGAGGATGACAGTGGTCTAGAAAAACCAGGAAATCGGCACATGGTTTCGGAAAATTCATAAATAAACAAAGACAATTAAAAATCAAATATTTTGCATGGGAAGCAAGTAGTTGTCCAGCTGACAAATGTCACAAACATGGCAGAGCTTCCGACTATAGTTAGCAATCATGATAATGTTTTTAAAGAACTGAAAATAAACACAAATATTTAACAACCAATGAAATAAGGAAGAAAACAATCACTAATCCTAAAGAACCTACTAATCTAACAGTGAACCATGATTACACTATTTGCATGCATTCATGCCCACAATCCCACGACCAATTAAGTGACACACACTTGGAAGACAAGTGGGGACAAGTGGCAAGGGACATATCTATGTTAGATATTAATATAACTATACGCAATTCTCTGACTCTACCTAATAAATAGAACCAATCATTAGGAACCCCCGCCCCCCAAATCCTCTCAATACTGCTCCTCCTATAAACACCACCACCCCAGAAGATGTCCAAAACTCCACTCACTGTAAGAAGGAGATACCGCCTACTACAACTCTTCTCTCTATCTCGCAATCACAACATGAATAACCTACCCAATCTGCCACAACAAATCCAACCAAACCCATTGATCTATGCACAATCACCAACACCAAACCACATCCCTCAATCGTTGATAGAACTAGGGTTGCAAGGCCATGCAGTAATATTCAGCATGGAGATCAATGGACAGGAATCAATCTTGGTGATCCAAAACACATACTTTTTATCCCAATTTATCTGAGAAGGGATGCATCTAGCTACGAGCAACTATGTATACCAAATGTGGATGAATAATATCCTACAACCATTTAATCCATTAATAAATCCAAACCTAGTGAAAAACATGCAACAAATGTGGAATATCCCACATCACCCAAAGCAACAGTTTCACAAAAATCCACCATTAAATCTACCCTTCTTTGCTCTAAAGGACCTGATGATGCTAAATCCAGTATTCGTACAATGGAATTCCCAAGCATTACCCAACCCACAAGACCCACAACCAGATCCAATGGACGAACAACCACCACCACTAATGAACATGCCAAACCAGGAAGGAATACAAGAGGAAAGAGAGGAACTGGAAGATATGCCTCGGTTGGGGGAACCAGCTGTGACCTTTTCAAGTCTAAACGAAGTAAAAATATTAATATTCAGGGAGATGCTCGATAGGAAATGTATCATCAGTTGCCTAGTGACATTGTACAAATGCTCACTAGTCATTTGTCCACCACAGGACCCAATAGTGAGGAAGAATGTGCTGATCATGATCCCCCCTCTATGGGTGATGCAAAACAACAACCCTCCCAATAATAACCCCATGTATCAACCAAACAATGTTGTAGTCTAGAACGTTAGAGGTGCAAACAATGCAAATTTCACTAGGAATTTTAGGGAACTTATGGACACACATAGGCCTTGTCTGGTTACTCTTGTAGAATAAAAATGGAGAGTCATCTATCAATATTAGAAGCTTTTAGTTTCACTGAAATGACTGAGCAACGAAGTGGTGACACTGAACAACTTCACCAGAAATAGATAGGCCATATATGCAATGATCGAGGTAATGTCACGACCCTAGTTCTCTATCCGTGAACATGTCGTAATGGAACATAGTCCCTACGACTAGGAAAGCCTAACAACGTGGAAATATAATCAATTTTGGAAGAAAAACAATTAAACTGAACCAAGTAAATAACTGAATGATCAAGGTGCCACCTAACACATACAATATCAACTCTCTCATAACTAAACAAAAATTCCCAAACCCGGAATCTCACAAATCACAAGCTAAGGGATACATGAGAGGCTCTGACTCAAGAATGTCTATACATAGAGAAATACTGAAAGAACTATACTTATTACAGAAAGCTGGAAAGGGGACTCCTCGGCCTGCGGACGTAGCAGATATACCTCCAAGTCTCCACCGATACGCCTCCTTCCAAGGCCGACAGAATTGAATGGGAGTACCTTAATCTGCACAACAAAAAGTGTGCCGAACAGTAGCATGAGCACACCACTGCTGTGCCCAGTAAGTATCAAGACTAACCTCGATGCAGTAGTGATGAGGAACAGTCGAGACACCAACCGGTCAATAAAAAGTATAACATAAATAATAGAGATATATATAAATATGTAAAGGCTGCACGAATGAGTAAAAATGATACAAATCACAATAAGGCTAACGGACAATAAGAAACAACGAGAATTCAATAAATGATAATATGAAAACGACGGCAGAAATCACAATCCAAATCATTGAGTCACAACACAACAAGGACAAACAAGTCACTAAGTCATTATCCTACAATGATGCTTACATAAGGTCTTTCCCACTTTTTCCACAATTCTACCACAAACTCTCAGACCAGCCACAACTCATGAAAACCTAGCATCTGAAGTCTTACACTTGACATCTTGTGCCCCATCAATAACACGGTCATGTTGACAACTAACTAGTCAACTAGGGTCATTCTCACATATAGAATAGGTAAACGAGGGCATATCCCCACTCCTAGCCAAATCAGAAGGGATTCATCTCTAATAGGAGGGTCCAACTACGTGTATGCTTGTACAAATGTGTCGAACAGGAATTCTACCAACTAGTAAGTATAAGAAATGGAATGACTAGTAGCCAATTTATTCACACCCGGATAGAATCAATGAAAATATCAGTTTAGAACACAATATGTTTAATGGGGATCTCCCTAGAATCGAACCCGTAGTCCATCGTACCAATAACAGAGGATCTACCAGAAATTAAACCTGTAGTCCACATACCAATATCATAGGATCTCCCGGGAATTGAACCCGCAGTCCCTCATACCAATATATGAGGATCTCCCGAGAATTGAACCTGTAGTCCATCATACTAATAGAAAAAGAAAATAGGAAAAATTCCTCCACAGGCCTTCACAATTCATCACAATCAGCACCTGACATAGCCCTCCTTATTTCACCACGTGTGCAACCAATAATAATGCAGTAAGCACTTTATAATGCCGCATGTGCAAAAATATCACTAGCAACACTAACACGGCAAAGACCTTGTGCGATCTCCAACATCAACTGTACGATAGAGATCGCGTACATCACAATCCCAACAGCCGCCGATAAATGAAAATGTATATATATACAGGGACAAAGCAAGGAATCAACAATAGAACAATAACGTCCTGGCAAGGGAATCAACAATAGAAACAATAACGTCCCTGCAAGGACAATACATAATAAGGGCATAATAACTACACCGATACCACAACAGTTGGGCATGTAATATATTTGCACGAATTCATAGATGAACTTACAATCAAGGAGTACCCAAACAGTAAGGAAGTTAACAAGAATCGAATAATTACAATTTAAGGAAATATCAACTAATTGTAAGATATCTATCTTTTTTCCAGCTAAGACTGATTAATTATATGAGATATAACATTTATGATTTCCAATTAAAGGCGAGTAGTTAGGACGGATAATATGACTGTAGAAGGGTGATTTTCTTGAGTTAATCACGTAAAGGAAAATTAAGCATCAAGAATAAATCAAGAAGAGCAAACAATACCAAGTAAGACATGTAGAGGTGAAACTAATAATAGGGAACTCGATTGTATCAAGATCATCTTCAAACTCGGTGATTTCAAGAGTCTAAGAGACTAAAAGGGACAATTTGCCATAATTAAATCCGAGCATGCACTCTTCACCTCACGTTCACGGAATACAATCAACAGAGAAGACTCATATCCTAAGGGGAAGTCCCCACACAAGGTTAGGCAAGATACTTACCTCAAAACTGGCAAAATTAATCTAGTAACCACGTTCTTGCCAAGAGTATCCGACTCCGAGTGGCTCAAATCTATTCAAACTAATTACATATTGTAAATAATATCGCAAGTAACTAGTTCCACTATTAAAATTAAAGCTAAGGCGCGAAAATAGGTAAAGAGACCAAAATGACCCTCAAACCGACTTCTCATAATCAAATAAAATTAATATTTCCTGAAACCTCGTACTCTCACGAGTCTAACCCTACCAAATTTATCCAATTCCGACACCATTTGGTCCTTCAAATCTTCATTTTATATTTTTGACACATTCCACAATTTTATTCCCAAATTCCATCTCAAATCACTAATTAAATGATGAATTCAATGGTATATTCGTGTATTCTAACAAAATCTTAGTTAGAATCACTTACCCCGATGAATTTCTTGAAAAACCTTCAAACAATCGCCAAAATTCGAGCTCTATAGGTCATAATATCAAATAAAACTGAAAACCTCATATTTATAGTGTACCCCTCAGATTTCGACACTGCTGACCATACAAAAATGACCGCGGTCCGCGCCCAGGGAGGTGATGACTGCATAAAAATTGTCGCGGCTATGCAGCAATTTGACTGCAGTGACATGCTACACTGCTTTGGCCATCACTTTCTCTAGATATGTCCAAATTCCTATATTAATATGCTTCTGAAAACTAGATTCAAAGCTCTACAACATTCATTTTTAAATCATCCTCAAATTCCTCGTATATCAAAGAATACGAGCTTCCGAAGTAGGACCAGCAACCTGCAGGTCTTCAATCCTGCGAGAACCACGTGGGATGACCGCACCCAGCGCTAGGTCAACCCGCTCCGCTCTAAACGGACCGTGGTCAGCGCCCCAATGACTTTCTCTTCCATTTTCTATGTTGCGGGATGTTCTTACTTGCTCAAAACTCACCTGAAACATACCCGAGGCCCCCAACCTCAACCAAAAGCACCAATGCATCCAAAAACATTATACCCATTTGTTCCAATCATCAAAACACCTCGATTAACACTAAAATCATCGAATTACATCAACTTCAAGCCCAAGTTCCTTTAGAAACGTTAATACACACATTCAATCAGAAACTCAACCAAAACATGTCTGAATGACTTGAAATTTTGCACGCATTTCCTAAATCATATAACGAAGCTACAACAATTTCCGGAATTCTGTTTCGACCCTTGGATCTAAATTTAACCTATCAACCGGAATTTGTAAAAATACTAACTTTTGGCATTTTTAGCCTACATGAGCTACGGACTTCCAAAATATATTCCGAACATGCTCCCACCCCAAAATCACTTTAAGAAGCTGTTGGGATCATCCACGACAAATTTCGGGGTCATTTACCTAAAAGTCTAGTTCCGGTCAAATAACTTCCAAAATAAGGTTTCTTCTCTAGAATCCACGCTAAACAATCAGAAAACTGAATTCCACCATGCACGCAAGTCGATACTCATGTTACGAAGCTGCTCCAGACCTTATGCGGCTGAACAGAGCTTAACTTCTCAAAATGACTGGTCGGGTCGTTACATCCTCCCCCTCTTAAAACCAACATTCATCCTCGAACGTGCAAGATTCACCTCGAAGTCCTCAAGTCACTGAGTGCGCACTTCCAACATACACCCGTGGGTGACCCCAAGTTACCCCAATCCATTATGGCATGACGACACCATCTCAATTGAAATTTAACCCTTCTAGCAATACCATTAAGCCTTTAATCCAGATTCCTGACTTTCCATCAGTTTCCAAAAGACCCGATTCCAAGTCCATATCCGGTATCAGTCTCAACCGGCTAATTCAACACAAGCCAACACACAGGGTGCAGCCACACAACATGACACACCACACATGGTCCCACAATAATATTTCTGATAGCAATAAATGCCTGAGATCAAATATGTACCGGCCATATCCCTCATATTTAATAGGAACTCTTTACAAACCATCCATAACACTGGAAATGTTACAACTACCACGAAAAGCACATCATGAAACACTCGATTAACCAATCTTGGCCAACACCAACAGGTACTCACCCCACAAACTAAAACTCAAGGAGCAATAGAACGAAAACGAATGAATATGGGAAAGGAACACATAAGAGAACTAACAAACAAATTGAACTAGCACAAAATTCATCAAAAACACAAATCTACAAGACATCTAACAAGAAAGAATGAAAGCATATAATGGCAAAGATCTTATACTGATATAACTCTCACCGAAGTACACATACCGGTCTCAACTTATCAAATCACCTAAAATCATGAGGGTCTCGCCCTCAACACTAGATCACAAGTAGGGTACTCATCAACCCATCTAGAGACTCTCACTAGGTCAATTCCGTGTACAATTTACAATATAGATTAGCTCCCACATCGGGGAGCATAAAAATCACAGCTCGTAAAAAAGAATGCTCGAAAAACACATCAAGTCCACCAGAACAGGCAACAGGAAAATACCGCTAGCCTCATAACTCTCAACAATGGTTAGAATAGGCGATGGACACGGCTATCACTCATAAAACCTTCCAACAGGATAATCACATAGATAGAGTGCAAATTATGAAGCACTCCCATAAATAAAACATCAAACAAGGAACTCAATCTGAATAAATAGAATTGTGATGAACTACAGATATCCATAACAAACTGAATCTGTACCTGAGTGACATTAGCTGACGCACCAGCCTCAAACCTACTATATCAAGCACATCAACGAGATGGGCCTCCCCCTCTTGGGTTCCCTCTCCCTGTCTGAATACCTCGCTGTGGACACATCGGTCCGAAGTCTAGGATAATCGCTCACCATGTGGCTAGTATCTCCACACTCAAAGCACCCTCTCTGCTGACAAGGTAGTGGAAACTGTACGGTACGGTCCTTCGAGACCCATGAACACCTGAGTCACCATGCAAAGCCTAAAGCGCAAACTGAACTAGCTGACCTACAAAACCTCTACCATGACGCACCCTGCCTCAAAAATAAAGAGCAGTATATCTCATCGGCCTCCTCGCCTCCTCATGCTCTCTCTCCTGATCTCGTCTGCTCTCTCTCTCTCAAGACCTTGCCTGCCCTCTCTCTCTCTAGCATGCATACCCTCTATCCTCCTGAAAATGTTTACCACCTGATGATACGAAATATCCATCTCTAACTCACGAGCCATACTGGACCTGATGCATGGAATAAGCCCCTCAAGGACTGGCCAACCTTCTCACGAACAATAGAAACCAACACTGAGGCATGTCCAGCCAAACTGGTGTAATGGACAGCATACTCTGAGACGGTCGTAGCACCCTAGAAAAAATAATCAAACTCTGCATTCCATGCATCAATGAGGCTCTAAGGAACAAACTCTCTCGGGAACAAATATTAAAACTTGGTCCAAGTTAGTGAAGCTGCTTCTTCTGGGCTATCTGCAGCAAGGGGAAGCAATCCGGCCTGAGCCAAAGTGGTGTACATACTCATGAACTGCACCAAAGTATACTGAAGGGCTGGAGTACCAGTAGTTGTAGGCATTTTAGATGCCTGGACTCTGGCTGGATCTACAGGTGGTACCTCGGTGCCCGCTCGCGCACGTGCTCTCACTGCACCACATGCGCGTTCTCGAACTCTACCTCGACCCCGACCTCCAACGGCTGCAGCCAGGGGCGCGGGTGCCTAATCACCTCGGGTAGTACATGTTCTCACCATCTGTGAGAGAGTAGAAGACAGAGGTTTAGGATTGTAAATGTTAAAAATATCACACGACAAGGGAAATCAAATGAATGGAATTTTTCCTAACGGTTACATATCCTCTGGCATATAAGTACAGACGTCTCTGTACTGATCCACGAGACTCTATGATGTGAATAAACGTCAATACAACATAAGAAGGGGGGGTGATTTTTGTGGTACCTAGTTTTTTGTGTTAGGAGAACCTGGTTCTTCTAAGTGTTCTAACTACTGCATTTTGCGGAAATGTAAAAACTTAAAGTAAAGTGCACATCTATTTTTACGTGGAAAACACCTGACTCAAAAGGTGAAAAAACCACGACCTACTACTCAGTAAGATTTTTCCAAACTCCACTAAAATCAATGACCCAAAAACAGCACTTACAAAACTCTTGTAAACCTAAGGATTAAACTCTAATCCCAGTGTAGCACACAGCCTCAGCTGTTGAGACACTATCAAGTTATCAATAACTTGATGACTCAACGTACCTAATATAATTTCTTCTATCTAAGCTGAAAGGTACAATAAAAAACCTCTACAATTGAACTAGAAATAAAACAATCAGATGGAACATGTTCTTCTCTAGGTTCAGATAGCTCTAGGCGTTCACACTTGTAATTTGCATATATTGCTTTCAAATTAGAGTCGCTCTTTCTGCTCTCAAATATGCTTTTTACTTCTGCTTGTGCGTGTTACCTGAAAAGAGAACTAACTCAATCATATATTGAGTTAGCAGTTAGAGTTTGATTAAGTCTTCACTTCTTATCCGTTCACAATTCGAGTCCTTGCCCAATGCAAACTCCAACCCTTATCCTAACTTAGGATTAAGTTCTCTTCACATAAAGAGACTGTCCTTCTTATCCCAATGCAATCTTTTCGATTATGATCAAAAGATATTGATGTGTGATCTTTGGTGCATTATCTTCCTCACGTGCTCTGCATGTGCCCTTGTTGATTCAAACTGTGTAGTACAAGATGGACCAGTTCCTTCTATAAGTTCATTTGTTAATGTTCAAAACTCAACTAAAACTTGGGCCGACAATATCCCCCTTTTTGATGATGACAAACTCTGTGCTTATTATAATTAGGAACCTGTAGACTTAGCTGAAATAAACACTTAGAAAAACATTTAACTTATCACTAAGGAGGTCAGATTTAAGTCATAAACATCACTAGTCCAGAATAACATTTTTAAGCACAATATCTTCCCCCTTTTGGCATCATCGAAAAGTTTCATAAATGACGTAAATTCTCGAAGTTAATATCTACTCATTGCCGCTAGGGCAACTGCAAGTGAACACATGTTCAAGTTAATCAAAAATCATCTCAGAAGTAACTATTTAGAACAAGATTAACAAGAACCAGAAAAGTTTCATTCATTGATTATAGAGATGTTCCTACTAAGCAGTCCATAAAAAGAAACATAAAACTTCCAACCATGAGCAAAAAGATAAAACAAACCGAGAACCATATAAACGTGTCACTGAAGGGGGGAAACTAGACTACAACCTAGACACATGACTCCTAAGGCTTGGATGAACTGGAGGGTTGGACTTTTAGCAGGTTAAGCATTTGTTGTGGCATGACTTCATTCTTTTCCTTCTCCTTGGAAAGCGTAGCTCTAAGTCCATTTCTTTCTCCCTCAAATTCTGCCACCCTGGCATTAAGACGTGCTATTTCAACATCCTTCAGTCCAATCCCCTGAACTAAGGACCTGACTTTGCTGTTTATTGGAGTTTTAGATGATGGACCAGGTTCAACTGGAACATTGCTAAGCAGATAGTCACATATTTGAAGAGTCTTAATGCCAAAGTGTTCCTTGATGGATTCCATCTCCCAATTCTTCAAGGGAACATGTAGACGTTCAAGCACTGTAGTCATAATAAATCCATAGGGGATGGCATGGGCCATTAAACCATTGATTACCCTTTTCCAGCATCTTCACCATGAACACATGCAAGTTGATTTGCTTGCTTTCAGTCAAGCACTGCATGAGCACACGGTTCATATAGTTTGCAGTGTGCTTTCTTTCCCGTCTGGGCAGGAGGCCTCATCTCACTCTTTTGCACTGCCCTGGCCTCAGGCACTTCTGCCTCTGATGTGGTATCACAAATGTTTCTAGTAATCTGCAGCTCTGAAGATATTCCATCAAAACAAGGCCATCTTTGCCTTGTGTAATCATCATATCCTTCACATGGGATATTCAAGATCTCACCCAATCTTCTCAGCATTAAACTTTACCTTGACCCCTTTAACAGAACTTGTCACCACACCATTCTTCACTGACCCATTTGCTATAAATTCAATCAGTTCTTTCCTAGCTAGTTTCCCATTCAAATGACGGACCATGTCCTTCCATACTTGAGCTTCTAGGGATGTGAGGAGCCTCAACATGCCTGGCTCCTCCAGGTCTTTCAACAGCCTACCCTTCAGAATTTTTCTTTTGCCAAAATCCGCAAATTGATCCTGTTCACTCCCAGAATCATATTCTTCTTCTTCTACAACCTTTTTCACATGTTTGCCTTTAGAAGCAGATCTTGTTCTCTTTGCCAGGGAGGACTCAGCAGGTACAACTTTGTAAGACTTATTAGAAGAAGTCTTAGTCTCCTTGGATTTTGAAATAGGAGCCTTCTCAATTTGTTTTGTTGGATGGACCTATTCCATCTCCTCTTCGTCCTCCTCAGCCATAGTTTCTGAACTCTCACCAACCTTCCCCTTTCCTTTTTATAGTCTTTTTTTCTTACTTTCCTCCAGTGCCCTCTTTAACTCAGCTTCACTTTCTCTCCCTTTGCTCCTTGTTGTTCTAGCCTTAGGTGCACTTTTGGGAGATGCAGTTTTTGATTTCTTTGATGGTTTTGCAGCAATAGGAGTTTTAAGGGAAGAGGAATTTCGTTTCTTGGGGTCATATCTATCCCCCAACTTCTTCATCAAGTCAGCCAATGTCTCCTCCACTAATGGACCAGTTTTTCGCTTAAATCTACCAACCCCCAGCAGCTTACCCCGATTCACTTCCCCCTGAATATGATACCCTTTGCCCCCACTTCCAGAGATAGGTAACACCTTCTTCCTACTTTTCTTCATTTGTTCTACAGACTCATACCCAGAAATGTTCTTAACTTCCTCCACCAAAACATATCGATTCTCTACCTTTTCACCTACATCCACTGAAACAAAACAAGATTTTACCACTATTGGATTTTCTTGAGGCGGAGAATTATTACAAGACTCAGGTTCATATCCCTCGCTTGCAGAAATGTATTGATCCGACTCAGAGCTGGACTCGGTGACCTCTACTTGGGGTTTCGTCTTTTGACTTGCTTTCAGCTTCTCGTTTAAAGTTTTTCTTAAAGGTCCAGTTGCAACTTCTTTTCTAGCTATCATTTTTTTTCGACGAAACCTTGGTTTTGGGGATTCAACAGGAGGGGTAGAGGATGAGGTGGTGTTGGGGTTCCTGGATTATCTTGAGGATTAGTCATTTTGGGTGGTGGATTTGTGGAAGACTCTAAGAAATTTTGGGAAATTTTTAGGGTTTGGAGATGAAGGAGATGATCAGAGGTCTTAGAGGCAAATTACGATTATGACATGACTTAAGAGGCCTTTTAAAGAGGGTAATTGTTGTATGAGAAAAGACACTTTTCAGGCGTCGGTAGGAGTCTAATCAGTGTCAATTTCTTGTCTTCCTATTAATTAAAATTGCTAAGGTTTAGGAGAAGAGTTCCATTATTCTCTAGAGTTCTAATTACAAGAAAAATGTTCAATTGGCTTCCAACGAATAGAATTATGAGACAATTGGAATTTCTAGGACTCTTGCTCATGATTGAAAATTAAAATTTTATAATTGTGCACAGTATAGAAATATACCTGACTTTCCTCATGAGTACATATTGATGAACCAGGTTCTTCATGTGACGCTTCTCTTGATCATGCCTCAAATGTCAGAATAGAAAATTTGTAAGAGATTAGTGAATTACATATGCCACAAGAGTATACTTGTTTAAAAGTATTTAGCTGAGTAATAATTAGTCTAATATTCACAGACTTAAGAACTACTAACCAAAACAAAATTCATTTATTTTTCATTGTGCATTCTGAACATGACCTCTCAGGTGATCTTAGTCATCCCTAATTCCAACATGTTCCTCTTAAAGTTTTCTCTACTTAGTGCCTTGGTGAAAATGTCAGCTATTTGTTTATCAGTGGCACAGAATTCTATGGAAATTAGCCCCTTTTTGTAGTTATCCCGTAAGAAGTGGTGTCTAACATCTATGTGCTTAGTCCTCTTGTGATGAACATGGTTCTTTGTCATATTGATTGCACTTGTGTTATCACTAAAAATAGGTATGCATCCCACTTCAATTCCAAAATCTACCAATTTTTGCTTGATCCATAGTAGTTGAGCACAACATGAGGCAGCGGCAACATATTCAGCTTCAGCAGTGGAGAGGGCCACTGAATTTTGCTTTTTGGTAGCCCAAGATACAAGACAGAATCCTAGAAAGTGTGCCATACCTGAAGTACTCTTTATGTCTACTATGTAACCTGCATAGTCAGCATCAGAATATCCAATTAAGTCAAAATTACTACCTTTTGGATACCACAAGTTGTTCTCAATATTCTTTTGACTGCAGTCAAGTGTGAATCCTTTGGATTTGCTGGAAACGAGCACAAAGTCCTACACTGAAAACAATGCCAGGTCTGCTGGCAGTAAGATACAAAAGTGAACCAATCATACCCCTGTACAACTTTTGATCAATTGATGAACCAGTTTCATCAGCATCTAACTTTGTGGCAGTTGCAATAGGAGTATCTATTTCTTTGGATTCTTCCATTTTAAATTTCTTGATCAGTTATTTTGTACTTCTACTGATGAATCATAGTATTGTTTGGACTTTGTTTGATTTGCAACCCTAATAAGAAATTGAGTTCTCCCATCATACTCATTTCAAATTCATTGCCCATTAGTTTTGAAAAATCATTGCTATACCTCTCTGTAGTAGCCCCAAAAATTATGTCATCGACATAAATCTGAACAACTAGAAGATCTTTACCTTTTCCTTTAAAAAAAAAGTACTATCAATTTTACCTCTTTTGTACCCATGTTCCAGAAGGAAATTTGATAATCTTTCATACCAAGCTCTTGGGGCTTGCTTGAGACCATAAAGAGCTTTGTCCAATTTGCATACATGATCATGAATTCTTTGCTTTCGAATCCAGGAGGTTGCTTTACAAACACTTCTTCTTTGAGATAGCCATGTAGGAAAGCACTTTTCACATCCATTTGATGAAGAGTGAATTCCATATGTACTGCAAAGGCTATGAAAAGTCTAATTGCTTCAAGTCTGGCAACTTGAGCAAAAGTCTCATCACAGTTGATGCCTTCCTCTTGACTATAACCTTGAACCACCAACCTTGCCTTATTTCTTGTAACTGTTCCTTCTTCATCCAGCTTATTTATGAAGACCCATTTTGTCCCAATGACTGACCTATCCTTAGGTCTTGGATTCAAGTGCCAGACTTTGCTTCTTTCAAACTGATTGATTTCTTCTTGCATAGCATTTATCCAGTCTGCATCTTGTAGAGCTTCACTCACATTCTTAGGTTCAATCAAGGACAAAATTGCATCAAATGCACACAGATTCTTTAGTTGTGATCTAGTGTTAACTCTAGATGTGGGATCACTAATTATGTTCTCAATGAGGTGAGAACTCAAGTACCTGTAAGATTTTTCCACCAGCTGGTTTCTGCTAGATTCTCCTTCATTGTAATGTTGTAGAGGCACAAGTTCAGGCACAGGTTCCTTTAGAGAATTTTGTTCATTTTCTCACAGATTTGTTCCCCCTGTCAGGTTGCCCAGGGTAAAAAGACCTGTTCCATCACCTGTTTCTTCCTTGGATGCCTCCTTAACTTGTGTTGTAGCTTTAGTCAATTGTCTCACCAGTTCAATGGCTTCATCTTCATGTTCCTGTCTCTCAGAAAGAGTGTTAGTTTCAGTAAAAATAACAGGTACACTTTCTTGTACACATAGAGTTCTTTTGTTAAATATTTTATAAGCTTTTCAATGTTAATAATATCCTAAGAATACTTCCTCATCATTTCTGGGATCAAACATACCAAGGGAATTTTTGCCATTATTGTGCACATAGCACTTGCAACCAAAATCCCTTAGGTGGGATATATTTGGTTTTTTCCCTTTAAGTAACTCATAGGGAGTTTTCTCTACCAGTAGTCTGGTCATACACCTGTTTATTATGTAGCATGGTGTATTTATTGCCTCTTCCCAAAAGCTATGAGGTAGTTTACTGGAAAGTAACATAGTCCTTGCCATATCCTCAAGGGTCTTGTTCTTCCTTTCAACTACCCCATTTTGCTGAGGAGTTTTAGGGGCAGAGAAATTATGATCTATTCCATTTTCTTCACAAAATTCAGCAAACTTTGCATTTTCAAATTTAGTTCCATGGTCAGACCTAATGGATGCAAGTTGATTTCCCAATTGATTCTTGATTTTTCTAACAAAAGCTGTGAACATTTCAAATGCTTAACTTTAGAAGTTAGAAATAGCACCCAGGTAAATCTAGAGAAATCATCAAAAAGCACCATGACATATCTTTTACCACCTTTGCTCACGGCTCTCATTGGACCACAGAGATCCATATGAATCAGTTCCAACGACTTGTAGGAGCTTACCATTTTCTTAGATTTGAAAGATGACCTTACCTGCTTCCCCCTTGTACATGCCTCACAAACTTTGTCTTCCTTGAACATGATATTAGGTAGCCCTATCACCAAGTCCTTGGAGACTAATTTGTCTAATTGATTTAGACTAGCATGACCAAGTCTTTTGTGCCAAAGGAGGGGATCAAATATTAACACACTCAGACAAGTGAGTTCATTTTTGGAAAGAGTTGACAAGTTTACAATGTAATTATTGTTAACTCTTCTTCCCTGCAAAAAACTCTTGTATGTAGTAAGGTTAATCACAAAACATCTTATGGAAGTGAAAGCCACTAGATTACCTCTGTCACACAGTTGTGACACACTTATCAGGCTATATTTCAAGCCATCTATCAAGTAGACATTCTCAATGGAATGAGAATCTGCCTTTCCTACCTTTCCAACCCCAATGGTCTCACATTTTTTTCCATTTCCAGAGGAGACATTGTAGAAAATCATTCTATCCATGATATGTGTGCTTTGGTTGTATTAGCATGATTTTCAGGTATAGGTTTTGATGAATGACAAACAATGAAGTCAAGTGTCACACAACGTTATTATATGACAAACAATCAAGATTGAATGCCAAGAAGCATATTGATGAATGGATTGCATGGAAAAGCCAAAGACGAGCTCAAAAGTTCAAGACCGAAGACCCAAGGCGTAGGTCGTTAGGTAGAACCGATGTAAGAGCAACGTTTAAGTTATCTCGTCTTTTGGCTCAACATAGGTCATCATAAATATGCATAAAATCTTTTTATCAAATCATATTTATCATAAACATATTTCAAATACTTCAAACAAAATGATTTTAACGTTTTCATTTTAACCAAAATAGTTTTTGAAGTAAGTTCTCAATTCTGGACAGCATAGGTGAATAATCGATTATGCAAAAGTGATAATCGATTATTCTGGGAAATTCCATTTATCGGAAATTTCCGCAGAGTAGGATAGTCGATTATACACTTGGGCATAATCGATTATCTTGTATCCATTGCCAAAGCTTTTGAACGACAGGCAGATAATCGATTATGCAAATCCAATAATCGATTATTCTAGCACAAAATCAGCTTCCGATTTTGTAACGGTAAGCTGATAATCGATTATGCAAATCTGATAATCGATTATCTTGGCATAAAATCAGCATAATTGATTGCCAATTAAGCAACGGACATACTACTTCTACCACCTATATATAGAGGTCTTTTGAGCTGATTTGATACTCACAACACCTCTCATTATTCATATACATATTGATATAATTTGTGCATCATTTTAGAGCTTTTGTTGAGCCAATTGAGAGACAACTTTGAGTTGTTCATAGAGCTAATATTGTATCTCTTTATCTACTCTTTTTAGAGAGTTCTTGTTGTAAAAGAGAAAGGTGTTTGAGAAGACCATATCTTCTCATTGATTGTCGGGTTTGCTAAGTACCCTCAATCTTAGTGTGCGAAGTCTTGTGGTGCGGTATCCACGAGCAAGGTGAAGTCTTGAGGTGAGGTATCCTCGAGCAAGTTGAAGTCTTGTAGAGTGTACATCTACGAGCAAGTGTAACGGTTTGTTAGGCACCCGTATGCTTAACGGAGTTAGTGGAAACTCGAGAGAGTCTCTCGGGGATTGGACTAACCACACGTTGTGGTGAACCAGTATAAATTCGGTGTGTCCTTTCCTTAATCTTTTAATTACTTCATTTACTTTACTCCTGCAATTTTAATTCCGCAATATTTATCAATATTCTCGTGCCGCACTATTCACCCCCCCTCTAGTGACGGGCATAAATCCTAACAATTGGTATCATAGCCTAACTCTGTGAAAGCCTTAACCGGTTGAGAGAACGATATATATTTTTGTTGAGAATATTGAACGCAGGAATGATGAGCGAAGGACACTCCACCAATAGGCCTCCACTATTTGACGGAACAAATTACACATATTGGAAAGAGCGGATGAGAATCTTCATCCAATCAAATAACTTTCGGTTGGGGAAAATCATCTAGAACGGTGAACAAATGCCAACAAAGAAAGTTGGGGAAACCACGGTTCCAAAGGAGGAAGATGAATATGATGCCGAGGACGTCAAGAAAGTAGAAAATAACGCAAAGGCCGTCAACTTATTATATTGTGCGGTGAATCTGGATGACAATCGGAAGATTTCTTGCTGCACAACCGCCAAGGAGATGTGGGATAAACTCGAGATCACTTATGAAGGTACGCCTCAAGTCCGAGAATCAAAAGTTGATTTTCTAACACATGAATATGAACTATTTAGAATGAGGGAAAATGAAAGCATCGATATTATGTTCGTACGATTCCCAATGATCATCAACGATCTCCATGCTCTCGGAAAAGTATATTCGAACAAAGATCTAGTTCGAAAAATCTTGCGGTGTCTCACTCCCGAATGGCGTTCCAAAGCCAATGCCATCCAAGAGTCGATGGGAATCACGGACGTCACAATTGATGGACTAAGAGGTAACCTCGAAACTTATGAAAGCACTATTCTTCATCCTTCTTTTGGAAACATGAAAAATTCGAATATTGCCTTCAAAGCCTCATCATCTAAAAGAGAAAAGGTAAGTGATTCGGATAGCGATGATGATAATATTTCCAATTCCTTGATCGAAAAGTTTTATAAGTTTATGAAAAAGGAAATAAAGAAGGAAGAACCAAGTCCTTCATGCCAAAATTGTGGAAAACTTGGCCACACCAAATCACATTGTCCAAAATCCAAGGACAAGAAGAAGAACAAACACCAAAGGCGTGTGACATGGGATTCGGACAGCTTGGGCGATGAAACTGCCGCACTATGCCTCATGGCCAACGAGGAAGAAGAGGTAAGTACTTTTAACTCTTATTCTTTTGAAGAATTACAAGAAGCTTTTCAAGAATTATATGATGAATTGAAAAAGTCTTCAAAAATCTCCAAATAAATTTTTGGAAAATGACAATATTGATCTTAGAAATAAAATTAAGGAGATGCATGAAGATTCTTCATTTGATCAAAACTCTAATTGTTCATCTTGTGATTCTTTGAAATTAGAGAACATAGAACTTAGGAACACACTAGAAAAACGTAGTGTAGACAATCCTAAAATAGTTGAAGAAATTAAAAAGAAAAGGCCCAGGAAAAATAAAAGGCGTAAGAATCATGTTATTAATTGCGATGCTCCACCTAGAAATAATTCTAGGAACTTCACTAATGAGTCTAAAATGAATCATTTTAGACCACCTAGAAACGACTCTAGGAATTTTTTTAATGAGTCTAGAATGAATAATTTTAGACCACCTAGAAATGACTCTAGGAATTTCAACGCTTCTAGGAATAACGACTTTAGATCACCTAGAACGTTTTTGACTCAACCAAGACATATGCACAACCCGAATGTTATATGTCATTATTGCAACCGGGTAGGACACATAGCACCCGTATGTTTTGCAAAATATAGGGATTTATCTTTTAGCTATGATTATTATTTGCCTAACCCCCAAGGACCCAAAAGTGCTTGGGTACCTAAAACCTATTTTTAGGTACGTTTGCAGGTGTGCTTGAAGACTACAATATCGTAGTAGATGCGCCAAGCACGAAACCTTATTGCATCGAGGGGGAATTTCGGTTAGTTATCATATTTTTGATAAAAACGTAATAGTTTGATATGTGTTAACGATTGATATGTCTTTCTCAACAATTGGTATCAATTATTTTTTTATTCATGTTTTGATAACTTTTATTTTGAATAACAATTGGTATCAATTATTTTTGTTAAAAATAATGATTGACTCATGTTTGATGAATATTATTTTTGGTTTGAATAACAGTTGATATATTCTTGAAAAATAAATGATTCGTGTTTTTAATACAACTATTGGTTTGTTAAAAATTAACTGTTGATATGTTCTTAAGCAATATGATTTTCGAAAAATAACCGTTATTATGGTTGTTATGTTTTTACTAACGTTTGGGATTATTTCATGTTGGTATGATTGTTTAAATATCGTCAATGTATATTCCTCATTGTATTTCCTATTTTATTCTTGACACTAACAATTGATATACCCAAAAGGGGGAAGTGTCGAAAGGGAAAAGTAGCCTTTGCATACTCTCTTTTTGCTAATGCCAAAAGGGGGAAGAGTTTAGGCGATATGCATCAAATAAGGGGGAATGTATCTACGTTATAGTATGCCTTATTTGAGGGGGAATTATCATTAAGGGGAATCGCTTGCATGAATTGTATGTTGAGATATAGGGGGAATCCGATATGCATATCTCCTGTTGTTTGTTATTATCAAAAAGGGGGAAATTGTAGAAAATCATTCTATCCATGATATGTGTGCTTCGGTTGTATTAGCATGATTTTCAGGTATAGGTTTTGATGAATGACAAACAATGAAGTCAAGTGTCAAACAACGTTATTATATGGCAAACAATCAGGATTGAATGCCGAGAAGCATATTGATGAATGGATGCATGGAAAAGCCAAAGACGAGCTCAAAAGTTCAAGACCGAAGACCCAAGGCGTAGGTCGTTAGGTAGAACCAATGTAAGAGCAACGTTTAAGTTATCTCGTCTTTTGGCTCAACATAGGTCATCATAAATATGCATAAAATCTTTTTATCAAATCATATTTATCATAAACATATTTCAAATACTTCAAACAAAATGATTTTAACGTTTTCATTTTAACCAAAATGGTTTTTGAAGTAAGTTCTCAATTCTGGACAGCATAGGTGAGTAATCGATTATGCAAAAGTGATAATCGATTATTCTGAGAAATTCCATTTATTGGAAATTTCCGCAGAGTAGGATAATCGATTATACACTTGGGCATAATCGATTATCTTGTATCCGTTGCCAATGTTTTTGAACGACAGGCAGATAATCGATTATGCAAATCCAATAATTGATTATTCTAGCACAAAATCAGCTTCCGATTTTGTAACGGTAAGCTGATAATCGATTATGCAAATCTGATAATCGATTATCTTTGCATAAAATCAGCATAATTGATTGCCAATTAAGCAACGGACATACTACTTCTACCACCTATAAATAGAGGTCTTTTGAGCTGATTTGATACACACAACACCTCTCATTATTCATATACATATTGATATAATTTGTGCATCATTTTAGAGCTTTTGTTGAGCCAATTGAGAGACAACTTTGAGTTGTTCATAGAGCTAATATTGTATCTCTTTATCTACTCTTTTTAGAGAGTTCTTGTTGTAAAAGAGAAAGGTGTTTGAGAAGACCATATCTTCTCATTGATTGTCGGGTTTGCTAAGTACCCTCAATCTTAGTGTGTGAAGTCTTGTGGTGCGGTATCCACGAGCAAGGTGAAGTATTGAGGTGAGGTATCCTCGAGCAAGTTGAAGTCTTGTAGAGTGTACATCTACGAGCAAGTGTAACAGTTTGTTAGGCACCCGTAAACTTAACGGAGTTAGTGGAAACTCGAGAGAGTCTCTCGGGGACTGGACTAACCACACGTTGTGGTGAACCAGTATAAATTCGGTGTGTCCTTTCCTTAATCTTTTAATTACTGCATTTACTTTACTCCTGCAATTTTAATTCTGCAATATTTATCAATATTCTCGTGCCGCACTATTCACCCCCCCTATAGTGACGGGCATAAATCCTAACAGACATTTCCTCCTCTTACGTTCTCAAGTGAAAGAAACTGGTCCTTTTTACCAGTCATATGTTTTGAGCAGCCACTATCCATGTACCAAATTTGACTGCTTCCTTTCACTTGGACCTGCAAAATTAAATCATGGGTTAGTCTTAGTAACCCAAACTAGTGTGGGTCCCTTTCTATAGGAAAAAGGATGAATTAGATTTTTCTTTGCCCATCCAGGCAGTTTGTGTTTTTCTTGAACAAAATGTTTGTTCCTTTGACTGACCTTTTTTTGGCATTAGATTCCTTTTTGTAATGGCCAGTCTTTCCACAATGTGTACAGATTTTGTTCTCAAGAAGAGTGAGATACTTGTTTTTGGGATCCCCATTTTGGAGCTTGAGCCCCAAACCCAAGTCCTCTCTTGTTGCTGCTATGATGTTCTTGCAGCCAGTAGAGTACATTGGAAACCTTGTTCCATTGCATGTTCTGTCTAGTTCATGCTTCACTTTTCCTAATTCTTCTTTAAGGACTTTGATTGATTCATCTTTCTCATACATCTCATCCTTTATTTTCCTAAATTTTCTTCTGGTGTGAGAAATGATTGATCAGCCTTTTTCTTTCCTGTCCCTATTTTTATTTTCATTTTTTAGACTTGAGTTATAGAACACTATTTTCGAGTTGAAGAACCTGGTTCTTCAACTCAGCATTTAAGTTATTGCTTTCTTCAGCCCTAGATTCTAGTCTTTTGCATTTTTCTTCTAGTATTGCACAATCCCTGGACAGAACATCTTTCTCACTTTTTATTATTTCAGACTCATCTATTAAGTCCATCAAGAGTTCACCCAATTTTTCTTTTGACAGGAATTTAATCTTTTCTTTAAGATGTAGAATACATACCTCCTGTTCATCTTCTGATTCTCCAATGGCCATAAGGGCTTGCTCATCTTCAGCTTCATTTTCTGAGTCTTCATCTGACGTGTCTTCCCATGCAGAAACCATGGCTTTGGTAGTACCTTTTTTTCTCCTTGGTTGAACCTATTCCTTCTTCCTGTTTCTCCTTTCTGCCCTTTCTTTCTTCCACTCAATCTCCCATTGAGGGCAGTTCTTGATCATGTGATCTGTCTTTCAATATTTGAAGCAACCATCATTTGTTTGTTTCTCAGGAGCCCTATGTTTGTTGAATGTTGGTCCTCTTGAAGAGCCCTTGCCTCTCATAAGGTATTTCTTGAAGTCTCTAGTTATCATTGCCATTTCATCATCTTCAAGATATGATCCTTCTGAGATATTGAGAGCCATACTTCTCTCTTTCGTTGGAGCGTCCATCTTCATAGTTTTCCTTCTCAATTCATATGCAGTCAAGTTTCAAATCAGTTCATCCAATTTCAGCATATCTATATTTTTGGATTCATGAATGGCAGTGATTTTTCTTTCCCAAGAGATTGGCAAGACTCTAGTTAAAATCTTCTCTACCTTGTCTTCTTCCAAAATAACCTTTCCAAGAGACTCAAGTTCACTTATCAGTGTAGTGAACCTAGTATACATCTCTTGGATAGTTTCACCATCCTTCATAGTAAAATTCTTGTATTGAGAATACAGTAGAGTTCATGTGGACCTTTTCACTTGAGGAGTTCCTTCATGAGCCACTTGTAAAGTGTCCCAAACTTCCTTGGCAGTTGTACATCCCTGAATCCTGCTGTATTCATCAGGGCCAAGTCCACACACTAGCCATTTCTTGGATTTAGCATTTTTCTCCCACTTCCTTAGATCATCAGCAATACAGTCTGCTCTAGTTTTCGGAACACCATTCCTTCAACATTCTTCGAAATTGTAGCAAGAGGGCCATTGGTGATGATGTCCCAGAGTTCATAATCTTCTCCCATGATATGGTCACTCATTCTATTTTTCCACAAAGAATAGTATAGCCCATTGAAGAGTGGAGGTCTTGCAGTAGACTGTCCTTCCCAGTTCCCATATGTTGAGCTCATGTTGATCTTTTTCCTTTGGTGTTAACCTGTTCAAGGATAACCCACTCCGATACCAATTGATGTGAATAAACGTCAATACCACACAAGAAGGGGGGCGATTTTTGTGGTACGTAATTTTTCGCGTTAGAAGAACATGGTTCTTCTAAGTGTTCTAACTACTGCAGTTTGCGGAAATGTAAAAACTTAGAGTAAAGTGCAGAGCTATTTTTACGTGGAAAACACCTGGCTCAAAATATGAAAAAACCACGACCTACTACATTGTAGCATTTTACCAAACACCCCTAAAATCAATGAGCCAAAAACAACATTTACAAAACTCTTGTAAAACTAAGGATTAAACTCTAATCCCAGTGTAGCACACATCCTCAACTGTTGAGACACTATCAAGTTAACTCTAACTTGATGACTCAACGTACCTAATACAACTGCTTCTAACTAAGCTGAAAGGTACAATAAAAAACCTACTACCATTGAACTAGAAATAAAACAATTAGATGGAACTAGTTCTTCTCTAGGTTCATGTAGCTGTAGGCGTCCACACTTGTAACTTGCATATATTGCTTGCAAATCAGAATCGCTCTTTTTGCTCTCAAATATGCTTTTTACTTCTGCTTTTGTGTGTTACCTGAAAAGAGAACTAACTAAATCGTATATTGAGTTAGCAGTTAGAGTTTGATTAACACTTCACCTCTTATCCGTTCACAATTCGAGTCCTTTGCCAACTGCAAACTGCAACACTTATCGTAACTTAAGATTAAGTTCTCTTCACATAAGGAGACTGTCTTCCTTATCGCAATGAAATCTTTTTTATTATGATTAGAAGATATTGATGCGTGATCTTTGGTGCATTATCTTCCACACGTGCTCTGCATGTGCCCTTTTTGATTCAGACTGTGTAGTACAAGATGGACCAGGTCCTTCTATCAGTTCATTTGTCAATCTTCAAAACTCAATTGAAACTTGGGCCAACACTCAATAAACCGTCTTGTGATCTGTGACTCCTATGAACCTAGAGCTCTGATACCAATTTGTTACGACCCCAGTTCGCCCTCTGTGAATATGTCATGATGGAACCTAGTCCTTACGACTAGGTAAGCCTAACAACGCGGAAATATAATCAATTGCGCAAGAAAAACATTTAAACTGAACCAAGTAAATAACTGAATGATCAAGGTGCCACCTAGCATATACAATATCAACTCTCTCATAACTAAACAAAAATTCCCAAAACCCCGAATCTCACAAATCACAAGCTAAGGGATACAAAAGAGGCTCTGACTCAAGAATGTCCATACAAAGAGAAATACTGAAAGAACTATACTTATTACAGAAAGGTGGAAAGGGGACTCGGTCTGTAGACGTAGCAGATATACCTCGAAGTATCCACCGATACGCCTCCTTCCAAGGCCGAGAGAATTGACTGGGAGTACCTGAATCTTCATAACAAAAAGTGTGCAGAAGAGTAGCATGAGCACACAACCGGCAATGCCTAATAAGTATCAAGACTAACCTCGATGGAGTAGTGACGAGGAACAGTCGAGACACCTACCGGTCAATAAATAGTATAATAGAAATAATAGAGATGATATGTAAATATCTAAAGACTGCACGGATGAGTAAAAATGCTATAAATCACAATACGGCTAACAGACAATAAGTAACAACGAGAATACAATAATTGATAATGTGAAAATCACGGTAGAAATCGCAATCCAAATCCTGAAGTCACAACACAACAAGGACAAACAAGTCACTAAGTCATTATCTTGCAATGATGCTTACATAAGGTCTTTCCAACTCTTTCCACAATTCTACGACAAACTCTCAGACTAGCCACAACTAATGAAAACCCAGCATTTAAAGTCTAACACTTGGCATCTTGTGCCCCATCGATAACACGGTCATGCTAACAACTAACTAGTCAACTAGGGTCACTCTCACAAATATAATGGGTAAACGAGGACATATCCCTACCCCTAGCCAAAACATAAAGGATTCATCTCTAATGTGAGGGTCCAACTACATGTGTGCTTGTGCAAGTGTATCTAACAAGAATCCTATCAACTAGTAAGTATAAGAAATTGAATGACTAGAATCCGATTTATTCACACCTGGATAGAATCAATGAAACTATCAGTTCAAAACACAATGAGTTTAACGGGGATCTCCCGTCAGTCGAACCCATAGTCCATCGTACCAATGACAGAGGATCTCCAAGGAGTTGAACCTGTAGTCCATCATACCAATATGAGAGGATCTCCCGGGAATTGAACACGTAGTCCATCATACCAATATCATAGGATCTCTCGGGAATTGAACCCGTAGTACATCATACCAATAGTAAACAAAAATAGGAAAAATGCCTCCATAGCCCCTGACATAGCCCACCTTATTTTTCCATGTGTGCAACCAATAAAAATGTAGTAAGCACCGCCTTATTTCGCCACACATGCATCAAAATATTCTAACATTATTCCGCTACATGTGCAATCCACATATAAGCATATAACATATCCCTTCTTATTACGCCGCATGTGAAAAAACATCACTAGAAACAATAACACCGCAAAGACCTCGTGCAACTCTCCAACAACAACCGCACGACAGAGACCATATGCATCACAGTACCAACAGCCGCGATAAATGACAATGTGTGTGTGTGTGTATATATATATATATATATATATATATATATATATATATATATATATATATATATAGGGACAAAGCAAGGGAATCAACAATAGAACAATAATGTCCCGGCAAGGAAATCAACAATAAAAACAATAACGTCCCGGCAAGGACAAGACATAATAAAAGCATAATAGCTACACCGATACCATAACAGTTGGACATGTAACACATTTGCATGAAGTCATAGATGATCTTACAATCAAGGAGTATCCAAACTATAAGGAAGTTAACATGAATCGAATAATTACAATTTAAGGAAATATCAACTAATTGTAAGATATATATCTTCTTTCCAGCTAAGATCATTTAATTATATGAGATATAACATTTACGATTTCCAATTAAAGGCGAGTATTTGGGACGGATAATATGATTATATAAGGGTGATTGTCTTCAGTTAAGCACGTAAAGGTCAATTAAACAGCAAGAATAAATCAGAAAGAGCAAACAATACCAAGTATGACATCTACAGGTGAAACAAATAACATGGAACTTGATAGTATCAATATCATCTTCAAACTCGGTGATTGTAAGAGTCTAATAGCCTAAAAGGGACAATTTGCCACAATTAAATCCAAGCACGCACTCGTCACCTTGCGTTCACGGAATACAATCAACAGAGAACACTCATATCCTAGGGGAAGTCCTCCACATAAGGTTAGGCAAGATACTTACCTCAAAACCGGCTAAAATCAACTAGCAACCATGTTATTGCCATGAGTATCCGACTCTAAGTGCCCCAAATCTATCCAAACCAATTACATATTGTAAATAACATCGCAAGTAACTAGTTCCACTATTAAAATTAAAGCTAAGGCTTGAAAATAGGTTAAATAACCAAAATATCCCTTAGGCAAATGTATCAAAATCGAATAAAATTTTCATTTTCAGAAACCTCGTACTCTAACGAGTCTAACCCTACCAAATTTATCCAATTCCGACACCATTTGGTCCTTCAAATCTTCATTTTATATTTTTCAAAGATTCCACAATTTTCTTCCAAAATTCCATCTCAAACCACTAATTAAATGATGAATTCAATGGTATATTCATGTATTCTAACCAAATCTGAGTTAGAATCACAAACCTCGATGAATTTCTTGAAAAACCTTCAAAATATCGCCAAAATTCGAGATCTATAAGTCAAAATATCAAATAAAATCCAAAACCTTGTATTTATAGGGTACCCCTGGGATTCTGACAGTGCTGACCGCACAAAAATGACCGCGGTCCGCGCTCAGGGAGTGCTGACCGCACAAAAATGGTCGCAGTCGCGCAGCAATTTGACTGCACTGATAGGCTTCACTGTTTTGGCCATAACTTTGCGTACAGATGTCCAAACCTATTACAATATATTTGTGAAAACTAGATTCAAAAATCTAAACCTGTCATTTTAGAATTCTCCCTAGATTCCTAGTATATCAAATGATACAAGCTTGCTAAGTAGGACCAGCAACCTGCGGGTCTTCAATCCTTCGCGAACTGCGTGGGATGACCGCGCACAGCACTAGGGAGCTTTCCCCGCTCTAAATGGACCGCGGTCCGCGCCCCAATGACTGCCCCTTCAATTTCTTAAGTTCTGGAATGTTCGTACTCGCTCAAAACTCACCCGAAACACACCCAAGGCCCCCCGACCTCAACCCAAAGCACCAGCGCATCCTAAAACATTACGCAAACTTGTTCCAATTATCAAAACACTTCGACTAGTACTAAAATCATATAACGATATCAAAATCAAGCCTAAGTTCCTTCAGAAACATCAAAACACACATTCAAGGAAAAACCCAACCAAAACATGTCTGAATGACTTTAAATTTTGCACGTATATCCTAAATCATCTAACGAAGCTACGACAACTTCTGAAATTCCGTTACGACCCTTGGATCAAAATATAACCTATCAACCGGAATTTGTCAAGATACTAACTATCGGTATTTCTAGCCTAAATGAGCTACGGACTTCCAAAATATAATCCGAACATGCTCCAACCCCGAAATCACGTTACAAAGCTGTTGGGATCATCCACGACCCATTCTGGGATCGTTTACCCAAAAGTCCAGTTCCGATCAAATTTTTCACCGTTCTAACTTCCAAAATAAGGTTTCTTCTCTAGAATCGACTCTAAACCATTCGAAAACTGAATTCTACCATGCACGCAAGTCGATACTCATATTCCAAAGCTGCTCCAGACCTTATTCCTGATTATCAGAGTACAACTTCATCGTAGATGCCTCGGGTATCGTCTCAGCCATTTGCAAAATTAGAGATACTAAATGGCCCAAACCTATACAAACTGATCCTTCCCATATGAACCTCAACTTGATGTGCAAATATCATGGTACCCATGGGCATATGACCAAGGATTGCATGCATCTTATAGAGGTAGTAGTCCGATTGTTTAATAATGGGCATCTTCATGAATTTCTCAGCGACCGGGCCAAGAACCATTTCCGAGAAAGAGATGAAAATAGGAAGAGTGAGCTCAAAGAACCTCAATATATCATTCACACGATCATCAAAGGAGTTGACATCCTACATGGAACAATATTCAAACGTACCAAAGTATCTATCACAATGGAGAAGTGAACTTGGGACAACATGCAAGAGGACACCCTCACATTCAACAATGAAGACATTGAGGCCTTATCTTAGCCTCATAGTAATGCACTAGTAATTTCTATCCTTCTAAACAAAGTTTAAGTTAAACGTGTTCTCATGGATTCAGGTAGCTCAGAAAATATAATTAGATCAAAGGTTGTGGAGAAGCTCGGGCTGATTGACCAAATTATACATGCCTCCCGCATCCTGAATGGATTCAATATGGAAAGTGAAATGACAAAAGGGAAATCGTGCTCCCAGTCGACGTGGCCGAAACTATACAAAACACAGATTTCCACGTGATCGAAGGAAATATAAGGTATAATGCTTTACTTTGAAGGCTGTGAATCCATAGCATAAGGGCAGTGCCATCAACCCTTCGTCAAATGATGAAGTTCCCAACAAAGGATGGCATGAAAACAGTATATGGGGAGCAACATGCATCTATGGAGATGTTTGCAGTACATGACTTGGCACCGGTATCGACACGATCCACATCGGAGAAGTTAAAGGACAAACAGGTCACCAAAGTAGCAATCACATCACATACCCTGGGTTGAGCCCTAGGGATAGGTGATCGATGTGCAGGTTGTCGAGGACAAAGAAGAAGATTTTGCTCACCCCCTGATCCTTCATTTCCCCCGAGGAATCGGATGCGACGAAGTCCAAGATCAAAGAGCTCGAGCAGGCCATATTGATCGAGCACCTTCTAGAATGAAAGGTATACTTGGGAACGGGGTAAACCCCCAAACATAGGAAAAAGTTCATTCAATTTCTTATCGATAACATTGATTTCTTTGCCTGATCCCGCTTAGATATGACAACGATCCCACCAGAAATAACTACCTATAAACTAAGTGTCGATCCCAAATTTAAACCGGTGAAGCAAAAGATGAGACCTTAGTCTAAGGTAAAGCATTCATTCATCAAATAATAGGTAACTAAACATCTCAATATAGGATCCACTAGGGAAGTAAATTATTCCAAATGGCTAGCTAACATAGTAGTTTTCCCTAAAAAGGAAAACAAACTTAAAATGTGTGTAGACTATAAATATTTGAACAAAGCATGCGTTAAATATCCTTTATGACCGCCTAGCATCGATCGATTGATCGATGCTATGGCTGGCCATGAGATACTTACTTTTTTGATGCCTACTCCGGGTATAATCAGATTCAAAAAAAACTCAGAGGACCAAGAAAAGACTTCGTTTATCTCGAAGTATGGTACATATTGCAATAATGTAATGCCCTTCGGGCTAAAGAATGCAGGAGCTACGTATCAGTGCCTAGTTAATAGAATGTTCGAATATCAAATAGGAAAATCTATGAAAGTTTGTACTGATGACAATGCTAGATAAATCCCTACGCGCAGAGGGCCATTTGACTCATTTGCACATGATGTTCAATATCCTAAGAAAGTACAACATGAAGCTCAACCCCGAGAAATGCGCTCTTGGAGTCGGCTCGAGAAAGTTCTTGGTCTTTATGGTGTCAAACAGGGGGATCGAGATCAACCTCGATAAAATCAAAGCCATTGAGGAAATTACCATAGTGAACAATGTGAAATCCGTATAATGGTTGACCAGAAGGATGGCTGCCTTAGGCTGATTTATTTTGAGGTTATCTGATCGCAGCCATTATTTCTTTTCCGTACTCAAGAATAAGAACAACTTTGTATGGACTACGGAGTGCCAATAGGCCTTGAAAGAATTAAAATGGTATCCATCGAGCCTAGCCCTGCTCCATACTCTAAAGGAGGATAATACACTCTACTTGTATTTAGCCTTTGTTAAGGTGGTGCTAAGTGGCGTGTTAGTTTGAGAAGAACAAGGTACAAAATTTCCTGTGTATTATCTGAGTCAGACCCTAGGAGATGCTGAAACCAGGTACCCATATTTGGAAAAGTAGCTCTAGCATTGATAAGAGCATCTAAAAAGTTAATCGTATTTTCAATGTCATCCTATATTTGTATTGAGTACATACCCACTTCGAAATATCTTGCATACGACCGAATTATCAAGCCGATTTGCCAAATGGGACACCGAACTTGGGGGGCATGATATTGAGTATCATCCCCAAACGACTGTCAAGTCTCAAATTTTAGTAGATTTCGTGGCTGATTTTTCTCCTACCCTAGTACGCAAAGTAGAAAAGGAACTCTTGCTAAAAATGGGTACATCTTCGGGGATATGGACCCTCTTCACAGACGGTGCCTTCAATGTGAAAGGATCCGGTCTCGATATTGTTTTAAAACTACCTACGGGCAGTATAATTAGGCGATCAATCAAAATTTCTAAACTGACTAGTAATGTGGCCGAGTAGGAAGCCATGATTTCAGGTGTAAAACTAGCCAAGGGCCTTGGATAAGAGGTCATAGAGGCAAAGTGTGACTCCTTTTTGGTAGTAAATCAAGTAAACAGGAGTACTTCGAGATGATCGGATGAAAAAGTATTTAGACAAACTTCAAATTACGTTGCACCGCTTCATGGAATGGACACTGGACCATGTACCTCGAGAACAGAATAGCGAGGCCGATGCACTTCCAAACTTGGGGTCATCAGTTGAGAAAGATAATATCGTCTCGGGGACTGTCGTTAAACTATCGAGGAATAAGTACATCAATTGCTTGAAGCATGAGAAACTCCCTATGGACCCAAAAGGGTCGAGCACACTTCGAGATGAAGCGGTTCGATTCTCACTCGATGAAAATAGAACATCGTATAGAAAAACATTCGATGGACCACTGGAAGTGTGCTTGGGACCCGGGAACACCGATTATGTATTATGAGAAATCCACCAGGGCACTTGTGGGAACAATTTTGGTGCCAATTCTTTGGTTCGCAAGGTGATCTGAGCGTGGTATTACTGGGATAGCATGGAAAGGGATACCAAGGAGTTCGTTTGAAGGTGTGATAAATTCCAAAGATTTGTACCGATGATCTATCAGATCGGTGAACAACATCATTCGGTCCTATCCCAGTGGCCATTCATGAAATAGGAGAAGGACATCCTCGCCCCCTACCAACGGCACAAGATGAAGCTAAATTTATTTTGTTTATCGCTAACTACTTCTCAAAAATGGTAGAAGCGCAGGCCTTCTAGAAGATAAGACAAAAAAAGCCATCGGCTTTATATGGGACCACATTATATGTCGATTCAGGATACCTGTCAAAATAGCATGTCACAATGGGAAACAAATCATCAGCAGCAAAATAACGAAATTCCTTGAGGACCATAAAATCAAAAGGATTGTATCAGCTCCTTACCACCCAAGTGCAAATGGTCATGCTGAGTCCACAAAAAAACCATCATTCAAAACTTAAAGAAAAGGTTAGATGATGCAAAGGGGAAATGGAGAGAAGTATTGCCCGAGGTACTATGATCATATCGAACGACATCAAAGTTGAGCACGGGGGAGACCGCCTTTTCTTTGGTACATGGGTCCGTAGCATTAATTTCAATCAAGGTGGGGGAACCTAGCGACAGGTTTCAGCATACCACCGAGGACTCAAATCATAAAGCTTTGAACATTTCTCTTGAGGTACTAGATGAAAAACATGAGGCTGCATTAATTCGAACGGCCGCTCAAGAACAGCAGATCGAAAGGTATTACAACCAAAGGAAGAACCTTCGATACTTCAGAGTCGTGGACTTAGTCCTAAGAAAAGTCACTCTCAACACTCGAGACCCAAACGAAGGAAAACTAGGCCCCAATTAGGAAGGACTGTACCGTGTCCGCGGAGTCGTATGGAAAGGATCCTACAAACTTAGCACAATTGAAGGCGAGCAATTACCGAACAACTGGCATGTATCATTTCTCAAACGCTATTATTGATGAGTTATGATCTTATCCCTTTTTCCCTTTATATTAAAACTAACTCCTTGCAGATGTTGGAATGAAAACATCGAGGCACCTTCCAACTCGAAGACCTTGGGTTTTGAAGCATACGTTGCACTTATTTTTCGTTAGATCGAATTTTGTCCCAAATGGGGTTTACTGGTAAAGTTATTAACGAGGCAACACCTATATATTACCTACGGAATATTCAACAAGTATTCAAGGCTTCTTTTCAATCAACCACGAACACTGGGGGAATCACCCACGGAGGACGTATTGTTAAAGAAAGCAATTCATGCCAAGAAGGTCCTCGATAGTACATACCTATACCAACTCGTACAGGTCTAATTGGAAAATGCACACTTGAGGGAGCAAATCAGAGACCCGTCATGATCTACCTCGAGGGAAGTACAATTTGGATAACACTCAAGAGTAACAGAAATTTCCTAAAGGAATAAATATCTAAGGATAACATTTGTACGAGTTGGTATAGGTCCGTACTAGGTTGTTATACAGATGTACCAATAGAATTCTTTACCACAATTAGGAATGTGAAAATATATGAAAAATACATCTCTATTTTCATATCATCATCAATGCACAATGTGAAAAAATGCTTGGAGTGTGGACCAATGCGCTCAACTACATGAACAATAGGACTGTCTACATTCTCAACACTAATGACAATAGAGTCAACTAAATATGTATCCTCAATATCCTTGGTTGGCTCTAGTATCTCTTTTACGACATCGACATCCTCAAAATCAAGTTTGATAGATTGTTGATGTTCTACTCTGGCCTTCTCTTCTAGCTCATTCTCGTATTTTTTAAAATCCTCCAATATAATGGCAATTTCTAAAGCCAATTCATACATATATTGGCTACTATCCACTATGTCAACTTGTTGCGCTTTACAATGTTTAATTAATTTATTTGATTGAGCCTCAAAATTATGAATAGTTGCCCCTGACCTTTGTACCCGCAGTTGTATCTCATCATATTATTCCATAAAGCTACTTTAGCATATCCTCGATCTTTTTCAGGTCCTCATACCTGGGTTTTTTGTTCCTATTAACTTCACAAGAAAAAGAAGAACCATCAAAGTAAGGGGTTTGGGGAACATAAGAAATATAAGCACAACCATGAAAGTGACCATCTTGACCACCAACATATCACGCACATTCTACATATAAGATTGAGTTGGTGCACATAACTCGCTCTCGAGAATATTTTGATAATTTGCGCTGCATGATTTCCTCCACGATATGCATAACGAGGATCAAAAGTAGAATTACCAACATCAAAACTCTCATATTCCAAGATTCCATGTCTATCAAATCAAATAAAAAAATAAAAAATAAATAAATAATCAAATACACGAAAACAAAAATAACAGTTCAAGCTTGCAACCTAGAAATATGTACACCAATAGCTACACCATTAGTTCCCAGTAACGGCACCAAAATTTGATCATGCCCAACTATAATATTATTATACCTGCTAAATTATCAAGTCTTACTATTTATTACTTTTTTTAATGTTATGATATTATTTTCTCTTTTTAATCTATATTATGACCTTATAATAGAAGAAATAAATTTTATTTATAAAGTAAAAGGCAAAAAAATATTTTTAAGCATATATAATATTGGAATAATTAAAATTAAGCATATTTTTCAAGCATATATAATATATGTAATTATAACATAGACCTATGTTTTAAATAATTATTTTCTTGCATGCACGAAATATATATTCTAAAAGCTTTAATTTTCATTAATTCTCAATTTTGTGAATAAATTTTTTGCTTTTGTTGTTACTATATTAATTATTGATACAAACGAATTATTTTAATTAAATTTCTTAGTTTGCTCAATTATTTTATAATTCAGACATTATGTATGCTTCAAAATTATTTTCACTTTACAAATAAATTTATTTCTTTTATAGATAAGTTCATTATAGATTAAAAAGCGGAAAAAAATATTAATAAAGATGAAAATAAAAATTTATAATTTAGAGGGTAAAATAAGTATTTGACCATTAAAATTATGAAATTATGGTTGAATGATATTCTTAGTGCGATAGGCACGATTAAGTAAAAAAAAAATTTATAACTAAAAAATATGACTTTATTAAATTTTGAATAATTAAGGGACCAATTTTAGTGATGAACTCTCGATGCTCCTATATAGGATTTAACTTTTACAAGTACTCCATATTGTTTAGACTTTTGAGAAGAACGCGTACCGGCTCTCACCAACGAGGAAGCCAAAGAGTTGTCCTACTAGGAAATAAAACATCGACCTCAATGTTACAGTATTTTCCTATTCCGAAATCCTTCTCGCGAATCCAAACAAAGCATTCATTAATAACCTCTCTTTTCCACCACACAACAAAATCTGTACAATCCACATGGGCATAAACTTCAAGGGTCTCAACAATTTTATTCATTTTAAGTCGTCAAGAATAAAATAATTATTTGTAAAGAGATAATACGTAAGGACAATAATCCAGGATTAACGAATAATATATGTAAAATAATAATTCTCATAAATATCCGTGTAGTTCTATAGCAATATTTCGAGCTTCACACTTTCTCTACTACAATTTCCACCATCTCAAATGAATCATGAGCAGCAATATAGAGAAAAAGTTAAAAGAGACCAAAATATTCAAGGGTAGTTTTGTCCCAGAAGCACACCTCTCTCACTTCCCAACTCCTATATTCAACATTTCCTAGTACCTAATAATAGAATCAAGCCTCTGTGACTTCAACTGCTGCCTAAACATGTTAATAAAATCATCAGCTTTTTCATCAACTGCTTCATCTTCTCCAAACGACGCCGTTTCCCTCGTAGTCGCAGGTCGTCGCCAATCCACCTGGTCCGCATCTTCCTCCTTCTCGGCCACGGCCATCTTCTCACTTGCCGACTTCATCATTGTCCTAGTCGGGACATTCGCCGACGTTTCAACGCACGTGGCAGACTTAGTCCTTGTCACGCGACTCTCAATCTGCGGTTCAATATTATCAATCTTTTGAACCTGTTCTTCTTCATAAGAGTCGGCGTGATGGGCCACAGAAAGTATTGGACCGGTCTTTTCTAACCGGGAGAAAGACAAGTTGATGGAGCGGACCCGTTGTAATAGAGATGGACTACGGTCGAGTTGTGGTGAGTTAACGGAAAAGTCATGAGTGACGGAGGAAAATGGGTCAGGGAAAGAGAAGTTAAAGGACCTGACTCGTTGTAACAAAGATGGACTTCGAGTGAGTTGGGGTATTGAGTTTTCAGTACTTTGTTGGTGTTGTTTCTTAGTATCAGTTTTCCGACTTGAAGTGAGGAAAATAGTTCCAATCACGAGGTTCATAAAGCAGAAGAGAACAGTGGGAGTGAACCAGCTAGCTACAGATTCAATCATGGTGTTTTTTTCTATATGTTGGAGAAGAAATGTTGAAGGGAAGAAGAAAGAAGATGAAAGACTGAAGAATGAGGAGTTATGGTTGGAGATGCGAGGAAGTTTCTATTTATATAGAGTGTGTTAAGGCTGGTCGGTATAATGGTGAAAAATATCTACGAAAGTGGCGAAGTCAAGTTGATTCTCCATTTTAGAATCCACCTTTAATTCCCTCCGTTATGAAATACAGTATTAGTTTATTTTTCTGATTTTATTTTCTTTCAAATATCTTATGTTTTATAATATAAGTATCATTTATTAAGTTCTTTAAATCTACAATACAATCTTACTGATCTAATTCGTTTGAACATTAATCAAGTAAACGATTAAGAGAAAAATATCCTTATAATTAAGGATATTAAATATTATTATTAAGAGATTTGCAAAAACTTTAAAGACTTATTAATATGGAGTGAAGGTAATATCCATTTAGAAGAATTACTGTCTTGGCAATTATCATTATAATATTTGTTACACAATATTCAAAATCAATAAATATATATGGTCATGGTCATCTAACTTGAACCGTTGTAGAAGTCAAGTTGCTTCTTTTTTTTTTTTCCTCACAAACGGCATACAATTATGTTCTCCAACACAAAATTCACAACACTTTTATTAACTCATATAAATATCACAAAACCGTAAAACATAACTTTCTGATGCAATATTTTCAAATTCATATTTTTATTTTTTATTTTCAATATAAACAAATATTATTAAAATAGCTTGAACTGCTTTTTAAAAAAAACTCCCCTCTATATGGTAACAACTTTTTAAACTGGTAAAAATACCTATGAGCAAGCTTGAAATTGATTTATGGGGTTGAGAGGATTCACTTCATTATCTATAACAAATAAATTGGCTGGAGCTTAGTTAAAATAATTTCTTTATATTCATGCTCATATGGATATGTTTCTTGAATTGGTAATTCGAACGGAAAAAAAGAAAAAACATACTAAAGTTGCAGATACACACACACAATTTAATATATAGAGTAACAAAAATCATGTAACTAAGTATTATTTTTGGGCAAGAAGTTAGCATAATTCTTCCTTTTTATTGGGTTTGAGATAGATTTTAATTTGCAACTCACATTCTTGAATTCTTCTTTAAATAATAAAAATTAATAAAATAAAAATTAGATAAACCAAGGCGAAACAACCAATAATATAACGTTATTAAACATAAGATAGAGGGACATGCATCTCCTTGTAGGGCTATGCTGATGTTGTCCGGCCAAAGATTCAATGGCGTAATTCTTTTCTCTTTTGATTTTTATTTCTATTTGCAATTAGATTCGATTTTATTCCTATTTGGAGTTGGCTTTGGCTTTGGCTTTGGCTTTGGCTTTGAGAGAAAGCACCACTCATTATCTATAACTAGCTAGAGCAATCTTACAAAATTGCTCTTTGCTGGTTGATATAAGTCTTTGAAAGTCTTTAGTACATAAAAGTAACTTTGAGAGAGAGAAGAAAAAGTATTTGTTTTGCTGCAGATTTTTGTTCCGACCAGCCAACTTCAAATCACTTTTTCTGATTCGTTCACTGTTGGATCGGGTCCTAGTGAGTTTTCTTAACATTTGGTCTTTGATTTTAAAGGCATCGATCAAATTTTGAGGCCGGTAGCATCCGTTTTCAAGCTCAGAACAACAGCTTTGTTTTGTGACTTCTTCTATTTCTTCAATTAATTAGTTGTTACTCTTGTTGCTATCATTGCTTCGTATTTTACACTTGTTGTGTCGTCAATTTGAAGAATTTTTGTAACCCTCTTATTATTATCGTGAAGTTTTTTTTATCTTTGTAATCCCGTTATTTTTACCTTTAATTTAAAGAATTTTCCACGTTAAAATTTGGTGTTATTTATCTTCTTTGTATTCGGATTTGCCTCTTCCTCGTTGTAACAGTGGTATCAGAATCTTGATTATTTATATGGGGTTTTTTACGGAATGGAGGCGAATATGAGCAAGATAGTATGTTTAAGTAGGAGCAATTATAATATTTGGAGAAGCAAGATGAAATATTTATTGTTCGTGAAGAAGATGTATCTACCCCTTTTTACAGCTCATAAACCCGAGAGTTTATCTAATGAAGATTGAAATTTCGAGCACGCACAAGTATGTGGATACATACGACAATGAGTTGAAGACAATGTTCAGAACCATATTGTGTATGAGACACATGCAAGATCATTGTGGGAAAAGCTAGAGACTCTTTATGCTTCAAAAACTGGGAACAATAAGTTGGTCCTACTAAAATAAGTGATGAACTTTAAATACAAGGAGGGCGGTCTGATCCTTGATCATATAAATGATTTTTAGGGTGTCTTTTATCAGTTGTCTGGAATGTGACTTAATTTTGATTATGATATACAAAGACTTTGGCTTCTTAATACTTTGGTAGACGCTTGGAAAACTCTTCGTATTTCATTGACAAATTAAGCTGCTAGTGGTAAGGTGACCACGGAATATGCCAAGTTTGGTGTATGAATAAGGAAGTAAGGAGAAAATCTCAGGTGTTCGTCCTTACAAGAAGATATCTTGGTTACAGAACATCGGGGGAGAGAAGAACAAGAGGTTCGAGTAATAGAGATAAAAATAGAAGTAAATCAAGGTCCAAATCAGTGTTTTGGAGAGTGCAAAGCGCAAAAAAGCGACAAGGGCTCGCCTCGCTTCAAAGCGCAAAGCGCAAAAAAGCGCACGCTTTTTTGAAGTGAAGCGCAATTCTTAAAAAATATTATTTAAAATTATAAATAATTAAACAATTTAAATACTTAAAAGTAGGTACTAGGTACCACCAAATCATCCACAAACCATCCATAAACCATAAGACAAGCAAAATTAAAGCTACTAAATTACTAGAAGTCAATCAACATCTTATTCTTCTATGTCTGAAAATAAACTGAAATTACATAAATTATGAAAATAAACTGAAATTACATAAATTATGAAAATAAACTGAAATTATATAAATTATAATAATTAACTGAAATTATATAAATTATAATAATTAACTCAAATTCTGAAAATAATCTGAAATTACATAAATTATGAAAATAAACTGAAATTACATAAATTATGAAAATACACTGAAATTATATAAATTATAGTAATAATTAACTGAAAATAAACTGAAATTATATAAATTATAATAATTAACTGAAATTATATAAATTATAATAATTAACTGAAATTATATAAATTATAATAATTAACTGAAAATAAACTGAAATTACATAAATTATGAAAATAAACTGAAATTACATAAATTATGAAAATAAACTGAAATTATATAAATTATAATAATTAACTGAAAATAATCTGAAATTTTGTAAATTATGAAACTAAACTGAAATTACATAAATTATGAAAATACACTGAAATTATATAAATTATAGTAATAATTAACTGAAAATAAACTACAATTATATAAATTATAATAATTAACTGAAATTATATAAATTATAATAATTAACTGAAAATAATCTGAAATTACATAAATTATGAAAATAAACTGAAATTATATAAATTATAAAGTTATAATAATTAACTGAAATTATATAAAGTAATAACATAATTATATAAAGTTATAATATAATGTAATTATATAAAGTTAAAATAACTAAAAATAAATAGATATATATATATATACTTAACAGAAAACAAAAGGGAAAACAAAACATCAATCTTCCACCTCGTTCGTAACAGATATGAACGAGAAACAGAGAGAGAAGGACAGAAGAAACAGAACGAAGCAAAAAAAAACGTGAACTCAAGAACAGAAGAAGAAAAAAATTAAGAAGAAGAAGAAGATCGACTGGGTCTCGTCGACTGAAGAAGAAGATGGAAGAAGAAGAAAAAAGAAAAAAACAAGAAGAAAGGAGAAGAAAAAAATACCTGGGTTGGGATGAAACCCTAATTTTCTGCAACTGGAGAAGAAGAAGAGAGGCTGGTCCACCTCTGTTTGGGACTAATATAGGTATTTTTGAGACCCCAAAGTTTTTTTTTTTAAAAAAGACCTCTGCATGCGCTTTCTTCAATTAAGCGATCGCTTTTGCGCTTCGATCGCTTCTGCGCGTTTGCGCTTCTGCCATGGAAGCGATCGCTTCTCTAGGTCGCCTCGCTTCAGCCTGCAAAAAGCGATAGAGGGTCGCTTCGCGTCGCTTCGCGCTTTAAGCGACGAAGCGACCGCTTTTCAAAACACTGGTCCAAATATCATAATTTCACGTGCAACCATTGTGTCAAGAGAGGACATATCAAAAAAGTTATGCCATAAGTTGAGCAAGACACTAGAGAAGGAAAGAAAGTTCAAAATATTGAGAAGAATACTGCTGTTATTGTTCGAGATGACCTTTATTTTGCTTATGATGAAAATACACCAATTTGGTTTCCCATGACACAAGTTGAATAGTAAATTTTTGAGCTCCCTCACATGCCACACTAAGAAAAGATTTTTTATTATCTTATATCCCTGTTGATTCTGGAGTGATAAAGATGGGTAATGTCACACCTCCTTTTTCACTACACCCCACAAAGGGTAAAAGAGTTTTTCCAATTAAAAGACAATCAAAACGGGATTTGTTGTTATATTTTAAGAGTCGCCTCTTGGGAGATTAATGGTCTCCAAGTCACTTGAAGAAAATCATGACATGACTCTGTGACAGTCTGTGAACAAAAAATCCGGATAAGGAATTCTGTTAACCCGGGAGAAGGTGTTAGGCATTTCCAGGGTCCGTGGTTCTAGCACGGCCGCTTAAATGTTGCAGTAAGCTTTTTATGCGGCATGATTACATGAAGAGCCTATGTGCCAATTTTTACTTTTAACCCCTTATTATTCAATATGTATATTTTTAAGAGAAAGATGAACATCATTTAAAGAGTGCCTTCAGTGCGTCACATGAAATGCACCTGCAACCCTAAGCATGCTCTATTAAACATTTTGGGATTTGATTTGAGTCGCCTGAAATGAAAACCCGTGTTTAAGGAGGTAATTTTATTAGAATCGCGTCTGAAAGAGTCTAACGCGTTAGTATTTTTTGGGAGGGCCATGAAATTCGCTAAACAGCCCTTCCAATATTCTAAGCATTTTTAAACCTTTATTGAAGGCCCCGTAATTTTGTATTTCATTGGGCGAGCTCGCCTCATTTATTTTAAAAGGGAAAGCCTATAGTTACTATATTTTCTATTTTTTTATTTTTGTCTCTAAAAGAAAAATAAAATGCTAATTGATTAATGTTAAAGTCCGGGCTTCGAGTTCAAGTCCGAATTAAGGCAAAAGTATAGCTTTTAGCTTGAACCTGCTACCTAACTCAAACACGAATTTATTGTTGTTTATATCATACATGGAAGCCTTCAAATTAAATCCAAGTCAATGGAGTTTCAACCCACTATGAACGGCAACAGCATGTCCTTGAGGAAACTAATTGGGCCTGTCATGAGCCTAAAACAGTCCCAAATGGAAACACTCATCCGCACCTAATAGGAAGTCGACTTCCACACAGTCCCTGAGTTCGTATCCCTTTGCAATTAAATTTGCAGTTCAATAGTTTCAAATTGATGTAGTGAAAATGAAGAGGCAGTTAATGGCGATCATTCAGTGAAAATTATTGTTCGAACAGGCTATTTAGGTAACAATGAGTATTTTGTTATTGAATTAATGCTATACTAACATGCTGTGGATTCATTAACTAAATCATGCTAGGATTCAAACCCAAAACTAACAGGCTACTAATTGCTTAATTGCTTAATTGAAAAATGAAGTTCAAAATCGGCTAAGTATTAAATATGATGTGCTGCGGATATGGAAAATTTGAAATTGGGTTTGCACTTGCGAACCCTGCAGGTATGGGAAATGCGAGATTATTGTTCGCATTTGCGAACTCAAGCCATTTGGGAGAACTTCGCATTTGCGAACTTTTAGTCGCATTTGCGAAAACTATTCCATTGCATTTGCGACCATAGCTCATTGCCCCTTCATCGCATTTGCGATGGCAGGCTCACATTTGCGAGGCCTGCTTCGCAAATGCAAAAATTGCAGGTCAGATACCTATCCAAAACTCACATGAGCCCTCGGCGATCCAAACCAAATATGCACACAACCACAAAAAAATCCTACGAAGTTATTCGTGCGATCAAATCACCAAAATAAAAAAATGAATCAAACCTCAAAATCACTAGTTTTTCTTCAAACTTCATAAACTTTCAAATTTAGAGTTTTAAGTCTGAAACACGTCAAACAATGTTCGATTTCAACCAAACTTCACAGAAAGTGCTTAAATCACATATAAGACTTATACCAACACGTTCTAATCAACTTTGATTTCAAATTACCTTATATACTTTTAGAAAATAATTTCACACAAAAATTTGTTTCTCGGGCTCTTGACCTCGGAATTCAATTTCGGGAATATGCTCAAGTCCCATATTTTCCTACGGACCTACCAGAACTGTCAAATCATGGGTCCGGGCCTGTTTACCCGAAATATTGACCGAAGTCAAATTTATTCATATTAATATCAACATTTAGCATTTTTCACACAGAATTCATATTTATGCTTTCCGACTACGCGCTCGGACTGTGCATGTAAATTGAGGCAACTCTAAATGAGGTTTTCAAGGCCTCGAAAGCACAGAAAGAGTAAGAAAACAAGTGATTACCCTTTGGGTCATCACAAGAATGGTACATATGAGCTAGTAAAATTGCAGAAAGGTAAGAAAACTTTATCAAATAAATTGATATTTGGATTAAAGCAAGACTCAACATACATATGCGTCTAGGTACAAGGAGAGGTTAGTTGTTAAGGGTTTTTTTTCCAGAAGAAGGGATTTAAATATGATGAAATTTTTTCCCCTTTCAGAAAGATGTCTTCTACTTGTGTGATTCTAAGCTTAGATGTGAGTCTAGATTTAGAGATTGAGAAGATGGATGTAAAGACTAATTTTCTTCATGGTGATTTAGACGAGGAGATTTATATAGAGCAACCTAAGGGTTTTGTAAATGAGGAAAAAAGAAAATTATGTTTGTCAATTGAAAAAGAGCTTGTATGGATTAAAATAAACTCTAAGGCAATGGTATTTGAAGTTTGAATCTGTAATATCTAGCAAAATAAGGGCACAAGAAAACTTCTTCAAACCACTGTGTATTCTTCCAGAAGTTCTCTATTGATGATTTTATTATCTTATTGCTTTATGTGGATGGTATGCTTATTTTTGACAAGAATAAATCCACAACTGTACTCTTTAAGAAGTGGTTGAGCAAATTATTTGCGATGAAGGACTTGAGGCCAAAACAAATTTGGCACTCAAATCCACTGATACAAAGACATAAAGGAGTTATTTTTATCCCAAAATTAATATATCGAGAAGGTACTTAAGAGGTTCAATATGAAATATGCAAAAGTGGTTAGTACTCCCCTTGCTAAACAATTTTCACTGAGTATTAGTTATAGCCCGTACACTGATGAAGTAAAAAGGAGATGTCTCGTATTTCTTTCTCTTCTGTTGTCGGTAGTTTGATGTATTCTACGGTTTGCACTAGATATGATATTGTGCATGCCATTGGTACTGTTAGTAGATTCATTTCTAATCCTGAAAAGGAACATTGAGATGCAATAAAATGGATATTAAGGTATCTGAAATGTACTGCAGATTTGAAGCTGTGCTTTGGCAGTGGCAAGAGAAAACTTATTTGTTACACAAACTATGATTTAGGAGGCAATCGTAATTATTCAAGATCCACTTCCGATTATTTGATCACCTTGGCAGGGGGAGCTATTTTTTGAAAATCTGAACTACAGAAGTGCATAGCTCTATCCACCACATAAGTCGAATATATTGATGTCACAAAAAATGCGAGAGAACTATTTTTGATGAAGGCTGAGTATTCTTAATATCTTGGTCTTTGATTTGAACGGTGGTGATCATATTTGGAGGCCCGTAGAGTCCTAAACAGAAGCTCCATTTTGTGACTTTTTTTTTCTTTAATTCATTTCTTCTTCCTTTTGTTTCTATTGTTACTCCGTGTTTGACACTTATTACGTAGCAAATTTAGATAACTTTAGTAATACTCTTATTGTTATACCAGATCTTTTTGGACCTTTGTGATCCCATAATTTTTATCTTCGATTTAAGTATTATTCATATTAAAATTTGATATTCTTTATGTTCTTTATATTCGGATTTGTCTCTTTCTCGTCATAATACTTCTTTTCCTAAAATGCCTAGATGTAGAATTATAAACTAAAATACGTATTAGCAAACTTATAATTGGTTTATGGAGATGAGAAAATGCATTATGCTAAGTTGTTATATGGAGGGCAGTTATTAAAACGTATCTAGACTCTTTTAACAGTCAATAATTAACATACTGAAAATAAAAAATAAGGAATAAAAAAATATTTGCATTGGAAAATTATGTTTTCCGGCAATTGTAATTTTGTATGAGTTGGTGAAAATCTTGTGAGTTTTGTATTAGAAAATATATTTAAATGACGTTGATGAAAAATAAATACATTAGTATATGTCATTTGTGAAATTTACCCAATATTGCCATGGCATTTAAATTATCAAATTTGTTATACAATTTCCAAAATTTCATAAATACTTACTAGTATACAATATTATCTAGCGTCACTTGAGAAGGCCAATGATAGTATATATCTCTTTTGGATGATTGGTGATTTGTTACACAAGTTTCAAAATCATAAAGAACCAAAAGGGGTAGTAATAACTCATACTATGTTGAAAGTGACAAAGTTGAATTAATTTGCCACCAAAAACTTTTATGTAATGAAGCGCGTAACATGATAGCAAGTTTAGAAAACAAATACATCCTTTATAATGCAAGTTATGTTAATTATGTATTGAATATTTCTTAGCTATTAATATATCTATTTCCTATTTGCTAAAAAAGAACTCATACTATGTCCATTCATTTTTCAATTTTAGTTTTCTTTACTTTTTGCAGGGATACTGATGCTGTAATTTAAAAGAACTACATAAAACAAATGAGTCAGCCAACACAATATGCTTGGTACTGGAATAGGCAAATATTCTAGCTTTGGATTAATTATTATACATTAACAAAATTATTTCACAATCCTCAAGGGTCGTGGAATTCGGATGCATGAATACCTATATCTTTAATCAAAGATTTTAAATTCGAGTTATGAGATAACATTTTGGTAGGTTGCATTTTTTTAATGCGTCTTACGCATATAAATCCAAATTAGTTAAAGCTTTGATAATATCAAACGACAAACCAAAACGAAAACTATTTTTAAATTCAATGATTAGAATCACATTTGCAAGTCAAGAGCTTGTAATAAACAACGAGTGTCACGTCATTTATGGGTTAAGTTGTTGAGGAGCCGTTCACACTTCAACTACTAAAATTATTCTAATATGCTAAGATTTCTGTTTATAATCTTTTTTTCTTAATCTTGTGATTCTAATTTTGATCATTATATGTATTCAACCTTGTCAAGAGTTAACAATACATTTCAAATGAAATCAATTTCATTATTCAGGGGCAAAATCCTAGACCGAGACATACAGGCCAAAATTCCAAAAGGACAGAAAGAAGACATCTAAATCACAGCTGTTGGTGACTACCACATGCATTTCCTACAACACTCAAAAAGACTCCCTATCATATTTTATTCCTTACTCTTCATTAATCTATTGAACCGTGTTAAATTGTTGATTTATCGAATTATGACATCATTTTTCAGCCCCTGCAAATCTTTGTTCCAATTGTATATGACTAAACCACTTCCAGTAAACACAGATTATTTGACTAAAATATTTTTCATGAAACTTAAATAACTTGCCTATCCAAAAATCATAAGTGCATACTTTGAAGATAAAAAAACAAAAATGCACAGCCGTGGAGAGATTATCCATAAGCTGAGACTTTCTTGGATCTTTTCAGTTGTACTACTGTTGACGCAAACTAAAAGGAAAACAAAAGAATAAGGTCCCATAGGTTAGTAAACCAACCATTTTAAGCCGACTCTTTGCTACGCGTGCAACATTATTTATTTTTTTCCGTTTTACGTATGCACCATATATAACTAGTGTACTTGCCCAGTTTGTCGCCATCAAGCACCCTAATAGAAAACCATAAAAAAGAAAATACTATCTCGTCATAAATACGCAAGAATTAACCAATAAGAACATTTATATATAAGACTTATTTTCATATTTTCTACTCTACCATTTCTTTCTTTCAACATTAAATATAGTAATTCGTAAGGGATAATAGTAGCTCTCATGGAAGAACAAACTCTCCCAAACAACTCCCCCGGCAATATAACCCTTCCACTTCAATACCTCCAAAACCTCGTGACATAACCTACTCTAAACCTCACTCAAAGACTAATATCATGAATCCTACTACAACAAATTCTATGAAAAATATTGACCTGCCAAATCAGCTGCAGGATAAAACCATGACGAAATCATATCTTCAATCTCTAAATAGTCATAGTTCCTCCATTGCACAAAATAACTCTTTGCCAATGAAAACAGATAGCTTTGAGAACACAGATGAACTAATTGCCCCAACTGACTCCTCAAATTTCATTCCACTAACGGTTGAGGAAAAACTTAGAATTTACAAACCTTGAAAAAATGCAGTGATCATCAATGTATATGGGCGTAGAGTGGAACTCCAAATACTGAGGCAGAAGGTCCATGCGTTGTGGAAACCAACGGAAAACCTCCCTCTAGTTGATCTAGGGTCTGACTTCTTTCTATTAAAATTTCTGAAGGAGGAAAACAAAATTCATGCACTACAAGGGGGTCATTGATTTATTCTTATTCACTTTTTATCTGTCCGCCAATGGGAACCAAAATTTAAAGCCTCAGAAACTCAACTTACATCTTCAGCAATATGGCAATGCCTACCGAAACTACCAACGAAATTTTAAGATTATGACATCCTAAAAAAGTTGGGACAAAAAGTTGGCCAGTTCTTATCAATGGATATTTGTACTTCTAATACCACTAGAGGCCAATATGCTAGACTATGTGTTGAAGTGTTATTGAATCAACCATTAAAGACTCATATGTTCATTGGTACTCATATGCAACAAATTCTATATGAGGAACTCAATCTTTTAAACATCAACAAGAGGGACTCTTGTATGGGACATAACCATAGAACATGTTCATCCAACATAAAGATACAACAACAAACTTGAAATGCGGCTATTGAGCAACCAATGCATGATAGCTCAGACAATGAATTGGAAGCATGGAAGCTTGTCCAGTTTCCTACTAAGTACGCCACTAAAAGAGGAAATGTGACTAAACAAGTCCCCACTAAGGAGGTAAGGCAATCATAGTTAGGTAAGAATCAAAATCCCAATATGCTTCCTTTCACACAGTTAATTATTACTAATGACACTGATAATTACACGTCTAACACCAACATTAATGACATGCCTAAAACTGTTTAAGCACTAATAAGTTTTATTCCATAAGTGAAGATGACATGATAGATAATAATTCTTTATTACACAAGGATAACTATACCTTTAATATTATGGGTCCAATTTCTTTGGCTACACAAGCATCCCAAAGTAGGGTCCAATCAAATACACTTATTCCTAACACTACTCCTCCAACGACTAACCATGCAGAGAGACATAACTCCTCTTCTTACAAGCAAACAAAATCCCACTCTAAGATCTCACCGACTGCCACAAACGATCAATATCATACACTCTCCAATACACCTTCTCCTCTCCATATTAACTCCACCCCATCATTCCAATCTACCATTAACACACAACTCAAAGATGTCTTCACCGCCATTCTTGAGTCAAACAACTTACCCTCATATCAATCTTTTCAACTGGCCTCACTAACCATTGGCAAATTACCTTTGCCATTAACTCCAAATAATATAACCTTTTTACAATTATCTCCCTCTACTACAATTCATACTACTCCAAACAATACTTCAAACAATGTTTCCTCTCAACTTTCTCAATCACATAAGGAGACAAAGGAACAATCCAAGACAGACCTCTCACCAACTACACAACAACCCCACGCCTTTCTCTCATCCGCTACCACACCTAACAATGGAGCCAAACTCAGTAGTGTACATTGCACAGACACCCCATGAACCAACGTATCTAGAATCTTAGCTGGACGCAGGCCTCCACAATAATGTGCTGACATTCACACTACAAGTGAATCAACAGGATGTAACAATTCTCATAAACCATCCGAGAGGCTTGGCCCAGATTGTAGCGGAGGGGATGCAGCTGGGGATGGAGATGTATACTCGCTATCATTGGGCAATGACACAAGGACCAAATGTTGTACCATTCCAAACACTCCCATCTCCTGTTCCAATTTGGGACCAGACCCCCCTACACCAAAATGTGATAAGGATGCCATTTTACCCTCCCCCCACACCCAATGTCCCATGGATTCAACCCTATTGGGAGACTCAACCACATAAGCCAATATTGAGGCCAGGAACCCCACGAGTACACACACCACCACCTCCCCCTCCTACACCAAACAATCTCAATCAACCAGAACAAGAGCAGCAGGAGGAGAATCTCCAACAAGAATTAGATGCAGCCATCGTCTACAATAGAGAGACCAGACCTGTCTATGCTTGCATGAACGAAATAAGGGTTTTCGTGCTAAATGAGGAGTACAAAAGAAAAGTATTCTTAAGATGCCCACGAAATGTAATGTCGACTTCCTTCAGAATCAGGTCAATAACCAATCCAGCAGTGGGCAAATATGCCATGCTATTCCTTCCGACCTTGAGTCATACTACAGGGACAGTCTAGTCCTGGTATTTTTGACTATACATATAACTATATGAATTTTATAATTTTGAATTGCAGGGGTAGCCAATCAGTTGACATTAGAAGGAATTTTAAGGGTTTGTTGGATTATAACAGTCCTGCTATAGTTGTTTTGCTTGAAACACACTCTCAATCCCATAAGGTATTAAAGGATGATTTGAACAATACTGGTATGATAGAAGTTCCATCTATAGGTCATATAGGGAGCATAGTTATACTTTGGAATGCTGATTTATTAGATGTTGCACAGGCTGCCACATCCACGCAGGAAATGCACTGTCGGATACAGGTTAGTCCATTACCCTTCACTTTTTTGTAATGTATCATTTTTCTTATTTAATTATAGAAACAGAAGCATCGACAATACTCAACTTGTTTAATAAACCCACGCCAAAATATTCTAACATGATTTCTGATTGTAGGTACTTGCTCATACAACTGCATAACCCAAAGATCCACCACATCTATCGGGAAGAAAATAGTGTGGCAGATTGTTTAGCTAGACATGGAACAAATCTGGTGGAGGCAAATCATGTACTGTTTTCAAGTCCTCATATGTTTGCCTTACCTTCATATCAATGCGATCATGAAGGAAAGTTGTGTAGAAGACTATGTAAATCAATGAATATAATAGCTACTAGTAGTGGTAATAGTAGTATTAGTAGTAGTAATAGCTTGAACAGATTTCAGTGTGGTAGTGTAATAGATATTAATCTGATACAGGCTATGCATCCCAAAATCTCCTACATAGCTGTTTGAATATATATAATATGCCTATATTTCTTACCAAAAAAATCATAGTAATTCGTGTTGATTGAATGACATCATTTTACAACACCTTCTAATACACAAAATACTTGGGGTCACATGTTTGTTAGAATTATGTATCATTTATTTACCAGAGGGGATGAATAGTGAATTGACCAATTAAAATTTTCTACCAAAATTTTACATTTTCCTCAGAACCTGACTTGAATTGGTTCTTGCAATTCTTGTAACTAATTCGTAAAATAAAAAAGATGGAAATTTTGACATCGATATTCTTCCTTTTTGATGATGACAAATAAATGTACACAAACCCATTCATCGGAATATTCTACAAATTACATTTTTTTACACTTTCGCGCATATACGTCCTCCTTTTGGCATCATTGAAAAGATAAAATCAGGTTAATGTTACATCCAACATTTTCATGCGTCGAGTACGACGTAAGTCAATTGACGTAAGCTCGGAAATGACATCATCCTTGAGAATATACAAAGTAAGTTAATCATGTTACCTTGAAGCAAGGTTACAAAAATTTAAGACCATGATCAGCTAGTATCAAGAGGGTTAGAAGTTGAATGAATCGATGAAAAAAAGTTTCGTCGAAAGACGATAAAAGTTATCACAAGTTACGTTCATAATTATTAATGAAAATTTGGGTTTAATATCATTGAGATTTTATCTCATGTTCTTGGTTTTAAGGGGTAATCCATCCACCGAATTGAAAATCTACGAGTCTAGTTTTCAATACATTAAAAAGTTCATTGATATCAGGTCAAAGTGGAGAGATATTCGTACTTTTCTGAGATTGCACAAACAACTTTCTTTGGGACCCACAAAGTTGGTGGATGCTTATATTATTATATAAAGTAGTGGCCTTCGTTGATAAGTCTCATTTCGATGAAACAAACCTCCAAGAACCTATTAAGCTCTCTCTATGCATATCCTAAAGGTTCATAGGCATATCTAAGGCCAAACCACCTAACTTCTTCATTAAAAATATTGTAGAAGTGGTGGAGATCTTATATATGATGTTGTTGTTGAGCTTTGAGTTCCTTCTAGTGAAAGGACATTTGTTCTTGAAGTTTTTATTATTGCTTAAAGTTAAGCTCCTCTCTCCTACACGGGTTTGATCATATATGAGTCCTAGCTAGGTTGTTTGGTTGAGATGTTGCAAGATAACACCCGAAAGTTATTTTTGATATTTTTGAGATGTGTTGGGATGTCTAGTGTTGTTTATATGATGGATATAAGGCTGTAAATTATATGAATATGGTTGTTTAAGTGCTAGACAGTTCGGACGATTTAATCATGTTAGTTGTTATAAGTTTTAAGTTGAAGAGTAGATGATAAAAGCAACTTGTTGAGTATATTGTATAACATGTTGACATCGTTCTTGGTATGTATAATTATTGAAGGTGTTGCTGAGTTATCGTTATGAATATATAAAGGTATTACAAGATAAAACCCCTCTTCCTCTCTATGTATTTAGACATGTTGATGTTGTAGCTACACTTAGTCACTTTAAGATAGAAGTAATGGAAGAATGGTGTATTTGAGTCATTTGTTGTATTATGTGCATTGTTGAGGTGGTTTAATTGTTTGAAGTGGCTGGAAGTTATTAAGGTAACTTGAGTATATTCTTGTTGTTGTCATTAATATGTGTTTTGAAGGAAAAAAATATTGGAAAAGTGTGTTGATAATCGTAACCAAGTTTACCGCTTGTTGTATCGTGGTTTGGGTTGTAAAACATGTTATAAGAGTTGTTGGTTGTGTTGTTTTGTTAACTTATCTATGGTAGACTTGAGGTATGATAATAACCAAGGAAATTTTGTTCATTTTGCTGTGGATAGGTTACCTTCCGTTATGAGATTAAGAGAATTGTTCGTATGGTTAACGATAATATCATTTTTGTTGCCATATAGGTTGTGAGACGGATATGATTGAGCTCTTGAGCCAGTGGGTTAAGACAAAATCTTTTATTCTTTAGGCATAATTTGAGATAAAGCAAAATAAAAAACGAATGTTATTCCAAAATAACTCCACATTATGTTATTCAAGCACATTATGTATTGTTCAAAGTCTTGTTAATGCATATGGTGATGATATTAGTATTCATATGGTAAGCTGAGATATAACGACCTTACATCACTCCGAAGGAAGTCCTATAAATATTAAAAAGGTTCTCTAAAACTTTTACACTTTCATTAGAATAAGAATTAATGTTAGGAATACATATATAGCACATATAGAGATTTGGATATTGTACTCCTATATTACCACCGAAATATGACCGGCTGGGCAGTAATACATATTTATTTACCATCGAGCTACAATCGGTTGGGTAGTCATTTACCATCAAGCTACGACAAGTCGGGTAGTTACGACTAATTAGCTAGGCAGTTAACGTCATGATAATGATGTAGTAAAATATGGAATTGTATACACACACACACATACAAGAGTTTGAACTTATTAAACATGTTGTGGCCCTTAAGGGCAAGTCAGAGGTTATATGTTGACTCTTATCCCTCTCAGTGATGGTATCTTATTGTAATGTTTCATGTCTGCTTTACATAATATGTACATTATTTGTATTGACGCCCCTTTTCCGTTGGGCGGTGAATTCACACTTGCAAGTGTAAGTAATTAGTTCGACGATCCCTCATAGTAAACGAGGTTGTCATTCAGTGAAGGATCGATAAGACCCCACTTCATTCAGAGTGCAACAGAGTTAATAAGTCATTATATCAGAGTTTTGTTACCGACTTATGGGTAGGCTGGGGCCTTATCCCGACCATGATTCGATGTCAGATACTCTTAGAGGCTTTATAGATACAGGTCATAATACACAATATGTTATTGTCCGGGTCAGCCCTCGTTTATGTTTCCTTTTGGGTTGTTCAGTGTCGATACTCATAGTGGCCTCCTCGGCCCATACATATAGATAGTTTTTGAGTATAAAGACTTGCTAACACGATGCTTGCCCACTTATAGTGTGTGTGTATGTGCATATATCACAATTTATGGCCATGTTAGGCCATGATAGTTTACAAAATGAATGAGTTTAGCCAGTTCAGCCTATGTATGTTCTAGTTTACGTTGAATGATCATAAATTACAGAGTGGTTTGCTCGGGTCAGTACCACACCTTACCTAGTTAGCTGTCTGTTTTAGAGAATTTCTTTCTTAGGGACACTAGGGCTACACAATATACAATTAAGTGAAAGGCACTCAGCATAGTCAATCTAAGGAGGCTAGCCATCGAAAAGCAGAAATACCTATGCAAAAAAGAACTCACCATGCAAAAACAGTCAATTAGATACGGTAGTGTAATGATTTTACTATTAGAACCATTCCCATAAGTTGATATTATTCATATGATTTTTGATATTTTTTGACTTACAAGTATGGGTGGTTTGGTTTTCATGGATTTCAAGAGTGATTTAGAATACTTAGTTTATTCTCGGACTTCTTAAGTTGTAAGAATTGATCAAGATTTGGATTTTGTGCAAATGACCTAGAATTGGTTATTTGAAGGTTCCAATAGGTGTGGATTATGATTTTGACTTGGGCGTATGCTCGAATATGGTTTTGGATGCTCCTAGGAAATTTTGACTCTATTTACCTAAAGTTGACAATTTGAAGAATAAGAGATTTCATAAGTTTGACCGCTAGTTGATTTTGGGATTATCACATTCCGATTATTGTTCTAGGACTTTGGAAAGGTTAATTTCATAAAGTAGAACTTGTTTGAATAATTTGGCTGTAATCCGAAGTGCCTTGGAATGAATCAGACGCTTGGTTGGGTGTTTAGAAGTTTGTGAACATAAGAAAGTTAATTGCGTGGTTTGGCCTTTGATGCATAAATGTGATGATTCCCTATGTGTTTTGAGACTTTGTATAAGTTTGAATAGTATTAGACTTTTTAGAATGTTGAATAGGGTTCCGAAGGGCTCGTATGAGTTTCATCCACCATGAGCATGCTTGAGATTCCTGATATTACTGTGTTTGGTATGCTTTGCTATCACAAAGTTTGACTCGCATTCATGAAGAAGAAGTGTGGCATGGGGATTTTGAATATCATGTTTGCAAAGGTGGAGTCACATTTTTTGAAGGAGCTAAGCCATTGGCCTTCGCGTTCACGAAGAGCTAAGGTAGATGGCCTTTGCATATGCGTGACTCCTATTGCTTTGACAATTATGGATTTTAGTGAAAGTATAATGTGCTTCACAAAAGCGAGGCTATTTTCGTGAAGTGTATCACTGGCAGTGGTATTTTGAGTCCTAATTTCAGGACTTAGCTCATATTTTATCAGTTTTAGGTTTGCAGAACGAGAGGAGGTTAAGAGGGATTTTACTAAAACATTAAAGGTAAGTAATTTAGATTTAGATTTGAACATATATCTTGATTCTCATAGATTTATACACCTAAAATATGAAATTATAAAGTGAAAGTTGGGGTTTTGTTTACAACTTAAGAGAGTGTAAATTGAGATTTTGAGGAACGATTTGGACATGATTTTTGAAAACCAAATATATATTTGGACCTGTGGGGTTATAGATAAACAGGATCTACCGGTAGACTTAAATTTTGACCATATGGGTCCAAGTTTACTTTTATTGATTTTTTAAAAATAAATTAAAGATTGAATATTATTGTTTGGAATTTATTCCTATGATGTTATTTGACCTTATTAAGTATTATTTGGATATATTTGAGCAGATTAGAGGTAATTTCTAAAGGCAAGGCGGTTTTGAAGGGCTGATTTGGCTTGCTAACATAACTATCTTGCCTAATCTTGATTTGAGAGATTATCCCTTATGATATGACCTTGTTTGCCTTAAATATGTGGAAAGCAACATATGCATATGTGGGTGCTATGGGTTATACTTGAATAGGTTAGAGATTAGGCTTTTGTAATACCTTATTTGGTTGTGTGTCTTCCATGATTTGTATATTAATCAATTGTATGCTTACATGAGCTTATTCTTTCATGCTAGTAACCATACTTAGGACTACTACCTCTTAACTGACCAAGATGGGCTATTCATGAAATTATGTATCTACTTGATTTAGCCGTAGTCATGATTTATATCTTGAGCACACATCCATACCTTTATTTATTATCTACTTGTGCACCTTCATGATTTTTTGGGAGCATATGCATTCTTAGAGATCAAATATTATTTCGGATTGCTATTATTGCACATTTTGACCGGATTTATTTGATAGAGCACATGGGTTTTGATAGAGATGGCACAAGGTTTTGATAGAGCACGGGGTTTCTGCCGTGCGATTATGGTGATATTGATATTGTGATGGCACGAGGTATTTTCTGTCAGCATGTGGATATGGATCCATCCCTATATGGTCGCGCTCTCATCTTTTCCTCTTGATGGCGTAAATGCATGTTGTGAGAAATTGATAGATTTCTGAACAATTTTGATTTGGAATTTGATATGGTTAATTTTGCATATGGTTTGAAGCTTTGACCATCCAAGTGAATCCTTTATGTCATCTCATGCATATTATATGCTTTCTATGTTATCTTCTAATATGATATTTGATGCCTCTATTGTGTGCTTTGGCCTTGATATACGAGATAGAACTTTCTATGTTGAGTTGGTATCTCATGATTAATTCTGGTATAATATCGCATCTCTTTCATTATCTTGCTATGTGTAGATATGGATTTAACATGTTTATTTTTAGTAGGCTTCACATGACTTGAATATCAGTACTACCTCATCGAGGTTAATCTTGATACTTCCTGAGTACACATTGTTTCATACTCATACAACACTTCTGCACATTTTTATTCATATTTTGGCAATGGCTCGGATGGACCTCAAGATGGTGCTACTGGCTGATATAAGAGACATGAGGTAGTTCTGCATTGTCTTCTGATACCCTTAGAGTCCACTTCCTTCTTTTTCATACTGTTACTTATATTTTAGACATTATTTGTATTAGTGAGAGATTTTGTCGTATCTCATTCTAGAGCTCATGAACTTGTCTATCATGTTTTAAGGGATGTTGCCATAGTATTTATGCATGTACTATTGTTGAAAGACTTATTTTGCTTATTTGCACTATCTCAGTTATATTATATATTGTTGTGTTAAGTTTGATATATGATTGGATGTTGTGTTACCTAGCATAGGGGGTGAAGTGTAATCACGATCGTTGGTGGTATTTTAGTTCGTTAAATTTTGGTGTCAAAGCTCCAGGCTTATGGGTTCTACAGGTTATGAGCATGTTTAATTGAGTCTTGCGGATCGGTATGGACGTATATACTTATATTCGGGAGTCTATATGATAAATAAGAAACTTCACTTTCTTCCTTTCTCTATCATACGACTCTACTTCATCCTAAAGGTTGAACCTTTGCTCTTCTATTCTCTTATAGATGGTGAGTACACATACTTCTACGACAACTAAGTAGGAGCCAATAACCTAGGTCAGAGTTGGGAGAGGTAGGGGCTTGGTCGTTGGAGATTAGGCCAAAGTACGTATGGCCGCACTTGTGATAGGTGGAGCACCTGTAGTCACTGATGCTCATGCTAGATCAGTTTATGAGGAGTCATCTATAGCTCTAGTAGTGGAGCAGGCGCTAGCTTATGTGGTTCCATCGAGTCTGACTCATTCCCAAGGGTTTTTTTGATAGCCAAGTGCTTCAGGATACCGTGATCTAGATCTTGAGTTATTTTAATGGCTTGTCACATACCAATATGATTCTTATGATTCTATCTACTTTTCAGATGGGATCGGGAGCACACACCCGACTATTCACACTTTGGAGCAGGCCGCTATTATGTTTCAGACTCCAAGAGCTTCGATTATTCTAGCAGTGTGGGCAATTCAATTTGTCACCATAATCAGGCCTGAGGTCAGGCCTGCTTTGTTTGTTGATAAGCAGGAAAGGATGGAAAAATTCTAGAAGTTGCAGCCCCTGCAGTTTGAGGGCGGTCCTTCAAAGTATGCCTAGCAATTCTTAAACATGTATCATGAGATTCTACTCAATTTGGTTCTTGTGGAGTCCAATGAAGTTGACTTCACTTTATTTTAGTTTAGAGGGTCCATCCGAGAGGTGGTGGAAGACTTATGATAATGGTAGATCAGCAAGGTCCGTTCCTCTTATACGGGCTTAATTTTCGTCTTTATTCTTAGAAAAGTTCCTTCTCACCAAGAGCGATGAGTTGCGCAACAAGTTTGAGCACTTGCAGCAGGATGATATGGATGTCACTAAGTATGAGATCAAGTTCACAGAGTTATTATGCTATGCAACCTTCCTGATCCCTATTGAGAGGTCATGACAAAGAATACCTTTCACCAGACTAATAAGATTTCAAAGAGGTCGGAACGTATTCGCATGCAGGAGACGAAGGATAGAAAGGCCAAAAACCTCATAGTACTAAAGGATTTGGTGGAGCCTACTATGGGGAAAAAGGTCATCATGGTAGATGCAATGTTAGTAGGACGGTTTAGACTTATCAAGGAGCTCCAATTAGGCATAGGTTTTAGAGTACCCGCTCAAGGAAGTCATCATTTAGAGCGCATCCTGAACGTGGTTCTTATTGTGAAGCTTCAGGGTAGGGTTCTTAAAATTATTATTCTAGTCATCCGGGCAGGCTCTGTCCCAACATCCACGTCGGGAGACACCTTGCTTTTAGTGTATGAATTCGAGGCACATGAGGATGGATTTTCCTAGACTTTGGATGGGTTTACCTTAGCATTGTACCCATGCAATGATTCCATCACCAATTGCTATGGCCCCTGCATAGGCACCTGAGGTGGAGGTGAGGTAGGTAGAGGTCATCATAGAGGTGGAGTACAAACTCGTTGTTATGCTTTCCATCGTAGGCTGCAGCAATTACATCTGATGCAGTCATAACAATTATTTTTTCTGTCCGTCATACAAATGCTTTAGCATTATCTGATTCAAGATCTATTTATTCATATATCATTTTGCTTTGTATCATATTTGAATTTCCTTGCGATTCTTTGGATATTCCTGTCTATGTGTCTACACCTTTTGGAGAGTCTATTGTGGTGGGTCGTCTCTATCGTTCTTGTGTATTTACTATTAATAGGTATGGTACTATGGTTGATCTCTTATTTTTTGACATGTCTATTTTGAGGTGATTCTTGGTATGGATTGGTTCACCCCGTATTATTTTATTTTAGATTGTCACACTAAGACCGTGACATTGGTTGTAATAGGATTACCAAGGTTAGGATGTAAGAGTTCTCTTAGCCATGGCCCGAGTAGGGTGATCTTATATCTGAAGGCTCAGCCGATGGTTAAAAAGGGATGCCTTGCATATTTATCTTTTCGTCAGGATTCTAATACAGAAGTTCCCTCCATGGATTTGGTATAAGTTGTAAGGGGGTTTCTAGAGGTATTTCCTATGGATTATTCGAGCATACAACCAGATAGAGATATTGATTTCGGTATGTAATTTTTTTTGGGTGCTCAGCGCAATCTATTTCATCAAATCACATGGCTCTAATAGAGTTAACGGAATTAAAGGAGCAGTTGCAAGATTTTCTTGACAAGATAAACATTAGACCGTGTAATTCTCCTTGGGGAACGTTGATGCTATTTGTGAAGAAAAAAATAATTGTATGAGGATGTGTATTTACTACAGGTAGTTGAACATGGTCATTATCAAGATTAGGTATTAATTACATCGTATTAGCGATTTATTTGATCAACTTCATGGTGCTAAGGTATTCTCCATGATCGTCTAGAGATCGAGTTATCATCAGCTGAAGATTAGGGCTTCAGATATCAAGACTTGTAGGACTCGTTATGGTCATTATGAGTTCTTGGTAATGTCATTTAGTTCGAGCCTTATTTGGAATATTTTACGATTTTTTTGGTTGATGACATCTTGGCTCACTATAGCAATACAGAAGGGTATAAGCAATGCATAAGAGTAGTACATTAGACTTTGAGGGATCAGAAACACTATGAAAAATTTTCGAAATATGAGTTTTAGTTTGACACATTCTTGGGTCAGGTTGTGTCTCGTGATGGTATTGAGATTGATTCCAAGAAGATTGAGGTAGTTTGTACTTTTCCTAGACCTGCTACAACTACGAAGATCATGAGTTTCCTAGGTTTGGAAGGCTATTGTGTCTCTCTATGAAGGGGTTTTCATCTATTGCAGCCCCATTGACTAGGTTGACTCAGAAAAGGCATTCCTTTCAAATGGTCCAATGGGTGTGAGGAGTATTCTCAAAAGCTCAAGACTCCTTTGACTACAGTCCAATGTTAGTGTTGCCCATGGATTCAAGGCCATGCATGGTCTATTGTGATGCGTCACGCGTTAGTCTTGGTGCCGTGTTGATGCATGAGGGTAGAGTAATTGTTTATGCGTCATAGCAGTTGAAGCCTCACAGAAAGAATTATTCAGTTCGTGATTTGGAGTTGGCAACCGTCGTGCATATACTTATGATTTGGAAGCATTACCTATATGGTGTTCCATGTGCTACAGTTGCGGTAGAGGTGTCTTGAGTTGCTTAAGGATTATGATATCACTATAGATAGATCTTAAATACTCTTATCCTATGTTTTGATTATCTAACAAACTTACTGTTAAGAACCAGATAGGGAACCTGACCTACTTTGTATTAATGTAAACTTTCACAGTTTCTAGCTAAAGCTGAACTGCTATAGATTTAGGAGCTTGGAACTAAGCAAGGACCTGATGCACTTGTGGTTCCTATATTACAGTATAAAGTCATTTCGACACATCTGGAACTGAAGTGACTGATTGCACTGTTTCTACCAAACTGTAGCACTCTGTCAGCCCACTCATTCTCTAACCAAATAAAGCACTCACATCACTTCAATTAATGTGATCAAGATTTACCCGATGAAGCTTCATACCAAGAAATAACATGGTTTCTGTTTCTCATTCAAGCATCTTGCAAAAAAGAAAATCTTCTCTCAACCTTGAAGAACAAGGTTGAACGCCACTACGGACCAATTCCTAAAATATTGATTGTGTTGTCCTAGTTGAGTTGTAACATTATTATTGTACGTACTACATCTATTAAATGGCTTACTTAGAAGCATACTGATTAAGAATCCTCTTGTCAATCCATAAACTCATTGAGTCTAGATTGTGACTAGATTGATAAGGAAAAGTATTTTAATCGTAGAATTACAAAGTGGCTTATCGTGATAGAATCACAAGTTTGAAAAAGCTTTTGTAAGTAGGATAGTCACAAACTGGCTTGTGGTAAAGGTACCAAAAGTTAGTTGAGCGAATCCTGTGCAATAGAAAGTATTGTAAAGTGTCTTGTAATAGGTTAGATTACAATTTAGTGAAGTTAAAAGCCTACAAGTGTAGGCCGTGGCTTTTTGATCCCCTTGTGTGGGATTTTTTCACATAAAATCCTCTGCCTTATTTACTTACTGCTTTACTATGTGCTCTCTGCAGAATCCTGTTGAGGACCTGCTACTCTACGATTTGGTGGACCCATACAAACTAAAAATTAGTATCAGAGCAGGTTGCCCATATAAGGCTAACACCTAGGTAGGATCGTCATGACGGCTCTACTAAATTTTGTATAGGGTCAATCCATATACAACCCATCCAAGGTTGATGGAGAATGCTATTGGTGGTGGAAAGCTAGAATGCATAATTTTGTCATGGCTAAAGATTGTGAGCTTTGGGATATCATTTGTGAAGGCCCGTTTGTTCCAACCAAAGTACTAAATAAATTTCCATTCACAGTAGAAATGACTAGCAGTGAATACACTGAACTAGATAAGAAAGCGATGGAGAAGAGTCTTCGTGCAAAAAACATTTTGGTATATGTTTGGGACCTTAAGAGTATGACAGAGTCTATACGTACGACACTGCCAAGGAAATATGGGAGTCTTTGCAAATAGCTTATGAGGAACTACACAACTAAAATAAGATAAATTTAATACTGATGATAGTTCTACGATGGCAGTTGAAGGCTAGGAGACTGGATATGACTCAATAGTTCCTTCGATGGCTCAATCAGACAATGATGAAGATAATGGAAATGAAGAAATAAACTTCCGGGATGTTCAGAAAATTCTGAAATCCTATTCTCCAAAAAAACTGTTAGAATATATGCTTAACGCTAGAGGGGGGGTGAATAGCGTTATAATAAAAAACAATGTAAATTTGTGGAATTAAAATTGCAGGAATAACGTAAGTGCAGTAATTAAAATAGTAAGGAGAGAACACACCGAATTTATCCTGGTTCACCACAACGTGTGGTTAGTCCAGTCCCAGAGAGACTCTCTCGAGTTTTACACTAACTTCGTTAAGCTTACGGGTTCCTGACAAACCGTTACACTTGCTCGTAGATATACACTCTGCAAGACTTCAACCTGCTCGAGGATACCGCACCTCAAGACTTCAAACCAAGGAACTACCTTTCCTTCTTACAACAAGGGATTTGAATATCCCTTCAAGTGTGTACAAACACTTAGCACTCAAGACAAGACTCTCTTTATAGAGTAGATATGAGTAAAAATAATACGCTCAAGAACACAACAATTTATTCAAGAATTTGGCTCTCAAAAATTATGGAATAGATATGAAATGATGAGAGAAGAGTATGTAAGCTTTATGCAAGAATTATAATCAGTTGTTCTGTTTAAAAACGTGAATTTGAGGTGTATTTATAGTGCTCAAAGTCACCAAGACCGTTGCTTAATTGCCAATCACTAATTGCTGATTTTGTGCTTGCATAATCGATTATATGATCTTCATAATCGATTATCTGCAGATCGTTCAAAAATCGTATGCGGATTTTAAGCAGAATAATCGATTGTTCAAGTTGCATAATCGATTATCGGTTAACGTTAAAAAATCGGATGCAGATTCTGTGCAAGCATAATCGATTATTGCCTTGTGTATAATCGATTATATTTCAGCATTTTAAAAATACTTTGGCAACGGTCATTGAATAATCGATTATGCTATCTCGTATAATCGATTATTTTGTTGCTTTGAAAATCCGGTTATACACTGTCTTAACATAGTCGATTATAAGTAAGACATAATCGATTATATTGATGTCTTGAAAATTTCGGTTAACACTGTCTTAACATAATCGATTATAAGTAAGACATAATCGATTATATTGCTGTCTTGAAAATTTTGGTTAACACTGTCTTAACATAATCGATTATAAGAAATACATAATCGATTATGTATGTCCAGATTTGAAAAACATGTTAAATTATTTTGGCTAAAATGAAAATGTTTGAAAATCATTTTGGTTTAGCTCAACGATGCATGAAAATGATTTTACGAGAGAAGCCAAGACTTGAATAAGTTGTCGGATCAAGATCACACTATAAAGTGACTCATTTATAACTTTGTTGTTATTCTTGATCTTGCTCTTTGTTTCTCATGTTCTTGGACTTTGGCATATGTCAATGTTCCATGCGCGTCGGTTTGTCATTTATCAAAACCTACAAAAATGAACACACGTTTAGTTTTAGCGACTTGAGAACGTGTTTCAACAATTTCCCCCTTTTTGATAATGGTAAACCAATATCGGGATATGCATAAGATAAGTATAAGTTCCCCTTCAATTTATGAGTTCCCCCTCAATTTATGCCAATATGTATTAGTGTGCATAGCCCTTATTCTTCCCCCTTTTGACATTAGCAAAAATAATGAACTTTCATTAAAAATATTAAACATACATGAGAGAGCAAGAAAAATAGACGGAATATAATTCAAACGATACATAAAAAATTTATTATTTATTGTCCTCATTAACATCCGGCTCGGCATCCGGCACTTCATCCGGAAGAACAATTTGGGCATATGGATAGTTAACATGATCAAAGTATCCATGAAGCTCATAAGTCAAACGAGTGACGTTTTGATCAATACGAGTTACTGAGGTTGACAAAGAAGCAAGTTGGTCCGAAATGGTTTGAAGAGTAGGAGCTTGAGGACGACGTATTTGAGTAGGAGGAGGAGGAGGATGTTCACCAATATTGGGAAATGAAGATTCTTGAATTTCCCAATGCTTTGTTGCCTTTTGTGAGGACCGACGGAGGTGTCGATACCGGAGGCTTCAAAAATAGCCATTATGACAAAAGCATATGGGAGTGGCTTATCGTCCCCATTTGCATCATGCATGTGAGTCATGATGAACTGGCACCAATTGATGCGAGCCCCGGTGATTATTGCATGCAAGAGTTTTGAATCCTCATAAGAGAGAGTGGTATGATTGAATTTGCGGGGTTTGAGAACTCGGGTGATGAAATAAAATATTAGACGATATTCTGGGAGCATGTGCGTAATGGTTGGGCGACGATTCTCCGGACAGACGCCAATACCTTTTTGGTGGAAAAGAAGTTGTTCATCAAATAAAGCGCCTGCTTCTCTAGTGTAGAGAGAGATGTCTTCACCATGTCGTGGAAGGTTTGTGAGGAGTTGCAAGTTTTCCTCATTTACAAAAATTGGAACTCCATTGATGCTAGAGACAAGGTCACCATCTTCGTCCTTCTGTAGATTTGAATAGAAGGCACGGATTAGAGCAGGGTGAATGTAAGGAGTTTGAAGATATAGAAAGTCAATGAGTTGGCTTTGCATAAGAATATTTTCTGTTGATGGGGGTGCGCTATTTCGAAGATATCGAGTAGTTGAGAAACGAGGCAGAAGGATTTCTCGATTCTCAAATTTTTCAATGAATCGAAGAAGTTCGGGTTGAGTATCAAAACGCAAATAAGAGATGTCTTTATAGTGGAAAACGGATGGAGGAGCGGCGGAAGAGGAGGCAATATGTTTGCCGGAACGAGCGCGTTTGGAATTCTTTCCCATCATTTTTATGGAGGAAGGAGAGCTGTTACAGAAAGTTTGAGGGCTTTTGAAGATTGTTTGAAGCTAAGAGTGAAGTTTGAAGTGAGAAATTTGAAGGATGAACACACCTATTTATAGAATTGAAGAAGTGAGGCATTAATGGAGCAAAAAAGCTGCAGATTTCATAAGCCAAACGGTCAAAAACGGTAACAAAATTTTAAACACGGACCGTTGCTAATCGATTATGGAGGCTGAATAATCGATTATTGCCAATATTTTGAATTGTAGTCAGAGAAGAAATCAATTATGCGATAGGAGATAATCGATTATTTGAAGACAAAAGTATTATGAGGGTCCGGACTCGGGGAATAATCGATTTTGGTAAATATGATAATCGATTATTTCAGGCCAGTGATGTGACGAAGAGCCGAGACGGTAAAAGGTAATCGACTATGCAGTACTAAATAATCGATTATTATAAAACCTGCAACACTGAATCTCAACTTAATCGATTAGTAATATATGATAATCGATTATTGCCAAATTCCTGCAAACCGAGATGTTAGAAATAATCGATTGTTCTTAGTCAATAATCGATTATTTGGTACCAGTGCCCGAAAATTCCCCCTGTTTTTGGGGCGATACCTGCAAAGAAGAATTAGGCGCCTCCGACGCTCAAGTCAGTAATTATTTAAAGAAAAATGCAATGCATGAATTAGATCATCGTGGAGTAAAGAATTCCGAGTTCACTACGAATGCGGAAAAAGGACTCTTTCTCTAAAGGCTTTGTGAACATGTCGGCCAATTGATATTTTGTTTCAACAAACTCAATTTCGACATCACCTTTGAGAACGTGATCTCTTATGAAGTGGTGCCTAATTTCTATGTGTTTCGTTCTTGAATGAAGAATAGGGTTCTTCGTCAAGCTTATGGCGCTAGTATTATCACATCGAAGAGGGATATGATTGATACTAAGACCATAATCCGAGAGTTGTTGTTTCATTCAAAGGATTTGAGCACAACAACTCCCCGCAGCTACATATTCAGCCTCGGTTGTGGATAACGCAACACTTACTTGTTTCTTGCTAAACCAAGAAACTAGAGAGCTACCGAGCAAATGGCAAGTGCCACTAGTGCTCTTGCGGTCCAATTTGCAACCCGCAAAATTGGAATCGGAATAGCCAACAAGTTGGCATGAAGAACATTTGGGATACCATAGTCCCACATTTATAGTTCCAACAAGATACTTCATTATCCGTTTTACCGCAGTTAGGTGCGACTCCTTCGGACATGATTGATATCGAGCGCATAAACACACGCTAAACATGATGTCCGGTCTACTTGCAGTAAGATAAAGAAAGGATTCGATCAAACCTCGGTATTTCTTGGTGTCTACTTCTTTACCTTTCTCATCCTTGTCAAGATGGTCGGATGTGCTCATTGGAGTGGCCATTGCTTTGGCGTTGCTCATTTCAAAACGATTTAGCAACTCCTTGCAATACTTAGATTGACAAATGAATGTTCCTTCTTTTATTTGTTTCACTTGCAACCCAAGAAGAAGTTTAGCTCACCCATCAATGACATTTCAAATTCGCTAGTCATTAACTTAGAGAATTCCTCGCATAAAAAATCATTAGTAGCACCAAAAATAATATCATCGACATAAATTTGAACTAATAGAATGTCATTGTTTTTATTTTTGATAAACAGTGTAGTGTCAACTTTCCCCCTTTCGAACTCATTGTCCAAAAGAAATTTGCTTAAGCGCTTGTACCAAGCTCGAGGAGCTTGTTTAAGTCCATATAGCGCTTTCTTAAGCTTGAAGACATGATCGGGAGATTTAAAGTCTTCAAAGCCCGGGGGTTGTTCAACGTACACTTCCTCTTGAATAAACCCATTGAGGAAGGCACTTTTGACATCCATTTGAAATAATTTGAAATTCATAGATGATGAAAAAGCAAGTAATAAACGAATGGCTTCTAGGCGTGCAACGGGTGCATAGGTTTCTTTATAATAAATGCCTTCTTCTTGATTATATCCCTCAGCAACTAGCCTAGCTTTGTTTCTAGTGATTATACCATTTTCATCTAATTTATTCTGAAAAACCCATTTCGTACCAATTATGGTGTGATTATCGGGTCTTGACACCAATTCCCAAACATCATTACGTTTGAATTGGTTAAGCTCCTCTTGCATTGCCAAGGTCCAATGCTCATCCCCAATTGCTTCAGAAATGGTTTTAGGTTCTATTTGTGAAACAAAAGCCATATGTCCTACAATGTCTTTAAGAAGGTTTCGTGTACTTACCCCTTTCTCGATGTTGCCAATTACCTTGTCAAGAGGATGGTCATTAGACGTCCTCCAAGCCTTAGGAATCATCAATTCTTCTTCTTGTGGTGGTGCTTCTTCCGAAGGTTGTTCCATGACTTCATCTTGAACTTCCTTTGGATCCTCCTTTTGTACCTCGTCTTGAAGATTGATTTTCTTTAAAGCATCTGCAAGATCAACACAAGAATCCTTTCTCGCCAAGCGAGCATCATTTTCACAAAATACTACATGAGGAGATTCCTCAACAGTTTTGGTTCGATTATTGAAAACTCTATATGCTTTGCTACACGATGAGTAACCAAGAAAAATTCCTTCATCAGATTTCGCGTCAAATTTTCCCAAGTTATCTTTTCCGTTGTTGTGAATAAAACATTTACAACCGAAGACTCTAAGATGGGAAAGATTTGGTTTCCTTCCCTTATAGAGTTGATAGGGAGTTTTTATGAGTATCGGTCTTATGACAGCTCTGTTTAAAACATAGCTTGCGGTACTCACGGCATCCGCCCAAAACATTTTGGAAATCTTAGCCTCATCGAGCATGGTTCTAGCCATCTCTTCGAGACATAGATTTTAACGTTCCACCACTCCATTTTGTTGTGGTGTACGTGGAGCCGAAAAGGTATGTTCAATACCGAGTTCGTCACAAAAATCCGCGAAGAGATTGTGATCGAACTCTCCCCCATGATCACCTCTTATGGAAGTGATGGTTGTGTTCTTTTCATTTTGAACACGTTTAAGAAAACTTTTAAAAGCTTGAAAGGCATCACTTTTATGAGCAAGAAATAACGTCCATGTGAATCTAGAGTAGTCATCAACAATTACAAAAGCATAAAGATTTCCACCAAGACTTTCAACGCGAGATGGTCCAAAAAGGTCCATGTGAAGAAGTTGTAAAGGTCTAGTGGTTGAAACAACATTTTTGGATTTAAAAGAGGCTTTTGTTTGTTTCCCTTTTTGACATGAATCACAAATAGAATCTTTTTCAAATTTCATGTTTGGAAGACCAATTACTAAATCTTGTGAAACAAGTTTATTTAAAAGATTCATATTTACATGAGCTACTCTACGATGCCATAACCACATGTCGTCTTCTTTACTCAAAAGACAATTCACAAAACTTGATGAGGAATTTTCAAGATCAACCATATAGATATTATCCATTCTAATACCACGAAGAATAATTTTAAAATCACTACGACGGATAACTAAGCATTCTTCGGAGTCAAACAATACATGATTTCCCTTGTCACATAATTGACTTATGCTCAAGAGATTATGTTTAAGACCTTTAACTAGCAAAATATGCTTAATGGAGGAGGATTCGTCCTTACCGACCGATCCAATGCCGATAATCTTTCCTTTGTTATTGTCTCCAAAAATAACATTTCCTCCTTCCGTGGGTTTTAGTTGAAGGAATTTTGATGCATCTCCGGTCATATGTTTGGAGCATCCACTATCAAGGTACCAAAGTACACTTGATCCCTTCAAACACACCTACAAAACAAATTAATGAGATTTTGATACCCAAGCCATTTTGGGTCCTTGTGTGTTAGGTGCAAAATGGTGGTGTGATTGACCTGCAGTGAAATGTCTATGTCTAGTGAAACATGCAGGAGCAATATGTCCAATTTTATTGCAATAATGACAAATGACATTCGGATTGTGCATTCTTCTAGGATGATAATAACTTGGGGGTCTAAATTTATTCACTCTATTTTAGGAGTATAGTTTTGATGTGGTTTTCGAAAATCTTGTCTAGGTGATCTATACATGCCAATATTCACTCTATTTTTAGGAATATAGTTTTGATGTATTTTCCGAAAATCTTGTCTAGGTGGTCTATACATGCCAATATTTCTTCTAGCGTTTGTTCTAGGATGAGTTGCAATTCTAGGATTAAAATTTCTAGGTTGAGTGTTGACATTTATTTTGTTTTGCCTAAGTTGAGTCTTAGGTGGTTTAGGAATGGACTCAACTTTTTCTTTTGGCTCGTGTTTAAAGCCTATACCGTGCTTAGTGGATTTCAAATTTACAAGCACTTCATTGAGATTTTTGTGGGAAGAATTGAATTTGTGCAAAGTGCTTCTAAGACTTTCTACTTCTTCCTTTAGAGATTTGCAAGAAGTGCAATCCTTATTTGAGCTTTCGGGTTTATCGGCGCTTCTTTTGCCATAAAACTTGTTTTCCTCTTTTAATTTCTCATTTTCAAGAGTTAGTTTTTCAAAATCCTTTTCTTTTGAAGAAATTTATTTTCTTAAATCCTTTATAGATTTAGAAGCGCTAATAAACACTTTATACAACTCATCAAATGCATCTTGCATTTCTTCTAAAGTGAAATAGTTCTTAGAAGTGGTACATACCTCATTTTGAGTTTCTTCGTGTGCCATAAGACACAAGTTTGCGGTCTCATTTCCTTCTCCATCACTTGATTCGTCTCCGAAGTCGCCTCCCCAAGAGATGTATGCTCTTTGTTTCTTGATGGGTTTCTTCTCCTTTTTGGTATTTGGACAATTTGATTTGATATGCCCGATTTCTCCGCATCCATAGCACTTTAATTGGTCTCCTTGTTGCTTACCTTTTCGTTCATACTTCTTTTGCATGAAAAAAAACTTGTGAAATTTCTTAATAACGAGTCCGAACTCACTATCTTCTTCGCTTGAATCCTCATCATTTTGAGGTTTAGCCGTGCTTGCTTTAAGGGCAATTCTTCGTTTCCTTTGATCATCCAAAGGAGGGTTAAGAACAGTAGATTCATAGGTTTTGAGATTACCTCTAAGCCCGTCGATTGTGACATTTGTAATGCCGATTGACTCTAGAATAGCGTCAGCTTTGGAGCGCCATTCCGGAGTGAGACTTTGAAGAATTTTACGGACAAGTTCCCTATCCGTGAAAGTCTTCTTAAGAGCATGAAGATCATTAGCGATTTTTGAAAATCGTTCGAACATATCATCTATCTTCTCGTTTTCCTTCATATGAAAAAGTTCATATTCATGGGTTAGAAAATCTATTTTAGCTTCTCTTACCTGGTCCGTACCTTCGTAGGTAATTTCCAATTTATCCCACATTTGCTTAGCCGTGGTGCAACATGAGATTTTCCGATAATCATCGGGATTTACAGCACAGTACATCATGTTGATCGCTTTTGCGTTGTTCTCCACCTTTCTAATATCGTCTGCGTCATACTCATCTTCCGATTTTGGCACCATTTCATTTTCTACCTTTATGGTTGGAATTTGCTCTCCATTCTTGATAATTTTCCACAGTAAAAAATTATTTGATTGGATAAATATTCTCATCCTTTCCTTCCAATAAGTATAGTTTGTGCCATTGAAAGTGGTGGCCTTGTGAAGCATTGTCCTTCACCTAGTCCTGCATAAATGTTACGAGTAGAAGCCATGGATTGTTTCTCTCAAACTGTTAAGTCTTTCAAAGAGTTAGGCTCTGATACCAATTGTTAGAATATACGCTTAACGCTAGGAGGGGGGGGGGGGTGAATAGCGTTATAATAAAAAATAATGTAAATTTGCGGAATTGAAATTGCAGGAATAACGTAAGTGCAGTAATTAAAATAGTAAGCAGAGAACACACCGAATTTATCCTGGTTCACCACAACGTAGGTTAGTCCAGTCCCCGAGAGACTCTCTCGAGTTTTACACTAACTTCGTTAAGCTTACGGGTTCCTAACAAACCGTTGCACTTGCTCGTAGATATACACTCTGCAAGACTTCAACCTGCTCGAGGATACCGCACCTCAAGACTTCAAACCAAGGAACTACCTTTCCTTCTTACAACAAGGGATTTGAATATCCCTTCAATTGTGTACAAACACTTAGCACTCAAGACAAGACTCTCTTAATAGAGTAGATATGAGTAAAAATAATACGCTCAAGAACACAACAATTTATTCAAGAATTTGGCTCTCAAAAATTATGGAATAGATATGAAATGATGAGAGAAGAGTATGTAAGCTTTATGCAAGAATTATAATCAGTTGTTCTGTTTAAAAACGTGAATTTGAGGTGTATTTATAGTGCTCTAAGTCACCAAGACCGTTGCTTAATTGCCAATCACTAATTGCTGATTTTGTGCTTGCATAATCGATTATATGATCTTCATAATCGATTATCTGCAGATCGTTCAAAAATTGTATGCGGATTTTAAGCAGAATAATCGATTGTTCAAGTTGCATAATCGGTTATCGGTTAACGTTAAAAAATCGGATGCAGATTCTGTGCAAGCATAATCGATTATTGCCTTGTGTATAATCGATTATATTTCAGCGTTTTAAAAATACTTTGGCAACGGTAAGTGAATAATCGATTATGCTATCTCGTATAATCGATTATTTTGTTGCTTTGAAAATCCGGTTATACACTGTCTTAACATAATCGATTATAAGTAAGACATAATCGATTATATTGCTGTCTTGAAAATTTTCGGTTAACACTGTCTTAACATAATCGATTATAAGTAAGACATAATCGATTATATTGCTGTCTTGAAAATTTCGGTTAACACTGTCTTAAAATAATCGATTATAAGTAAGACATAATCGATTATATTGCTCTCTTGAAAATTTCGGTTAACACTGTCTTAACATAATTGATTATAAGAAATACATAGTCGATTATGTATGTCCAGATTTGAAAAACATGTTTGAAAATCATTTTGGCTAAAATGAAAATGTTTGAAAATTATTTTGGTTTAACTCAACGATGCATGAAAATAATTTTACGAGGGAAGCCAAGACTTAAATAAGTTGTCGGATCAAGATCACACTATAAAGTGACTCATTTATAACTTTGTTGTTATTCTTGATCTTGCTCTTTGTTTCTCATGTTCTTGGACTTTGGCATATGTCAATGTTCCATGCGCGTCAGTTTGTCATTTATCAAAACCTACAGAAATGAACACATGTTTAGTTTTAGCGACTTAAGAACGTGTTTCAACAAAAAACAGTCTTGCGGAGGATAGGGGTTCCTTGTTCTTAAAACTAGAAGAATCTAAACATACTAGAGAAGATTTAGTTGCTGTAATCACATATCTAAAGAAAACTATTGAAACTCTTAGAAAAGAAAAGTGTCATTTCTTGGCTGAAACTGCTGACTTATGGGAACTAATAGTAAAGCCCTTGACTAAGTCAAAACATGAGAGATTTGAGAGAGTAAATGAGATAGTTAGTGAGGAACATTTTAGGCTTGAGGATGAAGTGAAGGCCTTGAGACGTAGGATGAGTGCTGAAATTAAGAAAAAAAACGAGCTCCTCCAAGCCAATATTGAAAAGATAATGAACGATCTTGAGAGGTCTCTAAAGTGGACATGGTCCCTAGAAGCCACCCCTGCCTTGTTCACTAATGTCTTTGAAAAAGGGTGAGAGCAAATTTCCCAAGGAAGAAAGCTCCTTAAAACCCTCACAGTAAGGGTGCCACTACATCTGATAACTGGCATCGTATCCAATTGGGAACACTGGGAACTTCAAGAAAGGTGACCACAAAAAAGGTACTAGGTTCCACTCACAGAAAACGGACATTACCTGCATGGACCAGGAAAGCTCTTATTCATCCTCTTTGTTACTAAAAGGGACCCAAACTTGTTTGAGTTCCTAAAACCAAATCCTTATCTCTTGTGCAGGGAACAGTGAAGGGAAGTGGTCAACAGTGTTTTATGGATAGTGGGTGTTTGAAACATATGACTGGGAACACCACAAACATCCTTTCACTAAATGCTCTGCAAGGATGGAGTGTATCCTTTGATAATGGAAAAAAGGGTACATTCTTGGAGTTGAAAAAGTTGGGAAGTCACCCACTCACTCTATTAAAAATGTGTACTATGTCAATTGACTGAAGTACAATCTCCCAAGTGTCTTTCAAATTTGCGATAAAGGAAATAAGGTGAAGTTCTTGTCCAAAATATGTACAGCCACTGACCTTATGACTGGTGAAATAGTTATGGTGGCCAATAGATATAAGAACATCTATGTTGTCAATTTTGAATCTTTACATAGTGGTGATCTGAGTTGTCTGAAAGCGGTTGACGATGATGCTAAACTATGGTACAAATGACTAGGCCATGCAAGCTTTTCCCTTCTGAACAAACTAATTCAGAAGGACTTGGTCCATGGTCTGCCTATATCACAATTCAAAACTCAAAAGGTCTGTGATGCATGTGCTAGAGGAAAAAATACAAAGTCCTCCTTTAAGTCAAAAAGAGATCTGAACACTTCAATGCCGCTTGAGCTCCTGCATATGGATCTGTGTGGACCTATGAGTGTACAAAGCAGAGAAGAAAAAAGATACATTTTTGTGATCGTGGATGATTATTCCAGATTCACATGGACTTTGTTTCACAGAACAAAAGATGAAACGATTGAAAGTATTTGAGGCCTTTGTGAAGAAAAACCATGTGAAGATGGAGTCTAGAGTTGTATGCATTAGATCAGATCATGGGACACAATTGGACAATGCCAAATTTGACGATTTCTACAATGAAAATGGCATCGCTCACAACTTCTTAGCTCCCAGAACTCCACAGCAAAATGGAGTAGTAGAAAGAAAGAACAGAACTATGGAAGAAACAATGATGATTGACAGTGGACTTGCAAAAAACATTTGGGCGGAAGCTGTCAACACTGCCTGCTACTTAGTGAACAGGTGCATGATCTGATCAATCCTGAACAAGACCCCATATGATTATTGAATGGAAGAAAACCCAAGCTGACTTTCTTAGGAACACTTGGATGCAAATGTTATGTTCTCAATAACGGAAAGGATCAGCTTGGTAAGTGGGATGCCATAAGTGATGAAGGAATATTTCTTGACTGCTCCTTTCAAAGCAAGGCTTACAAGATATATAGAAAGAGGACTCAATGTGTTGAATAAAGCGTCCATGTTATTTTTAATGTGTCTCATCCATCATTTAAGAAGAATGCAGAGGAAGATCAAGGTAAAGAACCCCTATTTGTTCCCGATGAAGTCATTAACATGACAAATGGAAAGGAAGACATGATGAGTCAAGTGAAGGAGTCAAATGAATATAACGCTGCCTCATCATCAACAGAACCAAGCACTTCAATTACAATAACTGAAGCTGAAGAAAGAGTGGTTGGTGTAGTTCGGGGAACTCCACTAGCATCTGAGAGAAGGATATAGGAAAATCAGCCAAACATACCTTCTTCTTCTCAGAATGAAACCCAAACATTTAACTGGAGACATCAAAGTTCTCACCCTATAGACAACATAATCACTCCTCTAGATTCTGGAGTTCAAACCAGGTCAAGAGCCAGAAATTCACTTACTTTCTTAACATTTCTCTCCCAGATTGAACCCAAGAACATAAAGGAAGCCATAAAATATGCAGATTGGATTACAGCCATGTGAGACGAGTTGCATCAGTTTAAGAGAAATAGATTGTGGCACCTGGTACCTAGACCCCCATATAGAATCATTATAGGAACCAGGTGGTTATGCAGAAACAAGCTCGATGAGCATGGAATTACTACAAGGAACAAAGCTAGGATAGTGGTTCAAGGTTACAATCAGGAGGAAGGGATTGACTATGATAAAACATTTGCTCCAGTGGCTCACATGGAAGCCATAAGAAATCTGATCGCCTTTTCTTATCATATGGAATTCACCTTGTTACAATTGGATGTCAAAGTGAATTTTTAATGGACTACTTAAGGAAGAAGTCTATGTGAAGCAACCCCCTGCATTTGAAATTCATGGGCACCCTGAATATTGTGTTCAAATTGGACAAAGCCCTGTATGAGATAAAGTAGGTTCGTCGAATGTGGTATGAAAGATTGTAAAAATTTCTGTTAGAGAATGGCTTTAAGAGATGGAAGATTGACAACACTCATTTCTTAAAGAAACGAGGAAGGAAGTCGCTCATTGTTCAGGTTTACATTGATGATATCATTTTTTGATCAACAACTGACTCTCTGTGTGAACAATTTGCAAAAGTTATGGGGAGTGAATTCAAAATGAGTATGATGAGGGAATTAAATTTCTTTATGGGTCCTCAAGTAAAATAGACCCCAAAAGGTACTTCCATCTGTTAGCAAAAATATATCAGGGAACTCTTGAAAAGGATTGACATGGAAGCATCAAATGTGATAGACACTCCCATTGCAGCTACCACTTGACTGGACATGAATGAAACATTATCTCATGAGAATCAAACAGTGTATAGAGGCTTTATTGAGTCTCTTATCTATCTCACTACCAGTCGACCTGATATTTTTTTCAGCGTGGGGTTGTGTGCGAGGTTTCAATAAAATTCCAAGGAATCTCACTTCAAGGCCGCCCAAAGGATACTGAGATATCTCAAAGGCGCACAAGACCTGGTGCTGTACTATCCATCAAATTAAAATTTTAATCTAAATGGGTATGCTAATGAAGACTATACATGTTATCTTATGGACAAAAAACGTACTTATGGGATGGCTCACTTCTTAGGATCTTGTCTTATCTCTTCGGGCACGAGGAAGCAAAATACAATGGGCCTTTCAACAACTGAAGCTGAATATGTAGCTGCAACATCCTGCTCCGCTTAGATTTTGTGGTTCAAGAAGCAACTGGAGGATTTTGGAGTAGTCATTGAGAGTGTGCCCCTCCTAGGTGACAACACCAGTGCACTCAACATGGCAAGAATCCAGTTCAGCTTAAAAGGACCAAACATATTGATGTGAGGCATCACCTTCTAAGATATAATGTGGAGAAAGGGTTGATATTCATGAATTTCTGTAGCATAGAAGATCAAATTGCAGACATATTCACTAAGGCACTAAGTAGGGAACAATTTGAAAGAAACAGAGGAAAGCTGGGACTGTTGAGGCCCAATTAGGAACCTGTTTTCTTTTGGTTTGGCTCATGTTAGTAAGAAATAATTTGTTCAAAATGATTTCTGGCGCTGTCTAACTCACTTCGATACATTTGCCAGTAAATACACATGATGAGAATAAAAGCAGTAGATGAATTATATGACTGATAAAAGAGGATTAGTTATTTTCAAAAAAGGGGGGCTTGAAGAAAATGTTTTTTCAAGAATCAGGTTCTTGTACTAAAGGTTAGTAGTTCTATGTATCTTTTAATAAACGTCTTAAAAGTCACAAAATACGATTGTCATATTATCAATATTTTAGTTTCGAATGTCACGTCCATTCAATTCAAACTTTCTATCTCCCTCTAAAATGTCACAATTCTCCACGCCCAATCGCCATTTCAGAACCGGTGCCTATTCTTCTCCCCTCATAATTATCCTCTCCATTTAAAAACCCCTCTCTTCTGCCTTTCTTGTACCATAAGCACTAGGTTAGATTCAGCCAAAAGGAAGGGATCATCACACTACGTCTTCTAATGGATGAGAAAACTTCTGATCTATCTGCCACAACCGTAACCTCCACTTACCCATTTATGGAATCCCCATCCTTCACTGAGTCTGTATTACTCCCTACTATTCCTACTACAATAACACCTTCCCTAGTCTCCCAACCTCTTCCCAACTCAGATACCACTGAATCTACTATTCTGTCTGTTGTACACATAGTCAAACCCTAAATAGTGAAAAAGATCTGAATACCGAGTTCACAAGAGGCACCATCATCGTTGCGTCAACTCTATGGTTCTGGAAGCACCAGTTGAAGAATAAAAAACTGTGTTTGTGGTATTCGCCGATGGAATATTGCATGATTCTTTCATAGAGACAAGAGTCACAAAACATGTGGGTGGAAGGGGCCATTATGGCTGTTGATAGGGATGTAATAGTATACAGTACTGGGGTATCACAGGAGGAACCTAATCCCTTTCCGGAGGACCTAAGTCATGATTCTCATCCATTGGAAAGTGTTGTACCTGCATTCGATGCTATGCCCTTGGACATTCAAGCACCATATATGTGATCCAGTGATTAGGAAGACTTGGATAGCATGGTCATAGAGGCATCCATCAACAAGCGCAAGGTTGTCACCACCCCTGAGTTTGAAATTAAACGGACTACTACCAGGCTTCAAGTCAAAGTGGCCTATGATTATGCACTCCAAAAGAGCAAGAAAAATGGTAAGAAGTAAAGAATAAAGTTGTTAACGCATGGTATATATGTTAATGAAGATATTATCCCCGTGGTGGAGGTGTAGGAAGGAACTCATCAGGAACCTGGTTCCCTTGTAATGCGATCCTCTAAGAGAGCTAAGTTTGTTTCCACGAAGAAACGATCTACTTCTAAGTCCAAGATAAAGGAGTCAATGAGTGATGAGGATATTCTTGCCAAGTCAAAGGGGAAAGGCAAAGTCAGTGGAGAAAAGCAAAGGAAACACTAGTTGGAAACAGTTGAAGAACCTAGTTCTGGAAAGAAAGTAAGAAGTGACGTCTTCCTTGGCTGATAGTGTCTAAGGCATCAAAAGGTTCTGATGGGTCGTAATATTTACCCAACAATATCAAACATGGCGGGGATGCATTAGATTCTAGAAATGGTGGAGTTTTAGTAATGGACGCATCTATTCTTCATTGATGCTCTAAAAGTGTATGAGGACGAGGTACAGAGTTTCTTTGCCAGTCTCTTTCCAGTTGATGTTGACATGTGTGTGCTTGGTTTAATGGGTGGATATTGTCTTTAATGTAATATTTCTTGGAGAAAATTTTCAAGTCCCTACAATGGGAGTTTCGAGTGTACGATATGTTTTCCAGTACAATTTAGGAAATGCAACGGTGAAAGATAATTCAAATCAGGAAGCGGACCATGTCCAGAAGAAAGCACTCATTCCTGTCTACCAGCTATTGTTTAAACTAGTGAACAAAGTCCTATTGCATCGAGCATAAAGGAATTCTGTAACATCAAAATCTGATCTATTTTTAATTGAGCAATTGGACGTTTTCAACCCTGTAAGTTTGCCTGCTATAATGATTGAGCACATGTAGAAAGGGACCGATTTCAAGGACGACAATCACGGGCTTCCCTATGGATTCTTGCTCACACAAATATTTAAATACTTTGAGGTTCCACTAGGAACATCTAAAGTAGGGACCCATAAGCAAACATTCTCAGACAACCCTAGAAGAATGTGAGTGTATTAATAAGTATGGGGGTGTAGGAAGTACTTCACCCGTGTCTTAACTCATCAATGCCCAGAACAGTGCAACTGAGGAGATACGTCGACTGAAGGCAAGGAATGCCATCCTGGAAAGCCAGCAAGCTCTAACGGTTCCCATGTCGAATTATGAGGTAATTCGGTTGAAGCAAGAAAATGCTGACCTCATGGTGCAAGTTGAGAACCTGAAGGTCGGATTGCTCAACAAGAAAAAGTTAGAAAACGCCTCAATAGATCTTGTTCCCCAGACTCTTGCCGCAACTTCCAAGCCTTTTCCTTCTAGTTCCCTTTATGTTTTCCCTCAGTGACCAGTTATTTGGATATGTTCCTTTTTTTTCTTTCGTTCTCTTGTTGATGGATTGGTGGTTGTTTTTGTTGTCTTTTTTGTGTGTGGTTGGGATGGACTACTACTACTACTCCCGTGTTCAAGTCTAATGCTGCCTCTTTCTTTTTTCCAAAGGAAGAGACATATCAAAAATTATTAATATAAATCCTCTCTAATTTTGTCTAGTACTTTCTTTTTGCATTCTATTCTTTCTCGTGATTGGGTGCACATATGTGTCATGAGTTAGCTTTGCTGGACTCTTTTGTATTGTTGTTCTTTTTAATGATGCCAAAAGAGGGAAAAGACAAGACTAATAGATTGGACTCAGGGGGGAACCATATTGGGGAACTAGTTCTTTTTTTTTTATGAAATTTCTCTCTCAATGAAAGATTAAGGCATACTGGTTCTTTTTTTGAAATTTCTTTCACCATGAAAAATTAAGGCATAAGTCTCAAGGGTGAACTCTTTGACATTGGTGGTTCACTGGGTTTTACTGACCTAATTCTGAACTTAAAATTGTTAAGTTTGTCATCATCAAAAAGGGAAAAATTGATAGATCTTAAATACTCTTGCCCTATATTTTAATGATCTAACAAACTTATTGTTATAAACCAGATAGGGAACCTGACCTACTTTGGATTGCTGCAAACTTTCACGGATTCTAGCTAAAGATGAATTGCAACAGATTCAGGAGCTAGGAGCTAAAAAAGCACCTGATACAATCGTGGTTCCTATATAACAGTATGGAGTCACTTGGACACAACTAGAACTGAACTGACTGATTGCACCGTTTCTGCCAAACTGCAACACACCTGTCAGCCCACTTATTCTCCAACCAAACAAAGCACTGAAATCACTTCAAGTGATGTGATCAAGATGTACCCATTGAAGCTTCATACAAAGACATCACTGGAAGGTTTCTATTTCCCATTCAAGCCTCTTGCAAAAATGGAATAATCTTCTTTCAAGCTTGAACAACAAGGTTGAACGCCACTATGGACCGGTTCCTAAAAGATTGATTGTAATTGTTCTAGTTGAGTTGTAACCTTGTTATTGTACCTGCTACACCTCCTAAAATTGCTTACTTAGAAGCATACTGATTAGGAATCCTGTCATAAATCCCTAATCTCATTGAGTCTAGGTGTGACTAGATTTAGTCATAAGGAAAAGTCTTCGTAATCGTAGAATTACGAAGTGGCTTGTCATGATAGCATGCAAGTTAGAAAAAGCCTTTGTAACTAGGATAGTCACAAAGTGGCTTGTGGTAAAGGTACCACAAGTTAGTGAGCAAATCCTTTACAATAGGAAGTATTTTAAAGTGGCTTGTAATAGGTTATATTGTAGGTTAGTGAAGTTAACAGCCTATAGGTGTGGGTTGTGGTTGTTTGATCCCTTTTTGTGGGATTTTTCCACTTAAAAATCCACTGCTCTATCTACTTAGTGCTTTACTAAGTGCTCTCAGCAGAAACCTATAGAGGACCTCGTACTCTACAATTTGATGGACCCATACAAACTAACAACTATCTTGTATCATTCTGGTATGGAAAATGTGGTAGAAGATGCTTTGAGTACAACGATGGAAAGCATGGGGAGTTTGGAATTTATTCCAACTGAGGTGACACCTTTTGCTATGGTTGTTTAAGCCCTGGTCAATATATTTATGAGATTGGACATTTCTAAGCCTAGAATAGTTCTTGTTAAATTGTCCTTGTTTGAGCGTATCAGCGCTCGCCAGTATGATGATCCATACTTGTTGGTGCTTAAGGACACGATGTAGAGAGGTAGTGCTAAGAAGGTCGTTGTTAGAGATGATGGGGTGATGTGACTTCAAGGTAGGCTTTGTGTTTAAATGTTGATGGCTTGAGGGAGTTTATACTTTAGGAGGATTAGATTCCACAATGTTATTCAACTAGATGCTACAAAGATGTATTGTGAATTGATGCAACATTATTAGGGGTGGAGTATGAAGAAGTAAATTATTGGCAATGTTTCAAGGTGTCTGAATTGCTAGCAAGTGATGTATGAACATCAGAAACTAGGTGGTTTGAGTCAGAAGATGGTTACTCTAGATTGGAAGTGAGAGCGTATTACTATGGAGTTTGTGGTAGGTCTTTCACATACATTGAAGAAGTTTGATGTCATTTGGCTCATTATTGATAGATTTACTAACTCCGCGCATTTAATTCTAGTGATAGATACTTAAACTTAAGAGAAATTAGATTAGATCTACATAAGAGAAATTGATCAATTTGCATGATGTACCTGTTCCTATCATTTTAGATCAGTGTATTAAGTTCACTTTGCACTTTTAGAGTGCCATTCACTGTGAGTTGGGCACACATGTGGAGCTTAGCGCAACTTTTCACCCACAGACATATTGTCAGTCTAAGAGAACTATTCAGATCCTTGAGGATATTTTTAGAGTATGTGTTATTGATTTCAAAGGCGATTCTGATTAGTTGCTACAATTGATGGTGTTTTCTTACAACAAATACTATCTGTGCATGGTGAAATTGGGGGAACCTATCTCCCGATATTGAGGTACATCACCTCGAGGCTATGGGATCGTGATCGGACTCTTTATCTCGAGGATCATCCATAGACCAGTAGTGGGCTCTGAGGTTCAAGGTGCTGTCTATGGCCCATCAAAGGTTACGAAGACGCGAGACTCCCAGGGCAAATAGCTAGAATCAATAGATCCTTGTGTCCTGTCTAGCCATCCCATTTTCGTATCTTTACATTTAATGAACTATGTATTATGCCAGGTTCTGCCGCCTATATAAAAGGAGTCCAGACCAACTTGTAAGGGGATGATGTTGCTCCATTTCTCCACAAGTGCAATAATATCTCCCTCGCCCTCCTCCTCTCTCTCTCTCTCTCTCTCTCTCTCTCTCTCTCTCTCTCTCTCTCTCTTCTAAGTGGTTCATCCTCACAGGCTAGAGACCTCCTTAGCATTATTAATTTCTTACTTGTATTTCACCGCATCATCTAATATTGGCAATATAGAGCCTTGATCAATCATACCTCTATCTGTTATCCCATCCCTGGCTACCCCCGATAGCTCGACCCCGAGCCAGGTATCAACCTCGAGGTCCCATCAATCATCTCCGAGCTCAAGTACCAGGCCCATTTGGTTCGATTGTTGCCTCACCTTAACTTTGTTTATCTCTATATTTCACATTTTTATCCTATGTGCTTGAACAACTAGCTCGAGAATAAATCATGTATTTTAGAGTACCATTTACAAATGTAATTGTTGTTACATTTTCACGGTAAACAGTTTGGCACTCACCGTGGGGCTAAAAATAATAGTGATTATTTTCTTACTGGTTTCATTACACAAACGCACATTATCTTTCACACTTTTTCTTGTCTAAGATCCTATGATTTCAGGAAAAAATGTCTGGCTCGGTAAACGGAGTTGAGAACGACAACATTGAAAACACAGGGAAAATGGCGTGGCTATCCCAGCCGCTGGGGCACCTCTGCATAATTCTGATATCGCTCCCTTGATCAATCCTAGCAGATGTAGATTGACAAGACGCACAACAATTTGACAAAACCTCTCACACAGACAGGAGCTTACGACACATCGACCAACAAGAAGTAATAAAAACCGACCCAGGTAGAATAGGAAGTAAGTCTTCATATTATTATTGAAATTTTGCAGGCAAGACAGTTGGCTATCGTTTGGCTGCAAAGTCACCAGAGGACTCCCAACGCAATAGGGACGGAGATACCTCCTTGCGATAAGCCAGTATCCGAGAGGTCATGTAACGACGAGTCAGTAACTGACCCTGCCGCAGTGGGGATGCTCGGGAACCTCTTCAAAAGGATCAAATCAGGTTCAAAAAAGCTCTTACAGCAACCGTCTCCTGAGGAAACAATGTCAAAACTCGCTTCTCAAGAACCTGGAGTGCCAGAGCTCCGGTGATCCCTACAGGTGCACCGCCGCTTGTGCGTACTCGTTCAAAGGCAGTGGTACCTGAGATGATGGGTTTGAGCCCGTCTTGTTGAAAAAGTTCGAAGAAACTCTTTTTAGAGGAACAATGAATAAATGCCATTACTTGGCACATGACCTCATAGACTCGCTACTACACTAGCATGGTACTCCGTGGAAGAGCGCGCCAGTGCAACAAAAGTAGTATCGAGAAGGCCAGATAAACCTGAGGCCGAACGAAGAAGAAATGAAATATCACTGGAAGCCGCACCCTACCCCCTGAAAAGAAGAACGATATCGCTCATGATTTTTGATGATTGGCAAAAATAGAACCTACCTAGCAACAACATGGAGATGGCTTGGGGACATCATCCTCGAGGAAACTCTGATGGAACCAGATTTAACAAGGCACATCTGGTAAGGAAATCCCACCTAGCCGCATGCGATTTCAGCATTGCTGTGCCGAACATTCTGATCACCATAAGTGAATCTAGAGGTGGCTCAAACCTATTCAACCAAGACTTCCCAAGAGAACTATGGCCTGGCGCAAGAACCACAGGGCGCACGGGATCACCAACCCAAAAGAACAACAACCATGCTATTCAATAGAGGTCGCTACCAAGTATCGTCAAGCAGTCAAGCTTGAACCAGCTTGAAAGAAAGAAGGTTATCGACAAAATGAAGCTGATAGACCACCACGTATTGCCACAACAGTAGAAGGGAAACAGAAGCCTTCGAAGATCCGTAAAACATGGAGAGAAAGTGCTTATCGCCAGAAAAAGGTGGGTCCGGAGAATATACCTAAAAGATACCCTTGTATCCAGGGAAATGGACGCCGAGACTTTGCCTTAGCCTTGTTCACACGTTGCTAACTCCCTTCCTTATTTAACCTAATGCAAGTAAAGCATGTGTTCATGAGTGCCGGTGTTTCGATCAAATATACCAACGGTGTAAGGGCAAAGCCAAAAAGGCAGTTCGGGCTAACGAACCAAATCGTTCTCACATCTCGAATCTTTAATAGATTCCAAGCGCCGATCGCCACAACAATTAAGAAGACTGCTCCCTCTGTACAACTCGCTTGAGCTAGTACTGGGACGCTAAGCCCACGAAGCACAAACATTTCTATTCGAACGACAATGGGTGCACCGCCCATAAGCGATTTCGACCCCACTTTACCAAAGGGATAGACTCCCTCAAAAAGGTGGGATTAAGGGATTTGACAAAAAACTACATGAAATGAGAGGAAATCCCTCACCATATAACCCGTTGCTGGCATTGATGACTCTGCCCTTGAGGCAGTCAAAGGGCAAGCAGAACCGCATCCTCCGTCAAGCCTGGTTTAACACAACAAAACACTGCATTAGGTCTCGCGCCTCAAAACGGTAGGAACATGCCTGAACTCAACAACGTCGCTTACACACCCCGCATCAGGAAATAATAACTCTGCTCCTTCATTGTTTCTCTCCATTTACTAACCTACATGCAGGAAGCTAGCTAAGGCAATAAGAAAGGTCGGGCAGACTTTTGTGCTCCCGGTACGTTGCCCCCTCCTCAACCCCAGTTATCCGCTCGGTAATCCAAGTCTAAACCTCAAATCCCAAGTTTTAAACTTAGAATAATGTAACATCCTGTGGGATCCCTAGTTGGATTGATTATTTGCATCACGTGCATTTGACCTTGGGGACTCAATATAGGGGTTAGTTCCGTCTAGGACATGTGTACATAAAAATAAAGTGCATAATGATGCATCCGACGTGCTACATGAATATTATTTGTTTCGGCTTGCATGTTGATCTCATAATAAAGAAATCACCAAAAGAGAGGTAGGATAGAGAATTTACTCGGTTTCTAAAAAAAATTGATATCTGAAAATATCCCGAAACTCTGCCGAATTTTTGGAAAAAAAAAGAGAAAAAGGAAAATTTATTTTAAAAAGAGCAAGTCAAAAATTAATTTTTTATGACAAAAACTAGCCCGAACTACACAGGTTTGATTCTCACCGGATATGGGATACGTAGGTAGCTCATATAAGGTTCGGCCTCATTTTTTTAAAAAAATAATAGAAGGTGCTTTAGGGTTTTGGTCAAAACAATAAGCCGACCCAGCTTCGGTTGTATTTAAGCCCTTTCTTACCGGAATAGCCTTAGATTACATTCCAATTGTCGAAAGGCATTTGTTACGAGGATAAGGCAAAAAGGTATTTTATCCAATAAAATACTTACCCCCAGCCCCAAAATTCGTTTGGATTTGTGAAGGAGCCACGTTTGGAAAAATGACCATTTTGCTAACATAGTAGTAAAGGGGATCCTTTTCCGTTGATTTTGCTAGAAAACTTGTTTTGCAAAAAGAGTCCACAAGAGTCAACCCTAACCTTAACCCTAAACTGGCACAAATGAATATCATCCAGGAATCATCAAAAAGTGTTAAAGAAAGGGCTCGAATGCAGCTACGTAGGTGGTGGGGTGATTTAGATGAAAATGGCCAATTTTTGGTAAAAGAGAAATTGGGTCCATTGGTAGAAATCATGCACATCAAACCATGAGAAGATTTGATTAAGGTTTTGGTAACCTTATCGGATCCCGTTCACAATGTTTTCCATTTCTCAAATTTTGAGCTCATACCCACGCTAGAAGAAATAGCTAGGTATATTGATTTCGGCCAAGAGTTATGAAAGCAAAGAAGCAGCTCATATTCCCCAGGGCTCCCTCAGTGCACAAGTTCTTCTATCTTTTGAAAATTAGCAAACAAATGAGCAAGGACCGCGCAAGCAAAGGGATTTTTGCATTCTACTTCTTTTATTTTAGGTTTGGACACTCAACCGGGCTTGAAACACATGAGAAGTGGTTGAATAACAAATAGGACCAGAGCATATGGCAAAATCAATGACTATTTGCTTTCATCGTGGCATTTTCTGGGAATCAATGTATTTCCAAATTCCGAGGGTACAATAAACCTTCATATGGCTAGAATCGCACAGGTCCGCATTAACAAAAAAAATCACACGCTTTTCCCATTAGTGCTGGCAGACATTTACCAGGCATTAACATTGTGCAAATCTGGGGGTCAATTTTTTGATGGTTGCAATATTCTACTTCAACTGTGGATGGTGGAACACCTTCGCCGTCATCCAAAGTTCCTGAGATATGCTTTAGATGGGAACCATTTCTTCAAAAAATATGAGGAAATGGTGGAATATTATAAACCACCGAAAGGGTTTGAACCATGGGTTTCGTATTTGAGAAAGTTGAGAGCAAATTAAATTATATGGACAATAGGATGGCTCCCAATAACCAAATCATCTACATGACTGCTTCAAAGGGCTACTTATTGATTATGATAGTGAGAAGTATACAACCATATGCACCACAAAGAGTTCTAAGACAACTGGGAAGATATATGGTAAGAGGAAAACCTAAGCACTCATGTCATTTAAGTACACCCAGAAGCAACGATACCTGAGGCTTTAGTTTAAAGAAACTGGAAATGTTGTCGGTATCTAAAAAGTAACACCCAGGTACCAGACCCAGCTAAGGGCGAAGTTGATCCCAATTATGCTGATTGATTTGAAAGGAGTTTTCATGTGTACAATTAGCTGGAGCTCGAGCCCAAACCTGTGAGGCCCGCCAAAAGACCCCATGTTCAAGCCTTTGATGACAAAACTCGGGAGAGGTTAGCTTGGGTGAAAAGGAAAAGGAATATCAGGCCACCATCCATGATCTACAAGAAGAGTTGAGAAATGTCACCTTCAACAATGATTTACATGCACAAGAGGCCGAGGGTGAGAGGAGAAGATTTTCTTTAGAAAATAGCTCTCAAGACCCAAGTTCGATAGCTGAAAATAGTAGCCGAGAATCCGGTCCGAAGCAAGAAAGATGAAAGGCTCATTTTTAACCTTACTCAAAAGGTGTGTTACTAAGAAGATGACCTGCAGAAAGCTGAGTCTGAACTATCAAAAGCACAAACGAGGTTGGCTAATAGTGCCAAAAGGTGTGCAACTTTCATTCAATAGCTGAAAGAAAGATATGAAAGAGGGGTCGCCGGCTGGGAAAATGCAATTGGCAACCTCGAAGGTGAAATGTCTAAACAAGCCAAAAATTTTATGGCCGAGAGAGAATATTGTTATGCCTGAATGGCATGGTTGAGGACTTACAGCACTGGCAAGAGCAAAATCAAACTTCCACCCAGGTCTTAGAGGCTAGATCCCATCAAATTTTCCGTCTATTGCAAGAGAAGGTCATCAAAATAGAGAGAGTTCGAAGGATTGGTGACTACATTACAATGAAATGTAGTGCGTGCGAGTACATGACAAGATCCATGTTTTTTTCCACTGTAATGATCTTCATTTGTTAGATAATGGAAAAAATCTATCGGCTCCAAGATGACATGGCAAATAGGCATGTTGCAAGACCAGTTGTTGTTCCTAGGGCAGGGTTGGAGGCACAAATGTTTTCTTGATTGTATTTTCTTCCTTTTTCGAGTTTGTATTTTCATGTTTCAAGTCTATTTTCAATTACTAGAAAATGCTTGTCCTGAATCTTAGAGTCCTAGAAAAAGTATGTTTTGAGTCTTTTATAAATCAGTAAGTTGTATTAATGAAATTTAAAAAAAACCACAAAAATTGTTCTTTTGTTTTTTGCATTTACTTCTTGAACTACGTTATGATCTGATCACGCAACGTCGTGATACGTAGGCAATTCTTATCGGATCCGGTCATGTTTTTGTAAACAATTTAAATAAAAGAGGGAAAACCATAAGAAAAAGACCAAACAAAAAAAAGAAAAGAGTGGAAAATAAGGGATAATAGTTGAAGCAAAGAAGAGAAAATGGGTGAAAGTAAGAAAGGTCGGGATGAAACATGCAACTGTTGCGAAACGTGTAGAAACATGTTTAACTATATAGGTGCATCACACCCCAACGTGCAATTAGCTGTGTGGTATTTGTTTCAAACTAACAAATTGGTTGTCTACTATCAAGTCCACGTCCTATAGCAAAGTGGTTGGTTTTGTGGTAGTCTGACGTCGCATCCATACTTCATAAGATCGAAAGGTAGCATTGAAATGTCTTTATAAATCACCCCAATACCTTACTCGAATATCCTACCATCTCGGCCCACTTTGTTGGAACACCTTCTGAGGTTCTCCCCCAGGTGTTAGGGTCAGAAGTGGATTCAAATATTTTCAGTGCTCCCTCATGCTCAGCTACTACATAGCCTGCGTTGCCTGGGACCAGCTTTGACTTATCATCCTTCACCTTCGAAACACCATCTTTCCCACTGGAACCTACACAGTTCCCCACCTATACTTACCCTCAACCATCTTGGTATGATTTTACTGTGGGGCAAGAAAAGACAACCAAAACTCCTGAGCAATAATAGATTGTAAAGAAGATGAGGAGTATGGAACAGAGTTTCAAAGCATACAAGGCTTGAGTAGACAAAAAAGTGTAGCTGATGTAACATGGGTAGATTATAGATATAATTATGGTTGGGTCTTGCCTCAGCTGGTGCCACATCTGTACAAAACATTTGTCAAACCGAAGAATACCAAAAAAAAGGAAGATGAGGCCTTTACGGCCGTAGAGATTGAAGAGATCTGTGGGGAAATGATGAAGATACTATATGAAACCCACATGGTCTAGTCAGGGGAGGGCCCAAGCACCGCTGAGGTTCTGTATATGAGACCTAACGCCAAGCTGCAGAATTAGAAGGCTATGCCATTCCTAATTAGGCGCGAGTCCCAGTAGACATGTTCTGTTACTTTTGCTGCATCACAAGTTATTACAGGGTGCAACTAGATGTTTTCTTTAGTTTCCTATCTTTTAATTTCCAATGTAAACCATGTTATCTTCAAATTCAATGAAATAAAATCAATATTTCATTGTTCATCTTTCTTTATTCCTTCTGATTTTGTTATTTTCTCTTTATTTCTTCTTTCATTTCTAATAATGCGGCTTCAAATAACATGACATGCTTACAGACGTCATGCCCAAATCCAAACATGCTGTCTAACTGTGAAATAATGAATGAAGAACCAGACTATGATGAAGAAGAGGCTTTTAGGGAAATAAATCGAGAATGGGAGCAATTTGAGAATAAGACTAAGCCAAACCTAAATAATACTGAGCCAGTAAATTTGGGTAATTCAAAAGAGGTCTAAGAGACCATGATAAGCATTCACGCAAATTAAAGAACTAGGGATGCTTTGGTCAAACCTTTTTATGTATTTTCTTGGTCATATGACGACATGCCAGGACTAAGTGTTGATTTGGTGGTTCATAAGTTGCAATCTTACCCTGATTATCTCCCTGTTCAACAAAAGCAAAGGAAATTTAAAACTGATATCAATAACAAGATCAAAATTCGCAAAAGAGTTGAAAGCAAGGGTAATCCGAGTAGTTCATACACCACTTGGTTAGCAAACGTAGTTCTAGTGCCAAAAAAGATGGTAAACCCGAGTGTGTGTGGATTATAGATATCTGAACAATGCAAGTCCCAAGGACAATTTCCATTTGCCAAATATCCATATCCTCATTCACAACTGTGCTAAACATGAGATACAGTCTTTCATGGATTGTTATGCCAGGTACCATCAAGTCTTAATGGATGAGGAAGATGTATAGAAGACAATGTTTACAACACCTTGGGGAACCTATTGTTACAAGGTCATGCCTTTTGATCTAAAGAATACCGATGAGGCTTACATGAGCGCCTTGACCATGAATTCCCATGATATGATGCACCAAAAGAAAGAGGTGTATGTGGACGATGCGATCATAAAGTCTAAAACTCAGGATGACCACGTGCGGGATTTGAGAAAATTCTTTGAGTGATTGTGTAAAATGATCTGAAGCTGAATCTAGCCAAATGTGCATTTGGAGTTCCATCAAGAAAACTTTTGGGATTCATAGTCAGTCGGAGGGGCATTGAGTTATACCCAACCAAGATAAAGTCCAGTCGAGATTTGCCTCCTCCTAGAACCAAGAAAGATGTTATGAGTTTGCTCGGAAGATTGAACTACATCAGCCGGTTCATTACTCAGTTGACATCTAACATATGAACCCATTTTCAAGCTATTAAAGAAAGCCACAACAATTAAATGGGCAATCGAGTGCGATGAAGCTTTCAACAAAATCAAAGAATACTTATCGAACCCTCCAGTATTGGTCCCGCCTGAACCAGGAAGGCCCCTCTTCTTATATCTGACAGTCTTGGAGAATTCTTTCGGATTTGTCCTTGAACAACATAATGTGACCGGGAGGAAGGAACATGCAATCTACTATTTGAGAAAAACTACGAGGCCAAGTATACCTTCTTGTAAAGAACTTGCTACGCTTTAACTTGGGTTTCTCGAAAGCTAAGGCATTACTTGCTGGCCTACACGACCTACCTCATTAGCAGGTTGGACCCTTTAAAGTACATATTCGAGAAATCAATGCCCACTGGGAGGATAGTACAGTGGCAGACCTTGCTCATTGAGTTTGACATGGTATATATCACTCGCGCAACAATGAAAACCCAGGCATTAGCAAATCACTTGGCTGAAAACCCAATTGATGATGAATACCAACCCTTGAGAACCTACTTCCGTGATGAAGAAGTAAATTCAGTTGAGGCAATATCCAAGGACACCGATGCTTGGAAAATGTTCGTTGATGGAGCGCTAAATGCAAAAGGTATTTAAATTGGGGCCATCTTGATCTCACCCAATGGTCAAAATTATCCCGCCAGAGTCAAGCTTTGATTCTTCTGTACAAACAACATTGCCAAATATGAAGCCTGTATGATGGGTATCAACATGGAAATTGACCAAGATATCGAAGAGCTAGCGATCATGGGAGATTCAAATTTGATTATTTGACAAGCTCAAGGAGAATGAGAAACCCGAGATGTAAAGCTTATTCCCTATAAGCAACATGTCGAAGAACTTGGCAAGCGATTCAAATCGATAGAGTTCAGGTACATCCCTCGTAGCCACAATGAACTAGCAGATGTACTTGTTACTTTGGCCTCTATTCTGCCATACCCAGGCAATGCCTTCATTGATCCCTTGGAAATCCAAATCAGGGAAAGGCACAACTATTATAATACAGTTGAGGTAGAACCAAATGTTCAGCCACGGTATCATGACATCAAAAGATTTTGAATCCTGAAGAATATCCCGAGAAGGCCATAGGAGACTAAAAGAGAACCATTAGGCATCACGCAAGTGGTTTCTTCTTGAGCGGTGATGTCTTGTACAAAAGGACTCCGGATCTCAACTTGTTTAGATAGGTTGATGCCTAAGAGACTAGAAGAATCATGTTTGAAGTACACTTAGGAATGTGCGAACCCCACATGAACGGGTATGTTTTGACAAAGAAAATCCTCCAAGTAGGCTACTACTGGATGACCACAAAAAGAGACTGCTTCAGTTTAGTTTGAAGAAAATCCTTCTTATTGGTCGCCATCGACTATTTCAAAAAGTGGGTTGAAGTAGTCACTCTCAAATCTGTCACCAAGAAAGCTATGGTAGATTTTGTGCACTCCAATCTTATCTGTTGTTTCAGTATCCCTTCAACTATTATCGAGGACAATGCTGCAAACTTCAACAATTAGTTGATGGGAGAGATATGCGCACAATTCAAGATAACTCATCGGATCTCTACTCCTTATCGACCTAACGCCAATGGTTCCGTCGATGCAGTGAACAAGAACATAAAAAAGATTTTGAGAAAGATGATTCAAAGTTCCAGGCAACGGCCTGAAAAGTTGCCTTTTGCATTGTTTGGATATCGCACTACTGTACGCATATCAATTGGAGCAACACTGTATCTTTAGTATGGTACTGAAGCCGTAATACCTGCAGAAGTCAAGATCCCTTCTCTTCAGATCATTGTTGAAGCTGAAATGGAAGACTGTGAGAAGGTCAAAATCCATTTGGAATAGTTGACCTTGATTGATGAAAAGCGGATGGCCGCAGTTTTCCATGGGCAGTTGTATCAACAAAGAATAGCCCGTGCCTACAATAAGAAAGTGTAGCCTACAAATTTTGAAGTGGGGCAACTCGTTCTAAGGCGTATTCTCCCCCATAAATCAAAAGGAAAGTTTGCTCCTAATTGGAAAGGTCCACACATCATCACAAAGATATTGACAAAAAGAGCACTGCACTTAGGAGACGTTGAAGGAAATAACCCCGAAGCACCTGTAAATCCAAACACAGCCAAGAAGTATTATGTCTAAACCTTCTACAACAGCAACATTATCTGGTTGGGATGATGAAGGCTTTCATTCTCGCTACCCCAAACACTCCAATCCTTTGCTAACCCTTTGAGCCGACTACCTTTCTTTCATTACCCTCTTTGGAACTCAAAGATGTTTGTAACAAAAAGAAAAATGTTTCCATCAACTACGTTCGACTTGATTCCAAAAGAATATGTAGGCAGCCTCTCTCCGGGGTTCATTTCACACAAAACCAAAATCCCATTTCCCCCAAAAGTGAAACTGGGGCAGATGTTATAGTTTTTTGGCGGTGATCCCGCCCGAATGGATCTAAAGTTGTAATTCAATCCAAGTTTTTTTTACCCAAACCTGGTTCAAGTCCTTCCGATCAATTGGCAAAAGATTTTTCAAAATCGGAGAATGCGGTCTTTTGGATTTGGTGCAATCAAGACGAGAAACAAATTGAGAGAGTCTTATTGGTGAAAACCTACAGGCACCGTAAGGCGATGGAAAGCAGAGAGATTAAAAATGAGAGACTCTTGTCAGTGAAAATTCATAAAGAAACTATAAGGCGACGGTGACAAGAGAATTGAGAGAGTTCAATTGGAGAAACCCAGAAAGGGCATCGTTGATCGAAGAGAAGAAACCCCTCACCACCATTGGTATTGAAAGAGTCTTGGCAAGTTTTCTCGGTTTTGAAACACGGGTCGCAATGGATTTATGAGATGTTGGGATAGTTGTGCAGATCGGTCTACCTAGTCTAAGAAGCATGTCATGTATATTAGAAGTTCGCATGCACCCTTGATAAGTTCGTTCATTCCTTCCCGAAAGGGATACTTCTCCTTACAATTCATTTTCTTATTTTTTGTTAACTTTTCCTTGGATCCCTTTCGGTCTAAATTTGTTTCGAAACTAATGCAAAGAAAAGGTGGCAAGATTAATTTTACATGGTTCCTCTTAGTAAATGTCAAGTCCAAATAAAAGTACCCAGCATCAGCGGGTACACAAAGTCAATCCCGACTGGACATGATGACTTATTCTTTGAAATCATAATTTATTGAAAATGAAAAAAATTTCGAAGTCAATGCCCAAAGTATAAGGGCCAGAGCCTATAAGCTATGTGGAGAAATTTGAAAATTTCAGCTTCTCGGTTTTCGGATAGAAACCAAGCTTCAGAAAATCCAGCAAGCAGCAGAGGTTTTAAACAAAGGTTCAGGCCGAGTCCAAGTGATCGAGACAAATCAAGGCCGGAAAATCAACCATCGTTTCAAACTAACGAGTGTTCTTTGCTTGAAATTGAAACAAGCAGAGCCCAAGGCCAGCGTGCAAAAGAAGGTGCAGCCAAAAAAAAAACTGCACAAAGGCTAGAAACAGCTTCACAATAACAATCAACACAAAAGGGAAGTTTTCCTCAATAATTATATTCTGCTTTTTATTGAAGTAAAATGAAATGAAAAGGGAAAATGAACGAAAAAAAAGATGAAAAGATGAAAATAACACAAACAAAAATGATAGCTTAGATATCCAACCTGAATTTTTTACGCTTTTGCCAACATTAGGGCTTCAATCCCTAAGTTGATTTCTTAGACGTAGGGCCTCCATTCCCTAGTCACCTTTTAGAAACATTAGGGCTCCAATCCCTTAGTTGAGCCTTTTCGACATAGGGCCTCCATTCCCTAGTCGCCTTTATCAAATTAAGGCTCCAATCCTTAAGTTTAGTTCTTATACATAGGGCCTCCATTCCCTAGTCGCTTTTTAGAAACATTGGGGCTCCAATCCCTAAGTTGAACTTTTTAGACATAGGGCCTCCATTCCCTAGTCGCCTTTATCAACATTAAGTATCCAATCTCTGAGTTGAGCATTTTAGACATAGGGCCTCCATTCCCTAATCGCCTTTTGCCAACATTAGAGCTCCAATACCTGGGTTGAGATTTTTTAGACAGAGGGCCTTCATTCCCTAGTCGCATTTTGACAACATTAGGGCTACAAAACCTGAGTTGAGATTATTAGACATAAGCTTCATTCCCTAGTTGCCTTTTACCAATATTAGGGCTCCAATCCCTTAGTTGAGTTTTTAGACATCGGCCCTCCATTCCCTATTCGCCTTTTGCCAACAGTAGAGCTCTAATCCAGAGTTGAAATTTTTTAGACATAGAGCCTCCATTCCCTAGTCGCCTTTTGCTAACATTAGGGCTCCAATCCCTGAGTTGAGCTTTTTTTAGACATAGGGCCTCCATTCCCTAGTCGCCTTTTGCCACCATTAAGGCTCCAATACCTGAGATGAGTTTTAAGACATAGGGCCTTCATTCCCTAGTCTTCTTTTGCCAATATTAGGGAGCCAATCCCTGAGTTGAGCTTCTTAGACATTGGGCCTCAATTCCCTAGTCGGCTTTTACCAACATTAGGGCTCCAACCCCTGAGTTAAGTTTTTAGACATAGGGCCTCCATTCCCTAGTCCACTTTTGCCAATATTAGGGCTCCAACACCTGAGTTAGGTATTTAGACATAGGGCCTCAATTCCCTAGTCGCCTTTTCCAAACATTAGCGCTGTAATCCATGAGTTGAGCTTTTTTTCGACATAGGGCCTTCATCCTTAGTCGTCTTTTACCAACATTAGGAATCCAATCCCCGAGTTGAAGTTTTAGATATATGTCTCCATTCCCTAAATCTTTCCTCGTAAAGGCACACAATCTTGATTTTATTGCTTTCAATAAAAATAGCTTAGATTTTGTTGCAAATAACTCACGAAATTTTTCCTAGTGAAAACAGGAGAAAAAAAAATTTCATTCGTTCGTTTGTTTTGGTGTATGAGAAGTTTTGACCTCAAGGCATAGGATTCGAGATGAACAAAACAATGAGTCTCAATCAAGAAAAAAGAAATGAAGAAAAAGCGCTAAAGAAGTGAACTCAAAGTGCAGAAGCGGAGAAAGATGTGGATTGTTCAAGATATGATTGAAGGCACAAGCTTCATGTGTTCCGCCTTGATCTGAAAATCCGAAGAAGAAAGAACCAGCACCTACAGTTGACGTGCATCAAGATTCTGATCAGAGCTAACAGTAAGAACTAGCAAAGATTCAAAATCAAGCTTTGAGAATTCATAGACAGGAATCTTGTAACTTGTAGTTGATAGGCTTAGCTAGTTTAGCTTGTTATGTCCCATTTTTCAGTGTTATAAGGAGTTCATCAAGCAGAAACAACAATAACAGCAATTGAATTCACAACTTTCTCGGTATTCCCAGCTACCAAAACTTCTAAGAACTACACTGACCTTATTCCTTTATAGCTAAGGATATGCAGGAAATCTTTGAAGCAAGGTTCGGTTGGACTCTTTACAAAAATTGCTTCTCATGGAGTTACAAAGATGCAAAAATCCCTCATAATTGCTCATTTTATCTTTGCTCGAAGACCTATGGTGTCTCCGAGCAAAGAGGGGCAGTTGTGAGCAAGTTATTTTTCCCCCCATATGGGTTACACCTACAGAATTCCAATAATTAGGTTTCTTCTTTTAATTATCTGCAATTTTAGGGATTTTGTAGTATTTTTATTTAATTATTTGCATTATTTCACATGTCTAAGTTTATTTAAACTATGAAACTACCAAAAATATCATGCATTACATTTAGGATTTATTTTTATATTTTATAGGATTAATAAGTTAATTATTTTCTTTATTAAAAACAAAAATCACAAATATGGCCAATTTTTACTTTTTTTTCTTTTAATTATTATCCCTTTTAATTTAGGATAAAGGTATATTTTATAATTTTTATAATTACTTAATTAGTTTAGTATTTCATATTCTAGGCAATTTATGATTTATAATTATTATGGTTTTAATTAAAAAAATAAAAGAAAAAGAATTTAAAAATAGAAGATTTGGTGTATTTTCAGAATTGGGTCTCGAAATAGAGCCCAAACCAGTCCAAAATCTGCCCTTGTCCGTCTCCAAGTCGAGGCCAAAAGCCAATTAACCGGGTCCAAGTCCCCACCATAACCAAACGACCCCATTTTTGTATCCTCCCATCACAGCTATTGGATTGTCATCATCCAATGGCCTAGAGCTGAGTTGCCAATTAATATATTAGTGTCCGAAGATACCTACCCCCCATCATATCCCCCCTCCCTCACTTCGTCTCTCACCCTCTCAGAGACCAGAACCCTAGCCGCCATAAAACCCCCTTTTATCTCCACCAGAAACCACCCACCGGATATTGCCTCACGGCGGTTCCGCTGGTGCAAACGCCCTGAAAATAACTCCACATACTCCCCTCCTTCTCCTTCTTAAATCTCCAATCCTCTTCCTCGAATCCACGCCGAGTGTCTCGAATCTTGAATCAAAGAAAGCCGGCCAAAACCCTAACTCACCCAAAAACTCACAAATTAACACCACTGGATCCCTGTCCTATCCTCATCCTAAATTCCCAACCCTTTTTCTTCGAATCACCACCGAATGACTCGAATCTCGGATCTAAGTTTCAAACCAAAAAACAACGATCTTCTCAAATCAACTCCAAAGTTTCGATGGTTCCTTTTCCTTCGAGCTTAGGCTTTCAGGAGTCTTTTCTCTCAAGGAGATCCAGTCAAAACCATCCAGAGCTAGATCCTTTGGAGGAAAAAATCTCTGTGGGTCAAGGCGAGCACGAGACTCATACGCTTCATTCGTTTTTTCCAGTCCTATTGGTAAGTTTTTATTGTCTGTTTTACCCTCTTCTTTCTTCTTTCATTTTCCATTTACTTATGGTTTAATTGCCAATTTAGTTTCTTAATAGCTTGATTTTCAGTCTTTTTTAAAAATTGGTTCTTCTTTAGTTTCTTCAGTTCTGTAGATTTGTTCTAGAATGCATTAGTTACTTCAGTTTGTTTGTTCAAGTTTTATTAGGCTTTTCTAATTTAGTATTAACTCTAGAGTAATCTAGCATTTTAAAATAATTAGCACTTTCAGTTATCTTAGTGTGAATGCATCATTTTAATTAGCCTTTAAGTCCGTTTTGATTTCATTAGCTTATTGTTATTTGTTTTCATATTTCAATATAAGCATGTTGGATATGGTAGCTTTAATTCTGAGTGCATTAGATTAATTAGGGTTAATGTTAGAATAGACAGCCTAACTGCTCTTTTCTCCTTTATATTTTTGTGAGGTTTTTTAATGATGAAAACATATTCGAATCTCATGAGCTGGAGCAATTAGATTTTCATTTTCTGTCATTTTAGGCTGAAGTCCTTAATCAGGTGTAGATAATTCATTTACTCTGTTTCTATTATCATTTTAGTTTGAATTTAGTTTTCTTTAGGGTAATTAGATAAGTAACCTTTATTGATCAATAAGTTAGTTTAATATAGAATGAAATCAGCATGTCTTGTTTCAGTATCAATTGGGTCTTTCTGATTCTTTCTAGTTTTGTTTGTCATGATTTGGAAATCAACAGAACTTTAGGGACTTGTTTTGAATTAAAAGAACCAAGGTAAAACTGAAATAAGTGATAGCTTAAGGGGTAAAATTTAACTTTCACTTAGGCTGATATCAGAAGATTCTAGCATTTAGGACAGCTGCCCCTATCCTCTGCAGAAATACTGATATTGGATAAGAAAAAGGACATACAGTTGTCAAAAGATGTTGTACTTCAAAATTACGTCAGAATACTCCTTTTTTGATGCTTTGTTGTACACTATATAAAAGGAAAAAATTCTCTCACTCACACACATAGATTTTGATAAAAAATTATTGCAAAACATTCCTTGCTCTGAAAACTTCAGATTCCCGAAAATTCTGGAAAAACTCAAAAAATCTTTTCTCATTTTTCTGATTCTATGCATGTCAAGAACATGGTTTGAATAGAAACGTTTCCTAGTTTCTCTATCTGAATCTTCTATTTTGAAGTTAGTTTTGGGTTTATTTTTAAATGTCTAGGCTATTCAGGTTGTGCTGTTTCTGATCTGTTGTTTTACTGCTGAAGTTTGTGTTTCATTTCTCTTCTATCTTTTTGACTTTTTTTTGGTCATTCTTTAGTCATAGTTTTCAGTTTCAAGGTATGTACAATGCTCCTCTTGAATAGAATCAATTTCTGTGTTAAAAAATCTACATTTGAAACTTGTTTGATTAGCTGATCTTTGGTATTTTGTTTGGGAATCATGATTCTTTTGTTTAGACTAAATGTTTTCTTGAGCTGAAACCATGAAATCTGTAAGGTTGTGTTGTATTAATATGTAAAAAATTACATTTTCGAATTAAAAAAATAATATACATATGCACCTTTGAAACCATATCAAAAGTTTTTCTCCTATGGCATCACAAAATGAAAGTGAATCTGACCATTTAAAGGGTCAGATTCATCCCTTATGAGTGCATAATAACCTAGATGTTCAGTATATGTCTATGTTATTCACCTCCCCACTCTTTTCCTGTACTGAAATGAGAACCATGGAACAAATCATGATTTGGGGGGTCATTATTTGTCTATAAGACTGAGCCTCACAATGATTAAACTTATGGGCACGTTGTCTTTTCCCTTCTGCCCATTTTTATGTTAGGATTAACCTTGATTACATTGTAGGTCCCTGCATTTGAAGATGACTTATGCATATGACCCCTCCTCATGGTCAAATTCAGGAGAATCTCAACTGATTTGAAGTTGGAGTAGCAGCTGTTTAAAAAATTCTCTTTAGGTATTTAGTTTAAGGCAATCATATAATTTATATTTTACCTTGCTCAATTTTGTATTCGTAAAAAACTGGATTGAACAACATAAATTTGTAAACTGATCAATAAAGTTCCATATAGTATATTCAGTTATATTCAAAGGTGTAAAGTAATAGGTTAGATCAGATGTTATATTCTGGGTTTGTAAGAATTGTAAGGGGACTCATATGATTTTAAAGACAGCTTTATTTTTTCGTATTTTGTGTATGTATTGGGTTAGTATAGTTGAAACCCCATTGTTAATAATAGCGACTGGGCCAGGCTCATAGCCAGACCTTACTTGAGATCCATTTTAATATATTCGAAGGCATGGGCTTTTTAAGTCTCGGCTTTAAGCCCAGAACTTTAATAATGTGTTTGGATCCGTATGATTAATGACTCACGCCTAGCTTTTATTATGAGTTAAATGATTAATGATGGTTGTTCCTTTGTTAATTAAAAAATTTATGAAAAAAAATGAAAGCTGGAAACTTTAGGAAAATGATTATTCTGGTTAAGTATAACTAGGGACTACATATGGGTTTGTTTAAATGGCATTTGAATGATTCATTAATTTGGGCTTAATATTAAAAAATGTGAATTTCATGTTGGTGGACGTGTTCCATCATTTGAATTGGATTAGTTGTTTACTATTTTAGTAGTAGATGTATTTTCTTACATGTTTCTTCACTTGTCGGTACTACTCTTTAGGCATATAACTTCAAATTCCTTGCTTTCTAGCAAATTGTAATATTTACTTTACAAATGGACAAAATCATTGAAATAATCATAGTTTGTTTAAGGTCCGATTTAGATTAGTATTATAATTATGTATACAGTCATGTAACATAATTGCCAATTATGCTTTTAAAAGATTCAAGGTATGCGTTCGTGCAATTTCAACCAAACTTTTCTTAATAAAATAAATAAAGCGTTATTAATTGTGGACACGTTCGCGTGACATGATTTTTTACGCGCCAAATGAAAAGAGTATACGTACGTGTAAATTAATTCTTTAAATACGAATAAATCAACTGATTAAAGGTGGTAAAAGATAATTGCACATAGGTCTCTTAAAAATAAGTAGTTAAACTATTAAGTCAAATATGAATTGCTATGAGATCGTGCTAGAACCACGGGATCCGGGGGTGCCTAACACCTCTCCTGCGTTAACGGAATTCCTTATTTATAATTTTTGATTCAAAGACTTCAAAAGGAAAGTCCAAACTTCCTCAATTTGGGATTTTATATAAATCGTTGACTTGAGACACCATAATTTATTCCAAGTGGCGACTCTAATAAACTAAATAATCCCATTTCGAATAACATCACTTAAACTGGAAAACTTCTCTTGTATGCCTCTCGGGGTATAAAAAAGAGGTGTGACAACGGATTCCCCTCCTATATAAAGTGGATCCCCGTTAGTTTGTAAGGCCTGCTCATGTTGCTCCATTTTCTCCACAAGTGCAATATTATCTCTCTCTCTCTCCCTCTTCTTTCTAAAACTCACTCGTTCCCACCTGACCGAGGCCACTTTGATATTTAGCGCTTTCTCACTTGTTCTTCATTTTGTTACCTAGTATTGAGTATAAAGAGCTTATTTAATCATTTATTAACTGATATCCCATCCCCGACTGCCCCCGATAGCTCGAGCTCGACCCCGATGTCGACCCAGAGGTCTCCTATCAACCAATTCTACATTTGGGCAGCAGGCCTCTCTGTTTGATCACTACTTCGTATTAGCTTGCATTTCATCATTAAAATCCATACTCTTAGCATTATCTGCTCTAAAAACTAGCTCGATAATAGATCACATATTTTCAGAATCCTATTAACAAATTTAATTGTTGTTACTTTTTTCACGGTAAACAGTTTGGCGCCCACCGTGAGGCAAAAACGAATAGTGATTATTTTCTTGTTGGTTTCAGTGCGCAAACGCACATTATCTTTTTCACTTTGTATGTCAAAGATCCTTTGATTCTAGGTCAAAATTCTTGGCCTGACTATTGAAATGGGAAGCCGGAACATCAAAGGCAACAGAGAAAATGGAACGACTGATCTAGAGTCCGGTGTTCACATGATAATTAGGGAAACCGATATTTCCCCGAGGACCCGTTTCCAAATGAACGAGAACGTCCGCTATTGAAGACGAAATTACCCGAAAACACTTTCCCGAAGAAAGCCTCACATTCACCAAATGGGATCTCGAGGCTATGACGGAATTGCGCAACAACCTGCTAGTAATCTCGTTCCTCTTAAAGAACACCAGGATAAAGCGCATGCTCGTGGATCCAGGATTAAGTCAAAAGTATTAGAACAGCTGGGGCTGCTCAATCATATTTTTCCCACCCCTAGAGATAGATCTCCCTCCCGATCAACATGTGTTGCACAACCCAGAACACCGAGTTTCAGGACATCTACGGCGACATGAGATAAAATGCCTTACTTAGCAGGCCATGGATACATAACATAAGGACAGTTCCCTCGACCCTGCACCAGAGGATAAGGTTTCCCACAAAGGATGGCAATACCTGGAAACGAGGCTGATCCCCGAAATCAGGGCGGGGTTTATTCAATTCCTTAGTAATAATATCGACTATTTCACCTGGTCCCTCTTAGATATTATAGGTATATCACTGGAAATAACCTCCTACACACTAAGTGTTGGCCCCAAATTCAAATCCGTGAAGAAGAAGAAGAAGAGAAGGCTGCAATCCGAGGTAAAACATTCCTTAATCAAAGAGGAAGTGGCAAAACTTCATAAAATTAGATCCATTAGGGAGGTAAAGTATCCCAAATAGCTAGCTAACGCAGTGGTAGTTCCAATAAAGGGGAACAAGCTAAGGATGTGCGTAGACTATAAAGGTTTGAACAAAGCGTGCCCTAAAGATTCCTTCACGTTGCCCAACATAGATCGCCTGATCGATGCCATGGCCGGCCACGAGACCCTCACTTTCCTCGATGGCATAGGGGTACAATCAAATCGAAATGAACCCCGAGGACAGGTAAAAGATCTCATTCATCACGAAACAGTACATATTCTTATAATGTGATTCTCATCGGGCTAAAAAATGCAAGAGCAACATACCATTGCCTAGTTAATAAAATGTTTGAACATCATGTAGGTAAATGAATGGACGTATAAATTGATGATATTCTAGTCAAATCCATGCGCGCAGAGGACCATCTAACCCATTTGCAGGAAACTTTCGACATCCTCACAAGCTACAACATGAAGCTCAATCCTGAGAAGTGCGCTTTCGGAGTTGGCTCGGGTAATTCTTGTGTTTTATGGTCTTATACATGGAGATTAAAATCAACCCCGCTAAAATAAGGGCTATCGAACATATCACGGTGGTGAACAATGTGAAGGACGTCCAACAGCTGACAGGGCGGATCGTGGCCCTAGGCAGATTCAAATCGTGATCATCAAATAAGAGCCACAATTTCTTTGCCCTACTCAAAATAACGAAAAAGTTTTAATGGACTCCATAATGCCAACACGCCCTAGAAGAACTTAAAGGGTACCTTTCTACCCCGCCTTTTCTGCACACACCCAAGGAGGATGAAATGTTATACCTATACGTAGCTATGTCTGAAATAGCAGTAAATTGCGTACTGGTCTGAGAAAAGCAAGGAACATAATTTCCTATATTATGTACGCCCAGCCCTGGCGGACGATGAAACCCAGTAACCCCATTTGAAAAAACTAGCTCTCGCACTAATAAGCGCCTCACGCAAGCTGAAGCCTCACCTTTAGTGCCATTGTATATGCGTCCTATCAACTTATCCCCTCCGGGGTGTATTATACAAACCTGAGTTATCGGGCCGATTGGCTAAGTGGGCCATTGAACTCGGAGGGTACGACATCGAGCATCAACCTCAAACGGCCATCAAGTCCCAGATCTTGGCGGATTTTGTGGTCGATTTCTCACCAACCCTTGTGTATGAGGTAGAAAAGGAGCTTTTATTAAAATTAGGCACATCCTCCTGGGAATTGACCCTGGTCACAAATGGTGCCAAAAATGTAAGAAGGTCTGGACTCAGTATAATCCTAAAGCCGCCCGTCGGTGGCATAATCAGGCAATCCATAAAAACCACAAAGTTAACTAATAATGAAGCCGAGTATGAGACTATGACTGCAGGTTTAGAGTTGCAAAAAGTTTGTGAGCCGAGACTGTCGAGGCAAAATGCGACTCGCTACTCATGGTATGCCAAGTGAAACGGAAGCTACAAAGCCCGAGAAGATTGGATGCAAATGTATTTTCACAAAATCTAAATCGCATTACGTTGCTTCAAAAAATGGACCTTAGGCCATGTACTTCGAGAGAAAAATTGTGAGGTTGATGCCCTTGCAAACCTGGGATCTTCCGCTGAAGAAAAAGACCTGCTCCCCAGAACCGTAGTCCAACTGTTCAAATATGTGGTCGAGAAAGTTCACGTGGAGATTAATTCCACAAGAATGACATTGGATTGGAGAATCAAATACATCGTTTAAATGAATGATGGGATACTACGCACAGATACAAATGAATCGAGGGCCCTGCGAACCAAAGCGGCCTGGTTCTTACACGTCTAAAATGGGTCTCTCTATAGGAGAACATTCGTTGGTCCCTTGGCGATATGCTTGGTACCGGGAGACACAGATTATGTGCTCAAGGAGATCCACATGGGCACCTGCAAGAATAACTTCGCGGCTGATTCCTTAGTCCAAAAGGTGATCGGAGCGGACTACTATTGGGACAGCATGGAAAAAGATGCCAGGGAATTCATCTGAAATGCGACAAGTGTGAGAGGTTTGCTTCCATGATCCACTAGCATGGGAACAACTACATTCCATTTTATCACCATGGCCATTCATAAAGTGGGGGATGGCCATCATCAAACCTTTATCGACGGCGCCTGGTAACGCCAAACTTATTTTATTTATGTTTGACTAATTCTCAAAATGGGTGGAAGCGCAGGCCTTCGAGAAAATAAAAGAGAAGGGAGTAATCAATTTTATATGGGAACACATCATATGCCAGTTCAGGATCCCGTCCGAAATAACATGCGAGAAGGGGAGGCAATTCACCGGGAGCAATGTATCACAGTTCCTTAACGATAACAAAATGAAAATAATATTGTGAACGCCATACCACCCGTGTGCAAACGTCCAAGAATAATCTACCAATAAAACCATCATTCAAACTTGAAAAAGAAGTTGGAAAGCGCCAAGGGAAAATGGAGAGAAATACTGCCTGATGTGCTACAACTCCAAAATCGAGCACCGGGGAGACACCCTTCTCTAATATATATATGGTGCCTAAGAACTGATACCAGTGGAGGTCGTTGAACCAAGCGCTAGATTCCGGCACACTAGAAAAGGATCAAACAACAATGCCATGACAACGGCCCTCCAGCTGCTCGACAAAAGACGGGAAGCCTTACTATTTCGGATGGCTTCCCAGAAGTAGAAAATCGAAAGATACTACAATGGAAGAACGAATCTCCGATATTTCACAATTAGAGACTTAGTCCTAAGGAAGGTTACTCTAAACACCAAAAACCCTAACGAGGGGAAGCTGGGCCAAAATTGGGAAGGATCGTACTGTATCCTTGTGATAGTTGGAAAAGGATCCTATAAGCTTGGTACCATGGAGGGCGAGAGGCCTTAAAGTAACTGGAATGTATTGATGCTTAAGCGGTATTACTTCTAGGGCATCCGATTGTGGAACCCCACAAATATCCTCGAGTAAACATCACACTCTGTTCCTTCGATCGATTTTTTTATCCCATAATGGGGTTTTTTGTCAAAGTTTTTAACAAGATGATGTCCACATATTTCTCAAGAAGGATGCTAAAATCCCATAGTATTTCCTTTGCGATCATCCCTGCCATGGGAAAAAGACGAACATGGATCTGATTGGAAAAAATGTACCGGATCGAACGGTCCAAGGAGTCGCACCCGCGCCGGCCGAACTCGCAAAAACAAAATAGCATGTATTTACGTCAAGCAATAAAGAATATCTTTCGGCATCTCGCATTCTAAAAAAGGGCATTTCAGAATGCTGACAACGAATGCCTCTCCACCAAATGTATCCCGAAATGATCGGAGAGTTAGCATCAACAATTTGGAGCCTGCAATACCTTAGGGTTGGAACTCCGAGCTCATAAAGCTCCAGCAAGGTAACTCCAAGCTCACAAATAACGGCCTTTGAGCCTAAGCAAACTTGATGACTTGGAGATTGTCGGCAATCTCCATATACTGGAAAATCTGAAACTATAAGATGCGAGCGGGCAAACTCGATGTACCATATCTATTCTACAAAGCAAAACAAACTGTAAGAACTCAATAGGTATGACAAACTATAAGACCTCAAAAAACATGACAAACTGTAAGACCTCAATCGGCATGAAATTCAAATTCCGGAAATTTAGGCTATACGTCGCACTTATAAGAGTTCCGAAAGGGCATACCCTCGGTGTAGACGCCTAAACTATCACTCGGAATCAAAAATGGCTCCGGGAAAACACAGATGACCACGGTCAAAACGGCTGATACATCCAAACTAACACTACTCAAGGACGCCTGGCCGTTGCTAAACAAAAATCGCAAGCCACTACTCGAATATACTTCGAAAAAAATAGTTAACAGGCTTCTCTCAATAGACAAAAACGAGCTTTGACCATGTTACCTCCGAATCACAAAGGCTTCGACCTACTCAGCCAACGAGCTATGAACCTTCTGAGGTGCTCAAACATTGCCTATAATGACATTATATCGAGGTTATTCCAGAACCGAGGACGAGTTAGGCATAATTATTTCAAAAGACATTAATGAGCATAAATCAAAGCCTACAAAAATCCCTTAGGCAATATAGCGTAAGAGCCATTATCACTCGCCAAATGAACCTCCGGTCCACACACTAAAAGGTCTCTATGACCAAACAGCATAAGAGCCATTATCGGTAGCTTAAAAATTGACAACTTAAGGATTAAAATGAGCTTGAATCGTAACCTGATTCGGAGACTGGATCCAAAATAGTTAACTATGCAAGCCCCCGGGGCACATATTAAAAGGTGTCAATGACCGACACAACTTAAGAGGCACTATCGTCGGCCTGAAAATTGAAAGTACTTAAGGGTTGATTAAAGCTCAAGTTACAACACGACTCGGAGACTAGACCCGAAATAGTTAAGCTGCAACATGCCTAAGGGCACTGCATAAATGCCACTGTCAATCAGTCGAGTGAGCCTCTGGGCCACGCACCTATAAGATCACGTCGACTCGAAACACAAAAGGTCACCGTTGTCCACCCGTGCAGGCAAGAGACTGGAGACTAGACCCAATATAGTTAGAACAACAAACGCCCAAGGGAAAGATATAAGAAACTGTCGTTGTCCGCCCATGCTGGCATGAAAACACATGAGGGTTGATTAAAGCTCAAGTCGCAAACGAAACTCAGAGACTGAACCCAGAACAAGACAAATACAAATTCCTAAGGGCAAAACATAAGAATTGACATCACCTGGCCGCACAGACACAGGAAAGCGAAAATAAACAAGGCTCGAGATAAACCCGACCCAAAAGTCTAACGCAAGACGTATGGCCAAAAATGTAAGATCCTTTATGGCCGTTCACGTTGGAGGACGCATCAATAGTTGGACGACAATTCCCAAGCCAACCTAAAAGGGCCACAGGGCTATATTGTGGGTCTAAGATATTTTCGCAAATCATTGTTAAATTCAATACATAAAGGGAATAAGAGATACATATGCCAAAATAAATCAACTATATACAAACCGGGAGATTAATAGGAAAATACAACATATCCTAATCTATTGCCAAACCAACGAACTCAAAGGTCGCATCTAGGTGATTATGAATCCCCTGGCGTTCCCTTCTCAACGGTGTCCCCCTCTCCGGAGATCCACCCCTAGTTTTAACCCCGCTCGATCTGCCTTCCAATATGCCCTCGATGGTCAGCCTTCGGGAACATGGCCAAGCACAATCCATGGCTCGAGATAAAGTTGGGCCAACCCCCTCGAACGCCCTCTCAATGCAAGAATCTGCGACAACCTCTCCTTCCCCATGCGAAGATACAATCTCCTCGGCTTTAATTTTGATTCGAAGTAGTGCATCCACCAACTAAGAATGAAGGCTCTTATACGTTCCTCTACCCTCCGTCGCGTCTTGAAGCTGACCCTCAATCAAGATAACTCTCTCCCTAAAGCTATTCCTTTCAGAAGACACCTCACTCACATGCCAGCGAAGCTCGGAGATTTAAGCATACTTGGCCCAAAGCTCCCCTCTCAGCAAGGCATTCTCTTTCTCAAACTTCACAGATCAGGGCCCGTAGAGATCAAAGCGACAAAATTTGTACAAGGGCTCAAATGATAATAAATAAAAGGTATGGATAACCTATTCGGTGAAAAAGGCTTTCTTACTCTCACGACGACTCACCTCGTCCTGATATTGGGTGAGGGACTAGTTATAAAGTGACTTGGCCTAAAACCGCATAAAAAAGTGAAGAGGATACAGGACGCAAGGCTAGATGAAGTTACCCTCTCACAATGCCAGCGCATCTCGCCGAAAATAGATGAGGCATTGACCTCGGATTTACACTTAAGAATTATCGTCAACCTCCCGATTGCGTCTCCGCCTTTCATAAGTTCTCCCGCCGCGAAGGGCTCCTTGTGACACTCATCTTGCATTCCGAAATATGGAAGGATTTACCCTTTTGGAAAATCAATATCCAATGGGATAACGAGGTTAACCTGAATCTCCATCCTCTGTTCACTCCGGGTCCCAAATCGAGGTCCCTCCAAGCTACCTTCCAAGGTCATCCCGGTTCGAGGAGAACTTAGGCCACCTTTCAATTCAAGGGAATTTCTCGATACACCATCCATTACCTTGCTGCCACAAAGCTAAGCGGAACCATCATCAGACTCCAATCTGGAAGCATCTATCCCAATGGCCCCAGGATCAATCAACCCCAAACACTTTTCGAAGGGTGTCGAGAAGCTAATTTCTCCCTCACGTTCAGCACGAGGATTTCTCATCTCCCCGAATATTGCAGCCAGTGAGTCGACCTTGGAATCCTCCATTCTGATCCTCTTGGGCTCCGGTGGCTCAACCGATAGGCTCTCCTGCCTCTTATTATTCGTCTCAAGCATCAGAGTGGCTCCTCCAATGGAAGGCACCTCCCTTATCAGTGGGATTCCTCCAAGACTTGTATAGATATATAGTTAAAGTGCACGGGACGGAAAAAGCTACTAACAGCAAGCTACGTTAAAATGCACGAATACATCAAGACTCAAGACATACTGAGGCCTTCGGCTTCCTACCGAGACCAGGATGAATCCTTCCATGCTTGATTGTTGTAAGGGGCCATTGAGTGCAATTGACCAACCCAGCCCTGAAGGTTCGATGTATAAGGAAAAATTACCAAGGAGGCGCAAGGGTGCCACGTTTACTTACACCCAGTGTCTACTTCTTAGGAAATGACATCTTTTCCACTGGAATCAGGTCAGACGCTCTCACTCGAACTAATCGACTTAATCACCCATCTTCCTCGAACTCCTCGGTGGGGGAAAAACGGATCTCAGGACTCAACGGCGAAGCTTGATTAAGCCTCCACGAAGCAGTTGAGGACTATATATCCAGATCAAATGGTTTAGGGTGAAGGGAATTCCCTCTATCATACTCAAATAATGCCTGATCATATAAACCACGCACCAGAACGAAGGATGGACTAAACCAAGAGTTACCGGGTAATTCTGGCAAAAGTAGGGAACCAAAGGAAGCAAGGGTTTAAAATTGTTTCTTGTCGCCTTCACTCAAATAAATGCAGAGACTATCTGTACATGGCAAATCTGGGGGCCTGATTTCCCCGTCATAGAGCCATCTCGCAATGATGCCTCTCGAAGCTCGAAGCCAAGGTCAAGACTCATCCTCAAGGTTAGACATATATCTGTATGAAGGATATCGTATTCTGACAATACAACAAGCTACGATAGGCAAGAGGGGAGCTCCAAAGGCACGCGGCTTAACCTGATATGGTTGGACTATCCGGGGCCGATTTTCAAGATTGCATGTCTAGCCATCCTATCTCCACACTTTTACGGTTAACACGTTTTGTATTACAACGGATTCCCCTCCTATATAAAGGGAATCCTTGTTACTTTTTAAGGCCGCCTGTTGTTACTCCATTTTCTCCACATGTGTAATAATATCTCTCTCTCCCTCTTCTTTCTAAAACTCACTCGTTCTCACCGGCCTGAGGCCACTTTGATATTTACCGCTTTCTCACTTCTTCTTCATTTTATCACCTAGTATTAAGTATAAAGAGCCTTATTTAATCATATCATAGTTGTTATCTCATCCCCGACTGCCCCCGAAAGCTCGAGCTCGACCCCGACGTCGACCTAGGTCTCCCATCAACCAATTCTACATCCGGGCAGCAGGCCCTTCGGTTTGATCACTGCTTCTTTTTAGTTTGCATTTCATCGTTGAACTTCATACTCTTAGCATCATTTGGCCTAAAACTAGCTCGATAATAGATCACGTATTTTTAGATTCCCATTTACAAATTTAATAGTTTTTACCACTTCCACGGTAAACAAAAGTGGCTTTTAAGTACAAGTTCTTAAAAGCACTTTTAAAGTGGTGGAGCTTATTTTATAAATAAGCAGTAAAATGTTTGGATAAAAGTGTTGAAGCTGAAAAAAGGTACTGAAGTGTTTGGTAAACAAGTGATGGGAAATACTTGTGTTTGTTAAAATGGCTGAAATATTTTTAATATTGTAAAGACGATGATTACTATAATATTATAGATTACATTAATCCATATACAGACAATTTATATTTTAGTTCACATATAAATTGATTGTCTAAATATAAATTATTTATTTGAATAGCATGCAATAATTAATTATTTGACCCCAAAAAAATTCGCTCATAGCTTCAAATTCTAGGTTAACATGTAATCTCGGTGAAAGATTTGATTTAGAATATAGTTTCACAAATAAAAAAGAAAGATAAGAAAAGAAAGGATTCAACAGCAAAGTTTTGCTTAAAAATTTATGGAACCGAAAGAGAAGCTAAAAGAACAATATTTATGAAAAATTAATTTACAAAACTAGTTTTGGCATACGATTCTCTCTGTTCAAAGAAATTGAAAAACATTTGAAAAATGGGAACAGAAAGGTTGAAAATGGTGATTAGATGACACGAGAATTAGTAAAGGAATGATAGTTTTGGGGTTTAGAAAAAGTGAAAGGGATAATAGGGTAAATTACTTGGTAAAACATGAGGAACTTGCCTGAAAGTAATAAGTTAGGCAACCCAAGCTTATTACTTTTGGCTTGTTTTAGATGTTGTAGCTTAAAAATATTTGACTTAAAAGCATTTTTATGGTCTATTCACTCAAATAAGTCCAAAAAAATTTTTAAACTGATTTGACCAGCTTTTAAGCCAATTCAAGCACCCTCTATGTGTCATATTGTATTGTTTGTTCAATCTTGTTCTTAGTTATTTTAGCTAACAGTAGAATACAATCTTCTAATCTGTAGTTGAACTCGAAAGTGAGAAATTTAGATTGTTAAATAGACTAAGTTCTCGAACTTCTTGACCAATACAAACCCAGCTAATCAATAAATCATATATATCAAGTTATTAATTCAACCGGAAAACTTAACAGGGTAGACTTCAATTCCATAACTCTAAAATACTTTCATCTCATTTATCTTGATCCTAAGTTGTTTGTGCCATTCACTTCCTGTTTTCATGTTTAACCATTAATTCCGGCAGTAGTTGTAGTTAATTAGAAATCACCATCACCTTGAGCATTAATTAATAAGTATTTTAGTTTAGACAATAATTAATAATAAGTCCTTGTGAAAATGATGTTCTACCCATTATTTTATTACTTTTGAATCGTGTACACTTACATATGTGTTTGGCCCCAACACAAGGCCAAATAACATGTATGCAGGGAGTATTGTAAGTAGATATTGGGAGAGCGCTACTGAGATACATCTGCTAGTTGCAAAGAGAATTCTTTGTACTTACAAGGAACAAAGAACTTCGAATTTTCTACACAAAGGGAGAAAATTCAGATTTGATTAGCTTTACTGATAGCGATTATATGAGAGATCAAGCTAATAGAAAGAGTACTTCATGCTATGTGTGTATGGGTTCAAATTTGGCAACGACGACAGTAGATAAGCAAGGCATGGAACGAGGACACCACAATACAACTACTAATGGTCGTCGTGACAAAGGACAATGATCAAGAGCGGTCAGTCAAAATAAGATAGTAATGGTAGTTTTAACTTAGGAAGAGATATGAAGAATATGCCTTTTGGATATTTTCTATGTTGTACTTTTTAGGATTTTTTATGAAAATATTCCTTATAAATAGGAAGGGTTAGTAAATAAGAATGGGCTACAATTATTTAGAGAAGAAAAATATATTGTAAAAAGGAGAGAAGTTATATACGAACGAGTTTTCTTACTCTCTTTACTCAAGCACATGTTGTTTAGCTTTTATCAGTAAATCTCAAAATTCTACATTCACATATGCTGCATACTTTTTTAACTGCCGGAAAGTGGAGCTCTACAGTCACACAATCATTGGCTGACAATCATTTTATACTATAGCCCTTGTAACTTCTGTCATTTATTGCATCTTTAAGATATTATATATTTTTCTAATCATAAGGTATTAAACGTACTTCTTACCACTCCTATATTGTTCTAATTATATCTAAATATCGTTCTATTTGATCTAGGGATTATTAAGTTCAACTGAGGTTCACCCATATTAAATTATTATTAATTAGTTTAGCATTTATTTGCTCAAAAAATTTTGCATTGTGTGTGGAGAGTTTTCTAGTTGAAAATATGGTTCTTTCTAGATCATAAAAATAACAACAACAACACACATCGCTTCCTCGTTTACCCAACTAAAAATGCAGGAAAAGGAGATGCGACGTCGAAAACGATAGCAGGTATCGCTACCAGCATCTTGAACACAATTAACGAATATGGCAGGGAAATCAATGAAAACACAATACCGAATGGGGTGGTCCTTCCATAAAGCAAGCAAAACAACCGCTTTACGCCCCATATTTGTGGATGCCTCACTTTTTTCTTAAATCTAATAGATTATGCATAAGTTTAAAATAATGTTCCGTAAAGTGAAAAAAGATTGATTTCTTTCTTTAAAAAATATAGAGAAGAAGGATTTGCAACTACTATAATTTCTACCAAGGAAATATCATTTGAAGTGAATATCAAACACGAATATTTTAAGAATCGTGTGATATATAGGAAGTAATAATTTGATGTGAATGTTGATAATTAAATCTCGAAATCTTTCGAAGATTCCATTAGAGTTGATTGCTTTTATAAATAATAGACAAGGCTATTTTTTCACTTCAAAATAGATTTGATCGATTCAAAGCATACGAAAATATTTTTTGTTTTCTATTTGACAGTAAAAACTAAGATCATTAGATGTTGGAAATTTAAAAAAATATTGTCTTAATCTTGAATATTCCTTAAAGCATAATAATCAATTCGATATTGATGGTTTAAATTTATTTTGTGAATTAGAAATATTAAGGAAAATAGTAACAATTAGAAGATAACAGTTTAATTGATACATTTAATCAAATAAAAAGATTTTGTTCTTTCTCAAATGCCAAATTTTCTTATAGAATATGTCAATAACTCATATTACCATTTCTTCAACGAAAAGAAGTTTTTAAAATTAAAAATAATAAAATCCTACCTAATATAATAATGTCACAGAAAAGGTTAAGTGGATTAGCTATATTGTTAGTTGAGAAATACTTATTATGAGTTATTGATTATAAGAAAATCATTAATAAATTTGTAACTAAGAAAAGCTATAAAAAAATAAACTTCAAAAAAATTTTTAAAAAAAATCTTAAAAAGTTAAGTCCCCTTAAAAAGTTTGGCTTTAGGTCACAAAATTTGTCGGGCCGCCCCTGCCCGAGCGAAGTGCTTCGCCTCTCTCCCCTCCCTCCATTCCCCCCCCTCCCCGCGCGCGTGAGAGTGTGACTCCATCACGAGAAAAATTAGCCTTCACATCAACAACAGAAGAAGCACCACCAGCAATAAAAAGACAATAGGAAGAGTCACTAACGAGCACTCTGAACAACATACTTGATAAACACGTCTGAAAGGAAAGGAGAATAGAGATACTACACAGATAGACATCACCGGTGAACAGGACGTGCCTCAAACAGGTAACACTCATGCCATTGTTGATGCATATAATGACACACTCACAGCCATTCTAAAGCAAGTGGAAGAAATGGAAAATGAAAACAAGGCGCTCCGTGATAAGATGAAGGAACATCAAAAAATGGTCGACAAAATACCAGGAGCCCCAAAGCTATTACTGAAACGAGAAGCTAGTCGATTCATCGAACCACCACATTGTGAAGGATAAGCTTCCCATGCCATCCCAAAAACCTTCAAATTGCCACAACGATATCTCAAGACATACGATGGAACAACGGACGCAGAAGATCATATTGTGCACTGTGCTACACCAGTGAAGGGCAATGACCATTCAAAGGAACAATTACCGTCAGCACTACTAAAAGAATTTGGCGAAATCCTAAGAGGGGGCCCCTAATCTGGTACCCTCAACTGCCAGCGCAGTCAATGGCGACATTTAAGGAAATGGTTGATAAGTTTGTCAGTGCTCATGCAAGGGCTAAAATGGTGGAAGCTGAGGTGAACGATATATTCATCGTTAGGGAATCGCATGGCAAGGGACTGAGGGACTTCCTTGACCGATTTAATAGAGTGCGACTGAGCCTACCGAACGTATCAGAGGGGATAGTGGTAGTGGCTTTCTAGAATGGGTTGAGCAGGAGGTCAAGAGCAACCAAAAAATTACTATGTAGACTCATGAAATATCCCTTACCACTTGCGAAGAGACCCAAAATGCCTACTGCCCTAAGGTAAGAGCCGACTAGGATGACCTCAACGGTCCAACCCATTGGCTGACATCTGTTCAAGCAGAATCAAGGAAGGATCATCCTAGCGATGGTTGAAGGGATAAATCGGGTCCATGTCTCAGCTGGGAAAGACGTTAGCCTTACATCAGAATAGTCATCACATCACCACCCCGACACATAGATGGTCCGCCACGTCACATAGGGATTCAGTAAAGCAAACAAGGTATGCCACCACTTTTATCTGCTCACAAATTTTTGTGTTTCACCGTCAGAAATAGTGTACGCGCTAGAGAAGCTCGGCACAAAGGCATAATGGCCACAAAAGATGAAATTAGATCCAAATACTCGGATGTCAAACGCTGTCTACAAATTTCACCATGAATGGGTCACAAGACAGAAGATTGCGTAAGTCTGTGGCATGAGGTAGGGAGAATGATGAACCAGGGACACCTGACGGAACTAATGAGCAACCGAGGGTGACCCAACTTTGCTCGGGAACACGAAAACCTAGAGACCTCCAAAGCCTCCCTCCCCCGCTTGCACTTCCATATGATCATCGATGGAGGCGATGGGACTGCAATAGACCATGTGAAATTCACCAAATAACTCACGAACGATATGATGACCTCGAAGATAATATCATCTTCAATAAGTCAGATACTAACAGTTTGTCTTTCCCATATTACGAGGGTCTTGTTATTTGTTTACGTATTCCAGACACTGATATGAAAATAATAATGGTGGACAACAGAAGCGGCGCGTGTATTATCCACCCTCGGGTCCTCACACAGATGAGGCTCGAAGATAAGATAATACTATGTTGCATAACACTAACAGGTTTTAATAATTCAGTCGAACAAACTTCTGGAGAAATAATGCTAACTGTCCTAGCAAGGGGAGTTACCTTAGAAACAAAGTTTCATGTCACGGACCAAGATACGGCCTATAACACAATCATAGGGCGACCAGGATACACGCCAGGAGGGTCATACCGTCAAGCCTCTATCAAATAATCAAGTTCCCTATCCCCATGGGGAATATTAAGCATCCGAAGTGAACAATGCACTGTGCAACAACTCTACTGCATCGCTCAAGATTGCATACACACATAATAACTAAAGAAGACAAACGCAGAAGCATTGAAATTAGCAATGTCAGGGAACAAATCCGACGTACAGATAGATGTTATCAAAGATCCTGACATCATGGAACCCGCTAAGTCAATAATAGAATACCCCGATTCTGTCCAACTAGACAATAACGTTGACACAAAGAAGGCTTATATCGGACACAATCGCTCAGAACCATGTATATTTCATAAATTTTTAACTGACAATGTCGATATGTTTGCCTTCTCCCATTCGGATAGGCCGGGCATCCAAAAGAAATCACTATGCATAAGTCGAATGTCGACTCGTTCTATCCGTCGGTGCTACAAATAAGGAGAAGGTTCATTGTTGCATTCAACGAGGTCGTCAGCATTGAAGTTGATAATCTACTCGGCAATGGTTCTATCAGAGAATCAAAATATCCCTAATAAGTCACAAATGCGGTCATGGTAAAAAAGAAAAATGGGAAATAGCGGATGTGCGTTGATTTTATGGACCTGAACAAGGCATGCCCGAAAGATTCTTTTCCACTGCCTCATATCGACCAACTCATCGATGCAACAGCAGGGCACGAATTGCTGAGCTTTTTGGATGCGTACTCAGGTTCCAATCAAATCCTCATGGAGGAGGAAGACCAGGAGAATACCACTTTCATCACCCATCAGGGAACATACTGTTACAAAGTTATGCCATTCGGGCTAAAAAATGCAACGGCAACATATCAAAGGTTGGTCACCAAAATGTTCAAAGAACAACTCGGCAAAAGAATGGAGGTTTACATCGATGGCATGTTGGTCAAATCCAAAAGGAAAGAGGACCACATTGAATACCTTACAGAAACCTTCCGCATATTAAGATGATATAGAATGAAGCTAAACCCCGAAAAGTGCACCTTCATTGTAACCTCATGCAAATTCCTTGATTTCTTAGTATCACAAAGAAGCATCGAGGTCAATCAAGACCAGATCAAGGTCACCGAAGGAATACCCGAAATATTAACCAGTAAAACAGGTACAAAAACTGAAAAGCCGAATAGTCGTCCTATCGAGGTTCATTTCATGGTCATTCGATAGATGCCATAAATTTTTTAATGTTCTGAAAAAAAGACAACGGGCTCTAGCAGAATTCAGATTCCATTGAGGCCCTGAGAAAACTAAAAGCATACTTTTCCTCGCCGCCGCTACTCGCTAAGGCAGAACCTGGCAAATGCCTCCTGGTCTACCTAGTCATCTCAGAAGTCGCGATAACGCAGTGTCGGTCCGAAAAAATAAAGGTCCTCAATCTCCGATTTATTATTTTAGCAAAAGCTTGGTTGACTCCTAAACAAGGTATCCCCACCTCAAAAAATTAGTTGTGGCATTGGTCATAGCTTCACGAAAGCTTAGACCATATATTCAGTGTCACCCCATATCACTGGTGATGACTTTCCCCCTGAGAAGCATCCTGCACAAACCAGAACTGTCGGGCAGATTGGCCAAATAGGTCATAGATTTGATCGAGGATATAAAATAATAGTCTCGGACAGGGATAAAATCACAAATACTCGCCGACTTCATCGCCAATTTCAGTGCAAAAAAATCATTTGAGGTCGAGCAAGAAGCACTCCGCACCCCCTGGATGACCCGACCTCTGGGTCCTCTATGCCGACAATGCATCTAATGCGACGAGCTCTATATTGGGACTCGTACTTGAAGTACCAACAAGCAAAGAGATTTGCCAATCCATATGGTGCCTCGAAATGACTAACAATGAGGCCGAGTATGAATCTGTAATTGCAAGACCCAAACTCGACCATAAATATGGTGCACGATGAGTCATCCTCAAATGTGACTCACAATTTGTTGTTAACAAATTTATTGGGACTTTCCAAATTACGAAGCAAAAGCTACAAAAATACCGGGCAGAAATCCATAAGCTACAACCAGAATTCGATGAATGCCGACTCGACCAAATACTCTGGGCGCAAAACATCGAAGCAGATGGCCTCGCCAATCTAGCAGCAACAACCAAAAACATCACCAAGGATAGCGTGGTCACCCTCCGCTCATCAATAAACCAAATTGAGGTACAATTTATATATTTGACTTGGGATTGGCGCAATTGCATCATGATGTATTTGAGGTCTTATTTTTTGTTCTCTTCATTATGTGGCATGTTTTCATCGAAAAGGTTACCCAAAAACAACAAGACCAAAAACAAGCTGAACGGTACTACAACAAGAAGGTCAAAATACAACCACTCAATGTCGGGGACTATGTTCTCAAGGACAAAACACAAGCAACCAAAGTACCAAAAGAAGGAAAATTGGGAACCAATTGGGACGGTCCATAAAAAATCACAGTGGCAGCAAGAAAAGGGGCATTCCAATTAGAAACAATGGAAGGAAAACTACTACAAAACAATTAGAACATCGCCCATCTCAAACACTTCAACTTCTGAAAAATATTTTGCCCCTCAAGTCGTACCCTTTTTCCCTCACCTGGGTTTTATCCCAATCGGGTTTTCTTGGGTATATTTTAAACTAGGAGATGAGGGGGATTCCTCAAAGTTCAAAGTATAATTCATCGCCTTACCTACCAACAAGCTCACCAGGTCGTACAATGAAGGGGCTAGATACAGGAAACTCCAATATTTGTATGAAAACCGACATGTACAATACTCTAGCAAACGAAATAATAACACATTTTATTCTCCATCGTTCTTTTGCAATTTAATATTCGACCTCGCTCAAATTACAAAGGGTTAACATTTTGACCAACTCAAAATAACACCCGTACGGCCCAAGGCAATCCCCAAATTAAGACTTCGACCTCGCTCGAATCATTTCATATTCCACCTCGCTCGAATTACAATAGGTTAACATTTTGACCAACTAGAAATAACACCCCGACAGCCCAAGGCCATTGCCAAATGAAGACTTTGACCTCTCTCGAATCATTTAATATTTGACTTTTCTCAAATCACAATGGATTAACATTTCGACCAACTCGAAATAAAACCCATAACACCCCTACGGACCAAGGCCATCGCCAAATGAAGATTTCAACCTTGCTCGAATCATCTAATATTTGAACTCACTTGAATTACAATCGGTGAAAATTTCGACCAACTCCAAATAACACCCCTACGGCCAAAGTCGTTCGAATTACTTGACATCTGACGTCACCCAAATTACTTTATACAACCTTGTTTGAGTCACTAATATCTATTTTCACCTACAATAAACATTATATAAGGCTGAAAAATCAGGGACTCCCTCGCAACAAAAAATATAACAATTCAGAGGTACACAACAAAAATAATCGATCCATTAAAACTGGATATATTATAAAAGTGTTTCTTACAAAGGGCTCAAATATGACCTCACAAAAATAGCAAAGCAAAAAATAAATAAAACAGAGTCCTTCGCCGCGTCATCCCTTGTGGAATACTCCTCATTATACCAATAATCAGAGGTGAGCTTGTCCGCACCATCATCATCAATATCGTCTCTGTCGGTCGTACCGGGATTGTAACCACAAGCCTCACGAGCTGCACATGCTATAACACGCACATCCCCAAGTTCTGCCTCGGAAACCTTTCCATTGGCTAGAAGGGACATATACACGTCTAGTCGAGCTTTGGCATGGAACCATATCTCATTTAATTTCTACAGCACGACAGGATCATCAGAAGCATGAGATGTAGATGGTTGCAATGCTATCACACAACCCCCGCTTGCAAAGTAGTAACTTGTTCATTCAACACGAACATTTTTACCTTCAGATCTTGGATACGTTCCCCAAACCTTACCACCTTGAGTGCAGACGTCTCCACCTCATTGTCCTATTCAGATCTACAAATGTGAATGGTGTCTTCCAAAGCCGCTACATCAAAGATGGCAGTCGCCCTATCCCTTTCAGGATGAGCCAACTAATTAGCCTTAACACTCAGCTCGCCCCTTAGGTTGACACCCTTCGCCGCCCTCCTACCAAACTCAGTAGTTAAAATGGCCATCCATACTTGAAGGTCGGCGTTCTCAGCCATCACCGTCCTGATCATCGCAAATTCATCTTCCTTGGTCTTAATAGCCGCCTCAGTTCACTACAGTGTCAATGGCCTTCATCAGGTCTTCATCCCGCTCTTTCAGCTCATCGACCTTTTGTGCCAACTGTTTCTCCTTCTACTGTGCACTTCACAGAACTACTGAAAATCATTGTCCTAAGCAAAGAGATGAGCCAATGCACGATGTTTGGTGCAGTAACCGTTATATTTAGAGGCCACTTCCCAAAAACGACCGTCTTCTGACTATACCTCCGATCGCACTCGATCTCCATGACAAAGGTCTAACATGCAGAGGAAAATAGCTTAAATTGATCAGGTATAAAACACAAATTCAAAAACAAAAAGAAGAGAGAAACACACTCACCTGCAAAGCCATGCCGGAAATACTCCATGATAGCTCTGCATCACTCATCACCTAAGCAATGAATTCTCGGAAGCAGCGCACAAAGGGGCAAAGGCCAATGCAACCTGCTCGAAATTATCCAATAGGTCATAATCCACGAGGATGACAATGTGGCGGTCAAGACCCTCCGTCCACACTTCCACACAAGTACTTGGCTTTAAGATAGCTCACGCATCCTCAAGATCAACATCCAAACCTGAATCGTCATCCTCGGCATGTACCACTACACCCCCTCTAACAGCAAACGATGCACCCTTCAGCAGACCATATAGATCCCCTATCTTGACATACCTGTTCTATCTTACGGTACCTCCCCGCAAAAACGGTGTCAGCCATAAAAACGGCTCATGTGCTTGACTTAGACGAGGATTCCACTCCCTAAGAAACAACTCTTTTCTTTTCAATATCGGTAGAGATGGCCTTACCGAGCTCCACCCTCCTCCTTTTCCTCGAAAGGTGATTTATCCCTATTGCAAGGCTCATCCAAAAGGTGATAGATTGGCCGAGAGGAGATCTCATCCTATATAACGATGTCATGAGGAAGCCCCTTATTGGTATCGTTTGATTATGACCCCCTCGAACGGACTCAGCCAAGGTAAATTGCATCCCCACCGATGCAACGGACTAGAAAAATACCGGGACTGAAGCCTTATTCTTCGAAGTCTTACTACCTATCATCCTAAAGAGATAGTATCAATAAACAAAAAATAACCAAAGGTCAAAACAAAAGGAACACTTAGCCGAAGGAACCTTCAGCCAAAAATGTTTGAGGAAGGCGGGCCAACCTCGAGTCCTTCTTGCTTAGGGTAACACGCGAGCTACCTAATCCTCGACGCCAACGAGGGGAAGGGCACACACATCTTGGCTACACAAAAAAGCCACAGGTAAATAAAAACTAGAAAGAAAAAAAGTAAACAATAGGCATATGCTACTAACACCTACGGTTATGTTTCCACTGCTCTGGAAATCCAGCGGGGTCCGACACTAAGTGCTCTGTTTTGATGAAGAAATATTATGCCAAAACTTTCAGCTTGCCCTATCGTCCGTTCCAACCACCAACCCCTTATTACCACGATATCATAGATATATCATTGTACCTCTATGAAAACTCAGGGAAAAGATATGTAAAAGATGGCCAATGCTGACTTCACACTCGGCCAACTTCGCTTACTTCATCAGCACAACAAAAAGCTTATACGTATACGGAGATAGCTACGCCGAACAGACTTCAACGGGTCGACAGAACTCCTCCACCAACAGAAAAACAGAGATGGTAGGACCAATCACAAAAGGATAACCCCCCCCCCCCCCCCCCCCGCAACCAACTGGAACCATCTCAACATGAGAAGACATATTGTACGTGGACCGGAATTTATTTATGTAGGTTGGCCCGGTCTCAGAGATCATCATTAGGGGGGGGGGGAATGTGTAGGCTCCTTCTTGAAATCGTTCCAGGACATTGGGTTTCTAAGGAGTATCCCCTCTACGTTGCGGAAATTATCTCCTTCCTCAACTGCTACACCTTGTCTACCGAAAGGAGGGGCCATAGACAACGGCATGGCATCCGAAACCTCATCATGTGCATGGTGGGTTTGGGGCATCTTGGTAATAAAGAGTATACTAGTGAACCTAGAATAAGTAACGGTGACTGAACAGAAAGACAAGAAGCAGAGCTACCAAAATTGAGCTAAAAGAACCAAAAGCCACAACTTATTACCAAGCGATCAGACTCGAGTCCTTCCCTAAGAAGGGAAGGTAACCGGGATGGACAAAGTGAACAAGCCACAACTTATTACCACGACCGTGAAGGAGTGGCGACACCCTCCGTGGACTCATAAAATAGAAAGTGAAAATGTTCACGGTCAGAAAAGACAGGTCCAGGGAAGTGTTCCGGAGGACACCCTTAGATCAAAGGAAAAGGACACCGATTCTTCGCCTCTCCATCACTCTGACGCATTGGTAACCCTTTCCCTTATTTGATCTATTTCTAATAAAACATGTGTTCGTAAATTCAGGTGGTTCAATCACGTACAAACAATGGTGCCGAACCAAGATCAATATGACGGTCCGGGAAAACAGACTGAATAATTCCCACATCCCGAATCCCTGGCGAATTCCTAATGACAGATCTCCAAAAAGACCATCCTCTTAACATGGCATATATGAGCTTGTGCTATGAAATCGAGCTATGTACCATCGAAGGAGGCACAAAGCACGGACGTCTTATTTAGGCCACCGCTAGCACACTACCAGAAGACCACATCGGCCCTGTTTTGCCAAAACAAAGGAACCCCTCTGAAAGGGCAGAACTAGATTAAGTCAAAAAAAAGCAATACGCAAAAAGAGGAAATCCTTCACCATATGACGCACCGCCTAAATAAATGTCCGCACTCTCGGAAGAATCAAAGGGTAAGAAAACTACGTCGTTGGCCAATCTTGGTTGAACACAGCAGAAGGCTTTATTAGGGCTAGTGCTCCAGACCAGCAGAAAAATCCGAAACCTCAAAAGGTTAAATACACATCCCCGCAAGCCCTAGAACAGCAGAAAAATCTGAAACCTCGAAAGGTTACATACACATCCCGCGGTGAGGATGAACTACTTCACTCCTTTATTATCTTTTTGCTAAATTGTATGTAGACAGTCGGGCCATTCGGAAGTTTTAACTCCACCCGGAGATCCAAGTCCTTAATAAGGTCCGCCGTGCTCTCTTCCCTCAATCAAACTTTAGACCCAAAAAGGGTCCCGCCAGCAAGATTATTAGCAGATCAGCGTACCCCCAAAGAGGGTATTGTCAGCAAGAATATTAGCGAAGCAGCGTACCCCTAAAGAGCCTTCCAGCAGGATCCAACAAGACCACAGGCCTTCTTCCACAGCCCGACAACAAAGCAATGATCAACTTCTAAGGACATCTCCCCCTCAGGAAGATCGGGAAATGGTAGACAAAACCTTAATTGGGAATTGTGTACCATATCAAATGGTCCGAGAAGCCGCGCCCGTGCGGTACAAGCTCACAATGATGAATCAATATATCTCTACACCAAGCAATAAAAGGATATCTTTTAAAGATATTACTTTAAAAACAAGGGTATCTTGAGTATATCCCTAATAGGGCCCTCTCCACCAAATACGTCCTGAGACACCCGAATATTAGAGTCAGCAATTCAGCACTCGCACAGCCTCAGGGTCGGAACTCTGTGCTCATAAAACCTCTGCAAGGCAACTCCAAGCTTATGAGAAGTGTTCTTCATGCTTAAACAAATTCAATGACTCAGAGACTGTCATTCGTCGGCAATCGCCAGTCGCCATGCGCTGGGAAATCCAAAATTGTAAGACCCCTAATGGGCAGCCTTGGCGTATCCAGATCTATTCTACTCTACACAAACTGTAAGACCTCAACAGGCATGATAAACTGTAAGACCTCAATAGGCATGACAAACTGTAAGACCTCAACAAGCATGAAAATCCCAAAGCTTAGGCTATACATTGCATTTGTAAGAATCCAGAAAGGGCATACCCTCGTTGTAGATGCTTGAACTGTCACTCGGGATCAAAAATGGCTACGACCAAATGTACATGACTACGATCAAAACGGATGATACAGCCATAATAACATGACTCGAGGACGCCTGACTATCGCTAAAATCACAGGCCACTACTCCGAATATACTTCAGAAAGAATTGGTTAAAATAGGTTTCCTTCAACAAGCAAAAAAGGAGCTCCGACCATGTGGGCTCCAAATTGCAAGAGCGTTCATATACGCTACCTACGAGCTATGAACCTTCCAGGGTGCTCCAACATTGCCGATAACGACTTAAAATCGAGGTTATTCTAATCTGATGATGGGTCAGGCCAAAATATTTGAAATAACGAGCAGAAAACAAAACCTACAAAAAAACTCACCGGCAAAAAAACTGTAAGTGCCATTGTCTCCAACAAAGCAAGCCTAGGGCTACACATCAAAAGGTCTATACAAACAAACTACATAAAAGCCATTGTTGCCATCCAAAAACTGACAACTTGAGAATTAAAGAGAGCTCGAATTGTAACCCAATTCGGAGACCGGATCCAAAATAGTTAACTAAGAAAGCCTACGGGCCACATATTAACCGGTCTCTATGACCGAACAACGTAAAGGCCATCGCCATCTGCCCATGTAGGCAGGAAAAATGCTTAAGGGTCAATTACAACTCAAATCACAATGTGAATCAAAGACTGGACCAGACATAGCTAAACTACAATATGCCTAAAGGCACGACATAAATTCTATAATCAGTGAGCCCCCGGGCCACGCACCTGTAAGGTCACTTTGACCCAAAAGAAAAAAGGCCATCGCCATCCGGCTATGCATGCGAGAAAGCATTTAAGGGTTAATACAGCTTTAATCAAAACACGACTCAGAGACTGGACCCAAAATAGTTAAATTACAACATACCCAAGGGAACATCATAAATTCCATTGTCGGCAGCCAAGAAAGTCTCTTGACCACACGTCTGTAGCATCACTTCAGCCAGAAGCACAAAAGGCCATCATCATCCGCCCATGCAGGCAGGAAAAAGCTTGAGGGTAAATTAAAACTCAAGTCACAATACAGCTCAGAGACTAGACCCGAAATATTTGAAACAGAAAATGGCCAAGGCAAGAAAAAAACAAATACTACCTGCCTGCATGGACATAGAAGATTCGAAGGCCAGAAGGCTCGAGTCAAAGATCGACTCGGAGACTATGCCTAAATAGTCAAGACAAACAGGGAGGCCCCAGCACCTGCTCACGCCAAGAATCACAAGAAAGAGCCTACGGGCCTATCAGATCAGTTCCGGACTTACGGGGATCCCTTCAAACACCCTCCTGCCTGGTCGAAAGCAATAACAGAAAAAGGTGCAGAATAAATAAAGTTTCAAGTTTCTTCCTATATATTATATTTGCGAAAAAAAGGCATATTCTCCATCTACGGGAATGCTCTAAATATATTAGAAACAAAGCACAAAATGGTGAAATATGAGCTCAGCACTAAAGGGTTATAGCTTGCCATGTTCGCCCTTCACAACATCAGCAAGAAGTAACCAAGCATCGCACTCTTCCGCCCTTGCTCGAGCCAATTCTTCCAAGAGGACGAAGCCCCGTGCACCAACCTCCTCTAGTACCTCTCTCTGGGATCGGCAACAAATATACTCCTCGATTCTCTTCTCCTAATCGAGGGCTCGCCTCATCTCAGGTTGGGCATAGCAGCATCCATTGTACGAATCGCCATCTCCTTATCAGCCTTGGTCTGGTTTAGCGCCTCTTCAGGCTGGGCATCAATTATCTTAGCTCTGACCTTCGAGAGATTATAATCAAGTTTCCCTATCATATCCGCTTGAACTTTGGTTTTGTTGCGAGTCCACCGCAGTTAGGCTTTGAAGACCGGGACCTTGGCCGAGGCACTTAATGCCTATAAAGCTCGAGCATGCACTTGAGACCTTAGTTCCCCACAAGTAACTCTGACGTGGTTGAAATTGCCTTTGAGGTACTCTAATGCCTCCGTGTTTCTGCAATTTATATGACAAAAGGTATTAGTCATAAGGTTAGAAAGAAGTGAAGTGCGTACTACAGGAAGTTACCTACTTCATCAAGTAGCTCTCAAGGTTTGAGCTCTGATACGCCTCATATCTCCAACACACCAACTCGATCTAATTGTCCTTGCTAAGGAGCCTAAGGTACTGGACCTCGTTTAGGATTTTCTGGAGCTTGGCCCCTTCATGGAGCAGCTCAGACATAAGCCCATCACAGGCCTTCTCAAGTAAAACTAAATAAATAGAGGAGGGCGTTGCACACAGGAAAAACATGCGCCTAAAGTCTCCTCGAAGATAAACCAACGGACTTCCTCTAAGTCAGAACACACTTCTGTTGATCCTACCTCTCCCTAGGGGAACCAACCTCGGGCAGATCATATTCACCTAGAGGAATTGTCGCCCGGGAATCTGATACTACGGGAACATCAAGTTTGGATGATGCACTCTCCTTAAAGATACAGGCCCGCTCAACATCACTAAAAGCTCCATCACACTGCGTATGTTGATCCCCCTTATCGTTATCGTCCCTCGGCTTTGAGGACAATGACTCCTTCCCCTCTTTGGAATAAAACTACCTCGTCCCAAAGAATCTCCTTATATCTGCAAACGGCAAATCCAGTACAAATGAAAGTGGAAAGTATCCCCTTGAATATACAAAGGCCAAGGAAAAGGCAACATACGTACATACCTTGGTATTTCACTCCCTATTTGGTACAAAATACAGCTCGCCACCAGTGCTCGTCACAGGTCGAATGGGTCACCAACTTCGAGACCTAGCCTGGCAAGTCAAAAACATTACTCGGCGTACGCGAAGTTGCTGCAACAAGAGAGACAACATCATTACTCAACTAATTTTTTCTATAAGGGAAAATATTAAAAAGCACCAGACTCCCCACTCACGTGCATGATTCCACCTTTCAGTAAATGGCAAAAGCCTTTCAGGGATAATTTAAGTCATCCAGGACTGGATAAACCAGCTAGCCCACTCTTGATCCTCATCTTCTTCATCGTGAACAACAAAGGGCATGGACGAATGATACCTTAAATTTAGCAGGCCTGGCTGATGAAAGGGCTGGCATAGCCTAACAAGGTGATCAAGCATGAACCTGAGCTTAGCCTTCTCCGCAAAGAACCTCATTATCAATACCACTCGCCAAATCGACGGATGTATCTATACCAAAGTAACTTGATACTTAAATCATAAATCAAGTACAACCCTATGAGGGGGCCAAATGTGAACGGGTATAGTATACACTCAGAAATCCATCAATAGAGTCAGTAATACCTTCATCTAGGGAAAGCACCCGCAACGTTACCCCCTCGCTCCACTCGTAATGCCTCCTCAAAATATCCTTGTGTTCCTCTCTTATCAAAGATGTCGTCTTCAAAGTGGACTCCCTCGGTTCCCTACCGGACCGGCCCCGAAGTGGTTTCCATGACTATGATAAAACTAACAGGTCAAAACAAAGGCATAAACTAACACCTGTTGAGCCTGGAGAGGTGAAGCACCCTTGCCAAAGTAGGAAAGCGGCTATCTGAAAATAGTTAGGTCTTGTGAAGAATCCAAAGTGCCCAACATATATGAAATGAGCAGGGATGACTCATTTACCAGATATGGGACTTGGGAAGCTGACAACCTTGATACAGATCGACGGATCGATACCCGATCAAGACAGCATCCTTCAACAAGAAGTCAAGACCGAGGGGCTATCTATATTATCTCAAAAATTGGGAGAGCATTCTACCTCAAGGATCCTCGACCTAAAGAAGCCGGACATCATGAGGTTTTTTAGCACCAACACTTGACGCAAGACAAGTACCTGGTATCGTGATTCCCTATTTCTAAAAAAGAGGAATAAACGTAGGACACACCGGTCTTGAAAGCTCCATGAAGCCCTAAATAAAGGAAACTACTTATCAGATGTATATCCTATGCGTTTTAAACATGCTATCTACATCAAGATCAAAAGGGACCCTCGCATACCTGAAGCTGACCCTTATTCAGGATAATTGTCCTGAAGGCTCCGGAATTCTACGCATTATCACCATAAAAATCAGAGAGCCTCGGTGGCCTGGGCGTATCAAATCAATCTGGTATTGGTCCAAAGTACGACGATGGTTCTAAAGGGAGCTATGTCGATCAATAGAGGATCGGGAGGAAATCCCGTGCCCACGTCAGATATCAACAGTCAACAAATAATAGAAGGCATTTGAAGGGCCTCCAAGGGTATGAAAGCATACAGAAGTGAGGAAAATAGAAGTTGGTAAAGTATATTCTTATTCATAAAAATTTATGTACAAGCATCCCTTGAGGAGTTCATACAATTACAAAAGCCTACGAGGGATATCTACACCTAATGGAAGAAACGAGGAGATGCACACGCAAGGTGAAAGCCCGAACACCAACCCACCTTCGAAGGTTCGCAACAGGTGCCTATGGGCGTGCATCCTCGGAAATTTCATCCCAACCTTCCACACATATATCCCCAAGGGGCAAGGTGAGTGACGGGAAGGGATGAAAAAATGCCATATCTCTCCGAAGCTCGAGGACCCTCTTTGGACAAGGGAACGTTGGAGAGACAGCGGACCGAACAATCCTCGATCCCACTTGTACAGTTACTTAGAGTCCACTTCGGGGTTGTCTAGCCGTGAAAGCCCCCCCCCCCCCCCCCCCCCCCCCGTAGCAGAGTACCACATCGAGTTAGGCTATGAAGGTGAGCACTGGTGTATAATTCGAGCCCCCTTTTGAGCAGCGGTGCATAATCCAAATGGATTTCTATATGAGGGGGAAACTGACTCCCCATCCATCATTACCTCGGGCTAGCAGCAATAGCAAGGGACAGCGTATTGACGATAACAACAACAAAAAGATAGCATGGTTATGCTCGATGAAAGAAAGTCCCGGCAAAAGGCGACAACACGGTCTAAGTAATCTCTTCCAAATAGCCTTCAGGTCATGAGCCCCAAGCATGATGATGAAAGGTGAAAGAAGATGATAAGAAGAAATAGGCAAGCAGTCCAACGGAGGCACTAGGATAGGAAAAGCAAAGCCAAGGCACCACCATTTATAGGGGTCACGACATGGTCACCTAGGCTTTAGAAGATTGACAAACGGGTGCAGTTAATTAATCCTTGGGAAAAAACTGATGGTGGTATCTTCACCTTAGGGAGCGAGAATCAAGAATGCAATGAATGAGGTCAAAAAAACACGAGCCCATGGATGTTCGGTTATCCCAACTCTCACGCCAGGAGTCGGATCATCGATATGACATCACCCAAAGAATCTCAAAGAGTCAAAATCAATTCGCAGGACTTTATTATGGTTAACACAGATACTATCTGTACGCGACAAAATTAGAAGAGTTGATTTCTTGCTGTTAAGCCTTTTCAGAAGCATGTCTCGGCACCCGTGGTCAAAAAGCCATGATCGAGTTCTTGACCTTCGGGCTCGTCGAAGCCTGACTCAGAGTAAATATATATTGCATCCAGGACAGGGGTAGCTTCCAAAGCATACGGTAAAGAGTGACAGGGTATGCCTACCCGGAGCCTATATTGAGGCATCATGTCAAGCTATCCCATCTCCCTACTTCATAATTAATCTCCACATACTTGTAATTGAGTCCCCCCTCCTATATAATGGGGACTCACCCTACCTTGAAGGGGATTGATGTTGCTCCATTTCTCTACAACTACAATAATATCTCTCACTCTTTTCTTTCTAGCTTACTTGTTCTTCGTTTAACATTTGACATTGGCCCGAGGCCGCTTCAATATTTATCATCCTCTTACTTGTTCTTCGCTATATATCTCAATATCGATCGTATAGAACCTTGCTAAATCGTATCCTTAATTGTTATCCCATTCCCGGTTGCCCCCGATACCTCAAGCTCGACCCAAACTTGGACTCCGAGTTCCCCATTGATCAGCCCCGCATTCGGGAAACAGGCCCCTCTATTTGACTACTACCCCATTTTAGCTTGCACTTTATTGTTAAACTTAATATTACTAGCATCAATTGCTCTAATAATTAGCTCGAGAATAGATCACGTATTTTTAGAATACCATTTATAAATTTAATTGTTGTTACCATTTTCACGGTAAACAATAGTAGTTTTAACTTATAAAGAGATAGTAAGAATATGCCTTTTGGATATTCTTTATGTTGTACTTTTTAGGATTTTTTGGGAAAATATCTCCTATAAATAGGAAGGGTTAGTAAATAAGAAGGGGCTGCCATTTTTTAAAGAAGAAAAACATATAGTAAAATGGAGAGAAGTTATACACAAAAGAATTATCTTATTCTCTTTACTCAAGCATGTGTTTAGCTTTCATCCATGAATCTCAATATTCTACAATCACATCTGCTGCATACCTTTTCACATCGCCAAATGGGGAGGTACCCAGTGACACAATCATTAGGTGACAACCCATTTATACTATAGAACTTTTTATTTCTGACATTTATTGCATTTTTAAGATATTATTTATTTTGCTAATCATAAGGTATTGAACATACTTCTTAACACTCATATATTGTTCTCATTATATCGAAATATCGTTTTATTTGATCTAAGGATTATTAAGTTCAACTAAAATTGACCCCATTAAATTATTACCAATTACTTTAGCATTTATTTGCTCAAACAATGTGTTTGTATATACACATAGGCTATGTCGTGGTGTTCCAAGAAGCATACTACTGTTCCATTATCTAGCATAGAAGCTGATTTTGTTGCCGCTACAACTTGTTCTTATCAAGTTATTTTGCTTAGGAGAATCCTCGAAGATCTATAGTTCAAGGAAGGAAGAGTCACTACAATCTTTTGTGACAACAATTCTACCATCAAGTTGATAAAGAATCCTATGTAATATGGAAAAAGTAAGCACGTTGATGTGAAGTACTATTTCCTGCGAGGTCTCAAAAATGAAGGAACTAATGTAGTAATGTCAAAGTGAAGACCGGCTGAAGGATATTTTCATCAAACCTCTCAGATTTCTCCCTTTAAAAATTAGAGGAAGTTTATGGGCATTGGCACTATAGAAGAGTTCAAAAAGCTTTTGTTAAACTGAAGCTTGAGAGATTTCAGTTTATGGTATGGTGTTTTTATTCTTTAGCTTTGTCCTACACATTAGAAGAGTAGTTTATCAAGGGTTTGTTATCTAATGTTGAAGAGTAAGTTGTGTTGACCCAATAATAGGTGAAGTTTTGAAGAATGACAAATGAACTAATATGAAGCACGGTAATGATCAACCTACACATGCGAGATGCACGTGAAGGAGATAAGTCCCATTGATCAAGCAGCAATATATCCTGATCTGAATGAAAAGGTTGTATGTTGGCTAAAGAGAGAAAGTCTTCTTATGATAAGAGAACACAATACGGATAAAACATAGTGTTGGAGTTTGTGTAGTTCAAGGACTCAACTTTGATGGAAGATCAGCAATTAAGTCTCAACCAAACTCTAATTACTAATTCATTGAATAACAATGATTGTTCTCTTTTACAGGTATTGCACTTACGCAGAAGTTAAATTAAATTGAAAGCAAGGAAATTGAACATACTTCTTAACACTCATATATTGTTTTCATTCTATCAAAATATCGTTCCATTTGATCTAGGAACTATTAAGTTCACCTGAGATTCACCCCATTAAATTATTACTAATTATTTTAGCATTTATTTGCTCAAACAATGTGTTTATGTAGACACAGGGGCTATGTCGTGGTGTTCCAAGAAGCATACTACTGTTACATTATCCAATTTAGAAGCTGATTTTGTCGCCGCAACAACTTTTGCTTGTCAAGTTATTTTTATGTAGGAGAATCCTTGAAGAGCTATAGCTCAAGCAAGGAAGAGCCACTAGAATCTTTTGTGACAACAGTTCTACCATCAAGTTGATAAAGAATCCTATGCAATATGGAAAAAGTATGCACGTTGATGTGAAGTATTATTTCCTGCAAGGTCTCAAAAATGAAGGAACTAATGTAGTAATGTCGAAGTGAAGACCAGCTGACGGATATTTTCACCAACCCTCTCAGATTTCTCCCTTTAAAAATCACAGGAAGTTGATGGGCATTGGCACTATGGAAGAATTCAAGAAGCTAAAGTTAAACTGAAGCTTGAGAGCTTTCAGTATAAGGGAGGGTGTTTTCATTCTTTCGATTTGTCCTAGTCTTTAGAAGAGTGGTTTCTCAAGAGTTTGTTATCTAGTATTGAAGAGTTGACTTCTTTCCTTCATAGGTATATCCATCTTTTTCTGGTTTTCCTTCTCAGTTCTTAGGCAGTAAGGTTTCCAATTAGTTCATCCAGCTTTAGGGTAGCAATATTCATTGATTCCTAAATGACAGTGATTTTTCTTTCCCAAGAGACTGGCAGAATCCTTGTCAAAATCTTCTAAACTTTATCTTCTTCTAGGATAATCCGTCCTAGAGATTTAAGTTCATTTGTCAGTGTGGTGAACCTTGTATACATCTCATGTATGGTTTCTCCTTCCTTTGTGGGGAAGTTCTCATACTGAGAATACAACGGTGTTCCTCTGCACCTATTTACTTGAGGTGTTCCTTCATGAGCCACATGCAAAGTGTCTCAGATTTCCTTAAAAGAGTTACAACTTTGAATTCTACTGTACTCATCTAGGCCTAGTCCACACACAAGCCATTTCTTGGTCTTAGCATTTTTCTAGCACTTCTTCAGGTCTTCAGTAGTGCAGTGAGCCCTTGTATTTGGCACATCCACTCCTGTAGCATTCTTCTTTATAGTTGCTAGAGGACCATCAGTGACTATGTCCCAGAGTTGATAGCCTTCTCCTATGATGTGATCCTTTATCTTGTTCTTTAACAAGAATAGTACTGTCCATTGAAACATGGAGGCCTAGCAGTGGATTGCCCTTCCCAGTTCCCAGGTGGTGCGTTCATGTTGATCTTTTCCTAAGGTATTAGCCTCTTTAAGGAGAACCCGCTGTGATACCAATTGATGTTGTAATCATCTATACCACACAAGATGGGAGTGATTGGTGTGGAATCCCATTTTCGATCTAGAGGAATCATGTTCTTCTAGGTGATCTAACTAATACTAATTTTAGAATTAAAGGTACATAAAATAAAAAACACGGAGATTTTTACGTGAAAAACACCTGGCTCAAAAGGTAAAAAAACCACGACCTACTACTCAGTAGAATTTTTCCAAACTTCGACTAAAATCAGAGCTAGCAAAAATAGCATTTACAAAAACTTTTTGTAAACCTAAGAATTAACTCTAATCCCTTTGTAGCACACAACCTCAATTGTTGCGACAACTTCAAGTTAGCCTATAACTTGAACACTCAAAGTACCTAGTACAAATGCTTCTATGAAAGCTGAAAGGTACAACTTTAAACCACCTACTGCAATTGAACATAAGGAGTAAAAACACAATGGAACTGGTTCTTCAATCTTGTTCAAGTAGATCCAGGAGTGCACACTCAAATCTCACATAAACTGCTTGCAAAATTGCCTTGCTCTTTTGCTCTCATATTAGTTTAACTTCTGCATATGTGCAATACCTGTAAAATATAACAATCACTATTATTTAATGAGTTAGTAATTAGAGTTTGATTGACTTAATTGCTGATCTTCCATAGAAGTTGAGTCCTTGAAAAACACAAACTCCAACACTCTCTTTTATCTGGATTGTTTTCTCTTCTCATAAGGAGACTTTCTCTCATTATCCAATATGTAACCTTTTCGATCAAATCAGGAGATATTGCTGCTTGATCAACGAGAATTATCTCCTTCACGTGCATCTTACATGTGTAGGTTGATCATAACTGTGCTTCACATGAGTTCATTTGTCATTCTTCAAAACTTCACCTAAGTTATGATCACTAGAGATTTCAAAAAGGGTTCTTCAAGAGGTACAACCTTCAACAAACCAAGGGCTTCTAAGAAACAGACCAATGAGGGTTTCTAAAAGTGTGGTAAAACTGATCACATGATCAAGAACTACCCTCAATGGGAAATTGAGTGGAAAAAAGAAATGATTGAACGAAGGCACGGGAAGAAGGAATAGGTTCAACCAAAAAGGAACAAAGGCTATGGTTGCTGCCTGGGGGAAAAATATCAGATGAGGACTCAGAGGATAAAGCTGGAGATGAACAGACACTTATGGCTATCGGAGAATCTGATGATGAACAAGAGATAAGTATTCTTCATCTAAAAGACAAGACTAAATTCTAGTCTAAAGAAAGGTTGTCCGAGCTACTACTAGACTTTTTGACGAGTCTGAGATAATTAATAATGAAAAGGAAGAGATGTCTAGGGAATGCATGATTCTAAAATCCAAGTGCAAAAATATGGAGTCTAGGTCTAATAAGAGTGAAAGTGAAAATGCTGAGTTGAAGAACAAGGTTCTTGAACTTGACACTAGTGTCCTACAACTTAGGTCTGAGAATTTAAAACTGAAACTAGGAATAGGAAAGAAGAAAGCTAACCATACATATCTCACCCTAGAAAAAACTTAGGAAAAATGAAAGATGAGTTGTACAGGAAAGATGAGCAGATAAGAATACTAAAAAAAGACCTAGGAAAGGTAAAACATGAACTAGACAGAACTTGCAAATGGAACAAGGCTTCTGATGCACTCTTCTGACTAAAAGAATATCATATTAGCAACAAAAGATAACTTCGTTATGGGACTCAAACAGTGAAATGGGATCCTAAAAGCAAGTACCTCACTCTTCCTGAAAACAAAATTTTCGCACATTATGGAAAGACTGGCCATTACAAAAATGAATGTAATGCAAATGAAAAGTCCGATCAAAAGAATAAAACTTTTGTTCAAGAAAAAAATATAAGCTGCATGGGTGGTCTAGAAGAAATCTGATTTATCCATTTTCCCATAGAAAGGGACCCAAACTAGTTTGCGTTCCTAAGATTAACCCCTGATTTAGTTTTGCAGGTCCAAGTGAAGGGATGTAACCAAATATGGTACATGAATAGTGGCTGCTCAAAATATATGACAGGAAGCAAGAACCAGTTCCTTTCACATAAGGACTTAAAGGGAGGCAATGTCTTCTTTGGAAATGGGAAGAAAAGTGAGATTATTTGGGTTGGAAAGGTAGGTAAGATAGACTCTCACTACATTGAGAATGTCTACTTGATAGATGGCTTGAAATATAGCCTGATTACTGTGTCACAACTGTGTGGCAGAGGTAATCTTGTAGAGTTCACCTCTACTAAATGCTTTGTGATTAATCTTACCACTGACGAGATTGTTTTGTAGGGAAAGAGAGTTAACAATATTTACATTGTAGATCTATCCACTCTCTCAGAAAATAGACTAACTTGTCTAAGTGTGCTAGATAATGATCCCCTCGTGTGGCACAAAAGACTTGGTCATGCCAGTCTGAATCAGCTAAACAAATTAGTCTCCAAAGACTTGGTGATAGAGTTACCTAACATAAAGTTCAAGGAAGACAAAGTTTGTGAGGCATGTGCAAGGAGGAAGTAGGTAAGATCATCCTTCAAAACCAAGACAATGGTAAGCAGAACCAAGTCGTTGGAACTGGTCCATATAGATCTCTGTGGTCCAATGAGAACCATGAGCAGAGGTGGAAAGAAATATTTAATGGTGCTTGTTTATGATTACTCTAGATTTACCTTGGTTCTATTTCTAACTTCTAAAGATGAAGCATTTGACATGTTTACTGCATTTGTTAGAAAAACTCAGAAATAATTAGGAAATCAACTTGCATCCATTAGATCCGATCATGGAACTGAATTTGAAAATGCTAGGTTTGCTGAATGATGTGATGAAAATCGTATAGACCATAATTTCTCTGCCCCTAAGACTCCTCAAAAAAATGGAGTAGTTTAAAGAAAGAATAAGACTCTTGAAGACATGGCTAGGACTATGCTTCTTTCTGGTAAGCTGCCCCAAGCTTCTGGGCAGAGGTTGTCAACACTGCATGCTACGTTATCAAAAGATGCATGACCAGACCTCTTGTACAGAAGACTCCTTATGAGTTACTTAAAGGGAGACCAAATATATCCCATCTTAGGGAATTTGAATGTAAGTGGTTTGTGAACAACAATGGAAAATACTCCCTAGGTAAGTTTAATACCAAAAATGATGAGGGAGTATTCTTGGGATATTCTTCGCATAGAATAGCATATAAAGTGTTCAACAAAAGAACTTTGTGTGTAGAAGAAAGTGTACATGTAGTGTTTGATGAAAATAACATTCTTTCTTAGTGATAGGAGCACGAAGATGAAGCCACTGGATTTGTAAAGGATTTGACTGAAGCCTCAGAACAAGTCAAAGTGGCACCAACAGAAGGAACAGGTGATGGGACAAGTTCTTCCATCCAGGGAAACCTGACAGGGGGAACTAATCAAAGAGAAATTGAAATAAATCCCTTAAAGGAACCCGTTCATGACCCTGTTCCTCAGCAACAGAACTTGGGAGAAACATCTAGCAGAAACCAGTTGGTTGTGAAACCTCACAAGTATCAAATTTCTCATATTAATTGAGAACATTATCATTGATCCATCATCTAGAGTTAAAACTAGATCACAACAAAAGAATCTGTGTGCTTTGATGCCTTTTTATCTCTTAGTAAACCTAAAAATGTTATTGAGGCTTTGCAGGATGCAGATTGGGTGATTACCATGCAAGATAAACTCAATCGATTTGAGAGAATTAATGTTTGGCATCTAGTTCCAAGACCCAATGATAAATTAGTCATTGGCACAAAGTGGATCTTCAGAAAAAGAACTTGATGAATATGGAACAGTTACAAGAAATAAGGCAAGACTGGTGGTCCGAGGTTACATCCAAGAGGAGGACATAGATTATGTAGAGACTTTTTCTCAGTTGCAAGACTAGAGGCAATCAAACTCCTCAAAGCGTTTTGTAGCACACATGGAACTCACTCTTCATAAATGGATACAAAAGTGCATTTTAGAATGGCTGCCTAAAAGCAGAAGTATTTTTGAAACAACCTATAGGATTTGAAAGTAAGGAATGTCCTGAGCATATGTACAAGTAATACAAGACTCTCTATGGACTCAAGCAGGCCCCAAGAGCATGGTATGAATAATTGTCCAAATTCCTGTTGGAGCATGGTTACAAAAGAGGTAAAATCAATAGTACCTTATTCTTATGGGAAAAAGGTAAGGATATCCTTGTTGTACAAATATATGTCGATGACATAATCTTTTGGGCCACTACCGATAAGCTAAGTAAGGACTTTGCAAAATTAATAGGGAGTGAGTTTGAAATGAGCATGATGGGTGAGCTTAACTTCTTCTTAGGCTTACAAATCAAACAAAGTCCAAATAGAACCATGATCCATCAGCAGAAGTATGCAAAGGAGCTAATAAAAAAGTTTAAAATGGAAGAATCAAAAGAAATAGACACACTTATTGTAACCGCTACTAAATTAGATGTATATGAACCTGGTTCATTAGTTGATTAAAAGTTGTATAGAGGTATAATTGATTCACTTTTATATCCTACTGCTAGACCTGACATTATTTTTAGTGTAGGGCTTTATGTTCGCTTTCTGGAAAATCCTAAGGAGTCTCTTCTGACTGCTGTCAAAAGGATACTAAGATACTTGAAAGGCACTACTGATCTATGTCTTTGGTATCCCAAAGGTAGCAATTTTTCAATCTAGTAGGATATGATGATGCTGATTATGCAGGTTTTCCAGTAGATAAGAAGAGCACCTCCGGTATGGCACACTTTCTTGGTTCATGTCTTGTGTCATGGGCTACCAAAAAGCAAAACTCAGTGGCCTTATCTACAGCTGAAAATGAGTATGTTGATGTTGCCTCTTGTTGTGCTCAATTGCTATAAATCAAACAGTCGTTGGTAGACTTTGGTATTAAAGTTGGTTGCATTCCAATATTCAGTGATAACACTAGTGCTATAAGTATGACAAAAAACCCTGTTCATCATAAAAAGACTAAGCACATAGATGTTAGGCACCGTTTCTTAAGAGACAACTATGAAAAGGGTCTGATTTCGTAGAATTCAATGCTACTGTTAAGCAATTTGCTGACAAATTCACTAAAGCACTGAATAGAGAAAACTTTGAGAGGAATATGTTGGAAGTAGGGATGATTAAGATCACCTAATAGGCCCATCTCATAATGAAAAAAAATTGAAAAAAAATCGATGAAAAATATATTTGGCTAAGAATTCTAATTTGTGTAAATATCTAGATTAATTCTTACTCAGCTTCATACTTTATTTGTATACTCCTATAATATGTATATATAACTAGATGTGATTCACTTATCTCTTACAAAGTTGTTTCTATTATGACACTTGAGGCATGTTCAAGAGTGTTCTGCATGAAAAACATGGTTCATCGGTATGAGTCATATGAAAGCTCAGGTAAGTTTTCAATACTTTGCATAATTTGAAAGATTTACAATTCAATCATGAGCAATAGTCCTGTAATTGCCAAATTCCTAGAAAATTCTATCTGTTGAGTCATTAAACCAATTTCGTCTATTTAGAGCTCTAAAACCATGATTTTTGCCAAATATCTAAGGAAGACAAATAATCATTAAAAGTCTGGAATTGCAGTTTGATTAGACCTCTAATTGAACCCTAAAAGGTTGTTGTTACTGCATTAATGTCTGATTCACTTTAAATACCAACCACATCTCTAATCTTCTTCATTATTCCAAAAATAGTCAAAAATAATTCCCCTGTTCGAATTGCCTTCTTCTCTAAAATTTCCCAAATTCTCTCAAGAAATGATCAACCATGTCTAACCCGCAAGATCATCCTGGCACTCCACCACCACCATCACCTTCAAATTCAACTTCATCTACTCCTACTAGTGAAATCCCAAAACCTAGTTTTCGAAGGCAAAATATGTTGGCTAGAAAAATTGTAGCATTTGGAGCACTGAGGAAAGTATTAAACGAGAAATTGAAAGTTAGCTAGATGAAAAAAAACCGAGCTCAAGAATCTGACTCCAGTTCTGAGTCCGAATCCTTTAAATCTGCTAGTAAAGGTGAAGTACATGGTTTTTCTGACACTGAAAAAATTCAAGAAACCCCTGCTGAGGTAAGTTCTTCTGTGGCAGAAAACTTAGTAAATATGTTTGTTCTAGTTGGACCAATTAGAGATGTAAAATTGACTGAATCGAGTAGGAATGGAGGTAAAAAGAAAGGAAAAGAGGGAGAGGATGGAAGTGGTAAAGAGAGGGAAAATGGGAAGGAAGCGGTTCCCGCTATATGTAGGGTTGCGGAAGAAATGGCATAAAGTCAAGGGGAAGTGGTTCGAGGGAAGCAGGTGAAGAACAGGTTCATCTAAGCAAACAAAGAGATGAACCTATTTCATCTATTGAGGAAATGTTGGTTGACCTTCTGAAAAAGGGTTGGGACGAATTATGACCCAAAGAAACACAAAGCTACCTCACAAAAGGTTCCAAATGTACCCAATCCATCCAAGAAAAGAAAATTTTCATCACCAAAATATACTACCCTTCAGTGCCTAAGGGAAGAGCCACAAGAAGCAGAGTAAGACAAGTGAAGCTGACTTGCAAAAAGCTTTAGAAGAAAGCAAGAAAAAAAATGGAGAAAGGAAAGAAAAAAGTTGCAGAATTCTCTGAGGTTGTATAGGAAGATAAGATGGAACTGGTCCATCAAGAAATAGGCACAGTTGTCACACCTCCTTTTTCTCCCCCGCGAGGGCGAAGAGAGTTTTTTCCAATTAAAGGACAATCAAAACGGGATAAAATATTAAGATTTAGAGTCGCCACTTGGGAGGTTTATGGTATCCCAAGTCACCGGTTGAATCCCGAATCAAGGAAGATAATGACTCTGTTTAACAATCTGCGAACCAGAAATCTGGATAAGGAATTCTGTTAACCCGGGAGAAGGTGTTAGGCATTTCTGAGTTCTGTGGTTCTAGCACGGTCGCTCAATTGTCATGTTTAGCTTATTTATCTGATTTTTTACATGTTGTAACTTATGTGCCGATTTTATCTTTTAACCGCTTTTATTCAATTTATTAAAGAAAATTGAACGTCATCTGAGACATGTCTTTGGATTGCGCTGCATGAAATAAACACGCAATCCTGAACACATCCGATTCGACGTTGTGGAATTTGGATTTGGGTAGCATGAAATACACACCCGAGTATAAGAAGGTAAGATTATTAAACACGCGCCTAAAGATGCTAACGCGTTATTATTTTTGAGAAGGCTGTGAAATTCGCTAAATGGCCCCTCCCGAAATCTAAGAAGTTAATATATACATTTATGAGGGCCCCGTAGTTTTGTGCCTTTTTATTTGGCGAGGATCGTCTCATTTATTTTAAAAGGATCGTCCTATAGTGACTACGTTTTCTACTTTGTTTGTCTCTAGAATACAAGAAGAAAAGATCCTATTTTATTTAAATGATTCAAACTTATTAATAAGAGGGTGTTGAACACAACTTGTTAAATCCGAAAATGATACAATAGGGCAGTCCATTTAGGAGTTTTGGGCACAACCCCAGAGTCTATGGCATCAAGCTGGACCTGGGCCGTTCTTACTCCGGTGTTCACTACTAGAATTCGGTGAAAAAGCGACAAAAAAATGGCGACCATATTTGGTCTGTCAAAAAAACGACCAAAGTTGGTCGCCAAATTTACGAAAATAATTTAAAAAACATTTGAAATAATTTAGCGACCGAAATTGGTCGCTATTTGGATACAATGTTAGTCAAACTGTTGACTGGACTGGTCAGACTAGCTTGGTCAAAGATATTCTGAGTTTAGCGACCAACCTTGGTCGCAATAGTGGGACCCACAAAAGGTTTTAAAATACATTTATTATTATTTTTTAAAACTTATAAAATATAAATATATATAATTTAAAACTTGTTACCACAGTTGGCCGCTAACCGAAGGATAAGACGTTAGCGACCAAGTTTGGTCGCTTAAGCGGGACCCTGATATAGTATTTTAATAAATAAATATTTATTTAAAAAATTTATGAAATATAAAAAATATAATTCAAAGTTTAGCGACCAAATTTGGTAGCTTAGTGAACTAGAGACCAACGTTGGTCGCCAATGTGGGACCCAGTCCAACGTTTAATAATTTTTATTTTTTTTAAATATTATATATAAAATATAAATAAATCTGATTTAATTTAGTGACCAAATTTGGTCTCTAAATTAAATTCATGTACAGTTAGTGACCAACTTTGGTCGCTAAATTAAATTAATTTAAAGTTAGTGACCAAAGGTGGTCTCTATATGGTCAAAATTAAAAATCAAGTTTGTATTTTCTATGTAAATAATATAAATGTAAGCGGTTAATACTTTTATAATACAAGGGATGATAGTACTACGAAGCGGGCGTGTGTGTCTATATATATAATATACGTACATACGCTATACTATGCACTAAGTATAAGAGTATATGAGGTAATACCGTATTGAATACAGCTTATATATATACTTACGCTATAGCGTAAGTACGTATATTATATATACATCAGCCTGTGACTGCGACATAGCAACACGGATCACAAGTGGTTGTGATACTGACTACTGTGACCCGACTGGCTGTGAGACTGATGGATTTGATCCCTCTGGTTGTGAAATGGATCGATGTGATACATGTGATGCTGCTGGGTCGGATGCACGTGGCTTTGAGGCAGGTGGACTGTATGTCAGACGCACAGTCCGATGGCCTTGTGAAGAAAAACCCAGGGTCTGCACAAAGGTGTAGGGCTGGTGATGTTGTGGCAGTTCAACATAGCCATGGGGTAGAGGTTGTGGAATAGTGACAGGAAAATCAGAAGTGTTGAAAAGATTGATAAGTACTATCTTCTACCCTCCTCCTTTGCTTCCTAGCCTTTTCTTTTCCCCGAGAACCACTACCTTCATCCTTAACTCGACCTTCGCCTGTCATCTGCATAAGATAATACATAATTTAGATTGAAACATATAAGGAAACTATCTATAATGGAGAGGTATCGAAGAAACCAACTTTTTAAAGCTCATCAACGTATTCTTCCTCGTTAGAGAATTCTTCTTCCTCGTTAGAGAATTCTTCTTCCTCACTAGTTTGAGCTTCATCATTTGATTCTTCTTCCTTGTTTTCAATAATTCTTACTTCATTTATATCAACTTCTACCAATATGTGTTCAGGATGTTCCAAATCATTATCTAAAAGTTCGTCCACTATTTCGTGAACACTGGAGATATCGTTTTGATATGCAACATCCAACACATTCTCGACTTCGACCCTACCTATAGCCTTTGTTTTGATTACAACCCACCAATCGGCCTTATTCCGCCGTAATAGATAAGGAGCATAATACACTTGCCTAACATTATGTGCAATTATGAAAGGGTCGTATCGATCATACTCCCTCGTATGATTAACCTCAATTATGTTGTATTGATTGTGAACTCTCGTACCTCTTGTTAGATTTGTAAACCACTTGCATCTAAAGAAAATAATTTTCTTAAGTGGCTTACCTGAATATTCTAGTTCTATTAGTTCTTTGAGCACACCATAATAATCATATCTCCAACTTGGTTGCCATCACCACCTTGAACCCACACCCCATTGTTGTTGCTTTTTTTATTTTTAGAGCAACCCTCCGTATGAAACTTATAACCATTCACAACGTACTTGGAATATGTTGTGACCTCAACGTACACCATTATTTGGATCATTTACCTACATATTGTTAACAAAATTCATAAGTTAGCATAACTTTCAAACATTGTTTACCTACATAGTGTTAGAATATTTTAAGGATATACTTACAAATTGTTTGAACCACCTAGGAAATGATGTATATACAGCATCTTGGCCAAATTGACCCACGAAGTGAATGTGACACATCAAATATTTTTAGTAGTTTCATTGATATGTAATCACAGTAAATTTTTTATTTTTTTAACTATTAAATTAATACTTACTTGAGAAATGGTACTTACTTCGGGACAATTTAGCAACACATTAAGTGTAGCTAACTTTAACTCCATATCACTCGAACTTCTCTTTCTACCATCCTTAGAACATCGACCTGGTTGATTGAATATGGACATAGGCGGATATAATGGATCATTCGTAAGGTCGACTGTGTGCCTGTTGGGCCTATTCCTAGCATATGGCACGTTTCTCTCAAAATAATAAGAACAAAAATGAGAAGGTTCCTTTGCAAGATAAGCTTCGCATATAGATCCTTCAATTCTATTCCTCTGCTTAACGAATTGTTTTCATTTGCCAATTGTCTTGTATAATTTTGGGTTAGCCAAGAACATTCAAATAAAACATAAAATTATATATGGACTATAGTATTACCTCTCAAAGGGACACATCCATGTGCATTGAACAGGCCCTCCAAGTCCTACCTCGTGTACAAGGTGGATTAGAAGGTGTTCCATCACATCAAAAAACCCAAAATGGAAATATCTTTTCCATCTTACACGAAGTTACACGAATGTTCTGATTCATCCGGCGTAGGTTTTCTTCCCTTAATGTGGAAGAACACAAGTCTTTGAAAAACAAACTAATCTCAGTGATGGGTTTCCAGATTCTTTCAGGCAAGCCAGAAAACGCAATAGGCACTAGGGTCTCCATGAAAACATGACAGTCATGACTTTTCAGATGGCTCAACTTCCCTACCTCCATATCAACATTTTTGTCAAAATTTGACGCATAACCCTCATGCATCTTCAATTTCGCTACCCAATCACAAATCTGCCACCTTTCCTCCAAAGTGAATGTGTAACTTGCTTTGGGATTGAATAACTTACCATTGTTTGTTGTCTTCAAGTGTAATTTAGGACTCCTGCAATATTGTTGTAAGTCCAGTCTAGCCTTCGGGTTATCCTTTGTCTTACCTTTAACATCCATCACTGTGTTGAAAAAATTGTCAAAATAGTTCTTCTCAATATGCATGACATCAAAGTTGTGCCGGAGAAGATTATCCTTCCAATAAAGCAACTCCCAAAATATACTTTGTTTGGTCCAGTTATCAGTAACACCGTATCCGGGGAATCTGTGTGGTGAAACTTCAGTAACTTTACTGTAGTTCTGGACCCTCTCCCAAATTTCCTCACCTGAACGTATCGGAGGTGGATAATCATATTCCAGTTTATTCTTTTTGAAAGAATTTTTCATCCTTCTAAACTCATGTCCCTCAGGCAAGAATTGACGATGACAATCAAACCATGATTGCTTTCGGCCATGTTTCAAAGTGAACGCTTTACTATTTTCCATGCAGTAAGGACAAGCTAGCTACCCAGCAGTCATCACCCAGACAACATTCCATACGCAGAAAAATCATTAGTTGTCCACATTAAATTAGCACGCAAATTGAAATTTTGCTTGGTTGATATGCCATATGTTTCAACATCATCGTACCACAATTGTTTTAGCTCATCAATCAAAGGTTGCAAATATACATCTATCAAATTTTTTGAATTACGTGGACTGGGGATAATACAATTTAACAATATATATGGACTAGTCATGCACAACTCGGGTAGTAGATTATAAGGTGTAAGAAAGACATGCCAACATAAATACGGTGTCGCAGATATAGAAAAAGGCGGGAAGCCATCCGCACACAAACCTAACCGAATGTTCCTTGGTTCACTAGCAAAGTCTGGATATGTCCTATCAAAGTGCTTCCAAGATTCTCCATCTGAAGGATGGCACATAACACCAGGTGGTCTTCTATTTTCAAAGTGATATCTCATATGAGGAGCAGAACTCATCGAAGCATGTAACCTCTTTAACCTAGGTATAAGAGGTAAATAATGCATCGCCTTGATAGAGACCATCTTCCCGTGGGAAAGCCTCTTTAAACGAGGCTTTCCATAAATTTACAACATCTTAAACTTGCATCATCTTTATAATATAACATGAAACCATCTTCACAACAATCAATTCTCATTGACAAAATTCCTAATTTAGAAACTAATCTCTTTGCCTTATAGAAATCACCAAGTAATTTGATTTCCTCGTCAACTAGTTCACGCATAAGGTCAATGAAAGAATCCATGGTTGCTTGAGAAATATTCCAATCAGATTTGATGCTCAGTAATCTAACTGCAACAGACAACTCAGAGTGAGGACGTCCTTTACGTAGTGGATGACTAGCTTCCTCTAATTGTTCATAAAAATGTCTTGCTTCATCATTAGGAGTTTGTTCAACTTTTTCATTGGGCTCACACCCAGAGTGCATTCCAAAAGCATTCGCAACCATATCATGCATTCTGGAATCACTATTTCTATTCTCCCTCGACCTACTACTTTCACCAACAACCAAGTTATGAAATATCCCATGGCTACCATCTATCTCTCCATGATTAGTCCACACAAAGTAATTCGCTATAAACTCCATCCAATAAAGATGAACCTTAACATCCTCCGGTTTTCCAAACTTCATACAGTCGCACTTGACACAAGGGCACCTAATTACTCCTTCTTTTATGTATGGCGCAAGTGACATTGCATGTCTAATAATGTCCTCAACCTCTTCTACAAAATCCTCCCGCAATCTCCGCCGATTAGGATAATTCCTATTGTACATCCAAGAACAATGTTCCATCTATTCAAATAAAGCAAGAAAAAATTAAATTAGTTAATACATATCCTAAAAGTTTAATTCATTAACTAAAAGTTTAATTCATATCCAAAAAGTTTAATACGTCAATTTGAGTTCTCTTAAGAACCAGAAATTCATAATTTAAGGTAGTTCCTAATTTCTATCTTAAGTTCATAATTTATACGAAACTCTAATACTAATAGACAAAAACACTAACCAATTACATAAAATTGTATAGCAAAAATTATAAATTAAAAAGCTAATAAGGTAGATTACTAACCTTGGTAGATGAAAAATAGAATTAAAAAGCTTTTCAAATGGTGCTCCGGTGGACAGTGGCAGCGGCGGCGGTGGCACAACGATTTCAACATCGGCAAATCAGAGAGGGAGGACTTCAACAGCGGCGGTTATGGCGGTGGTGGCACGAGGTCACAATGGTAGCGCTGGGTGGGGGGTTTGATTTGTGTGAGGGAAATAGAGAAGGGGAGTAGAGAGAGTTGGGGAAATTTGGAAATGAAAATAAGATTTTGGGAGGGGAAATCCGGTTTTGAGATCTGGCATTAAAAAAAGCGACCAACGTTGGCCGCTAAATTGGTAGCTATATAATTATTGATTGTTTGACCAAATTAGCGGCCAAAGTTGGTCGCCATTTTTGATTGTTTGACAAAAAAAGCGACCAACTTTGGTCGCTATATTTCAAGATAAATAAATGAATTTTTTTTTCTTTTTTATAATATATATATATATATATATATATATATATATATATATATATATATATATATTACATACTACTAAAGCGACCAAAGTTGGTTGCCTCCCGGTCAAACAGTCAAAATTAGCGACCAAATGTGGTCGTTAATTTGGTCAAACAGTCAATATTAGCTATATATATATATATATATATATATATATATATATAGCTTAAATCGAATTAAAATCCTAATACACTTATACTTAGTGCATAGTATAGCATAAAGTACATATTATATACATATATATATATATATATATATATATATATATAGACACACACACACATATATATATATATATACATATATATATATATATATATACACACACACACATATATATATATACATATATATATATATATATATATATATATATATATATATATATATATATATATATAAGTTGAATTCGATACTTATGCTATACTAGGCACTAAGTATAAGTGTATATGAGGTAATACCGTATCGAATACAGCTTATACATATATAATATATATACTTACGCTATACAATGCACTAAGTATAAATGTATTAGGTAATAACTTATCGAATACAACTTATATATATATATATACATACTTACGCTATGCTATGCACTAAGTATAAGTGTATTATGTAATACCGTATCGAATACAGCTTATATATATATATATATATATATATATATATATATATATATATATATATATATATATATATATATATATATATATATATATATATATATATATATACTTACGCTATACTATGCACTAAGTATAAGTGTATATGAGGTAATATCTTATCGAATACAGCTTATATATATTATATATACTATACTATGCACTAAGCATAAGTGTATTAGGTAATACCGTATCGAATACAGCTTATATATATAATATATGTACTTACACTATACTATGCACTAAGTATAAGTGTATTAGGTAATACCGTATCGAATACTCTATCGTCATCAGCGACTCCACCTATTGGAGGCCTTCTCTTGCGGGATAGTAGCTCTGACCCCCTACTCCGTCCACACATGCCTCTGATACACATGTTTCGGACGATAATGATGTTGCTGCTGCTGGTGAGGAGGTGAATTATGATCAGTATGGCAGGATCATCATAGTCCTTGAGGGTGATGCGCAAGAGTTATTTGTTATTTTTATGTTTATTATTTTGTACAGTTTTTACTAAGATATTAATTTTTTTATTTATTAAATTGCATGTTCCTCTCGAGTAATATTACTACGAGGATAATATCCAAAGCAACTAGAAATCTTTATGATGCCCCTTATGCGTCTTGGCGTGAATTCCCATTCTCACTGAAGGAGGCAATTTTCAATGAATTTAAGGTGTAAATGTTCTTTTAAGCAGTATAATTATTTATATTTAGGATAATTTCATATAATATTTAACTTTTAAAGTTCAGAGCAAGAGTGTATGGGAAAGCCAGTATAGCGAGGACGTGGCTGCAAATTGTAATCTCAAAGCTCGCAAGCGGTTGTCGCATGCTTTCTCCATAGCTAGACAGCTGAACCAGTAGCCTGGCTGGTTGCTTCAGGAGTATTTGGATGACTTGCAAAGGCAATGGCTTACTGTAGAGTTCTTACAGAAGAGCGAAAAGGGGAAGAAAGCTCAGGCATCTGAGAAGGGAGGATCTTTGCACATCGGAGGTGCGGTCAACCACGGGACAATAAAAAGAAGAATGATACGTAATTGCCGAATATATTTTAATTTACAAAGTATATCTATTCTATTTATTAATTAAAATTTATAAGTTTCAGAAAAAGAAGGTTGGTCATCCGATGAAACAAGATGCGCTATTCAAGGAGACTCATATTGTGAGGAAGAAGAAAGAAACGGATGACGAAAGGTGAGTCGAGGGACGTGCCTCGAATGTACATGTAAGTTTTCACTTTTCATTAAATATTTTCATTTACTTTTATATAAATTTTGAAATACTAATTCAATTTACCTTTTCTTATAGGATCGCTTCAAAGTTGAAGCTGATGAATTCATGCGCAGCCAGCCACCTAGTGAGTCGGGCGAGCCATTCCAACTTTCGGCCGAGGATATTGAAAGACTATGGACGCGGGCTGCAGGCGGTCCAAAATACGGGAAGGTATACGGCCTTCCTACTAATACATTCCATCGCTATAGGTGTGGAATGCAAGGAATAGGGACTTCCTCGCAAGCCGAGCAACTTGATGGGGAGAGCCTCTCCTCTATGCGGGAGACTGTGTCAAAGCTCACATCCGATCTAGAAGAGTCCATGAAAAGAGAAAAGCTTAGAGATGCTCAGTATGTTGGCGTAGTCACTCAGTGCCAGAACATGCAAGAGCAGATAAAAAATCTCCTAGCTGGATCTTTTTCGATTGCCCAATCTCGGCCATCATCGCCAGAGGTTGCTCGTCCCCGTGCTCGTTCGTCCCGTCCTCCAAGTGGTCGTTCCTCCTGTCCTCCCCGTGATCATTCTTCCCCTCATCGACAAATAGACCCTTCTCAATACCGTGATGATGATGATGATGATGATGAAAGTTCATCAGACGGAGATGATATTGATGGACCAAACAATGAATGAATTATGGACAATTTTAACTACACAAATACAATTTGTTTTCCATTGGGTTGTAATAAGAGTTAACATAATAGCTTGGTAGGTTGAATGTTTTCCGTTTGTAGTTCTATTGAAATTAACACTTTCTTGGTTTTAATGTAGCTTTTAATGTTATTTTGTGTTGTTTTTGGGTTATAGTTTGGTATTGTTATTGTAATCGTTGTTTGAATTGTTGTTGTTGTTGCTTGTTAGGGTTTTGGTATGACTGGCAGCTGGTGTAGCTGCCAAAACAGGTAGTTTCTGCCAAAATAATACACAGAGAAGCGACCAAAGTTGGTCTCTATTTGGTCGCTTTTCAAGTTTTTAAAAAAAAAGGAAAACAGCTATTTTCCCAGAATTCTTAAAAAAGCGACCACAGTTGGTCGCTATCTCATTAAAAAAATTCTGCTAATATAGAGACCAAATTTGGTCGCTATTTTTTAAAAATTAAATTAAATTCATGTAATTAGGGACCAAAGGTGGTCGCTAAACTAATAAAATAAATAAATAATTGAATAAAATAGCGTCCAATAATGGTCTCTAGTTTCTATATTTAAAAAATATAATTTTTGGATTAGAGACCAAAGTTGGTTGCTTTTGAACGATTAATAATGAATAAATAAATATTTTTTTATTTAGAGACAATTTTTGGTCGCAAATTTGTATTATTAAATTAATATAGTGACCAAAGTTGGTGTCTATAGTCAACATCCGGAAAAATGGGTCCATTTAGAGTAGAGACCAAAGTTGGTCGCTAATTAGCAACCAACTTTGGTCCCTAAAAGAAAAGGGACCATCAATATACCTACCAGGCCACTTTGGTCGCTTTTTTGTCGCTTTTTAGTCAAAAAGCGACCAACTTTTGTCGCTTTTTACGGTCGCTTTTTCCCAAATTTCTAGTAGTGGTTAAGCCAGCTACTTGTTTCTACACTTAGCTGTGAGCACGTGATTTTTGCTCTCACGACAATTACTCCCAAAAATTCAAAATAAAATAGATTTTGTGTTGTGTGTGATTTTTGTGGATTTTGTGTTATCTTTTCTTTAGCGTTTGTATCTGTATGTGCGTGTTTATTTTTTAAATCAATGGAAAAATACAAAAATATGCGTTGCATGCATATTTAGTATTTAATTGTGCATTTAGAAATTAACTAAACCATAATTTGGTTTTAAAAGGAAAACTAGGAAATACGTATTTTTTATTTGTTGTCATGGTGTGATTTTATTTTTATTAAATGTTAATTTGTGTGTTAATTGTTGTTAAGTGTTAATTAAAATATTTGTGTTGTTTTATTTCTTTTGATTTTATAGAAATTTTTTAGGAGTTTATTTGATTTTGGTTAGTTGAGAAGGAAGAGAAAAGGGCTAAAAATGCAAAGAAATCAGGCCCAATTGCACATCTGATCCGGTCCAAAACCAGGCATCTTCGAAAACACTCCAAACGACGCTGTTTTGAACCCCTCCTCCTGAGCTGTTTCAAAATCAAACTGAATAGCCCAGATCAAGCCCCCCCTCTAATCCAAACGACATCATTTTGGTGCGAGTGATCTTAATCTTCCATCCCAAGTAAATCCAACGACCCCAGGCTTCCCATCCAACCCGACCCATTTAACCCGGGACCAACCCAATCTCATTTTTAGTGAAACGGTGTCGTTTCTAATTAGCCAAGATATCTTGTCCATTGACCACTCTTGATCCAACGGCCAAGATTTGATCTCCTAATCCATATATAAACCCACTCTCTCACCCCGCACCCCCCCCCCCATAGCCACCCTAACCCTAGCTTCCATTGGAATCCTCCACAAGAAACCCAGCGGCAACTACGCCACCGGTCACCTCCTCAACACCACAAGACCCCCTTCTGACCCCAAACCCAAATATCCTAGCCTCGTTCCTCGAATCTTCCCACATCTGCTCGAGTCTACAATTGAAGATTCGAGCCAAAACTCGATTTACACCAAACCACCCAAAACTCCCACCCAACAATGCCCTCACCCCCCTTAGGCCTAAACCAGCCTTGGTTCAGTTAGAATCTACCCAGAAAATCTCGAATCCCAAATCACCCGTATGAATCCTAAAAATCCAAAACTATGGAGGATGTTCAAATTGATGAGCTATTGAGGTCTAATAGACCTTAATCTAGGTGTTCTCAGTTGAGAACACCCCGATTAAGGTCCGTTGGACCCAAAAAGGTCGAATCCACTTCGAGACTGGGTCCTTTGATCATCAGCTTCCAAAGATAAGTTTTTCCTTTCCTTCTATTTTTGGTTTGTGTTTATTTTTGTGATCATTTGCATGATTGTTCAAATTTATTTGATTTTTCTATCATTTTTCTGTCAAATCTTTCTTATTAAAAGACTTTTTTATTTGGTCGATTTTCTTCTGTTTGTTTTCAATTGTGTCTTTCATAGAATACATATTCGATTTGATTAATGTCGTCGAATAATTAATTTCATAGCCCCTGTTTTGTCCTAAGCCGTGAATTACCCTGTTTTGTCCTAAGACGTGAGCTACCATGTTTATGTATTCGATTCAGATTATTTTGTTATCAATTGTATATGTTGTAATATATAGTCAATTAAACAGGTGTCGTCGATTAGTTTTACATGTCTGAATGTTAGAATAATTTGATAATAATTCACTGCTTCTATTTTGATTGAGCCGTAAATTGAATTCAGTTGTGAATTGATTAGTTGTAATGCATTAGGGATCAGTTAGAAATCAGTTATTAAGGTTTTAATTTAGAAATCAGATTGAGAGTTTTAGTTCATATGCCCAGAGGGTAATTTGGGCCTAAAATTTGAAAATGACCTAATGTCTTGTCAGTAGTACTGAGGTACTAATGAGATAATTGTATAAGTATAGATGGGTTGGGAATCAAGACATCATGGACTGGCAGGCACGCCTGAATTTTAAATTTAGGCTGCCCGTATACCTTTGAATTAAGAAATGAAAAGGGGGACCAATTAGTGGAAAGGACAGCTTTTTGAACACCCTTTACTAATTGAAAATCAGAAACAATAGGGTAATAATGAAAAGGTTAAAGGGTGCACATGGGGAGGGAATAAAACAGGTTGAAAAGTGAGGAATTAAGGATAGAAAATGTTTGGTTCTAGCTTATAAATAGGAGAAATTTAGCACTGAAATGGGGAGATAGGAGACAGAGAAAAAAGATCAGAAACTGAGTTTTTTGAGAGGATTGGCCAGTTTTTTTAAATAAGATCTTTGAGAGTTTGGGAGGCTGTCAGTCTTAAAGAGTCTTGAGAGTTGAATGAGAAAGATTACAGTTTCATTACCTCTTTGCGAATCATTTTAAGTGTTGAGCTAGAATTCAATTCCTTCGCTCATTTGAGATTAGAAACAAATCGATCCATTTCTATCCTGCATTCGAAATTTGATTGCACTAGGAATCCATTGGTTTCAAGTCTGATTGGTTTGAGTTAGTTGGTGGAACAGTTTGTTGTTTGCATTTCAATTCCTGGGTTCAAACCTGAGTTTTGGCATTATTTTGGGGCTGTTCTATTGATCATGTTTGGTTTTCAAACTTTTCTGGGCTTTGAACTTGGTTTGAATTGCTGCTATGAACTGTTGTTGATTGCTGGTATTGGTCCTCTTCTTCTCATTTCTTTGTCAATTACCAGGTACGGACAATCGAAACGGGATTTATTATTAAGATTTTGAGTTGCCACTTGGGAGGTTTATGGTGTCCCAAGTCAACGGTTGAATCCTGAATCGAAGAAGATAATGACTCTATTTAATAATCTGCAAACCAGAAATCCGAATAAGAAATTCTGTTAACCCGGGAGAAGGTGTTAGGCATTCCCGAGTTCCGTAGTTCTATCACGGTCGCTCAACTGTCATGTTTAGCTTATTTATCTGATTTTTTACATGTTGTAACTTATGTGCCGATTTTAACTTTTAAATGCTTTTATTTAATTTATAAAAGAAAATTGAACATCGTCTGAGACATGTCTTTGGATTGCGCTGCCTAAATGAACCCGCAATCCTGAACACATCCAATTCGACATTTGGGATTTAGATTTGGGTCGCATGAAATGCATACCCGATTTTAAGAAGGTATGATTATTAAGCACGCGCCTAAAGATGCTAACGCGTTATTATTTTTGAGAAGGTCGTGAAATTTGCTAAACGGCCCGTCCCGAAATCTAAGGAGTTAATATATACATTTATGAGGGCCCCGCAGTTTTGTGCCTTTTTATTTGGCAAGGTTATTCTCATTATTTTAAAAGGATCGTCCGATAACGAATATATTTTCTACTTCATTTGTCTCTAAAATACAAGAAGAAAAGATCGTATGTTATTTACATGCTTCAAACTTATTAATAAGCGGGCGTTGAACACAACTATTTAAATCCGAAAATGATACAATAGGGCACTCCATCTAACAGTTTTGGGCCCATGCCTGGCGTCTATGGCATCAAGCTGGACCTGGGCCATTCCTACTTCGGTGTTGGGCCTACTACTTATTTCTACACTCGTTTAACATTTAAGAAACAAAAAATAAAAATGATATCTAAGGGAACCTGTTCTTGCAAATTTATCTAAGCAAGTTGTTAATTAAAATAATCCAAACTAATGAGTGATTAACTTAAAAAGCCGATGTGCATTTCAAATATGTTGTAAACGAAAAAAACTGGAGACGACAGAATATGGATACTACATCATTAGTTATTTTTTAACATACATAGGAATGGGGTTTACACAATAATCTACTGCAGATCAGTACTCAGTTGTGCAAAATAAACCAACAACATGATTCTAGCAGATAAAATTAACTATCGTATCTATATAGTTTAAATTTTAGAATATAGTCAAGATGAACTCAAAGCTTCAACTCTTCATTTTATATTCATGCTTCAATATGTTTCAGCCTACAAGTATACTAGTGTAGCGATGTGTACCTGGTATTTGGAAACAAAGAAGAGAGGATGATAATCAGCAGAGCTGTAATAGTACAGCAAGACAGCTTCAACAACAAATAGCAAAGACCCAGTGGCAATAGACGACCCAGGAAGGATTTGAAATCAAGCAGGACACTTAATGAAACCAACAGCAATTCCAGAAAGTCCAAATAGCAACACCAAGTATTTGACAATAATACCAGATTCCCCAGCAGAGTCGCCAAAGTTGTCACACCTCCTTTTTCCGTTGTACACCCCCGCACAAGGGCGTAAAGGAGTTTTTCCAATTAAAGGACAATCTGAACGGGATTTGATTATTATTAAGATTCAGAATCGCCACTTAGGAGATTAATAGTGTCCCAAACCGGTAGAATCCCGAACCGAGAAAGAAGATGACTCTGTTCACAGTCTGCGAACCAGAAATTCGGATAAGGAATTATGTTAACCTGGGAGAAGATGTTAGGCATACCTGAGTTCCATGGTTCTAGAATGGTCGATCAACTGTCAGGTTTAGCTTATTTATCTTATTTTTACATGTTGTAACTTATGTGCCAATTTTAACTTTTAATCGCTTTTATTCAATTTATTAAAGAAAATTGATCATCATCTGAGACATGTCTTTGGATTGCGCCACATGAAATGAACCCGCAATCCTAAACACATCCGATTCGACGTTTTGGGATTTGGATTTGGGTCGCATGAAATGCGCACCCGAGATTAGGAAAGATAATATTATTAGATGCGCGCCTAAAAATGCTAATGCGTTATTATTTTTTAGAAGACCGTGAAATTTGCTAAACGGCCCTCCCGAAATCTAAGTAGTTAATATATACATTTATGAGGGCCCCGTAGTTTAGCATTTTTATTGGGTGAGGTTCGTCTCATTTATTATTTAAAGGATATCCTAAAGTGACTAATTTTTTGTTTAGTTGCGTCTCTAAAAAATGAAAAGAAGGAACAAAATCCTACGTTATTTGCATGCTAGAGTTATTGTAGGCTAAGTTATAAACGTGGTTTGTTAAAGGCTGAAATGGACGAAATGGGCCTCCGTTTAACTTTTGCGGGCCTAGGCCCAGTGTGAATAATGCAAAATTTGGGCATGGGCCATCTTACACTGGTTTGGGCCTAACTACATGATACTATATACTTTATAAATTTGCAATATGGCAGAAATGAGATCAATGCTAAGGAAAAATGTTTTTCAAGAGGCTAAATGAACAAATTGTTAACTAACAAATATGAACTATTTACTACTTAATCTGTTCAACTTGATATGCATTTTAAAATAGGCCATAAATGAAATAAACCAGCTATGACAGTATATGAATACTACATCATTGGTTTTTCTAACTAACATACATAAGATTTAATTTGTAAGTCTAGACTACTACAGATCAATATTTATTTATACATTACAACTACTCATATGATTCTAATGAACTAATAATTAACATTTACATACAGCCTATAATATACAAATACAGCTAATGACTTTAAACTTTAAGGCTCATTTTATTCATACTTCAAATATTCCAGTTTACATTGTGTACCAGTGTAGTAGTGGTGTACCTGGTAAGTGACAAAGCAATGAGAAGAAGAGGAGATTAGCAACAGTACCAACACCAGCAATCAACAACAGTTCACAACAGCAATTCAAACCAAGTTCAAAGTCTAGAAAAGTTTGAAAAACCAAAAAGAGTCAATATAACAGCCCCAAAATAATACCAAAACTCAGGTTTGAACCCAGGAACTGAAATGCAAACAACTAGCTGTTCCACCAACTAAATCAAACCAATAAGACTAGCAACCTATTCTCCACACGATTCAACAAACCCAAGTGCTTTAACTTGTGAAATAAAGTGGTATAGGTCTCTCCCAACTCGGTGTAGGTTCTTTTGTTCTGTATTTTTTCGTTTCTGTATGCCGGATTTCCCCGAAAACCTGCCCCTAGAGGGTTCCTGTTGGCCCTGGGTGGTGGATAGGTGTTATTGTGGATGCAGGTATGTGTTTTTTGGAGGTGGATACGTGTTATGGGGAACCGGCGTGCGCCATTGTGGGCGAGCGGGGGTTAAGTGTAGGTTTGGGCTTAGTATACGGTGAAGTGTGGTTTTTATGGTGGATAGTGGTACTAGGGTGGGCTATATGGGGAATGTGGATAATTTGGCTAGTGGGGACTATGTTGGTTATTGTAGTGCTTGCCGGATCTGGACCAATTGCTAGATTCGATCGTCGCCACTTCTTCTTTCCTTTTCTTCCCAAGCGCACCTCCCGCGCCGCTTGGAATAGCCTGAGTCGTTGCCTTAAGCGCCGCATAGTTCAGGATTTTATCGGACTTCAGTCCCTCCTCTATCATAACCCCTATCTTTACTACTTCATTAAAGGATTTTCCAACCGTTATCACCAAGTGACCAAAGTAAGTCGGATCCAGCGTTTGCAGGAAGTAGTCCACCATTTCCCCTCTCTCATGGGAGGATCAACTATGGCTACTTGTTCTCTCCAGTGGAAACTGAATTCACGGAAGCTTTCTACAGGCTTCTTCCCAGTCCTCAGTCATGTGAGACAGTCAGGGACTACCTCGAGATTGTATTGGAAGTGACCTGGGAAAGCCTGCGCTAGATAATCCCAAGTATACCACCTGCTAGGATCTTGCCTGGTATGCCATTCAAGTGTTGATCCACTTAAGCTTTGGCTAATGTAAGCTATCAGTAGCTCATCTTTGCCACCCCCCTCTCATTTTGCTACAAAAGTCACGTAAATGTGCCATAAGATCGCTGTGCCCCTCGTATAAATCAAATATGGGCATATTGAACCCTGCTGGTAATTGGACATCGGGGAAAGGGCATAGATCCTAGTAGGTCACGCTGACCTGGTTGCCCAACCCGTGCATGCTCCTGAAGGATTGCTCCAGGCTTTTGAACTTCCTCATTACCTCATCCTGCTTTGGGACCTTTGCCGGTTTTTCAATCTCCGCTGGGACCTCCAAGTGGGGGTTACAGGTATGGGGCTCTGGTGCATTAAATGTGGGTTCTGGGGGATAATATTGTGCCTCGTGAGCCTTAAACAACGGCTTGCTAGTAGATCTTTGCAGTGTGGCTGGTGGGGGTCCCATGAAAATGGGCACATTTGGAGGTGGCTGATTCTGGTTGGGTTGTGGAGCTTGGGAGTCATAGCGGTTTCTTCACTGGAAGTAGTGCTGACTCGGGAAGTTTGTTGACGGGCCAGGGTGCGTGTGCCCATGTGGAGGAGTAGGAGTAATGGCTGATTCAGGCTCCTTTTGCACTTTAGCCAAGGCCAACTGCATTGCATGCATCTCCAACCCCATTTTCTCTATCTTTTCCATGGCTTCTTTTAGCAATTGTGCCTCGTGCCTCTCTTCCTCAACACTGTTCTCAGAATTGGTCATGCTTTTGGGCATAGGCCCTTTAGATCTTTTTTGATAATGGCATGGTGTTTGTACACTCTAATAAACTAACTAGTAGAATTTGAAAAAATAACAAACTTGTCAGCATCAAAGTTTTAACAGATATTGCAATTGCACGTTAGGGGATGCAATGCTCTTAGGAAGTTAACCATTTCTAACATGTTTTCGCTCCGACCGCATGCATCATCCTGGCTTATTTATGATTCCCTATTTTTTTAAAATAAAAGACGCGGTATTGTAAACGGCCTTTCGGCGCCTCGGGGACGAAGATTATAAGGCTGTATGGGTCAACTGGCCAAAAACTAAAAAATGACCCAAAGGTGGCCGTTAATACAAAATCAGCCTTCCGGCGTCCCTTTCGAGAACATTTGGCTATTTTGACAACAATGACGTCACCTAACTTATTTATGACGAAACAAATTGACACATTATTTTTTTTTTTGTTATGTTTTGCAAAGGGGAGGTTGGACCCCATGAGGGTTGCCTACGTATCTCACATCCGGTGAGAATCAAACCAGCGTAGTTCGGACTAATTAACCGAAATATTTTAAAACATGAATCTTTTTCATTTTTATTTTTGGCATTTCATAGGCAAAAATAAAAAACTAGTTTTAAAAGCAAGACTTTTTTTTCTTTTCTTTTTCAATAGACAACCTATTTTCCCAATTAAAAATAAAAGACTCATTTTTCATTTTTCAATAAACAATACAACAACCTATTTTTTCGAACTAAAAAATAAACGACTATTTTTCTTTTCTTTGTCAATAGACAATAAAATAGCCTAAAAATAAATGAGATTTTATCGAGTTGAGGAGGAGGCGGAAATCCGGGAATACAGATGCTTTGCCGGCTTTGCGACGTATCCAAACCTCATTCTAAATTGGGATTTGACACTAGACAGAAAAGAAGTCGTACACCGTACACCCTTCTTCACAATTCAGAAGACTCATAAAGGAGATGGGTTTCGGCACAGTTTATATACGGTTCACATAATATCAAAGTGGTAAAAAGAAATCAATTAGCACATTGGGCAAAGATCATGTAACAAAATCAAACAAAGCCATACACAACAATTATTCCAAGCTCGAATTCTGAACCCTGAACAAAACATTCTGGGTTCTTGTCCCCAGCAGAGGCGCCAGAGCTGTCACACCTCCTTTTTACCGACCCCGCAAGGGCGAAGGGAGTTTCTTCCAATTAAAGGACAATCGAAACGGGATTTATTACTAAGATTCAGAGTCGCCACTTGGGAGGTTTATGGTGTCCCAAGTCACCGGTTGAATTCCGAATCAAGGAAGATAATGACTCTGTTTAATAGTCCGCGAATTAGAAATCTGCATAAGGAATTCTGTTAACCCGGGAGAAGGTGTTAGGCATTCCCGAGTTTCGTGGTTCTAGCACGGTCACTCAACTGTCATGTTTAGCTTATTTATCTGATTTTTTGCATGTTGTAACTTGAGGAATCAAGTCAAATATAGTTCCCAGATATTTGTTTTCTTACGATTTTCTTATCATTTTCTCTTTTTCTCTTTTTTTTAACGATTCCAAGAGAGGGGTATGAAATAACAGATACGGCTCAAAGGGGGAATCAAAGGTTGACAATGTTTAGGTAGAAGAAATAATTGCCTCCGTCATTTCATTATCCGATGAACACCAAGTACAAACAAACAAAATAATGATAAATACAATCAAGGAATTTACACATAGTATCTCTTGACTGCGTCAGAATTTATAGCCATGTCAATGCATCTTCCTTCGACATCCGTCAAGCATAAAGCGCCATTGGATAATACCCTGGTCACAAAAAATGGTCCTTGCCTCGACCTGATGTGAGAGAATCCGTTTTAATACTTGCTGCCCAATTTCAAATTTCCTGGGGCGTACCTTCATGTTGTAAGCTCTCGCCATTCTCCTTTGATATAATTGGCCATGGTGTAGTGCTGCCACTCTCTTTTCATCAATTAAGTTCAACTGCTCCAATCGAGCTTTGACCCACATTGTCGGCATGGATGCTAATTTTGGTTTCCCTCACATTGTCGGCATCCCCCAGATTGACAACCTCAATATCATTTAAATTTGGCTTAGGCTTTTCTTCGCATTGGCTCAATTCCCTGTTTACCTCTTCAAAGGCTTCATCCTCGTCATATTTCGATTCATCATCAGAATCGACCACTTGTATAATTAGCTCAGAATTAGATTGATTATTTAGACTTGGCCAAATATACATCGTGCATGTCATGTCATCAGGGCCAATAAAAATAGAACTGTTCAGAAAGCAAAATAAGAAGAAACAAAATTAAACAAAACAAAAATAGAAAACTTTTACTTTAATAAAACGGGGGATAACAGGGTTCACACTTTTGCTGAAAAATAAAAAAAAAATTGGATTTTGGATTACACCCTGGAATAATCCAGAAAACAAGAAAGACAAAAACAGGTCTACTACCAAGACTCCTTCTGGGTAGGGAGAGGAGTTGTTGTCTGGTTGATAAGGTTGGCCCTAAGCCCCACAAACTGCATATCATCCTTGCTTGAACCCTCTCCATCTTCTAATACATTGATGTCGGCGAACATCTTTGGCTCCCCTCCTTCGTGCACAAGCTCGATCATATGGGTTTCATGATGTGCGGGCAATGGGTTCTGGTTAATTTTAGGTGCCTCCGGCACCTGAACCTCAATTTTTTTGGCGTTAATAAGATCTTGTATCGCCCGCTTCAACTTCCAACATTTTTCCATATCATGTCCAGGCATTCCCGAACAGTTCTCGTAGCTTAGCGATTGGTCCACATTTAGGGATGGGGGATTTGGCAACCAGTCGCCACTTGCGAGGTTTATAGTGTCCCAAATCACAAGTTTAATTCCGAATCAAGGAAGATAATGACTCAGTTTAACAGTCCGCGAACCAGAAATTCAGATAAGGAATTTTGTTAACCCGGGAGAAGGAGTTAGGCATTCCCGAGTTCCGTGGTTCTAGCACGGTTGCTCAACTTTCATGTTTAGCTTATTTATCTGATTTTTTACATGAAGTAACTTATGTGCCAATTTTAACTTTTAACCGCTTTTATTTGATTTAATAAAGAAAATTAAACGTCGTCTGAGAGATGTCTTTGGATTGCGCTACATGAAATGAACCCACAATCCTGAACATATCCGATTTGACATTTTGGGATTTGAATTTGGGTCGCATGAAATGCATACCTAGTTTAAGAAGGTAAGATTATTAAGCACGCGCCTAATGATGCTAACGCGTTATTATTTTTGAGAAGGCCGTGAAATTCTCTAAACGCCCCGTCCCGAAATCTAAGGAGTTAATGTATACATTTATGAGGGCCCCGCAGTTTTGTGCCTTTTTATTTGGCAAGGCTCGTCTCATTTATTTTAAAAGGATCGTCCTATAGTGACTATATTTTCTACTTCATTTGTCTCAAAAATACAAGAAGAAAAGATCATATATTATTTACATGCTTAAAACTTATTAATAAGCGGGCGTTGAACACAACTTGTTAAATCCAAAAATGATACAATAGGGCACTCCATTTAATAGTTTTGGGCCTAGGCCTAGCGTCTATGGCATCAAGCTGGACCTGGGCCGTTCCTACTCCGGTGTTGGGCCTACTACTTGTTTCTACACTCGTTTGATATTTAAGAAAAAAAATAAAAATGATATCTAAGGGAACCTGTTCTTGCAAATTTATATAAGCAAGTTGTTAGTTAAAAATAATCCAAACTAACGAGTGATTAACTTAAAAGGCTGATGTGCATTTCAAATATGTTGTAAACAAAACAAACAGGAGACGACAGAATATGGATACTACATCATTAGTTCTTTTCTAACATACATAGGAATGGGGTTTACACATTAAACTACTACATATCAGTACTCAGTTGTGCATAATAAAGCAACTACATGATTCTAGCAGTTAAAATTAACTACTGTATCTATAGAGTTTAAATTTCAGAGTATAGCTAAGATGAACTCAAAGCTTCAACTCTTCATTTCATATTCATGCTTCAATATGTTTTAGCCTACAAGTATACCAGTGTAGCAATGTGTACCTTGTATTTGGAAACAAAGAAGAGAGGATGATGATCAGCAGAGCTGTAATAGTATAGTAAGACAGCTTCAGCAACAAATAGCAATGACCCAGTGGCAATAGAAGAACCAGGAATGATTTGAAATCAAGCAGGACACTTAAAGAAACCAACAGCAATTCCAGAAAGTCCCAACAGCAGCACACAGTATATGACAATAATATCAGAACCAACAGCAACTCAACAACACCCAAACGAGTATTAGATATTCCAGAAGATGAATATTATTACCAAATGAACTCCAGTAATACCAAATGCACTCAAAGCCCAGTCACAACAAAACAAAGCTTCTGATTGTTTTTGAACACTCAAGAAGAACAAACAGTCACAGCAGAAATGAAACAACTGTGAGGAATGTAATATTTTTGCTTATGAACACTCACAAGATTCAGCCCTAACTTTCAGTGTTTGTCCTCTAAGTCTTAAATGAGTCTTATATATAGGCCAAATAGGTATGCTATCACAGCCTTAAACTAATCAGATCTTTCGCTTTTCTGCATGTCTCTTCCTTCACATGTGCCTTTGTACCCTTTATCATTAACCCTTTCATGTTTATGATCTTCCACTAGTAAAGTTTTTAAACCAACTCAACAATATCATTTTCCAGCCCATGATAGCATTCAAATCATTAATAAATATTTAACCCCTATGTTATTCCCTAATTTTTCCCACTACTGAATGTCCAGCTCCTAAGAACACTTTAAAAAATAAGAAAATCCCTTCTTCCATCAATATTCCATGAAGTTCCACTGTTGTGTGTCTATTTTATTACTAAATTCAATGGTTATTTGCTCATTATAGTATTCAAATACCTCTCCTGCCATTCCAATTTATACCCCACTATTATTATTAAACTACTATCAGTTTAATGCTTAATTAAGCAACCTCTGGCAGACTACTAACTTCAGACCATTTTCCATTTATAATTCCCAAATTATCCCTAGAAACCTTGCCTTTCAGTTATAACCAAATCCATATAGTTAATCAGCTAAACTACAACATTTATAATCAATTCCACTCAGAAGGCATCAAAACAAGGGATTACTTAGACAAAGCAACCAAGCAGGGAACCAACAATATGATGCATCAACAAAGAACATGGGATCAAACAAATAGATAAAAAAATGAAACACCATTCTGAATCAAAACTAATACAAGATGCATTGAAAACGTATTGACAGAGAGCCCTCTGAAGCTGGGAATATAAACGGAAAAATAGCTAATCAAAGAAACAACTCGACGAGCACAACCAAACTACAAACAACGACCTAATCAACGAAACTTAACTAATCGATCACATAGTTTATAACTCATACTAATTGACAATGGAAAAATTGGACCAAGAAAAACGTCCGGCAAAGGAGCAAGATACCATTGACAAACCAAACGAAAAATTAATCAAATAAAGTACAATGTAACCTAAATGGATAAACAATAACAAAAAGAGAACAGAAAAGGAGAGAAAAATACCTCAGAGTCAAAAACCTAAAGGACACCTTCTCTCGGAATTTCCACTTGAAATTTGAGGCCAAAATGGACCTTAAATGAGTATTCTCGACCGAGACTACTCGACTAAAGTCAATTGAAACCTCAATTTTTAGAAATCGAATCAAAACTGGACTTCTCGGGCTTCAAGGTTCGTATTTAAACTGATATTTGAAGGAGACCAGGGTGATTTGAAGGGAAACAGGGTGGTTTAGGGGTGAGGGTGGTCTAGTGGTCAGATGGTGTTGAATTGGGGTGTACTAGAAGAACTAGGGTTACGGTCCAATTTTCGATCTAATATTCGAAACAAACGGCTGGGATTTGAGGGATAAGGGTTAAGGATTCAGAATGGGGAGGTCAAAGGGCGCCACTGGTGTAAAGATGGAGGTGTTTGGCCGTCCGCTGGCGGTTCAACGATGGTGGTTTGTTTGGGTCTCTCTGAAGGTTAGAGATGAGCTGAGGGGAGGGATTTGGTTTGGGGGTAGTGATTTTGGTATAAAAAAAGAACGAAACAATTTCAGCCGTTGGATTATCAAGATCCAACGGCTGTGATTAGGCTCCATGGCGAAACGGGGTCGTTTGGGGTTAAGTGTGGACCGGATTAAGGAAATGGTAACGGGTCGAGGTGAGGGTTGAAGGATCTAGACTGTTGATCAACTAGGATCAACGGTCAACATGGGATGTGACGGAACGACGTCGTTTTGGATAAGTCGGAGACGGTCTGGACCTAAATAATTGGGCCTGACTTAATTTAAATTTTAAAGTCAGGCCCAGTTTCAAAATTTTCCCATTATTTTCATTTTTCTTCCTTTTCTTCCACTTTTTATTAATTCCTAATTTAATCAAAAATCCTAAAAATAAATTATAAAACCACAACTTACTAAAAGACATTAATTGACTCAAAAATAATAATTAACACACAATATCAAATACTAATTAAACAAAAATCACACCATTAAACAATAAAAATAACAAAATTACCGAAAAATAATATTTTTGTAACTTTAATTCTTTTAAAAATCAAATGCAATTTACGTAATTCCTAATAGAAGAATAAAATCTTAAATTCGCACGCAGCACATATTTTTGTATTTTTTCCATTAATAAAATAAACATTCAACAGACAAAACTACTAGTAACTACCCAAAATGCTACGCAAAAATTCTCAAATAAAGACAATTTGTTTATTTTTAAATTTCTTTTTAGAGTAATTTTCGTGGAGCAAAAATCACGTGCTCACAATAGTAGTGGAGGTTCCTACACCAAAACCTAAAAATTCCATGACTTCTTCCAAAAAGTTTTCTTCTATGCCTATGTCTGCTGAACCCTCACTAGCTAAGAGGACAAGTTCTTCGGTGAAAGCAAAACAAGCAAAAATTTCAGATGATGAAGAGTGGAGTGGAGAGGAAGAAGAAGAAGAGGAATCTGAGAAGGAAAAGGATAAGTTTGCCATCTTTAGCAGGAGAAAATTTTTGAAAGGAAGATTGTTAAAGGGCCTGGTTGAGGCAGAGATGATGAGACTGATGGACTCTTTAGCTGCTCAAGGTTGGAAGGACATGGTCCTTCAGATGGATGGGAGACTAGCCAGAAATGAACTAATTGAGTTCATGGCAAATGCTGCTGTTAAGGATGAGGTTGTCAGTAGCTTGGTGAAGGGGGTCCCAGTGCAATTTGATGCTGAGAAACTGGAAGAAATTCTAGATATACCCTCTGAAGGGTTTGATGATTACACTAGGCAAAGGTGGCCATGCCTGGACTCTCTACCTACTTCTCTTTACATCACCAAGAGACTCTGTGATTCAGAGGATGTGAATAAAGTCAGGTGCAGAAAAGTGAGATGATGCCCCACCACAATATTGTGTTTGAGTTTATCAACAAGTGCATACTGCCTAAACAGGAGAGAAGACATACTGCAAACAACATAGACCTGGTTCTTATGGAGTGCCTTGAGAGAGGAAAGCAAATCAACTGGTCTGCCCTCATTGTTAAATTGCTAGATAGGGTCATCAACGGCTCCAAAGCTCATGCTACTCCATATGGATTCATCCTGACCACATTTCTAGACAAGTTGAATATGCCTTTGAAGAAATGGGAAATGGCATCAAGCAAAGAACATTTTGGTATTAAGACTCTGCTGGCTTGTGACTATCTAGTCAATGCCATCCCAGTTGAACCTAGTTCATCTCTGAAGACACCCATCAACAGCAAAGTTAGGACTTTGGTTATAGAATGTGGAACTAAGGATGCTGAAATTGCTAGGCTCAAGGCTCGTGTGGCTGAATCGGAAACTAAGAGGGATGGACTTAGAAGTGAGCTAGCAAAAGAAAAGGAGAAGAATGATGGAATCCTTCAGAATATGTTGAACCTTCTCCAGACTCAACCTTCTAGTTCCTCCAAGCCTTAGGCCCTTTAGCACTTGTCTTCTGAACCAGTCTAGTATTCCTAGTGACCTCTAGTGACCCGAATTAGGGATTTTTTTTTGTTTTTGCTCATGTTTGAAAGTTTTTCTTTCTTTTTGTAGTCTGTTTGTGGAAGCATATCTCTATCAATTGAGTAGTCTCGCTTCATGCACACACCTAGCTGTGTGGTTTTCTCAGATAATCTTGATCTTTTCTTCACTTTGCTTTGGTGGTCTTGTCATTATAGTTCTTTTTATCATTTCACTTTTGGATTTTTGTTGATGTATATTGTATAGTTCTTTGGTTACCTCGCCAATTCTGTTATTGTGATGCAAAAATTTTTGTATTGCCTGGCTGACATTATTATCATTATGAGTTTTAAATAGTGGAGGAAGGAAAATAAGAGTCATTATCATTGCCGTGCTTGATATTTTGTTCGAGATACCTACATGATGAGGTGAAAACAAGATTTAGTAGGTACAATATTCTGTTTTTTTCCAGTTTTTATTTCTCTGTTCTGCCCTATTTTATGCTTGTGCTCAGTTTTTTTTCAAATTTCTGTTCTCCACTGTTTGACTCCTTTTTTGGTTATGGTTGTTGGACTCCTCTCCTCTGTTCTCTTCTTCTTCTTCTCTATTTTTTTTGCAGAACATGTTTCTCTGTTCAGCCCTGTTTTCTAATTCTGCATTTACCATTTTGTTGGCATTAGCTGCTTAAGTCCTTGCAGCTTGTGAGCTATTTCTACAAGGAACGTTATTGGTCATTGCTTGATTGCTTTTCTTTTGATTACATGATTATCATCCTTTTGGGACTAGCTTCTGGTTGTTGTGCATTTGGTTTGACAAACTCGCTTTATGTATTTTGATAGCTTTAACTGCGCAGAAATTTTGAGGAACTTGATAGTGCATAACTGTTGGATAGACAATGTATACATGATATTCAGAGGGAGTACATCGTGGTGATGTTCCTGGAAACAGAGTTGGCATTTTCTATATCACACTTCTTTTTCATTTATGATATCATGTGCTTTACTTGAAACAGACAGACATCGTATCTAAATTTTGTACTGCAAATTCGGTGATGCACTCATGTGAAAATTTGTGATTGAATGCCACAAAGTACTCCAGGGATGGTTCTATTTTTTTGTAAAGTAGTAAATAAGCAAATTTTATTGTTCACAAAGTCTATATGGAAGACTTAATAGCGGGCACTAGAGTATGACGAGAGCAAAATCAGAGTTATCCTAAAATTATCTTCACTTTGAAGTGGTGCTGAAATTCTGCAGAAATTTTTTTGTTGGGCTATTGATAGAAATTGTTGTCTCTGAATGTGTAAGGTAACTTCGGTTATCATTTCTACTGCATATGCTCCATTGAAATGTGGAGTTCCCAGGCAGCTCATTTCATTCTTAGTTGTTAACTTAACAATGATTTCTTGTTGGGGTATGTAGATCGATTGGGCATTGGTAAACACAAATTTGAGAGAAAAACAACCTCTATTACTCACAAGAATAGATTACACGAGTATTTACAAAACTCATAAAAAAAACTCTCAAAACTTACAAACGATGATCACTCTCTAGGATCACTCTTGTTCTCACTCTTCTTGGTGATGAACACTCTAATTTTTGTGTTGATTTACAATGAAGGCAAACACCTCTATTTATAGCAAAAATGGTGAGGGTTTTTTGTGGAAATTCATGGGTGAATAAGGAAGCTTCTCATGGAGGCTATGGTTTGGCTTGTTCAACTATTGTGGGCTGCCCGTGTGAATAAGGAAGCTTCCCATGGAGGATATGGTTGGCTTGTTCAACCATTGTGGGCTGCCCGTGTGAATAAGGAAGCTTCCCATGGAAGCTATAGTTGGCTTGTTCAAAGTTTGCTAGTTTGAACATTTAGAAGTACGGCTAGAAGTCATCAATTCTCCCCCTCCAGCCATATCTGAAATAAACATCCCGGCTATGTCTCTGCATAACTCTAGCTTTTCTCGAGTCACTACTTTTGTTAACATATCATCTGGATTCTCCTTCGTATGGATCTTCACTAGTCTCAACAGTTGTTGATCCATCACCTCGCGTATCCAATGATAGCGAATATCAATATGTTTTGTACAGGAATGGTACATGGAGTTCTTGCTCAAATCCAAAGCACTCTGACTGTCACGATGTACCTTGTACTCCTTTTGTTTGATTCCAAACTCTTGGAGATAACGCTTTAGCCACAACATCTCTTTTCCAGCTTCAGCGGCAGCAAAGTATTCTGCTTCGGTTGTGGATAAAACAACACACTTTTGTAGCCTAGACTGCCATGAAACAGCTCCCCCTGCAAAAGTGTAAATGAATCCTGAAGTAGATTTTCTACTATCAAGATCTAACGGCCATATCTGCATCTGTATAGCCTTCCAAGATTGGATCAGCTCCCCTGTAACAAAGACATAATTTCATTGTACCCTTAAGATACCTAAGAATCCACTTTACTGCCTCCCAATGCTCTTTCCCGGGGTTGGAGAGAAAATGACTCACCGTTCCCACTGCATGAGCAATATCGGGCCTCGTACACACCATAGCATACATCAAACTTCCAACTGCTGAAGAATATGGTACTGACGACATCTCCCCAATCTCTTCCTTGGATGAGGGATATGAACTCTTGCTCAGCTTGAAATGGTTGGCTAATGGAATGCTAACTGGTTTGGCATTGTTCATATTGAACCGTGCAAGCACTCGTTCAATATACTTCTCCTGAGATAGCCGTAACCTTCGGTTCTTCCTGTCTCGGGTGATCTGCATTCCCAACATTTGTTGAGCCGGTCCTAAGTCTTTCATGTCAAAAGACTTAGAGAGTTCCTTCTTCAGCTGGTTGATCTTCGTTGCGTCTTTCCCCATGATCAGAATATCGTCTACATATAGTAGAAGAGCAACAAAATTCCCGTCTGAAAATTTCTGAATGTAAACACATTCATCTGCGGCAGTTTTCTTGTACCCTTAACTCACCATGCACGAGTCAAACTTATTGTACCACTGTCTTGGTGCCTGCTTCAAACCGTACAAACTCTTCTTCAGCTTGCACACGAGGTTATCTCCTGAAACCTCAAAACCTTCGGGTTGCTGCATATAGATTTCTTCTTTTAAATCTCCATGAAGAAACGCTGTCTTCTGTTCAAGCTCCAAGTTCATACTTGCGACCAATCCAAGTATGGCTCTGATTGAAGTCATCTTGACTACGGGTGAAAAAATCTCATCAAAGTCGATTCCCTTCTTATGCTGGAACCCTTTGACTACCAACCGTGCTTTGTATTTCACCACTTTTCCATTGTCATCTTTCTTCAGCTTGAACACCCATTTATTTTTCAGTGCCTTCTTCCCTTTTGGAAGTTCTACGATCTCATAAGTATGATTTTTCTGCAGAGATTCCATCTCGTCGTGCATTGCGAGCAACCACTGTTCTTTGTCCATATGAGATACTGTTTCATGGAAACTCTCTGGTTCTCCATCTTCAATGAGTAGAAGATATTCGGATTCTGTATATCTTCTCGATGGAATCCGACCTCATTCAGATCTACGAACTTATGGAATATGAGGAGATCCACCATCATCTGAGTCTTGTGATGGTTCTGGAACATCTGGCAAAGCGGGTTGTGGCTCCCCCTGCTCAACACCGTATTCTTCCTCATTGTCTTCTACTTCTGGAATATCTTCTGGCACTGTATCTTCATTTCTCATGAATGATTTTGCTGTTGCCTCTGGCACCTGAGGAGCAACATTTGGCTTCTGAGATATTGTGGGCTTTTCAATATCTTCTATTGTCTGGTTTTCATGAAACAATACATCCCTACTTCTGATCACCTTTTTCTCATTTGGATCCCATAATCTGTATCCAAATTCTTCATCTCTATAGCCTATGAATATGCATGGAGAGGTCCTTGCATCTAGCTTCAGCCTGAGCTCATTGGATACGTGTGCATACGCCAAACATCCAAATATTCTCAAGTGAGAATATGATGGATCCTTTCCAGACCAAAGTTTCTCCGGAACTTCAAAATTCAATGGTACTAATGGAGATCGGTTGATCAAGTAACATGCGGCTCTGAATGCTTCTCCCCAGAATGGCTTTGGCAGCTTAGTCATACTGAGCATGCTCCGAACACGTTCCATGATTGTTCGGTTCATTCTTTCAGCTACACCGTTGTGTTGAAGGGTGCGTGGGACCGTCTTCTCATGTCGAATGCCATATGATCTGCAATAGGCATTGAACTGCCTGGAAGAGTATTCACCTCCATTGTCGGATCGAAGACACTTAAACTTCTTTCATATCTCACGTTCTACCATGACATGGAACAGTTTGAAGTAATCGAACACCTGGTCCTTCGTCCGTAAGAAATACACCTACACCTTTGGAGAAGCATCATCAATGAACGTTAGAAAGTATCGATTGCCGCCGAGTGATTCAACCTCTAAGGGACCGCAAACATCAGAGTGTACCAGACTGAGTAACTCTGATCTTCTCGTTGAAGAGGAATTAAACGAGACTCTATGCTGCTTACCAAACAGACAATGATTGCAAGGATTTAGTACAGCATCCTTGTCCACAGTGATAAACTCCTTTTTTATTAGGGTAGACAACCCTTTCTCACTCATGTGGCCGAGTATCTGGTGCCATAAATTTTGAGAAGCCTCCTTTTCTGCAACGTTGAGGCTGTCTGTGCATATCTTCACATGAATCTTGTATAGCGTGCCACAAATATGTACTCGGGCGACTGTCATATCGCCTCTTGATAACTTTCATGTGCCTTTACTGAAGTGACTATCATAGCCCTGTTTGTCAAGAGCTATTCCTGACAATAGATTTAGCCGAAGATCTGGCACATGGCGGACATCCTTCAAAGTGATTGTGCTCCCGGAACTTGTCTTTATCTGGACATCACCAATTCCGACAATATCAGTGGAACTGGAATTTCCCATTTTCACAGCTCCAAAGTCACCGGCTTTGTATGTTGTGAAGTATTCCTTGTATAGAGTCACGTGGTAAGATGCTGCAGTATCTACCACCCATTTCGTGTCTTCTCGTGAGACGTGAAGGCATGTTCATCTTGGGTTGAACAATAAGCTACATCACCAGAGATAGTAACAACGCTTCTCCACCCTTGTTCTTCGGCTGCGAACTGTTGTGGCCTTGCTCCTCTTTCCATTTGTAGCACTTCTTCTTCATATGTCCCTCTATTCCACAATGATGGCACTTATATGTTGGTTTTCTTCCATCAGTGGACCTGCCCCTGCTCTTGCTTCTGCCTCTCCATTTGCTTTTGCTACTCTTTTGTTGCCTCCCCCGGTTCTCTATGACAAAGGCATGGGTCTGATCTGTGCCCATCTCCTTTCTCCTTGCCTCTTCACTGAATAGGGCATCCTTGACCATTGACATGGTAAGTTTTCCATTAGGGGCTGAGTTGCTGAGTGATACGACCAGCGTTTCCCAACTATCGGGAAGGGAACTGAGTAGTAACAACGCCTGAACTTCATCGCTAAGTGGCATCTCTACAGACGACAACTGGTTGACCAGGTTTTTGAACTCACTGGTATGCTCGGCAACTGAAGTTTCATTTTTTAGCTTCATGTTGACTAAGCGCCTCATCAATAGGGCCTTATTCCGAGCGGTCTTTGTCTGGTACATGTCTTCCAACGTCTTCCAGAGGGTATATGCGTATGTTTCTTGTGCAACATGGTGGAAGACACTATGATCAATCTATTTACGGATTTTACCAATAGTTTTTCGATTTGATTTCTTCCACTTTAACTCCTTGGCGGGATCAAGATTTTTACCCATCAGTTCTATGGGATCAAACAAATCTTTACAGCTTAGGAGATCTTCCATCCGAGGTCTCCACAGCGTGTAATTTGTGGCAGTAAGCGTAATCATGGGTCCGAAAGATGATGTTGACTCTTCTGTGGACGTTATCATCTCAGAAAATAATTTTTCAACACGATCGGGGTTGAATCATTAAACACGGAGTTCACCGTTGCGTCCGGAATGGTCGAAAATGGTGGAATTGACACTTCGTGGCTGAAATTTCACTATAGGGGCAAAATTGTAATTTTGAAAGTTGAGGGACCAATCTGCAATTTCAGAGAGTTGACTGGTTCGCTACAGTTGACCGGTCGTCTTCTCCGGTGAAATTTCCGGCGACGGTTGTCTTCTCCAGCGAGTTCCCGGCGAACCTCCGGCAAAGTTGACCAAACTTTGACCGCTATTTCTTGGCTCGTTTGAACTTCGATTAGGTCGCTGTTTGGTGCGTTGGACCCCGTTCGACGAGACGAATCCAATGGTTCCATCAGAATTTAATTTCGAGCAACGCTCCAAAAAACCAAATTTGGCCCGTCACCTAAAAACTCGACCGACGCCTCTAACCTGCTTTGATACCACTTGTTGGGGTATGTGGATCGATTGGGCGTTGGTAAACACAAATTCGAGAGAAAAACAACATCTATTACTCACAAGAATAGATTACACGAGTATTTACAAAACTCATAAAAAAAAACTCTCAAAACTCACAAACGAGGATCACTCTCTAGGATCACTCTTCTTGGTGATGAACACTCTAAATTTTGTGTTGATTTACAATGAAGGCAAGCACCTCTATTTATAGAAAAAATGGTGAGGATGTTTTGTGAAAATTCGCGTGTGAATAAGGAAGCTTCCCATGGAGACTATGGTTTGGCTTGTTCAACCATTGTGGGCGGCTGCCCGTGTGAATAAGGAAGCTTCCCATGGAGGCTATGGTTGGCTTGTTCAACCATTATGGGCTGCCTGTGTGAATAAGAAAGCTTTCCATGGAGGCTATGGCTGGCTTGTTCAAAGTTTGCTACTTTGAACATCTATAAGTACGGCTGGAAGTCATCATTTCTCCTATAGATGAAAAAAATGCCCCAAGATTTTGAGGTGGCCTTCACTTGTAAAAGTCGCAGTGTGCCATTAAGTTACAATTTGATCTGACCAGTTTAATTTTTTGCTCAAAAGTACTTATATTATATATTGGTTTTAATATATAGTACAATAATAATAATAATATTAATAAGAAAATATTTTTCTATTTCCTATCCTCTGATTATTGTTGTTCTTGTTGAATTTATAGGTGAACCAAATGATCAAGGGGGAGATAAAAGCAGTGAAGACCTTGCCTAAAATATTGGTTGTACAATCTTCTAACAGTCTAAGAATATTTTTATTTTTGAACTATTTTGCAAACTTATATATGCCAATTTTTAGATTATTAAACACTTTTATCATGGTTGTGTATTTTGAAATGCAATTTTGTTGATGAATATATTTTCATTTCATCATTTATATATTAATTTTAGTGTATTATATTATCCTTGCGATAGCTAATAATAATCGAATCGTTAATAGGTCCAAATAGTTGTTGCAGTAAATCCTTATAACTGTTGTAGTAGCTCAATATAATTCGTTGCATCTACTTCTAATAACCGTTTCAATAGATAAAACAAACCATTCCAAAAAATTGCTATAGCAACGGTTCTCAACCGTTGCAAAATACATATATCGGCGGCTCCTGACCGCTGCCATAACTAGCTACTACCATGGCATTAGATCTATTGCATCGGTTTTCTTTCCTTTGGCAATGGAATTTGTGGTGTTGCCATAGGCCTATTTTCTAGTAGTGGCGATTTTGCAAGCAATTTATATGGAATTTGAGTGTGCACTCCTGAAGCTACTTGAACGAGAGAGAAGAACCAGTTCCATTGTGTTTGTCTTATTCCAATTCAATTGTAGTATGTGATTTAAAGTTTTACCTTTCAGCTTTCATAGAAGCATTTGTACTAGCTACTTTGAGTATTCAAGTTATAGGCTAATTTGAAGTTGTCGCAACAGTTGAGGCTGTTTGCTACAAAAAGATTAGAGTTAATCCTTATGTTTATAAAGAGTTTTTATAAATGCTGTTTTGACTCAGTGATTTTAGTGGAAATTTAGAAAAATCCTACTGAGTAATAAGTCGTATTTTTTTTACTTTTTGAGCTAGGGTTTTTCCACGTAAAAATCTATGTGTTCTTTATTTTATGTACTTTCAATTCCGCAAACAGTAGTAGTTAGATCACCGGTTCTTCAAGGTCGAAAATTGGGTATCACACAAATCACCCCCCTCTTATGTTGTATTGACGTTTAGAACATCAAGTTGGATGACTAGTTCCAGTTTTTTTCTTAAGATTGGAAAGCCTATGATAATCTGCAGTTGCAAAGAACTCTTTATTCTCTGTTTTTATCGTCTCTTCTCCGTTTCTGGTTCACAGTCAAAGGATCAGAATGCCGATATTTGGGATGTGCCTGCCAGAAATGATGTTCTCTAAAAATGAATTTTACCATATATAAACCGTTGCAGCTCTTGTAGTTAACCTCTAAAATGTTTCTATAATTATATTCATTAGGGACGACCATTTCATAAAGCAAGTAAAGCAATCGCTTTAGGTCCCATATTTATGGGGGCTTCATTTTTATTACATCTAATAGACTAAGTATAAGTTTTAAAAAAGAATTTGTTAACGTTGGGTGGATATTCGTCGTTTCAATGTTCATGATTCTTACCATGCTCTTAAGTCTTAGGTACAATGGGTGGATATAAGAACTTACTTGGTTAAGTCTATACACACGTTAATGTTGCAGGCTTTAAGTCTAAGTAAAGAGTTTAAGTCAACCAATGCTTTAGATTTTAATTCTCATGTAAGGTTTTTCAAAGAAATTACGAAACACGAACGAGGTAGCGTGGGATTGTTAAAAAGGCCTATTGACTTTATTTCTCATATACGTTTTTGGACGTTTTGGTGGAACCACAAGCATTGTACATTGTGTGTATATAATTATTAATCCAATTTACTTGTGTACGCTCATAGAAAGAAAAGATTTGACTTTCCCTTGATTTAATATAATGGATAATAGAATAGAGAACGGAGGGAGTAAAAATAAAACATAAAAAGAAAGAATATAATGTTAAATGGGATATTATTATTTTTAGTTTGTGCCAAAAATTATTTATAACTGGTAGCCTAAAAAACGTATAAAACTTATATAATTTTTGTATAAAATATATAGAATATATATATATATATATATATATATATATATATATATATATATATATATATATATATATCTATATATATATATATATATATATATATATATATATATCTATATATATATATATAATTTATACAGTTTTCTACTATTACTTTTATCGCGGCTATGCAATGTAATTTTTCCATCTTAAATTCCCAATTGCAAAACCGAGGCGTGATATCGAAACCACGCACATGCAATTGCTTTGTCTTAGCCTGCCCTCCACTCTTTTTCCTACATATTTAGAAAGCAAGATATCCAATTGGAGGACAATAGTTAGGAGGTCAACCGTGATAGAAATTAATTTTCTCTTCGTTAATTTCATATGATCTTTTTTGACGGAACATGAAAGCCGTTAAATTTATACGATTGTATTTTGCAACGTTTAGTATTTTCCTTTTTTTTTTAAAAAAGATAAAGAGTTTGAAAACTTATTGTTAGATTTTGTTGTTTAATAACAAAAGAAGTACAACAACAACAACAATTCATTATGATCCTACAATTGGGGTTTGGGGAGGGTAATATCTACACAGACCTTACCCCTACCCCAAGGGGCAGAGAGGATGTTTCCAGAAGACCCTCGGCTCAAGATAGCAACCAAAGACGATATATTAGTACTATCCATAAACTCATGCTAAAATAACTTAAAGATATATAACATAAAAATACAAAAACGAAATAGCAATAATATAGGAAATACGAAAAGCATGAGAGATGTACTAATATCCAACAGATAAATCCATGCATCAGTAGCTGAGCAGTAGCATCCTAAGATTAACTCCTAACTCGCTAGTCTCACTCTAATGCACTGTAGAAATATCCCCAACTTCCCCCTAAACTACAACGTTAATGCTCGACCTCCATAATTCTCTGTCAAGGGTCATGTCCTCAGTAATCCTAAGACGCGTCATGTCCTGCCTGATCACCTCTCCCCAATACTTCTTAAGTCTTCCTTACCTCTCCTCGTGCCCACCACAGCCAATCGCTCACACCTTCTCACCGGTGCATCCGTGCTCCTCCTCTGAATGTGTCCGAACCATCTGAGTCTTAGTTTCCTCATCTTGTCCATCAAAGTGGCAACCCCCACCTTCTCTCGAATATCTCCATTTCTAATCTTATCCATCCTTGTATGCTCGCACATCCACCTCAACATCCCCATCTCTGCTACTTTCATCTTCTAGATGTATGAATTCTTAACCGGCCAACACTCGGTCCCATACAACATGGTAGGCCTAACACTTCTTAATAACAAAAGAAGTGTGAATGAAAAATGATGGGAAAAGAAATGGAGGGAAGTGAAATTTTGAATGAGTTCATTTCACTAATCACTTTGTCCCTCATTGGTAGAAGGAAATAAAATCTTTATATATATATATAGAGGCTCATCTTTTAGCTCTTAAAAAGCCAAGAAGAAGGCAAGCCTCGCGCCGTTATCGTCGCTCGGCTCCAACTCCTGTCAAAGATTTATTGATTAATCTTTTTGGACAAAATTCCTTTCTAATATTTAATTAATTAAATTAAATTAAATTAAATTAACAAAAATCCAATCCAAAATAACCCACCGGCTTTTTCCAAATTTGGTCAAAGATTGATTGATTAATCTTTTTGGACAAAATTCTTTTCAAATATTTAATTAATAATTACGAAAATTCAATCTAGAATAACTCATGACCCGCTACGCGGTCCGGTTTGGCCTGTTCCAACAGCTATGGCTGTTCTGAAAGGCTACAGGGCTTTTCAGAAGCAATACTAAATTGGCTATAAATGTAGCTTCAAATCCCTATATATTTACTTACACAAATTTTTAACACTCTGCTTCTGCTTCTTTTCTGCACAAAAATTCCAGTGTGTTTTACAGCATTCGAGTGGTTCGCTGTTCATCGGTGTTTTTGATACCAACACTCTGGTGAATTAAATTGTTCTATTCTGAGATGATATATTTCAGAACCTCGGGTACTTGAGAGGAATAATTTTCTTAAGGACATACTGTGTATTCAGTGTGCTCGATTTGTTCCTATAACGTTTCAAAATTTATTTTGAAGTTCAAATGCTGTTTCCAAAATTTTTATTAACTTTCTTTTTCTTTTTTCAGAAAGATTACTGTTTTATTTATCTACAACAATACATATTAATAACACTTACTTCCTTCGGTCCAAAATAAGTAATTTTTTGGCATTTTTCTTGTGGTACAAAATAAGTGATTTTTTTGGATTTTAAGAGTGAATTAATTATTTTTTTCCTACATTGTCCTTAGAATAAATAGTGTTGGAATATGTATTAGGAGTGTTTATGTGAGATTAAAGGTTAATATGGCCAATTCTATTGTTAATTAATACTAAAAGGTGAATTTTTTAATCCGTGTGAAAACATCCAAAAATTACTTATTTTAAATCGGAAGGAGTATTATCTAGAACACGTCATAACATTTGTCTGATTATATGTATAATTTTTGAAACTTGTGTTATTAAAAATATCATAATGTTTTCGAGGCTGTATAAATTTGTCATTAAGGGTAAACAAAGGTTTTTTACTTATATTGTTTCAAAAGAGGATTGCTCAGGTGAGCTTTTTCCATCACAAAATGGAGCAAAGTGAAGAACTAATGGGAAGTTGTAAAAAAAATTGAAGGGATTTGTTGGGTTTAAGAGCGTAGCGGAAATGTATGTGAATCGAGAAAATAAATAGAGAATGTAAGATAAGCAATAAGCTAGAAGAAACACAAGAGCAATGAAAAATAATTCCACTATGTTTAAATATGAGAGTACAAAAGTGGAGTATTAGAAGAATAGTGGATTATATTACAAGGAGGAAGTTTTAAATATATTAAATTTATGAGGTGAAAGGCTTTTAGGTGTAGTGGAGGTATAAGACTTTGTAGTGCATATAGCTTATATTGATTGTCCTTCAAATGATGACCACACCATCATATATTTATAGTAGCTCCAAGGTCGGTGAAGGAAAGAAAAATCAGCAAGATTTTTCAATGGAACTTTCTACCAAATTCCTTGACTAGATATTAGTGGAATTCTCTAGATATTAGTGGAATTCTCTAGCAAATTTTGTATAATGCTCCCTTAATGGGCTTGTTTAGAATTTGGGCCAACTTTAACAATCTCCACCTTGGAACAAATTCGTAGGAGCCATAAAAAGATCTAAGAATGAATTCCCACTAAATCCAAGCAGCGATTGAACTTAGTGGAAGGTAGTGGCTTGGTGAGCATGTCTGCTGGATTTTCTGAAGTATGAACCTTATTAACCACAATTTCACCTTGAGCAATAGTATCTCTGACATAATGATATTTGACGGAGATATGTTTAGTCTTGAAGTGGTAAGCATCATTCTTGGTGAGAAAGATAGCACTTTGGCTATCAGAGTATACCACTGTGACTCCTTGTGATATGCCAAGATCCATAACAAGACCTCGCAACCATGTAGCCTCCTTTATACCTTCAGCTGCTGCGACATACTCAGCCTCAGTAGTGGGAAAGAGCAGCTATCGGTTGCAATTGGGTCTTCCAACTTATTGCTCCCGAACAAAGAGTGAAGATATAACCGGAGAGAGACCTTCGACGGTCAAGATCACCACCATAGTCAGAGTCAACGAATCCAACAACATCAGTAGAAGTTGTTAAGTTCTTATCAAAGACCAACCCCAGATCTGTAGTACCTTTAAGGTAACGGAATATCCATTTAACAGCATTCCAATGCTCCTTTCCAGGGTTGTGCATATACTTGCTTACCATGCTCACTGCATATGCTAGGTCAGGTCTAGTACAGACCATAGCATACATAAGACTTCCGACAGCACTAGCATATGGAATTCTTGACATTTTTTCAAGTTCCTCCTCCGTTTGTGGACAAGATGCAGATGATAGCTTAAAATGAGCAGCAAGAGGAGTAGAAACAGACTTACAGTTACTCATGCCGAACTTATCAAGAACTTTTTGAAGATATTTCTTCTGAGATAGAAATAATTTCCCAGCTTGTCGATCTCGATGAATCTCCATTCCGAGAATTTTTCTTGCTGCGCCAAGATCCTTCATCTCGAACTCCTTGTTAAGCTGAGTCTTCAGGTTGTCAATTAATGATTTATCTCGCGATGCTATAAGCATATCATCCACATATAGAAGCAAATAGATATAGACTCCTTCATACTGTCGGAAGTAGACGCAATGATCATACTGACTGCGTATGTAGCCTTGTTTGATCATGAATGAGTCAAATCTTTTGTACCATTGCCTGGGAGCTTGTTTTAGACCATATAAGGATTTTTTTAAGCGACATACTAGATTTTCTTTTCCAGGAACGACGAATCCTTCAGGTTGCCTCATATAGATCTCTTCTTTAAGATCACCATGTAGAAATGCAGTTTTTACATCGAGTTGTTCTAACTCCATGTCAAACATAGCAACCATTGCAAGAAGGACTCGAATAGAGGTATGACGAACAACAGGAGAGAAGATCTCATTAAAATCGATACCTTCTTTTTGATGGCATCCCTTGACAACTAGGCGTGCCTTCTATCTTGCAGGTTCAACTCCTGGAATGCCTTCTTTCTGCTTGTAAATCCACTTGCAGGTGATTGTTTTTCGGTCTTTAGGCAGCTCGACCAGATCCCATGTGCCATTCTTATGAAGACTTTCGATTTCTTCATTCATTGCCACAAGCCATTTAGAGGAATCAGGACCAGAGATGGCTTCTGAATAAGAGGATGGCTCCACTCCTACTGCAGTTTCTCCACCAACTGAGAGTGCATAAGCAAGCACATATTCATCTTCAGAATATTTTGATGACCTTACAATAGGCCTTTTTGAACGATCCCTGATCAGATTGTAATCTGATTGTTGATGAGGGCTTTGTGACTGGCTTGATTCAGTTGTAATTGGAGAACTGTCATCATGATCTTGATCATTATGGCTAGAATGAGGACTTGAGGAAGCATCATTTTCAGCCGTAGGAGACTGGCTACTAATTTCCAACTCCACCTTCTTACTAACATCATCTTGGTTATCTATGTTAGGAGATGAAATAGAAGACTCCAAACCAGAGGATTTGATAGTAGCATTTTCATTGAAAGTAACATCTCGAGTAAGAATCACTTTCTTAGACTCGAGACACCATAATCTATAACCTTTAGATTCGGAGGAATATCTAATGAAAATGCATTTAACAGCTCTAGGAGCTAATTTGCCATCATTAATATGAGCATAAGCGATACAACCAAAAACTTTAAGGAAAGAGTAGTCAACGGTTGTACCTGACCATACTTCCTCCGGGATTTTGAAGTCAATAGAGGAGTGTGGAGAACGGTTGACAATATATGCGGCTGTAGATATAGCTTCCGTCCATAGATAGCGGTGACTCCATAATCCAGCATTGGAGATCATACACCGAGCTCTCTTAAGAAGAGTTCGGTTCATACGTTCTGCTACGCCATTCTGCTGAGGCTTACGAGGTAATGTCTTGTGTCTAGCAATGCCAGCTTTTGCACAGAACTCTTCAAATTCTCCATCACAAAACTCCATGCCACGATCAGTCCTGAGCTTTTTGATTTTTCTCCCAGTCTGGTTCTCTACAAGAGCTTTCCACTTCTTGAAATTAGGAAAAGCCTCATATTTATGCCTTAAGAAGTAAATCCAGACTTTACGAGAGAAATCATCAATAATAGACATGAAGTAGCGTTTTCCAGAATAAGACGCGACCTTAGAAGGTCCCCATAAATCAGAGTGGACATAGTCAAGAATACCCTTAGTTCTGTGAGTAGCAGTAGAGAAACTTACTTTCTTTTGTTTCCCGTAGACACAGTGCTCACAAAATTCTAGCTTACCCATGCTGGGTGAGCCGAGAAGTCCACGTTTACTTAGGATGTTCATGCCTTTCTCGCTCATATGGCCGAGGCGTTTATGCCACAAATGAGTAAGATTAGAATCAGGAAGTGAGGATGAAATGGCTGTAGAGCCTGTCACTGTATGTCCTTGCAAGACATATAGACTACCACTCCTAGTGGCTTTCATGATAACTAGGGCACCTTTAGTGACTTTCAGAACTCCACCATCAGCTGAGAATCTATAACCAAGAGACTCAAGAGTACCCAGTGAGATTAGATTGCGTTTTAAATCAGGAATATGGCGAACCTTAGTTAAAGACCTGACAACGCCATCATGAGTCTTGATTTTGATTGAACCTATGCCAATTGCCTTACAGGAAACGTCGTTTCCCATTAAGACAGTACCACAATCAACAGGTTCATATGTGGTAAACCAATCCCTATGAGGACACATATGATAGGTGCAGCCAGAATCAAGTATCCATTCATTAAAGCTCCTTTTTTCAGAGGTTACAAGTAACACTGAGTCACCTTCCGAGTCAGTTTCAATGAAACTAGCTTCAGCGGTTTTTTGGGGCTGTATAGATTTATCTTCTTTTTCCTTCTTATTTTTTAATTTGAAGCATTCAGAAATATCGTGCCCTAGTTTCTTACAATAGCGACAAGTAACATTAGGTTTACGTCCCCTAGATTTAGATCGAAATTTCTTTTTATGTGCATTTCCTCTTTCATGAGATCTCCCTCTTACATTTAATCCTTCAGCTTTATCTTCATTATTCACTTCAAGGTCAAATTTTTCTTTTGAGAGTAAGTGTGATTTTACATCCTCAAAAGAAATAGAATCACTAGAACCATATAACATAATTTCCTTGAAGTGTTTGTAAGAGGGAGGTAGAGAGACAATTAATAATACAGCCTTATCCTCATCATCAATTTTAACATCCAAATTCTCAAGATCAATGATGATAGAATTGAATTCATTAAGATGAGATTGGATGGACGTACCTTCGGCCATACGAATTGTATATATCCTCTCTTTGAGACGAAGTTTATTAGCGAGACTTTTAGTCATATAAAGAGACTCGAGCTTTATCCATAAGGCAGCCGTAGTCGTCTCGTGTACCACCTCGCGTAACACCTCCTTAGTTAAGCATAGTTGGATTGCCGACATGGCTTTCTCATCCAACTCTTGCCATTGCTCGTCAGTCATCGTTGAAGGTTTTGTACCAAGAGCCTTTTTTAATCCATTCTGAACAAGAACGGCTTGCATCTGGATTTTCCAGATGCTAAAGCTTATCTTACCATCAAATTTCTCGATATCGAACTTTGTAACGGTCGACATTATAAACCTTCAGCTCTGATACCACTTGTTGGGTTTAAGAGCGTAGCGGAAATGTATGTGAATCGAGAAAATAAATAGAGAATGTAAGATAAGCAATAAGCTAGAAGAAACACACGAGCAATGAAAAATAATTCCACTATGTTTAAATATGAGAGTACAAAAGTGGAGTATTAGAAGAATAGTGGATTATATTACAAGGAGGAAGTTTTAAATATATTAAATTTATGAGGTGAAAGGCTTTTAGGTGTAGTGGAGGTATAAGACTTTGTAGTGCATATAGCTTATATTGATTGTCCTTCAAATGATGACCACACCATCATATATTTATAGTAGCTCCAAGGTCGGTGAAGGAAAGAAAAATCAGCAAGATTTTTCAATGGAACTTTCTACCAAATTCCTTGACTAGATATTAGTGGAATTCTCTAGATATTAGTGGGGAATTCTCTAGCAAATTTTGTATAATGCTCCCTTAATGGGCTTGTTTAGAATTTGGGCCAACTTTAACAGGATTATTTCTGTAGAACAAACTAAAAAAAAAGCAACATCACATTTATTAGGACGGATGGAGTATGAATTGTTGTTTCTGTATATATGGTTTTCTAGATAACTATTTTTTATGTGAAGGTAGTAGGCACATTATACAGGAATTCTTGTTTTCCACTTACGGATTGTATCATTCAACTTTTAAATTTTAGGATTTTAAAGTATTTTTAAGAAAAGAAAATAATATTTCAATACTAATTTTGTAAATTTATAAATTGTAAAAATTTAAAGATTCATGTAAGCCCCAATTTTCTGGATTTAGTGCTCGCCCCGTTCCAGATAAACACCTTTTCCTTGCACCCATGGGCAGAGCCACTGTAGCGGAAGGCGGTTCTTCCAATAAGCAAAGCAAATTGTGCAATAAAATCAAATTAGTGTAGTAGACTTTTGGAAGGCCCGCAGCTTACCACCGAACGGCGTATTATTCGTCCTTCAGTCGTAAATTCCACTCTAGCTACTACGAGAGTAGTGCCACTTGACTACTTGAGCGACCTCCATACTTGAGCTACAATCTGATCAGAAGAAAATGTGGAAGGCTTTTGGACTGACGATGATTTATAGCATTTTGTGGTCAGTACAGCGGCTTTTGTGGATGATAATACTACTGCTATTTACATGTATCTTCCCGGCGTTGCTCCTCGCGATTTTCAAACTGTAAACAATTCTCCTCTCTCTCTGCTCTTAGCATTTTAAATTTAGTAGATAAATATTCTCACTTCTTCTTCGTGGAGACAAATATCATATTACTCCTACCTTCTATTTCCTTACTAGTCCGTTCACGAGACATTTCGTTATTTTCTTAATAAGAAGCTTTTATAGTTATACTAATTTTACTACATATATAAAATAAGAGATTATATTTTAAAGATGTTATAGCCACAAAAATATTACGGACACTATTTGCACCTTTGATAAGTGGGATTCGTCAAATTTGTCATGGTTAACACCACAAATTTTATTTTTTTCTCTTTTTAAACTCGTGTCGAGTCAAACTATGTCAAGCAAAATTAGTGGAACCAATGGAGTAATAAATATAAAGATGATAGCCACATATTATCTTGTGAGATATTTGTCTTGATTTCATTACCGTATTTGGTTTCCTTATTCTTTGAAGTAAGGACAACATATTTACCATAACTGATTTTTCCTTTTATGAAAATAAAATATAATTCTTCCATATTTCGCTAGTTCTTTCTTTTGGATGAAAATGTTTTGTACTTCTATAAATTGAGTATATTTCCTTCTCATTTAGTAGCATTCACAATGTTGTCATAAGGGGTTTGAGGATTTTGTTTAGGGGGAGAACTTGTGAGACAAATGTTCGCCTACCACTTGTGTTTGCCTATTTGTTATGTTGTTCTCTCGATATTTTGTACTCTCTTTTATACAGTGGATTGCTCGTACTAAATAATTGTTTGTTTGTGATTAGGAAAATGAAGGTATAATGTATACAAGAAATTTGTTTTGGGGGATAATGACTGAGAAAAGCTTTGGTTTTTATTGTTTTTTCTGTCACTTTTCTTCAGAGGCATTATCAATTAAGTGAAAAAGTTTTCTCACCTAATCAAATGATAATTCCTGAGGATTCATGTCATTATTTTTTTTTGGCCTTTGTTTATGGCTTGTTCATTACAAAAAACATTTAGTAAACTTGGAAATATGCTTCCTAGACATTCTGGTTTAGTAACTTTATCGATACATCAAGGCAGTAGCAGAATAAAAGCTTCGACAGTAATTACCAAAAACAAAAAGCTTCGACAGTCGTGGTCATAGCCACTAATTTAGGTTTTGTATGGGGTCAAATTTGGCCCCAACGTCCCCATGGTTAAACGGGCAAGCCCTAGGAGTAGACGTCGACCAAAGCTAGGGCACGGTCTGGACGTGAAAATGAAAGTGACATCGTTTAGAGCTTAACTTTTTTACTGAGTGGAAGCCACCAACTTTTGCACCTTTTTAATTATTTTGAAGGTCTCCTACTATATAAAGGAGACATTCACATTGTAATAGGCATCATCATTATCGTCGAATAATATAACTTCTCTCTCTATCTCTATCTCTTTCTCTGTCTCCAACTATTGCTTCTCTCTTAAGCTAACTTAATCTTTGAGATCTAAAACGACAATATCCTCTATCTAATCTCTAGGACGAATTATATTTGATTATGATTTACCCTTAATTATCTTTCGATTGTTTTCTAAAGCTTACAAAGCATATCAACAACTTTTGAGCTAAACAGGTTTCATTGAACAATATATACGTAGTTTGGAAAATCTTTAAAATATTTTAGTTATACCGAGAATGCACATATTGTCACAAAGATGCAGTGGATGCAGTGTTGTTTGCGCCAATTGACTTAAAATCTAGGATCCTCTCTGTATAGACGATAGTTTGATAATAGTAATACTATTTTACATTAAGGTGTTTTTTCATTTGAAATGGTTCTGCTTGTGAATAAACCTACCAACTTCTTCACAGGGTGATTCTCTTCATGTTAAAGTAAACAAGCTTTCATCCACGAATACACAGCTGCCATACGATTATTACTTCCTGGGCTATTGTAAACCTCCAAAAGTTTCCAACAGTGCAGAGAATTTGGGAGAAGTTCTTCGAGGTGACCGCATTGAGAATTCTATCTATACTGTGAGTGTCTTTTAGCTATCCATTACTAAAGAAAATTATGGTATGGTTTGAATGTATGTTAGTTCTGAGCTAATTTAAAAAAGTTGTCCAGTTCAAGATGAGAGAGACAGAGTCCATATGGCTCAACCAGTTATACTACATATTGGAATTTCTCTTCATTGTCTTTACCATACTTTTAGTCACTTGCGCGGACATAACCATTGTACTAGCCTACTTCCAATTATGCTCTGAGGACTATCGCTGGTGGTGGCGAGCCTATTAGACTTCCGCCTCATCTGCATTGTACCTATTCTTGTATTCCATCTACTATTTCAGTGCCAAGTTGGAAATCTCAAAGCTGGTCTCAGGTATTCTCTACTTTGGTTATATGCTGATTGGGGCTTTTCTACTCACCGGGACTATTGCCTTCTTGGCATGCTTATGGTTTCTTCGGAACATATATTCTGCTGTTAACATTAATTGATCACTGCCAACAATTAACTCTTGTCAATCCCACGTCTGTAAAGATTGAATTATTACAGACCCCAAAATGTTTGGAATAGAGAGCTCTTTTCTTTCCCCTCGGGAGCTATAAACACCGGGAAATCTTATTGTAGCTTTTCCATTGCGCCATTTTGATATCACACAGTCATATTCTGGTTTTTTTTTTTTGTACTAATTAAATTGCTTAATTTCACCAACTTTACTTGTTGAAAAGGAGTTATAGATTAGGTAAAAACCGAACGAATATAAATTCAGGAGATTGAACTCAATACTTGTTTATATGACTAAAAAGGTTGCAATTTTATATAATGGGAGAAAATGAATCAGAAGATCAAATTGAGTGCTTCATACAGATCTTGAAAAGCTTAACTGAATGGGTGCCGTAACAAACTATTCTTTCCACTACTCCGACTTTTAACTGAATAATATGAAGAAGCCAAAAGAGAATAAATAAATAAAGCTACAGGTACTATGAATAAAAATGAAAATTTTAACACCTGATTATAGAAATCTTTAGTTGAAGTTCCTCCTATCATCGACTTATTCATTGGTGTGCATGAGCAATTTACCACGGTACATTACACTCACTAGAGATTTTAGAGATCACAAGTTAACACCGGGCCTACTCGATTTTGCTATTTGATCGAGATCGGGGAGTTGCATCAAAGATCGGCCTCGTAGTGGATCAGACCAAAGCACGAGGATAATGTACCGAGTTCGAGAATCAAGGTGCATGTCGCGATCGAGGCCAATAGCGATCGAGACTAAATGGGGCAGACTTTGAGCAAAACGCAATAACATAAAAGCGAGTTATCCGTAACTAGTCGAAAATCATGGCGGAAATCTCGAAATAGATCAAATCAAGGGCGGTTGTTTAGGCTAATCATGTGATTTACTTCTCTAATTAGAATTGTACCATAGATATGATTCCTCTATTATATAAAGAGTGTTCTAATCGTTTTTAAGCACCTTACATTTATGCATATCAAAACAATACGATACATTCTGTCTAGCTTATATCCTTGTTCATCAGTTTGCTTATTTCTTAACTATTTGGGTACCGACCAGTTCGAAGGCACTCAAGTTTGAGGGCTGAATTATGTTTCAGCACTGGTTTGCTTTATCTCATTGTTAATTTCTATTGTTGATCTTCATATTCATCAATTGGTATTAGGTGAAATCACGTGTCCTTAGAACCACATTATAAGTTTAATTGTTATCCAATTTTTAGGGTAAACAGTTTGGCACCCATCGTGGGGCTAAGGATAATAATGATTGCCTGATATTAATTCTCGTAGCATACACTGCTTTATGCTTTTTCTCGTGAGTGCCTTTGATTTCACGAATCTACATGTCAAACTCTCAAATATCACCCACTCATACGAATAATCGCCTTGGTCTCCATAGCATGAACGAAAACGTTGTCGCCCCGTGAAATGAAGTTCCTCCAGTCAACCCTGATGGATCGCAAATTGTAAACCCAGTCGATGTTAGCTCCCGCATTTCCATTAATGGGAATTTGAGTGTCAACCCCGAGAATAGTATCCGTAGGGATGCTCGAGCTGCCGATCAAAGCACATAGAGCGGTGAAGAAGGCGGAATTAGCCTTCGAGTGATATTCGAGATGTTGCAAACTCAACAAGTTGCGATAACAAAACTCCAAAATCATAATCGAGCACTAAGCAGAATTGAGCTCGAAGCATCACAAGAAGTAATTAATTGAGCTGAACCTGTACTGGAGAGACCAATTATCAATGAATCGGGGACTGACCCCACCATTATAAAAATGCTCGAGGATCTTACTAAATGCATTGAATCAGGTGAAAAGAAAACTAAGACTAATGACAAAAAGGTAGAAACGACAACTCTCGGGTTGACCAAATATCGGGGGTAGCGCCTATTCTAAAGGGTTTGGATTGGAGAAAGTTTGTGCAGAAGCCTTTCCCTCCAAATGCATCTTTGAAGCCCGTCCTGAAGAAATTCCATATGCAAAAATTCCCAAATACAATGGGACCACCGACCCTAATTAGCATGTCACTTCTTATACATGCATAATAAAGGAGAACGATTTAGAAGATTGAATCTGTTCTATTGAAACAATTTGGTGAAACCTTATCGAAGGGGGAAATAATATGGCACACAATTTTCTACCCAATTCCATCTATTCCTTCGTCATGCTTGTATATAACTTCGTAAGGCACACACCGGAGCAATAAAGGTTGTGACTACGAAGTCGGACCTCTTCAAAGTGAGACAAAAGGACAATGAAGTGCTCAGGTAATTCGTATCTCGGTTCCAGATAGAATGCATAGACCTATCCCCAGTCATAGATGATTGGGATGTTCAAGCCTTCACTCAAGGTTTTAACAAACGAAAGTCGATAGCGCCATGACAACTAAAGCAAAACTTAACTGAATATCGAGCTGTGACATGGGCCGATATACATAATCGATACCAGTCAAAGATTAGGGTCGAGGATAATCAATTGGGAACTCCTTCCGGTTCCATTTATTCTAACAGGCTCGTCGGCAGAATTCAAAGGGACATCGACAGAGAACCCCGATCGAACAGAGATCGGTACCAACCATACAGCGGAGATGGAGGGTTGAGTGAGTGGAATGAGCTGATGGTGGGTCTTGGCTGCAGGGGGGTTGGGGAGATTTTGAGAGAACAAGAGTTGTTTTGTGATGGGAGTGTTTTGGGGAGGGTTTCCGATAGGAGTGTATTAGAAGGGGGGGGGGTGTTTTAGTCTTTAAGGTATACATAAAACAAAAGAAAAGAAAGAAAAACAAAAAAATGAAAAGTTAAAAAAACCCTCGGAATTTTCATGCCACTAGCGCGCCCAGGTGCGCGTGCATGCATATTTAGCGCGGCCGACACAGAGAGTTTGAGCCACTAGCGTGCCCAGGTGCGCGGTCACTAGGGGTGGAAATTTGAGCCCAAACCCATTTAACCCGCCCAACTAATCCAAAGATTAATGGGTTGGGCTACAAAATTTTAGCTCATGGGTCAATTTGGGTTGAACCCAAGTTAACCCATTGTTTTTTATAGCCCATTACGACACATTTAACAGCCCAAATACAACCCATGAAACTCATCAACAACAAGATATCTTAACCCAACTTATCTTGAAATTACTTAGTTATCTGAGTGTTTTTTTGTATTTTTAATTTTCTATTCTTTTGTTTTTCTACACCACACACCCACTCCCCCTACCCCTACCCCCTCCCCCCAAAAAAGTTTACTTTTTCTTTTTGTATTTTCAATTTTCAATTTTTTATTTTTATGCACCCCCACCCTACCCCACCCCCACCCCACCCGCAGAAACCCCCTCAAACTTTTTTTTTATATAGTTTTTTTGTCTTTTTAATTTTCTGCTTTTTTATTTTTATGCACCACCCACCCTACCCCACACCACCCCCACCCACACCCCACCCCCACCTGACCCCACCCTACTCTCATCCCCCTATCCATAAAATATTTGTCGATTTACATATTTTAAGATAAATATTTTTTTATGCAAGATTAGCAGGGTTCTAAAATATGGATCAAGTTGGGTGAGTTGGGTTATGACCCATCTGTCTTTATTTTTATGCACCACCCACCCTACCCCACCCTACCCCACCCCACTCCACCCTACCATCACCCCACCCCTACTCTCATCCCCCTATCTATAAAATATGGGTCAGGTTGGGCGAGTTGAGTTATGACCCATTGTTTAGCCCATCTTGACCCAACCCATCTTAGCCCAAATACATTTTGGGCCGGATTGGGCAATAACCCATTTATTACCTAACCATCTTGACCCGCTCAAATTCAACCCAATCCGCCCATTTGCCACCCCTAGCGGTCACGCCAGTAGCACGTCCTGAAGCGCGCTCGCACATAATTTAGCGGGCCAATGCAGAAAGTTTTCAATTTAGCGCCCAGGTGCGCGGGCGCGGTACCTGGGCAATTTGTTTCTCAATTTTCACCTGTTCTTACCTCGCTCAATGGCCTTAGCATCCGCCCTCTGTCACTTGCAATGGTTAGCTTCTCCTAAAACACAAAATTAACAATACGACTATTGTTGGGTTACCTCCCAACCAGTGCCTTATTTAACAACACGGCACGACGATTACAACAATTCAATGGGTTGTCTCCCATCCAGCGCCTGATTTAACATCGCGGCACGACTCAACATGTTCTCAGGCATCCTTCAAGTCCACCGAGGTCTTGTGATGTGCAAATTCACCACCCCAGTAATGTTTTATCCTTTGACCATTCACTAAGAAGGTACCATTTGAACTCATATTCCGCAGTTCCACAGCTCCATGTGGCTTCACGCTTACCACATCGAAAGGGCCCGACCAATGAGATTTAAGATTTCCGGTAAAAAGCTTCAACCTCGAATTGAATAAGAGAACCTCTTTCGCTGGCTCGAACTCTCAAATTTGATTGTACTTGCCATGCCACCTCTTAGTTTTCTCTTTATACAATTTGGCATTTTCATATGCGTTTAATCGAAACTCCTCTGGCTCATCTAGTTGCACCAACCTCTTTTCTCCAGCTAAGTCCCCATCCATATTCAATTTCTTTATCGCCCAATAGGCCCTGTGCTCAAGTTCGACGGATAAGTGACATGCCTTCCCATACACTAATTTATACGGAGAAGCACTTATGGGAGTTTTGTATGCAATTCTATATGCCCATAATGCATCGTCCAACTTCCCAGCCCAATCTTTCCTATTCGCACTCACTGTTTTCTCCAGAATTTGCTTGACCTCTCTGTTTGAAACCTCCACTTGATCACTCATTTGTGGATTATAGGTAGTGGAGACCTTATGCTTGACCCGTATTTTTCAAGGACATTGTTCAACAGTTTATTACAAAAATGCATACCTCCATCACTGATCAACACTCTAGGAGTTCCAAAATGGGTGAAGATGTGCTTCTTGACAAAGCTCACCGCCACTTTTGCATCATTAGTAGGAAGAGAAATGGCCTCCACTCACTTAGACACATATTCAACTGCCACCAAGATGTACCTATGACCATTAGAGTGTGGAAACGGTCCCATGAAGTCGATTACCCAAACATTGAAAAGCTCCACTACCAGAATGTTTTGCAGCGGTATCTCATGCTTCTTAGTGATCGTCCCCATTCTTTGACACCTGCCAAACATTTTAACGAAGGCGTGTGCATCCTTAAACAATTGGGCCAATTGTAGCTCTTTCTGAGCGTCCGATCTCCAACATGATGACCTACATATGGTGAGGCGTGACAACTATGAAGTATGGCGCTCATCTCCTCCTCAGGAAGACATGTCCTGACCAACTGATCTGCAGAGAGCCTGTATAAGAATGGCTAATCCCACATGTATAGACTCATATCATGCAAGAACCTTCTTTTATTGTCTGGTGTAAATTCTGGTAGTGCCAACCCACTTGCAATGAAGTTCACATAATCAGCATACTACGGGGTTGTGCTTGCGGTGATTGCCAACAGTTGCTCATCAGGGAATGTTTCTTTGATTGCACCCCCTTCAGCCACATGGTTCTGATTTTCTAATCTGGACAAGTGATCAACTACTTGATTCTCTGTTCGTTTGTGGTTTCGAATCTCTAAATCAAACTCTTACAACAATAGGACCCACTGAATCAATCTCGTCTTGGCATCCTTTTTCTCGAAAAAGTACCTGATGGCTGAGTGTTCCGTGTAGACGATGAGTTTGGTCCCCACTAGACATGACCTAAACTTGTCAAACGCCCACACTACTGCAAGAAACTCTTTTATAGTGACGGTATAGTTCATCTGAGCTGGATTCAGAGTTTTGCTCGCATAGTAGATGAAGTGGAAGATCTTGTCTCTCCTCTGCCCCAAAACATCCCCAACAGCCAAGTCGCTTGCATTGCACATCAACTCAAAGGGTTGCTCCCAGTTTGGAGAAATTATGATAGGTTCAATCACAAGCCTTCCTTTTAGCTCCTCGAATGCCTTCAGACAGGCATCATCCAATTTGAAAACCATATCCTTCTCAAGCAACCTGCACAAGGGAGAGGATATTTTCGAGAAGTCTTTAATAAAACGACGATAAAAACCTGCATGGCCCGAGAAACTGCGGATGCCTTTTATAGATATTGGTGGAGGCAATTTTTCAATTGCTTCCACCTTTGCCTTGTCCACTTTCAGACAGTGTTTGGACACCTTGTGTCCCAAAACTATACCTTCACACACCATGAAATGGCACATTTCCCAGTTTAGCACCAGGTTAAGTCTCTTTGCACCTAGCAAGTACTTTATCGAGGTTCATTAAGCAATATCAAAAGAACATCCAAAAATAGAGAAGCCATCCATGAATAGTTCGACAAACCTCTCAACCATATCAGTAAAGATGGCCATCGTACAACTTTGAAAAGTCGCAGGTACATTACAAAGACCAAAGGGCATTCTCTTGAACACATAAGTGCCATAAGGACATGTGGAAGTCATATTTTCTTGGTCCTCTGGGGCTATAGCAATATGATTATACCCCGAGTAACCATCCAGGAAGAAGTAGTACTCCTGGACAACCAATCTATCAAGAATTTGGTCGATAAAAGGGAGGGGAAAGTGATCTTTCCGGGTGGCGTTGTTCAATTCTCTATAGTCAATGCAAATTTTCCACCCGGTGATAGTTCTTGTTGGGATTAATTCATTATTTTCATTCACTACCACAGTATCCACCCTTTCTTGGGACACATTGCACGAGACTTACCCATCTGCTGTCAGAGATGGGAAATACAATACATGCATCAAGCCAATTAATCACTTGTTTTCTTACAACGTCTTTTATGAGTGGATTGAGTCGGTGTTGTTACTCAACATTGGGCTTATGTCCCTCCTCCATGAGGATTTTGTGCATGAAAAAGGCTGGACTAATGCCCTTGATGTCAGACATAGTTCACCCAAGTGCGCGCTTGTGCTCAAGTTGCACTCTCAACAGCTTTTCCTCCTGCAATTTAGACAAGTCAGAAGAACCAATAACAAGTAGGGTGTCAGATTCACCAAAATAAGCATATTACAGGTGAGATGGGAGCGATTTAAGCTCCAATTTGGTGCTTCCTCAATTGATGGCTTTAGAGGAGGTCCCTCTGGCCTGTCCAAGGGTTTAAAAGGGTGTGTCCCCTGCGTGTATGCACATAATGTATCAATGATGTTCATCATCTCCTCAATCTCCTCATCAATCTCAAAACTATCAAACAACATGAGTGTTTTCTCTAGAGAATCATCTAGATAAATATTTGGCTCATAAAGTTTCTCATCACCTTCTACAACCGATATCATGGAGAGCTCCTCATAATGATGGGGAAAATGGATTGCTTTGTAGACATTGAAAACTGCTTCCTCGTCTTCTACCCTCAGAATCATCATTCCCTCTTTGTTTCTTTGTGGTTCGGATCTCTATGTCAAACTCTTACAATAATAGGACCCACCGAATCAATCTCGGCTTGGCATCATTTTTCTCGAACAAGTACCTGATGGCTAAGTGATCCGTATAGACGATGACTTTGGTCCCCACTAGATATGACCTGAACTTGTCAAACGCCCACACTACTACAAGCAACTCTTTTTCAGTGACGGTGTAGTTCATCTAAGCTGGATTCAGAGTTTTGCTCGCATAGTAGATGGAGTGGAAGATCTTTTCTCTCCTCTGCTCCAAAACAGCCCCAACAGCCAATTCGCTTACATCGCACATCAACTCAAAGGGCTGATTCCAGTCTAGAGCAATTATGATAGTTTCAATCACAAGCCTTCCTTTAGCGCCTCGAATGCCTTCAGATAGGCATCATCGAATTTGAAAACCACATCCTTCTCAAGTAACCTACACAAGGGAGAGGAAATTGTCGAGAAGTCTTTAATAAAGCGACGATAAAAACCTGCATGGCCCAAGAAACTATGGATGCCTTTGTCAGATATTGGTGGAGGGAATTTTTCAATTGCTTCCACCTTTGCCTTGTCCACTTGCAAACAATCTTTGGACACCTTGTGTCCATAACTATACCTTCACACACCATGAAATGGCACATTTCCCAGTTTAGCACCAGGTTAAGTCTCTTCACACCTAGCAAGTACTTTATCGAGAATCATTAAGAAGTTATCAAAAGAATATCCAAAACAGAGAAGTCATCCACGAATAGTTCGACAAACATCTCAACCATACGAGTAAAGATGGCCATCATACACCTTTGAAAAGTCGCAGGTATATTACAAAGAGCAAAGGGCATTCTCTTGAACGCAAAAGTGACATAAGGACATATGAAAGTGGTCTTATCTTGGTCTTCTAGGGCTGTAGAAATCTTATTATACCCTGATTAACCATCCATGAAGTAGTAGTACTCCTGGCAAGCTAATATATCAAGCATTTGGTCCATAAAGGGGAGGGGAAAGTGGTACTTCCGGGTGGCGTTGTTCAATTTTCTATAGTCAATGCAAATTCTCCACCCGGTGATAGTTCTTGTTGGGATTAAATCATTATTTTCATTCACTACCACAGTCATCCCCCCTTTCTTGGGGACACATTGCACGAGATTACCCATTTGCTATCAGATATGGGAAATACAATACTGCATCAAGCTCATTAATCATTTCTTTTCTTACAACCTCTTTTATGAGTGGATTGAGTCAGTGTTGTTGCTGAACACTGGTCATATGTCCCTCCTCCATGAGGATTTTGTAAATGAAAAAGGCTGGACTAATGCCCTTTATGTCTGACATAGTCCTCCCAAGTGCGTGCTTGTGCTCACGTAGCGCTCTCAACATCTTTTCCTCCTGCAATTTAGACAAGTCAGAAGAACCAATAACAAGTAGGGTGTAAGATTCACCCAAATTGGCATATTACAGGTGAGATAGGAGCAATTTAAGCTCCAATTTTGGTTCTTCCTCAATTGATGGCTTTGGCGGAGTTCCATCTGGCTTGTCCAGGGTTCAAAAGGGTGTGTCCCATGCATGTATGCACAGAATGTATCAAGGATGTTCATCATCTCCTCAATCTCTTCATCTATCCCCAAACTATCAAACAACATGAGTGCTTTCTCTATAGAATCAACTAGATAAATACTTGGCTCATAAATTTGCTCATCATCTTCTACAAACGATATCATGGAGAGCTCCTCATAATGACGGGGAAGCTGGGTTGCTTTGTAGACGTTGAAAACTGCTTCCTCGTCTTCTACCCTCAGGATCATCATTCCCTCTCTCACCTTGATAGTGGCATCACTAGTAGCCAAGAGAGGTCACCACTATATGATTGGGACCAGCTCATCAGCCTCATAATCGAGGATAATAAAATCAGTAGGGAAGATAAATTTCCCAATTTGCAGCACACATCTTCAATCACCCACTCAGGGTGTGCTATTGAACTATCAGCCAACTGCAACATCACAGTCGTTGGCCTGGGATCTCCCAGACCCAATTGTTTGAAGAAAGACAGTGGCATCCGATTTATGGTTTCTCCAAAATCACAAAAGAACAACCAACATCAATATTGTCTATGTGCACAGGGATCGTAAAATTGCTAGGATCCTTAAGCTTTTGAGGAGGCTTATTTTGGACCCCATACATACACTCCTCAGTAAGTGCAACTGTCTCAAACTCAGTCAAACTCCTCTTATGAGCCACTATGTCCTTTTTGTACTTAGCATATTTTGGAATTTCGCGAAGCACATCAACCAATGGAATATTCAATTGAACCTGGCTCAACATGGAGAGGACTTTGCTGAACATGCGATCATCGTTTTTATTTTGCAATCTCTGGGGGAAAGGTAGTGGTGTCCGTGGGGCCTGCACTAGCTCTAGTATTGTAGCACTGACCTATGGCTCGTTTTTCACTTTAGGGATCAACTCTCCCTTAGACAGAGGCTTATCTCTATTTTTCTTGGGCACTTCCTCAAGCTCTCTTTCATTTCGAAGTGTAACATAATTCACTTGTGGATTCCTCTCTGTGTCACTGGGCAGGGCGCCTGCAGGTCTAGTGTTTTGATTGGTGGCCAATTGTCCCGGCTGCCTCTCAAGATTTCTGAAGTCAGTCCTGAGTTGCTGATTTTCAGTCCTCCACTGATGATTTTCACTCAACAATTTCTTTACGAAATCATTGGTTCTTTCTTCCATTTGTTGGGGTGGCTTCTGAGGCTTGTTGAAACCCCCTTGGGGTCTGTGCTAATTCTGATTTTGCTGATTTCTGCCCCACGAGAAGTTGGGATGATTTCTTCAATTCGGATTGTAAGAATTCCCATACTGTGCATGCTGATTTGGTGGACCTCTGATCTGTTGCCCCACATAATAGATCGTTCTGGATTTGTGGGGCACATGTCGCTCATATGATTGTCACCACATAACTCGCAGCAGATAGCCATTTGGTGTACATGTTGCAGTGGTCGTGGTAGTTGCATCGCCATTCGCGCCATCTGATTGGAAAGTTTTGCAAGTTCAACTCTTATGGTTGAAACCTCGTCGAGTTCAAGTACCCCAGCTGATTGTTTCTTAACTGCCTTCCATGAATCGCCCTTACCCTGCCAGTTGTTATCATTAGCAGTGAAATTATGCAGCAAGGTTTGGATTTCATTGTAGGGTCTGGCAATGCAACTACCCCCAAAGCTGAGTCTAAATTCATCATTGAAGCGTCATCTAACCCATCCACAAACGTGTGACCCAACACCTCGTCTGTCTGACAATGATGAGGACAGTCTCTGAGCATTTTCTTGTATCTTTCCCATGCTTGAATAAGTGTCTCGCCAGCTTGTTGTTTGAACCCAAGAATTTGATTCCTCAACACCTTTGTCTTTCTGGTGGGGAAAAACTTGATTAAGAATTTCCTTGCCAGATCTTCCCAAGTGCGGATTGAGTTTGCTTACTCTTTATTCAACCACTCCTTAGCTTCCCCAATTAGTGAAAAGGAGAACAGTGTCAGCCTGACATAATCCTTGGAAACGTTCGGATAGTTGTAAGTATCCGTGATTTCCAAGAAATTCTGAATGTGCCACTGTGGGTCTTTATAAGGCAAATCCATAAACAACCACCTGTGGATTGGATCAGCGGCACCATGTATTGTTTCAGCTCAAAGTGCCCAGCAATGTCAGACTTCACGATAGCCTGAGTCATATTAGCCAGACTGGGCCTTGCAACTTCAATCATCGCACGTCCCTCGTTACCTGAAATCTCAATTGGTTGTGGTTGAACTACGATGTCCAACTCTCTTTCAATTCTGGTTTTAGCGTCCACCTCCCTCCTCAATCTGTGAAGTGTTTGTTCAATTTCGGGATCAAAAGGAAGGAGGTTGTTTGCACTTCTACTTCTTTTCATTTAATCGAATATCCTGTATTAGCATAAACAACGTGAACTGACTGTTAAAACTTGAATAAATAAATAATAAAAGCTCAATTCAGTCAAGTATCTAATTACTATGTCCCTGGTAATGATACCAAAAACTTGTTGCGACCGAAAACACCCACGCAAGTGTACGTGATCGTCAAGTGATAAAGTAGTGAGTAGAATATAGTTCCCACGAAGACTTGTGATTAGCTTATGACTGATTCAAACCCTGTTTCTTTAACTAACCAAGATATTGTTCACAAAAGAGAGATTTGATTGTTTTACTTGCTAAACTATGGAGAATTAATCTAGCTAAAACAGGTAACCAAACAAATAGCAAATCTGGGTAACAAATAATAGAGAATGATATTGCAGGGTCACAGGCTAGTTAACAGTCTTGTTGTGTTCTTGGCTTAAAATGACTAATCGGTTTATCTGAGTTATTGATTGACAGGGTTTATATGACTCATAATAATCTGTCGAGTTCTTACTCGCCTATTCAAGTTAACTTAATGCCTATATGTCTATGGAATTAAGATTAATAAGAATACATTTACAATTCCTGTATTCCAACCAACCAAGGAAATTGGCTATAAGTCCATCCCAATTACGAATCTCTTCCCCGAGGCCCGGGTTTAAGAACTTGCTCTATTTAATTCTATATGCAACCTAAAGTTAGCACTTTTGAGTTAAACTCTAGATTCGTAGATAATATTTCACTGTTAGCTACTCAGCAAAATAATTAGAAGCAAAATTAAATGAAAAACCCAAGATGATAAACCACTTTGTCAAATTAGACTTCAAACAACAACTTTCATGTTTTAACCATGACCCTAGAACAATGCGTTTAGCCAATCATACTATTGTTCATCATAATTAGGTTCAATTTTATCACAATTAACAAAAACAAAGAGAAGAAAAGAAGAACTTGATGATCCAAATCCCTCCCTGCCTCTTGCCTCTCTCTTCTTGCTTTAGCATAGGAGAACCTTGATAATTTGACCTTGGGTGAGCTTGACTTTATATAGGTTAAGTGAATTTTCCTCCAGATTTCCACTTTTGCCCTTAAAATAACGTTCCCGAACTTTGGACTAGCGTGGCCGCGCATCTGGCCGCACTAATGTGATGAGTTCTCTAACTTGGACGCGCTACTTTTAGTGCGGGCGCGTACCTGGGCGCGCTAGCCCAGTTGTCCATTTCTTTGATTCTTTTCCTCTTCTTCAACCATATTCAGTCCCGACGGCTCTTTAATACTCCAAAATGATTCCAATTACGTTTTCTTGCATAATATAAGCTCCTTAACCTGGAATATATATGATTTACTATTAGAGCTCATTCTTCATCAATTAATCACAATATGACATTGGAATATAATCAAGCGGGATCATAAGCAATAGCTAAATGACCTAGATTTTTCCTATCATCACTCGTTGGAAGAATTCAAAGGGACATCAACAGAGAACTCCGATCGAACAGAGATTGGTATCAACCATACAACGCAGATCATAAAAACAACTGTCTAGGTCATAATCCCGTTCGAAGTTGTCGAAGGAATAATCAAGGATAGAGACCACGAGGGCTCATGAGTAAAAGTGGTTTCAATAAACATGTCGAGCCCACAGAAGCACCACGATTATCAGAATACAACTTCAGCGTTGATGCATCGTGTATTGTATAAGCCATTGGACGGATCAAAGATACTAGATGGCTCAGACCCCTACAGATTGTTCCAGCTCAAAGGAACCCTAATCAAATATGCAAATACCATGGTACCCATGGACACAAAACCGAAGATTGCAAGCAATTGAGGGAGGAGGCAGCTTGTTTATTCAACGAGGGTCTCCTTCAAGAATTCTTAAGTGATCGTGCCAAGAATCACTTCAAAAACAAGGATTCGAACCGACATAATGAGCAGGAAGATCCACAACATGTGATTCATTAGGTGATCATGCCAAGAATCACTTCAAAAACAGGGAATTGACCCGGCATAATGAGGAGGAAGAGCCACAACATGTGATTCATATAATTGTTGGAGGGGTCGATACTCCTTAAGGGCCGATATTTAAACTCCTTAAGGGCCGATATTTATCGTATGCTTGTTTGTTGTTTTGTGACTTACGGGGATGGTTGGATTTGTTTCGGAAAGGTTTTGGAGTGAATTGAGACACTTAGTTGCATGGTTGGGAACTTAAGGTATAAGACTTGACGAAGATTTAGCTTATGTAAAAATGACTTTGGAATGGTCATTTGATGATTCAAATAGGTTCGTATAACGATTTTTGACTTACATATAGGTCCGGATTTGAATTTGGAGGTTCTTTGATTGATTTGGCTCTAATTGTTGAAAGTTGAAGATTTAAAAGATTGAGAGGTTCATAGGTTTGGCCGGGAGTTGACTTTGAGGTTATCAAGGTTGGATTGTTATTCCGGAAGTTTTAATAAGTTTTTATGTCATTTTTTACTTTTGTGCAAAGTTTGATTATATTCCGAGTTGGTTTGATAGAAATCAGACATTTAGTTGGAAGTTAGAAGCTTATGAACTTAAGAAAAGTTTAGTTGATCGTATGATCATCAATCTGTAGATGTGGTGATCTTACATATGTTTGGAGTCTTTGTACATGTTGGGGTAGTGTTTACGGACTTGTTGGTATGATTGAAGGGGTCCCATGTGGCTTGGGTGAGTTTTGGACGACCCGAAGCTTGGTTGATTGGTGGTGACTACCGATGTTTGGTCTGTTTTGTGATCACGAAGCAGGTCTCGCAATAGTGAAGAATTATTTTTAGGCAGCGATATTTTTGTTCTTCCCGTTCACAAACTGGGTTTCACACTTGCGAAGTGTTGGGACCATTGCCTTTGCGTTAGCGGGCGAAGAGCTTGCCTTCACAAATGAGTTGAGGCTGGTTGGGAGCTGGTTGAGGTTAGCCTTCGTGTTCGTGAAGACTTCGCCATGTTCGTATAGGTGTAGGATGCAACTGCATATGTTCGTGGGTGGCATACCACATTTGCGAAGAGTATTTTTGGACAGTGGCTATTTATAATTTGTGAATGCGAGGCTTGAGCTGCATTAGGGATCAAATTCACTTGGCAGACTTGTAATAGTTCCAAATTTGGGACTTAGACCCATTATTTCCTATTTTGAGCCCTAGACTTCGAAATGGGCAATTTTCAAAGGTGATTTTCATACAAAACAAGATGGTACATGATTTTTACTTAATTTTAATAGTATATCTTGTTTCCCCATGGATTATTACTGGGATTTGTAAGAAAAATTTGGGTAATTTGACTATGATTTTGGAGAATAAAAAATCTGATTTGAACCCAATTTAGAGTCAGATTTAGTTGAAACTTATAAATGTAGACTCATATTCAATTGGGTAGTCGGGATTTGTGACTTTTGTCGGATTCTGAGAAGAGAGACCGAATTGATCTTTTGGTTGACGTTTTTTGAAATTTGATAAAGATTGCGGTTTTATTACTTTGAATCGATTCTTATAGCTTATTTAATTTTATTGAGTTGTATTTTGCTAGATTTGATCCATTGGGAGACTGATTTGAGAGGCAAGAGCTTTTTAAAAAAATGATTGTGATGATTTGAGGTAAGTATCTTGCCTAGACTTGGCTTGAGAGTATTTTCCCCATAGATTATGATGCTTGCTATGCGTTGTGGCGATGAACGTATGTGGTAAAAATCGTATATGTGTACACCGGGGTTATTCATGATACGATAAACTTTACGCTATTATGTGCCTTGTTTTGTTGTCATGCCTTCGCATTACCATGTTTTCTCTATTTGTATGATTACTTGAGATATTTTCATGTTGAAAATCATTACTAGGCTATGTGCTTATTAGATTGAGACATGATAGAACTATTTTGCTATGCTGAGTTATTTGAGCTGATTGTATTCATACTTTTCAGTTGTGATATTGTATCCACGTGTTATTTCACTATCTCTATATACTTCTTACATGTTATCTCACATTGTTGTTGGTTTTCTTACTTGAATAATACGGGTTTGAGTGGATTTATTTTTCAATTGTTTGATTTGTGTATTATTTTAGATACTTTAGATAGTTCCCTACTTAAATTAATTAGTTTTGTTTGGCTAAAAAGTTGTTCGAACACTTAACTAGCTTTAAAACTATCAAAAAATGATGTGTGTTATCAGAATCAAGGGTAATGTGATCTAGGGAATGTTAGATGATAGAAATCAGTGAATATTGTAGGAAATCATTCTATCCATGATATGTGTGCTTTGGTTGTATTAGCATGATTTCCAGGTATATGTTTTGATGAATGACAAACAATGAAGTCAGTGTCAAACAACGCTATTATATGACAAACAATCAAGATTGAATGCCGAGAAGCATACTGATGAATGGATTGCATGGAAAATCCAAAGACGAGCTCAAAAGTTCAAGACCGAAGACCCAAGGCGTAGGTCGTTAGGTAGAACCAATGTAAGAGCAACGTTTAAGTTATCTCGTCTTTTGGCTCAACATAGGTCATCATAAATATGCATAAAATCATTTTATCAAATCATATTTATCATAAACATATTTCAAATACTTTGAACAAAATGATTTTAACGTTTTCATTTTAACCAAAATGGTTTTTGAAGAAAGTTTTCGATTCTGGACAGAACAGCCAGATAATCGATTATCCTTAAGCTGATAATCGATTATGCTGAGTTTCCAGCAAAACTGGAAATTCCAGAAAGGCTACATAATCGATTATCACCTAGAGGACAATCGATTATCTGCCAATTTCCAGCTTAAACTGGAAATTCCGCAAGGGTCAATAATCGATTATCCCCTAGAAAATAATCGATTATTCACTGACCGTTGCCTTCCCAACGTTCCATTTTATGAACGTTGAGAAGATAATCGATTATGTAAAGTGAATAATCGATTATCTTGGCATAAAATCAGCATGATTGATTGCCTATTAAGCAACGGACATACAACCTCTACCACCTATAAAAAGAGGTCTTTTTGACTCATTTGATATGAACAATATCTCTCATTATTCTTGAACATATTGATAACATTTCTACATCATATTTAGAGCTTTGGTTGAGCCATTTGAGAGACAATTTTGTGTTGTTCATAGAGCTTATATTGTATCTCTTTATCTACTCTTCTTAGAGAGTTCTTGTTGTAAAAGAGAAAGGTTCTTGAGAAGACCATACCTTCTCATTGATTGTCGGGTTTGCTAAGTACCTTCAATCTTAGTGTGTGAAGTCTTGTGGTGCGGTATCCACGAGCAAGGTGAAGTCTTGAGATGAGGTATCCTCGAGCAAGTTGAAGTCTTGTAGAGTGTACATCTACGAGCAAGTGTAACGGTTTGTTAGGCACCCGTAAGCTTAACGGAGTTAGTGGAAACTCGAGAGAGTCTCTCGGGGACTGGACTAACCACACGTTGTTGTGAACCAGTATAAATTCGGTGTGTCCTCTCCTTACTATTTTAATTACTGCACTTATTTTATTCCTGCAATTTTAATCCTGCAAAGTTTATCAATATTCTCGTGCCGCACTATTCACCCCCCCTTCTAGTGACGGGCATAAATCCTAACAAATATAATGTAAAAATTGAGATGTAAGAGCAGTAAGATGTATAACAGGCTTTTTGCAAGAGAGAGAGAGAGAGAGTTGTATATTTTCAGTAATGAAATACACATGAGTCTATACAAAGGTAGAAGGTCCCTTTTATTAACTAAGGGACCTTCCTCAAAATAATACAAAGAAAGTGCAAGAGTTGGTGGCCTCGATATACGAATGTCAGAGCTTGATGTGACGTTACAGCAAATCACGTCACTCGGTCCATTTATTGATTGGGGCTGGCCTTACTTAAGTCGACCACGATAAGGCCTCTTTCTTTAGTAAGGCCGTATGCGAATAATATGTGGGCGTAGGAAACCAAATTTGCCCAATACAGATAGTCCCTGCGTTTATTGGGGACGCTGCCAATGGACGGACATGCGCGCTCGACGCCTATTAAAATTTGGTCGTTCCTGTTGACACCTCTGTGAGAGACGCGTTCGTGTGTGAAGAGATCATGCCGTTGACATGTTGCCTCCTTTTTGGAATTTCTTTTTAAGGTGACATCATCGATCACATGCGTGATCATTACTTCTGCTCCTGAGGTGGTTCAGGTTATGACGTGACGTTTGGGTTTCCTGTGCCTATTATTGAATCGTGCCCTTTCGATTTACGTTTACCTTTTCTTATAAATAGGAGGAGAGTGTGACTTAGATCATCTTTCAATCCTTTTCGGAGATTATTTTCTCAATCTTTTCCATATCTTTTTCTGGTGCTCGCTATTCTTTTCTTCTCTGAAATTCTCATTCTCAGGAATCGATCTTGCGATCCATGATACCTTTTTCTTATATCATTCACAATGGCTAAACGTCGGTGTGACGAGACTAGAACCAAGGACGTTTCTTCCACCAGGGCTTCGTCATCCTCGGACGGCAAAGATGTTGAGGAAGTTTTTGTTCTTCTATCAACGACCAACCTGCTCCCACGCGATATGAGCAAAAGGAGCGACTTTATGAATAAGCGTAAACTTCTCCCTTGGGAGCATAGTGAGATGATGTTGTCCCACTTGGCCTCTCGCAGGGAGTCGTACGATATTCCCGATCACATTGACATGGTTCTCGCGGGGCCAGACTATGCTAACGTGCCTAGGACCGGGTACTGTGCCTTCAACGCGTACGCCTTCTGAGTTGGATACACCCTTCCAATTTATCCTTTAGCGGAAGAGCTGTGTCACTGATTTGGAGCATGGACGGTCCAACTTACCCAGTATGCCTTGAAGGTGTGCATGGTAGTATCCATTTACACGGCGAAGGCCAGAAAAGAGGTGACAGTTCATCACCTTTTGCGAATGTTAAATGTGGTTTTCATGAGAGGCGCGATGCTTGAGTTGAGGATTAAGGGAATGAAAAACTTCGTGGTGCGGGTGGACGACCAACCGTAAATTCTGGACGAGGTTTTTCTGCGTGCGTACCGAGAACCTTGTGTCCAACCCTGATGGGTTTCCAGAAGTGTGGAATGATGCATGTAAGTATTGCCATGCGTGATGTTTACTATTTTGACCTTACTTTACTGGTTCTCACTATCAAAATTTTTCCTTTTTTTTCATGCAGTGGCTCTTCGCCCTCCTCGCAGGGTTGACGATAGTAGGTGCAAATGCTGATACCGTTTGCAGAAGAAAGTCGTTCCTAGTCTGAATTCCTTAGGCTCTACGGCCCGGCTGGTAAAGGCTTTACCTAATTTTTATTAAGGTTTGGGGGCTCCTATAATTTCCTTGCCCGTCTCACATGTGCTTTGGCAGGTCGGGACTCCTCTAAGAAGGCGAGGAAGAAGAAGCAGCAGCAAAAGAAGAAGATTGTGGCCGGTCCTTCAAGGACGGTATCTGATCCTGAGGAGGATCTGGTCTTCATCGGCACATCTAGGGGCAGTGCTTTTCCCCCTTCAAGACAGGAGGGTACATTAGAAGCAGCCCCAGAGATAGCATCTGAGGCCGTGATGAGGGTCGTACCTGAGACGACGCCCATGGATGTGCCAATGGTTGTTCCTCAGATTTCCCCCGTAAGGACGCATTCTATCGTGCTGACCCCTCTGAGCCCGCTCTGCATCCTGCAGAGGGGGACCATGAAGAGGAGGAGACGTTGGAGAGGAGGCAGTGTCGGATTCTCACTAGCAAAGCCGTGGCTACCCAGTCGTGAAAGGCTTTTGCCATCCCGCCATGTATCAAGGTCGGCCTTTATGGCAGAGGCTATTCACTCAGGAAGAGCTGATCTTAAGGGGGAGGCCGCAGAGAGGAGAAGTGAAGAAATGGACGTGGCGGGATCGAGGGCAGCCAAAGAGGGTGCAAACAGAGGAAACTGGTCCTTGGACCGGGTGGAGATGATGGCCGGCCAATCTTCTCGTTGGATAGTGATACCAAGTCACTATAATTTTTTGGAGAACTATGAGGAGGCGGACTCCAGTATGACTCTCTTGTGCGCCAGTGTCGAGCGTGCGACCCTGGCGGCGTGTAGTAATAAAGTCTTGGCCCAAAGGGTGGCAGGTGCGGCCCTACAGGTATGCCTCTTCCTTGCTTGATGACCTTTTTTTATGTAGAGTTATGACTTTCCCGTACTTACTTGGTTTCTTTTCAAGACTCTTGTCTTGGAGGTAGAGAGGGATCGGCGCTGGAAAGAGAAGATGGCCAAACAGGCTGGCGCAGAAGTACAATAAGATGTGCGAGGCACATCGAACCCTGGCCGATACGTACAAGCCTGACCCCAACTTTAGAGTGGTTCGTGAGGGCCTAGTGGAGTTCGAGGTACAATTGAAGAAAAGAGTGGCCACGCTGGAAAAGTTTGATGAATAGCTCATGGCCTCTATTGCTCGGGCCGCGGATATAGAGGTCCTTATCCATTCCAAGGACGAGGAGCTGCAGCTCGGTCGTGTTGTGGCGAAGGAGGCGGCAGAATTGTGCACCCGGGTTTCGGCTCTAATGGAGGAACTCAAAGCCACAAAGGTAGAGGTCGAGGAGCTTATGATAGCTCTCGCACAAGACGATTCGTCTCGTGATGCGCACGAGATGTAGGTATATGCGGAGGCCAGGCTGGTCGTGCTTGAGGAATTCCTGGCGGCTGGTCGAGCGTTTTAAGCAGAGGTTGAGAACCAACGCCAACTAGTTAGAGTCGCTCTTGAGGCGGCAGTCTATGGTCCTGAATCACCGGCCCGGGAGGGGGGCAACTCGACAGACATCAATCGCTTGGAATCCAGCTCTTGGATTTCCAGGGCGTACCCTCCCGGAAATGAGGACGGGCCACCTGAGGGCCAGGCCGGGCTAGATAAGTAGTGGTTTCTTAGGGTCTTTGTAAATATGCTTGTACATACTGATAACATATAATTTTTGTTGTAAGTAATCTTTTCTACCTTTTGGCATGTCGTCGTACTTTTCTTTACCGTAGCTTCTTGGAATTTGTCGGCCATAGCCGTGTAAAGCTAGCTTGATAATTTTAGCCATATAAAATAGGCGGCTATAGCCTTGTGAATACGATGGCTCTAGTCATGTAGAGATAAAGGCCGTAGCCCGATGAAAATGATGGCCATAGCCATGTAAAATAAAAGTTGTGGCCTGATGGCTTTAGCCATAAAAAACGATGGCCATAGTCATGTGAAATAAAGGCCATTTCCTGATGGCCTTTGCCATATAAAATTATGGTCTTAGCCATGTCAATCGATGGCCATAGCCATGTGAAATAAAGGTCGTAGTGTAATGACCTTGGCTATATAAAAGATGGCCGTAGCCATGTGAAATAAAGGTCGTAGCCTAATGGCCTTAGCCATGCAAATCGATGGCTATAGCTATGTGAAATAAAGGCCATGGCCTAATGGCCTTAGCCATATAAAATGATGGTCGTAGCCATGTGAAATAAAGGCTGTAGCCTAATGGCCTTAGCCATGCAAATCGATGGCCATAGCCATGTGAAATAAAAGACGTGGCCTAATGGCCTTAGCCATATAAAACGATGGCCATATCCATGTAGTCGTAGCCTGATGGCCTTAGCCATATAAAATGATGGGCATAGCTACGTAAAATAAATGCCGTAGCCTAATGGCCTTTGCCATAAAAATGATGGCCATAGCCTTTTCATTCATTTGGAGATGGCCGTAGACTTTTCTTACATTTGGAGATAGCCGTAGCCTTTTCATTCATTTGGAGATGGCCGTAGCCTTTTCATTCATTTGGAGATTGTTGTAGCCTTTTCATTTATTTGGAGATGGCCGTAGCCTTTTCATACATTTGGAGATGGCTGTAGCCTTTTCATTCATTTGGAGATGGTCGTAGCCTTTTTATTCATTTGGAGAAGGGTCGTAGCCTTTTCATTAATTTGGAGATGGCCGTAGCCTTTGCATTAATTTGGAGATGGCCGTAGCCTTTTCATACAGTTGGAGATGGTCGTAGCCTTTTCATTCATTTGGAGATGGCCGTAGCCCTTTCATTCATTTGGAGATGGTTGTAGCCTTTCTATACACTTGGAGGTGGCCGTAGCCTTTCTATATTTCTGGAGATGACACTAATCTAGTCCCTATATCATGTATGTCTTGGAGAATAAATGGAGAGGTTGACATGATGCACTTGCGCTACAAACATCTCAAGGTGACCCCTTTGCCGCCTCGTTAAAAACCTTCCCGAGAAAACCCAATTGGGACAAAACTCGGGTAAGGCAAAAAGAGGATGACTCATGTGTCACCTTTTTAGAAGTGGAAATGTTTGAGGTGAGAGACGTTCCAGTTGTTTTGGAGTGTCTTTCCTTCCATTGTCTCCAGCTGGAATGCTCATTTTCCAGCCGCCGCCATTATTTTGAAGGGTCCATCCCAATTTGTGCCCAATTTTTCTTCACTTGGGTCTTTTGAGGCCAGAGTCTTGGCTTTGAGGACGTAATCCCCTACTTTGAGCGGCCTTATTTTTGCCCTTTTGTTGTAGAATCTTTCGACTTGTTGTTTTTGGGATACAATTCTGACGTGGGCAATTTCTCTTCTTTCTTCGGCTTCATCAAGATCTTGGAGCCTGCCGATGTCGTTTTCCGTTCCGCTGGTGTGTGAGTACCTTAAGATGGGTTCGCCCACTTCGACAGGTATGACTGCATCGGTTCCATAATCTAGTGAGTATGGGGTTTCTTCGGTGCTGGATTTGGGCGTGGTTCTGTGCGCCCACAAGACTTCGGGTAGTGGTTCAGGCCATAGTCCCTTGGCATCTTCGAGCTTCTTTTTGAGTATGTTCAGGATTGTTTTGTTGGAGGACTCCGCTTGACCATTGGCGGTGAAGTGGTATGGCATGGATAGTATCCTTTTGATGCGCCATTTTTAGAAGAACTCGGTCGTTTTCTGACTGATGAACTGGCGCCCATTATCGCAGCAGATTTCTTTAGGGATGCCAAAATGACATATGATGTTCTTCAACATAAAGGTGATGACTTCTTGCTCGCGTATTTGTGCGTACGCATCTGCTTCTACCCACTTAGAGAAATAGTCAGTTAAAATAAGTAAAAATCGTACCTTTTCTCATCCTGGAGGTAGCGGGCCGATTATGTCCATCCCCCACTTGATGAATGGCCAGGGGGATGTGACGAAATGGAGGGGTTCTACTGGTTGGTGTATCATTGGGGCGAACTTTTGGCACAGCTCGCATCGGCGAACGTACTCCGCTGTCTCTTTATTCATGGTGGGCCAATAGTAGCCAGTGTGTATGATGCACCTAATGAGGGTGCGGTTGCCAGTGTGGGCACCGCAATGGCCTTTGTGTACTTCTTCGAGTACATGTCTTGCTTGTTCTGGTCCTAAGCACTTGGATAGGGGGCCACCGAACGTCCTTTTAAAAAGGTCGTCGTTGATCATGCAGTATCGGGTGGCCTGTACGTGGAGCTTTTTTACTTCTTTTTTATCAAGCGGAGGAGTGTGACTACACTCTCTTTGTTGACGCTTTTGGTAGCAGCAGCCAACTTCGCCAGGCCGTCCGCTTCGATATTCCATGCTCTGGGAATTTGTTCAAAGCGGCATTCGTCGAATGTAGTCATCAAACTATGCATTTTTGATTGGTACTTTTGTAGTCTTTGTTCATTGATTTGATAAGTCCCAGTGATCTGGTTTACCACAAGCTGGGAGTCGCAATGGAGAAGAATTCGGTGAGTTCCATACTTGGTGGCCAGCTTCATGCCTGCAATTACGGCCTTGTACTCGGCCTCGTTGTTAGTCATTTTTGGGCATCATATGGACTGGCAAATCGTTTCCCGCGTGGGGACTTCAAGAATGAGTCCCAATCCCGATCCCGATGCATTGGCGGCACCATCCGTATAAAGGACCCATAGGCCATTTTCGGAGGATGCCTGTTGTGCCTCGAGTTACGCCTTTGGTATGACTTCCGCGCTAATGCCAGCGATGATGTTAGCTGAGACTTCTTACTTGATGGCGAATCTTGGGAGGTACGTAATATCATGCTCGCTGAGCTCGACGGCCCATCTGGCGAGTCGACCTGAGAGTTCGAGTTTTTGCAGGGTGCTCCTTAGATAGAAGGTCGTCACCACCCGTATAAATGGCACTGGAAATACGGTCGTAGCTTTCGTGAAGCCAGTACAAGTTCTAAGGTCAATCTCTCAAAGTGGGGATACCGGGTTTCGATGTCCACTAAAGTTTTGCTGATATAATAACTAGGAGATTGCGTACCTTTGTTTTCGTGCACTACAACGGCACTGACTGCAACCTATGATACGACTAAATATAACAGCAATGGTTCTCTAGGGTTGGCTTTTACTAGTAGGATCGGTGATGATAAGTATGCATTTAAGTTCCTCAAGGCTTCTACGCATTCTTCGTTCCATTGCAGTCCCTGATCATTTTTCAGTACACCAAAGAACTTGTGGCACCTGTCAGAGGAGCGTGGGATGAACCAGGAGAGGGCTCCTATTCAGCCCGTTAATTTCTGCACCTTCTTCTTGCTGCTTAGCGTTTCTGGGATGGCCTCTATGGCTTTGATCTGGTCAGGGTTGACTTCGATGCCTCTTTGTGATACCAGAAATCCCAGGAACTTTCCCGACGCTACTCCAAAATTCACTTCTCGGGGTTTAGTTTCATGCCGTACTTCCTTAGTATTTCGAAGGCTTCCTTCAGGGTGGGTGAGGTGGTCCTCCTTTTTCGTTGATTTGACCAACATGTCGTCGATTTAGACCTCCATTGTTTTGTCGAATTGTTCTTTGAACATTGTCGTCACTAGCCTCTGGTAAGTGGCCCCTGCTTTCTTGAGCCCGAAGGGCATTACTTCATAGCAATACGTCCCATGATGGGTAATAAAAGTTGTCTTCTCCTGATCTTCTTCGGTCATCTCTATTTGGTCGTTGCTGGAATAAGCATCAAGGAAGCTCAGCAGCTCATGGCCTGCTATTACGTCTATCAGCTGGTCGATGTGGGGTAGAGGGAAAGAGTCTTTCGGGCACGCTTTATTTAGATCAGTGAAATCTATGCACATCCGCCACTTCCCGTTCTTCTTTTTAACCATTACTACGTTGGCGACCCATTCCAGGTACTTGGATTCCCTGATGGAGCCATTGGCTAGCAATATGTCCAGTTCTTCTCTCACAGCTTCGTTAATGGCGTCGTTAAATTTTCTTCTTATCTTCCGCATGGGAGGGTGCAATGGGTCGACGTTGAGTTTGTGAGAGGCAATTTCTCGTGGAATTCCTGGAATATCTGCATGAGAAAAAGAAAACAGATCCACATGGTTAGATAAAAATTCACGGTACTGTCCTGGGTTTGATATGCCGTGGCCTATGTATGCTTTATTTGCTGGGTTGCTCCTGTTTATCTGAATGGGGTCGAGGTCTTCGATGGTAGCCTTGCTATCCTCGACCTCCTCAGGATCTTCGATGGCATTCTCTTTTGGATGGATCTTGGTCCCCGACAGAGCTGATTGCTATGCTTTTGCACTTGCTCCTTGGAGTTGTTTGGTATGTGTGTAATCATGGGCTATCTTATGGCATTCTTGGGCGGTGCGGGGCTCTCTCCGTATGCAGTGCACTCCCCATGGGGTTGGGAATTTGATTACTTGGTAGAAGCTGGAGGGGGCGGCTCTTATGGTGTGTATCCACGGGCGTCTGATAATGGCATTGTATGATGTTTCTTGGTTCATCACGTGGAAGGTGGTTTCCATCGTGACTCCTCCTACAAGGATGGGCAGCGTCACCTCGCCTGAGGTTCTTTCCACAACATTATTAAAACCTGTTAGTGTTATGTAACGCAGGATTATTTTATTCTCGAGTTCCATGAGTGCAAGGACTCTTGGATGAATGATACATGTGCCGCTTCCATCCTCGACCATGATCCTTTTAAAATCAATATCTAGTATGCGTAAATAACTAAGGCATCAAAATGAGGAAAACACAATCCGTCGGCATCAGACTTATCGAATGTGATACTATCTTCGAAGTCATCATACTGTTTGTGGTCGATAGTTTGCTTCAACTTGTGGGTGGTGGTGAACTTGACGTGATTGATCGCCGAATCATTGCCATATCCAATGATCATGCTGATGGTGCGTGTTGGTGAGGATGGCCTTGGTGGGCCATGGTGTGGTTCCGGCCCTCGTGCGAAGTTGAGCTTTCCTTTGTCGCTGAGGAGCTATTTCAAGAACCCTTGGTTCAGCATTCGGACTACCTCCTGACGGAGACCTATGCAGTCCTCCGTTCTGATCCCTCGTTCTTGGTGGAACTCGCACAGGGCATTTGACTTTCTGGTGGCGGGGTCGGACTTCATCTTTGTTGGCCATTGTACTTTTTTGCCCAGCTTCTCTAGTGCGTACACTACCTCTGAAGGAGACACAAAAAAGTTATGTTCAGATAATGGAGGGGGCGTAACTCTGTCGTTCCTTAGTGGAGCAATATGTCGTTGCAAGGCGTCTGCATGCCTCGGTGATGGCGGGTGTGAGGATCTGATGTATGGTTGATGTCTTCGTGTGTTGAGGTGTGGAATTTGCTCCCGCCTTCCCTCGTTTTGCAGATCCCTTCGGATTTCTGGGTGTACCGTTGTCAACCTTCGGGTCGGGCCGTTAAGGTCGTCATCATCCCCACGTCCTTCGGCACAATAGGCGTTGTGTATTTCTTCCTAGGTGGTGTGGGGATATTTCAGGAGACGACTGAGTAGCTTCTTGGTCTCCTTCGAGCCATCTCTGCTGAGCCCGTTCTGAAAGGCTGCAACTGCCATGCCTTTAGATACGTTGCAACGACACCAATTTTGTTGACGTCCAAATCCACTGCTGAAAAGCAATAGATACGGTCGCAGCAATATAATTACCCAACTATGAGTCGGGGTTGAATCCCACAGAGAACAATGTGTAGGCGATTAGGAATGTAAGAGAATTATCGCTAGTCGCGCAGTGCCAAACAATAAGAATTTTGGGTTGAAAATTGTTTTTACATCTAAGATGCGAAATTGTAAACTAACCTAGAAAGCAGATAAAATGATCAATGGCTACAAGTATGAAAGCATCGGGAATTACACTCAAGTAAGATCAAATGTATTTCACGATTTTCTAAATATGAGCGAGTTTATGTTAATAAGCCACGGATAATAATTCTTAATTAGCTTCTTCCGGAGACTAACAAGACTTCCTAATTGAATTATCCCTAATCACAATTAGAAGACTAAGCACACCCGCAAGGCTACAAGTAGTTCAATCATATCCCTAGGTAGAATCTATAAAATGAGGGTTAACGCCTTAAGCTCTTGTTAATTAATCTTTCCCAACCCCAAACTATTTTTCCCAAAATTAATTCGGAGTTAATGGGCGAGTCCTAGGGTTAGCTAATCCCTTTGAAAACAATAAAGAACAAGAATAATTAAAGAAACAATAACTCACTGCATAAATATTGAAAAATCATTCAATATATAAGCACAACAAGGTATAAAATCCACAATTTAATTATGAATATTCTCATGAACAAGATTCAAGTGTTGGATAAAATACTACACACTTAAATATTCTACACAAATCAAGGAAATGAAGAAACAAACATAAATGAGTAAGAAACCTTAACAAAAATCTTGAAAGCAACAATACCCAAGTGTGTTTGTGCAAAACCCTGGCCTCCAACTTGTTCTTTCTAGTCTAAGGGATTGAAAATAAGCCACAGCTTTTCTAAATGTGTGCTTGGACGAGTATAAAAATCATTTGGGGTGAGAATATGTGAAATGCCAAATCTTTCCCAGGCCATGTGCTTGACTTCTGCTTCTGCGGTAAAGTGACCGCTGATGAGGTTCCGTAGAAGCGGGAAATCAACCGCAAAAGCGGATTCCTTCAAGTACAAGACACGTCGCAAAAGCGGAGTGCTGACCGCTTCTGCAGTCCCGCAAAAGCGAGTTTTCAACCGCAGAAGCGGTTTCTTCTTGTTCTTCCAGTTCTGCGTAGGCAATCAATAATCCGCATAAGCGGAGGTCGCTCCTGCGACTAAGGATCCACATAAGAGAAAATGACTGGGGATTTTTGCATAGCTTCAACTCATTTTTGCTCAATTCCACTTCAGTTCAATGCAAACCACTTCATAGCATCATGTACCAGAAAATCTCACAATAACCATTGTAAATAACCTCATTTCATACTTAAGACGACATAAAAGCTAAGATAAAGAGGCTAAAATGAGTGGTGTAATCACACCACATCAACACCCCTAACTTAAAGCTTTTGCTTGTCCTCAAGCAAATCAAAACCTAAATTTCAATGAGGATTTAACATTTCAACACAAGTGGTGTTGCCAGTACATTCATAACACATTCTCCAATTTGAACACCATACTAATGGATTTGGTTGGTACTAACAATTAGGCTCAAGTGTGCACATCTTTTACGAATAATCACTCATAAAATAAAAAAACAATCGTAAAAATTGTGCAAAGGATTTCAAAAGTAATCAAGTGATCCACATGAGCCCCAAGAAGTGACTCAAAAGCACTAGTTCGCTAAAAATTCCCACTTTACTCAATTTTACCAACCTTTCCTAATTCATGTGGCCTCACAAAAAAAAAAATAAAGCCCCAAAATTCACACTATTTACAATATACACGAGGGACAAAGTTTTCAAGAACACTCACTCTCACAAAGAACTTCAAGTGTAACAACATTTCATACCATAGGCTTGCCCTTATATTAATTCATCGCTTAATCAAAAATGATCGGTTGGAGGTCTCATATGGACTTTTTGAGCTTGTAATGTAGGTTTAGGGATAGGTTGGATAGATATTTGGGTACAAGTGACTTCACCCTCCTTGAACACTACTCAACTTTTTTTTAATTCTTTTGCAATTTGCTTCTTTTCATACCCCCATAGCCTCATTTACATCTAGTTCCCAACATAAGACCACCTCACACCTCTTCTAATTTTTATTCAAGACTCCATACTTTATATATACACAAATTTTCTTTCTTTTTTTTTTTCGTTTTCATTTTGGAGCTTGAATCATTTAAACAAACACTTTTTAGGCATGAGGTCCTAAGCTCAACATACAACCTTGCCACTTTTCTCTTCGATAACACCCTCAACTTAGGCGTTTAGCCTCATTCTCAATATTCAAGGAGTGACAGGTTCAAAAGAGGGAATTATTTTTAAAACGGGGAAAGGTTTGTAATGAGTTGGCCCAAAAAAATGTTTCAAGGCTCAAATTGGGTACTAGTGATATTATTTACAAAAAGGGAGGCTTGAAAGGCTAAAGAGGTTTTACAATCGAAGCAAAGAATGCCTAAGATCATTCCCCCAACCAAACAAAGTATCATTAGCGTGAAAAACCAACCGGGCAAGTTCTAGATGATTGAAGTAAACACAAGATTTATTTGAACAAACACTAACAAACATGGCACATGAACTAATCAAGATGGATCAATTTTATTTTCTAATAAAAGCTTCAAGAGCAATATCAAACTTAGCACAAAGAGTCACTAAAAGAGCCAAAATTGTATCGCAAGATCAAATTTGCACCATGCAACTTGTTTCAATTCAAACCAAATTTCGGAGGGGTATTCTCAATTCACAACTTACATACAAGAGACTAATATTATTGGTACCAAATAATCCAAGAGCCTCATCCTAGAAATATAAGACTAATTCCCTTAAGAAAGTTGTCAATCTATCCATCATCGGAAAAAGTCAACAAAAACTTTTTACAGTTACCCGGTTCACTTCAAAAGTGTTCCTTGGGAAAGAACTGTAGCATGAAGAAAACCCAAGGAAAATTTATTTACAGAATTGAAAATAACAACAAAGAAAACTCCTACAAAAGTAACTAAAATAAAAGAAGCTACTACTACAAAAAAATAATAAGCTATACAAAGAAAATAAATGACTAAAGAAAGACTAAAAACACAAAAATGTCACTACTCAACACCAATCCCGGCAAGGGCACACCATATATCACAAGCATAATCACAAGCCCGGCAAGGGCACAGAATATCCATACACAAAGATAAACCCAGCAAGGGCACATATATATCAAAATATGAATATCGTGCTACTAATTCTACACCATAAAATATGAATATCGTGATACATGAATATCGTGATACATGAATATCCTCACTGATCAGTGCTCTTGACAAATGTGCCCTTTCCTGTCACTTTCATAGGGTGGAGAGGTTTGTCAGTTGGAAGCCAACGATCAGTGGGATGGACGGTAACCTCAGCTCGGGTGAATAGCCTCGTAATCAATGAGGGAAACATCAACACTGCATCATCTCTCTAGAGTATTCTCTCACGTACTGCCTCATTTCCCTGCTGCTCACTATATGCAACCATCTCTTTGCCTCTACCGTAAAGTCTGTTGATTTCAGCCCTTTCCATTTTTCCCCCATTTCTCTCTCAACAGTGGAGGAATAAACTTGGACACAAGCCACTGCCTATTGTCGCAATGACCTTTCTCGCTTTCCGGCTCCACGGAATAGTTAGGGATTCCAAGAGTATCGTTGATGTATTCTACCCCGAACTGCACCATTTGTCCTCTGATTATGATGTGTGGATCATCAAACTTCGTACGCCGAAGATTGGCATAGAACTCACTGACCCACATCTCATTGGCCTTGCAAGGTGTGGCAATAAAGCAGGACCATCCTGATGTATACAGCCTGGCATGAAAGTTCAGGAGCTTTTCGGCCAATTTCTCCTCATTTATCCCCCTTTCGAGCAAGATCTTTTTGTGGACCAAATCATCCAAATATCGGCACTCTGCTGAAGCAGACATGAAGCGCGTATCATCAAAGAGCTCATCACCCGCTTCTTGAATTTCCGGGTGTGATCCACTTGCGGTTGGGTCAATTTTTAAATTAATTTACCTAAAAAGAATTAAAACAAAATTAATTGGACAATCGAATCATGTTAAGTAATTCAAAACACTGCATTTGAGCAAAAACTTTAGGTTGAACGGGCCTAGGAAGCCTCGGTTGCAAACACACTGCCTCTACCATTCCTAGGCAGTTTCCGCTTCTGCGGAACTTGGGCTGCAGAGGCGGTTCCGCTTCTAAGGGCACTCGACCGCTTCTGCGGTTTTTATTTTTTTCAGTTTTCGCTTTTGCGAGATCTTCACCGCGAAAGCGGTCCCGCTTCAGCGGAGAATCGTCCGCTTCTGCGGAACCTGGGCTTCTTCTTCAGACAACACTGCCCATCGCACCATTTTTTTTCATTGTCAATTTCAACCAATTCTTGGCATACAAAACATAAAATTAATGCAATTAAACAACACATGATTCAATGAAGACTAAATTTGTGCCACTTCGCACAAGATTTTTCACTCACACATTGTGTCGAACACATTGTGCGCGAGTGAAGATGAACCTTCTTTTACAACAATGTGTTACTCAAGACTTACCCCAAGTTCATTCAGTTAACTCAACACACACACGCCTACACTCAACCAAATCCTCACTTTCTTAAAGCAAACTCCCAGAACTTAAAGCAAAAATGAAGAAGAAAAGAAGAAAACCTCAAGTAAAAAATTAAAAATTCTGAGGCGAATTGGGTTACAAACCATGTGAGGAGAGAGTAGAAGATTGATAAGAGAGTTTAGAAAACAATACCTGAAGTCTGGCAAGAGAAATGAGTTTATGAGCAACCTTGAAGAATTTTTATGTTTCTTTAGTTTTGGGGAGTTAGGGCAGTGGGGAACAGGAGTTTTGATTTTTGGAAAACTGATCCGTTTAGAATTTTTTTTCTTCTTTCACACCTGGGCAATTTCTCTTCCGCGACTTTTTAGCTGCTTTTGCGATTTTGCATACGCGACCAAGGAGCCACTTCTGCGATGATGGCCGCGTTTGCGATCAAATTTCCGCTTTTGCGGTACCGCAGATGCGGTCAAAATACTGCAGAAGCAGTTTTAGCAGAGATTGTCTACACATTTCTAGCAGCCACTGGATTTTGCCATCTGGATCATCCCAACCTACTCAAATCAACTCGAAAAAATCTAAAAATGAGTAGATTAGTCAAAAATAATATTCTAAGCTATTCTAAAAAAGAAAATTTCAAAAATGATGAAAATTTTAAAAAACGATGGGTTGCCTACCACCAAACGCGGCATTTAATGTCGGGGCACGACGCAAACAACATTACTACTTTTCTCGCCACTTGGATGATATTAGTTGGACCCCTATCTTGGAATCAAGCTTATGACCACGAGTGATGGGTGATGGTAATTTAATGTTCGAGTCAATGCATAAAATCTTCATTTTGCACTTCTTGGCTTTCAAGTGAGGGATGTCATTTTGAATTCTTGTTTCCTCAAACTGTAAAATGTATGGCATGAGCTTTTCCTCCTTGAACTCCTCCATTGAGTCATGTGGTTCAACTTCTGTGTCACCACACAATCCCAACGTTGAAAAATGCTTGGAATGTGACTTCAAGCCTTCACTTTGCAATTTTTCTAGCTTGACATCCTCTCTTTCCCCCGGATTACAGTCAACATCAACCAATATTGATTTTTACCGGTTGACTCCAATTCCATATTTTTGTCGGCATCAATAACACTCATTGAGTCGGTTGGCGGATGTTCAATTCTTGACTCCTCAAAGTAAAACTCACTTTCTTCCTTAGAATTGGACTCTTCTTGGCTTTCTTCCACACACTCAAGTTGTTGGGCATAGTGAGCCTAGTGCAAAGTTGTGCTTCTCCTCATTTTCAAGAATGGTCTCCAACATGAGCATTATTTTCTCATATTGAGCATTTGGAAGTTCTTCTTGGTTTTGATCAAGTACCAAGGAAGGATTTTCATTTTCAACCTTCAAGAAAGACTCTTACTTTTCATTCACTTCTGAGGCTTTTTGAGCCATTGAGGCTTCGTTCATTTCCTGCATTTGTGAGTGCAATCGTTGGAGTGCTAAATCATTTTGGAGACTTGTCTCCAAAAGATGTTCCAAGGATTTTTGTTCTTTGTTTCCTTCATCAAGTAGACACTCCAACATGAGTTTGAACTATCCATTTTTGCCATGCTCACTTTCTTCCATTTCCGCAACCCTATAATTTTCATCACAAGAAGCAAACTCATCATAGTAGGGGCTTGGCGAAGGGAAGATCTGTTAGAAACACGTTCTCAATGCAATATACTAAACGTGTACTCTTTTGTAGGTTTTGATGAATGACAAACGAAGCAAAAATTGATATATGACGGAATTCAAGTACAAGCGCACAATGGTTGCGAATAAGATTGAAGTTCAAGATATAGCTTTTAATTGTTATTGAGTTGTTCTAAATTGTAATCTCGATCCTATAACTTGACTCATAGTATGGCCTCTCTCATAAAACTATTTTCCAAAATCATGCATATTTAATTCTGTGTCAAAAAGATTTTAAATCATGCATATTTACATTAGACAAAATGTTTTCTAAACATGCCTCAAAAATCTGGGCTAAAATAATCGATTATGTACTTATGATAATCGATTGTTTCTGAGCCAAGACTGCATGACAATCGATTATGAATTAATGGTAATCGATTGTGAGTAAGACAGTGAACATCAGGTTTTTCCAAATCTGCATGATAATCGATTGTGAACAAATGACAATCGATTGTTGTTGAGGTAAAGTTTTTCAATACTCAAAATAATCGATTATGAACTAATGGTGATCGATTGTGTTGAGTTGATGTCTTCCAGTGATTTTAAATTTAATTAAGTAATCGATTATGTCTTTAGATAATCGATTATCACTGAGACAGTAAGTTTTATGATTTTCAGAAAATAACAAGTAATCGATTGTTGCAAAGGACAATCGATTGTTGAAGCTGGCCGTTGTCAAATGATTTTCAAATACCATAAGGTAATCGATTATTGATCTTAGATAATCGATGTTCTGCTTAAAATCTGGAAATGATTTTTAGAACGTTGCTGAAGTAATCGATTATTGATTTTATATAATCGATGTTCTGCTTAAAATCTGGAAATGATTTTTAGAACGTTGCTGAAGTAATCGATTATTGATTTTATATAATCGATGTTTTGCTTAAAATCTGGAAATGATTTTTAGAACGTTGCTAAAGTTATCGATTATGAACTTAGTGTAATCAATTATCTGATTTTGAATATTGCCAGTAATCGATTATAGATTATGTATAATCGATTGTGAAGCGTTAAATCTGGGATTGATTTTTAAACTGACTGGCAGATAATCGATTGTTTGGTCTTAATAATCGATTATCACTGAGTAATTTCAGCAACTCTTAATTGGCAATTAGACAACGGTTGAACCAACTTTTTCAACTATAAATACAGCTTCATTTCAGTGTTTTAAAAACAACAACATACACAAACTGATCATTACATTGCTATAAGCTTTCATTCAATTGTTCTTCATTTTCTACTCATTTCATAAAGCTTTTGAGAGCCATATTATTGCTTAAAGTTGTTGTGATCTTGAACATATTCTTTTACTCATATCTACTCAATAAGGAGTACTTTAGTTAAGTGAGTGTCCAAGTATTTGATATACTTGTAAGAGAATTGCGATTCTCTTGTTTCAAGGAACTTGCGTTTCCTTGGGTGAAGTCTTTGAGATTGCGATCTCCGAGCAACTGTTTGAGGCTTGTGTCCTCAAGTGTGTAACGGTTTGTTGAGCACCCTTAAGCTTAACAAGATAGTGAAAAATCTCGAGAGAGTCTCTCGGGGACTGGACTAACCACGTTGGTGGCCAACCAGTATACATCTTTGTGTAAGTTTATTTTTCTGCATTTATTTTACTTCCTGCAAAGTTTAAATTCCGCAAGAGAACGCTAAATTCTTTTAGTACGCTATTCACCCCCCCTCTAGCGTAAAGCATAGTTTCTAACAATTGGTATCAGAGCCCAACTCTCTGAAAACTTAACCGTTTGAGAGAACCATCCATGGCTTCTACTCTTGACTCTTTTGCAGGAATTGAAGAAGGACAATGCTCTACACGACCTCCTCTATTCAACGGCACAAACTACTCATACTGGAAGGAGAGGATGCAAATCTTTGTGCAATCAAATAGCTTTCATTTGTGGAAAGTATTCACCAATGGAAACCAAATCCCAACCAAGAAGGTGGAAGACGAATGGGTTCCAAAGACCGAAGAGGAATATACCGCGGAGGATATTCGTAAGGTTCAAAATAATGCCAAAGCTATAAATTTATTATATTGTGCTGTTAATGCTAACGACTACAGGAAGATATCATGTTGCAAAACAGCAAAAGAAATGTGGGATAAGCTTGAAGTGACATACGAAGGAACCGACCAGGTACGAGAAGCTAAAATTGATTTCTTAACTCACTCTTATGAACTATTCCACATGAAGGAAGGAGAGAAAGTAGACGAAATGTTTGAGCGATTCTCAATGATCGTGAATGATCTACACGCCCTCAAAAAGACGTTTACGGATAGAGAACTTGTCCAGAAGATCCTCAGAAGTCTCACTCCGGCATGGCGATCAAAGGCCGATGCAATCCAAGAATCCATTGGCATCACAAATGTCACAATTGACGCATTAAGAGGTAATCTCAAAACCTATGAATCAACTATACTTAACCCGTTTGTTGATGATCAAAGAAGGCAAAGGATTGCTCTAAAGGCTAGCCAACCACAAATTGATGAGGAAGGTGACAACGAGTTTGGACTCGTTATCAAAAGGTTTCAAAAATTCATGCGCAAAGAGTATGAACGCAAGAACAAAAAGCAAGGCGATCAACTAAAATGCTATGAATGCGGAGAAACCGGGCACATAAAATCAAATTGCCCTAACATCAAAAAGGAGAAGAAACCCTTCAAAAAGCAACGTGCATACATCTCTTGGGGAGGAGATTCCGGAGATGAAGCAAGCGAAGAAGAAGACGATGAAGCAGCAAATTTATGTCTCATGGCTCAAGAAGACGGCAAAGACGAGGTAAGTCAAATCTCTTCTCAAAATTTCTTTACTCTTGATGAAATGAGAAATGCTTTTGATGAACTATATGCTGAATTTATCAAAGCTTCAAAAACTGTCAAAAGTGTTAAAGAAAGCGCTTCTCTAAAAGAAAAAGATTTTCAAACACAACTTTCATTAAAAGAAAAAGAATTAGAAAAACTGGTTTTCGAAAATGAGAAGCTAAAAGAGGAAAACAAGTTTTATGGAAAAAGAAGTGCTGATAAACCTGAAGGTTCTACTAGAAACTGTTCTTCTTGTGTGCTTCTTAAGAATGAAGTAGCTAGACTTAAAGGCACATTAGATAAGTTTAATTCTTCGCATAAAAACTTGAATGATGTGCTTGTTAATCTAAAATCAACTAAACATGGAATAGGATTCAAGAATGAAGAAAAGGTTGGTGCTAAACCACAACAACCTAGAGCTCAACCTAGGACTAATAACCAAAATGCTTATCCTAGAAGTAGAAATCCTAGAAATAACTTGCATATTAGACCAAATAGTGAAAATGCTAGAAGACCTAGAAATGATGCATATTTTAGGCCAAACCTTGAACAATTTAGAAGACCAAGAAATGACCCTCCACCTAGAAATAGATATTCTAGAAATGATGCATATTTTAGACAAACTTGTGAACCTCCTAGAGCTCATAATAGGAGAAACAATGGTGTTCAAAGTAGAGTAAGCAACCTTCATTCATCTAGTTACTATGTACCTAGAAAAATGCATAATCCCAACGTGACTTGTCATTATTGTAGACGTATTGGTCATATTGCTCCCGCTTGCTTTACTCGTCATAGACATATAAATCAATTGCATCATTATAACATGCCTAACCCTCAAGGACCCAAGATGGCATGGGTACCTAAAGAACATTAATTTGTTTTGTAGGTGTGCTTGAAGGGATCAAGTGTACTATGGTACCTTGATAGTGGATGCTCCAAACACATGACGGGAGATGAATCCAAATTCCTTCAACTAGAGCACAAAGAAGGAGGAAGTGTCACATTTGGTGATAACAATAAAGGAAAAATCATCTGCATTGGTTCGGTCGGTAAGGACGAAAACTCCTCTATTAAACATATACTACTTGTGAAAGGTTTGAAGCATAATCTCTTGAGCATAAGCCAATTATGTGACAAGGGAAATCTTGCTCTATTTAATTCGGATGAATGTCTTGTATTTAGACGTAGTGATTTCAAGATCATACTTCGTGGTTTTAGAATTGATAATATCTATATGGTTGATCTTGCAAACTCCTCACCCGAATATGTTGATTGTTTAGTAAGCAAAGAGGATAACTCTTGGCTATGGCATCGTAGAGTAGCACACATGAACATGCATCTTTTGAACAAGCTTCTTTCTCAAAACTTAGTAGTTGGTCTTCCCAGTTTAAAGTTTGAAAATGATTCTATTTGCGATTCTTGTCAAAAAGGGAAGCAAACCAAAGCATCTTTTAAATCCAAGAATATTGTTTCAACGTCTAGACCTTTGCAATTACTTCACATGGATTTATTTGGTCCCTCTCGTATTGAAAGTCTTGGTAAAAATAAATATGTTTTTGTAATTGTTGATGACTTTTCTAGATTTACTTGGACTCTATTTCTTGCAAATAAAAGTGATGCTTTTCAAAATTTCAAGTATTTCCTTAAGCGTGTTCAAAACGAAAAGGAATCGACCGTCACTTCGATTAGAAGTGATCATGGGGGAGAGTTTGATCACAATCTCTTTGCGGATTTTTGTGATGAACTCGGAATCGAACACACCTTTTCCGCTCCACGGACACCACAACAAAATGGGGTGGTGGAAAGGAAAATAGGTGTCTCGAAGAGATGGCTAGAACCATGCTCGACGAAGCTAAGATTCCCAAATACTTTTGGGCGGACGCCGTGAGTACCGCTTGCTATGTTTTAAATAGAGTAGCAATTTGGCCGATACTCATGAAAACCCCATATGAACTTTATAAGGGTAGAAAACCCAACATTTCTCATTTACGTGTTTTTGGTTGTAAATGTTTTGTTCGTAATAATGGCAAGGACCAATTGGGTAAGTTTGATGCTAAATCGGATGAAGGTATTTTCATTGGTTATTCCTCACGTAGCAAAGCATATAGGATCTTTAACAAAAGAACCCAAATTGTGGAGGAATCCCCTCAGGTTGTGTTTTCCGAAGATAATACTCGCTTGGCGAGAAAGGAATCCGATTTTGATCTTGCAGGTATCTTGGATAGCTTGAAAGATAAATCCAAGAAGAACCTTCAAAGGAAAACAAAAATGAAATTGGGGAACAACCAACGGAAGAAGCGCCACAATTAGAAAAAGGAATAAATACGCCTAACGAGTGGAGAACGATCAAGGATCATCCTCTCGAACAGGTAATTGGCGATGTTGGAGAAAAGGTAAGTACCCGAAACTCTCTTAAGAACACTCTAGGACACAATTCTTAAGAGTTCACGGCATTACTTGTTAACACTAGTGTAATTTATTAATTTCGCTATAAATTACTAACTTGAGCGTCGGAGACGTTTAAATCTATTTTGCAGGTACCACCCCAAAGGTAGGGGGAATTATGAAGTTTTAGCACAAAATAATCGACTATTTCAAGCCACTAATCGATTATTTTCTGTGCAGTACATCGATTATCAGTATCAATAATCGATTATTTATGACTGATTATTACTATTATGCATCTGTGTTTAATTTTTTACTTCCTAAATTGCATAATCGATTTCCGCCTCAGTCATTCAGCAATGCTTTCTACAACAATCGATTATTTTTTCATACAATCGATTATTTGACAAATTCTGATATTCTCCAAGTTCACTGTATCAAATTAGTTCCCTAAATAATCGATTACCAAGAATTGACAATCGATTACTTCATATTAATTTTTTTTGTCACCGTTTGGCTCCTCAATCGATTCCTGTCAGGTCTTAAAAGCTCCATAATCGATTACCAAAATTTAACAATCGATTATTTCATTCAAATTTTTTACCGTTTGACTCAAGAATCGATTTGTCAGATTCAAAATCTCAATCAAACAGTAAATACAATCGATTATTTCAGTTCAATAATCCATTATCTAACGGTCAGTAATTTTAATTCTTACCGTTTTCTGACTGCTCCTAAACCAAAATCTCAGCAAATGTCTCCATTCAATGCTTGATAATCCTTTCCTCTATAAATAGGCATCATAAGAGCTCACATTCACCCACTCAAGCACTATCTCTAGTATTCAAAAGCTAAATCTCTTCTATTTTCTTTGCCAAATTCCAGCAGTCTTTCTCCGAACGTGTCTGGACGATCTTCAAAACGTTCCCGATCCAAACATGGCGCATCAGCCTCAACCGCCCCTCCTCCTTTAAATTTTCCATACCAAGACGGTTCCGTCTTGTTCTTTGAAACTGAAAATGAACTCACAAGGTTCCTATCAAAATTTGAGAAACGCACCATTCTTCCTCCTCGGTTCTCAAATAGTAAACTCCTTGAGCCTTTCACCCCTGCCGCAAATATGTTAAAGGAGTGTCAACTATATGACTTCTTGCTTCTCACTCATCCTCACATAAACACAACTCTCGTTCAAGCTTTTTACTCAAACCTCCATAAAGATGAAGATGGCGAACTTGTCACCTCCATTAATGGGGTTCAAATGCTTCTCTCTGAAGAGAATCTCCACACCATTGCCCGCCTTCCAAATGAAGGTGAAGACCTTTACCGGTATATTGATAAGGCCGGGGCTCTCTTTGATGAAACCATCCTTCTCCACCAAGCCGGTATAACCTCCTATGATCCATCTATCTCTACCCGTCGTCCTACCATAACGGGAATGGATCCAAACTACCGGTTGATTCTTTACTTCATCACCCGAGTCCTCAAGCCTAGACGGCACAATCACACCACCATCTCCCAGGAGGATACCAAACTTCTGCATGCCATTGTCACCGGAGCCAAAATAAATTGGTGTCGGCTCATCAAAATTCATATGCTCGATGCCATCGGTGATGACATGCCTCTTCCTTATGCCCTCCTCATTATGAACTTCCTTGAAGCATCCGGATTTGTCACGGAAAATGGTCCTCTCAAAAGGAGTACCAAAATTTGCGAAATCTCGGAGTCTTCTTTCCATCATGATGGTGATCATGCTCCAGCTCCTTCTTCAAGTCGTCCACCCCGTCGTGCTCGTTCGTCCCAAGAGCCTACTCTCCAAACCATATCCGACCAGCTTGTTCAACTCACTCATGAGATCCATGGATACTTTGATCATGTCAATTATCCATATGCAGCTCTCGTTCCTTTTGAAGCAGCGCCGGATAACGAGGCGGACAACGACGGAAATGAATAAATTTTTTTTGTGTTTTGTGTGGTTTTTGCTGTTGTTCTCTTTGGTTCCCATTGATGTACCCTCTTTTTTTTCCAATAAATAAACCTTGTTTATTTCATCTTTTTGCATCTTTCCTTACTATTTTTTTGCTAATGGCAAAAGTGGGAAGAAAACGGGATATCGGGTATGCACCACCTCTTAATTATATCGGGTATGCACCACCTCTTAATTCATTGATTGCTTATAAGCTAAAATTGAGGGGGAACAAGAACAAAATTGCATAATTGTTACTTGTCTTGAATTGTCAATATCTTTTGCCTAAATTGCATATCCCGCTTAATGTTTGCCATTATCAAAAAGGGGGAAATTGTTAGAAACACGTTCTCAATGCAATATACTAAACGTGTACTCTTTTGTAGGTTTTGATGAATGACAAACGAAGCAAAAATTGATATATGACAGAATTCAAGTACAAGCGCACAATGGTTGCGAATAAGATTGAAGTTCAAGATATAGCTTTTAATTGTTATTGAGTTGTTCTAAATTGTAATCTCGATCCTATAACTTGACTCATAGTATGGCCTCTCTCATAAAACTATTTTCCAAAATCATGCATATTTAATTCTGTGTCAAAAAGATTTTAAATCATGCATATTTACATTAGACAAAATGTTTTCTAAACATGCCTCAAAAATCTGGGCTAAAATAATCGATTATGTACTTATGATAATCGATTGTTTCTGAGCCAAGACTGCATGACAATCGATTATGAATTAATGGTAATCGATTGTGATTAAGACAGTGAACATCAGGTTTTTCCAAATCTGCATGATAATCGATTGTGAACAAATGACAATCGATTGTTGTTGAGGTAAAGTTTTTCAATACTCAAAATAATCGATTATGAACTAATGGTGATCGATTGTGTTGAGTTGATGTCTTCCAGTGATTTTAAATTTAATTAAGTAATCGATTATGTCTTTAGATAATCGATTATCACTGAGACAGTAAGTTTTATGATTTTCAGAAAATAACAAGTAATCGATTGTTGTAAAGGACAATCGATTGTTGAAGCTGGCCGTTGTCAAATGATTTTCAAATACCATAAGGTAATCGATTATTGATCTTAGATAATCGATGTTCTGCTTAAAATCTGGAAATGATTTTTAGAACGTTGCTGAAGTAATCGATTATTGATTTTATATAATCGATGTTCTGCTTAAAATCTGGAAATGATTTTTAGAACGTTGCTGAAGTAATCGATTATTGATTTTATATAATCGATGTTTTGCTTAAAATCTGGAAATGATTTTTAGAACGTTGCTAAAGTTATCGATTATGAACTTAGTGTAATCAATTATCTGATTTTGAATATTGCCAGTAATCGATTATAGATTATGTATAATCGATTGTGAAGCGTTAAATCTGGGATTGATTTTTAAACTGACTGGCAGATAATCGATTGTTTGGTCTTAATAATCGATTATCACTGAGTAATTTCAGCAACTCTTAATTGGCAATTAGACAACGGTTGAACCAACTTTGTCAACTATAAATACAGCTTCATTTCAGTGTTTTAAAAACAACAACATACACAAACTGATCATTACATTGCTATAAGCTTTCATTCAATTGTTCTTCATTTTCTACTCATTTCATAAAGCTTTTGAGAGCCATATTATTGCTTAAAGTTGTTGTGATCTTGAACATATTCTTTTACTCATATCTACTCAATAAGGAGTACTTTAGTTAAGTGAGTGTCCAAGTATTTGATATACTTGTAAGAGAATTGCGATTCTCTTGTTTCAAGGAACTTGCGTTTCCTTGGGTGAAGTCTTTGAGATTGCGATCTCCGAGCAACTGTTTGAGGCTTGTGTCCTCAAGTGTGTAACGGTTTGTTGAGCACCCTTAAGCTTAACAAGATAGTGAAAAATCTCGAGAGAGTCTCTCGGGGACTGGACTAACCACGTTGGTGGCCAACCAGTATACATCTTTGTGTAAGTTTATTTTTCTGCATTTATTTTACTTCCTGCAAAGTTTAAATTCCGCAAGAAAACGCTAAATTCTATTAATACGCTATTCACCCCCCCTCTAGCGTAAAACATAGTTTCTAACAAGATCAAATATGCACAATAATCCCAATGACCATTTTGGCAACCACTTATCACAAATACTCCAACCCTTGGGGTTGAAATTGTGCGCACAATTCACCCCCGGGAGAATTTAAACAATGTTTCCATGAGTGTGGTCTACCACAATAAGGCCAAGGGTCGTAAAAATATGTACAACTCCCATCCGACCAATTTTCATTATATGATGCCATTATTTCAAGAATGATAGAATAAACAAGAAACTAACAAGAAAAATAGACCCAAGGTAAGAAAAATAATTACACAAGTAATAACAAGTTTGGAGCAAAGAACTTTCGCTTATTTCTCAAACAACCTTAATTACGCCAAATTTTTCCCTGGCAGCGGTGCCAATTTTTGGTGACGTGCAAATCCATCACTAAAAAGAAATAGATACGGTCTCAGCTATATAATTACCCAACAATGATTCGGGGTCGACTCCCACAGAACAATGTGTAGGCAATTAGGAATGTAAGAGAATTATCGCTAGTTGCGCAGTGCCAAACAATAAGAATTATGGGTTGAAAATTATTTTTATATCTAAGATGAGAAAATGTAAACTAACCTAGAAAGTAAATAAAATGATCAATCGCTACAAATATTAAAGCATCGGGAATTTCACTCAAGTAACGATCCAATGTATTTCACGATTTTCCAAATATGAGCGAGTTTATGTTAATTAGCCACGGATAATAATTCTTAATTAGCTTCTTCCGAAGACTAGCAAGACTTCCTAATTGAATTTTCCCTAATCACAGTTAGAAGACTAAGAACACCCGCAAGGCTACAAGTAGTTCAATCCTATACCTAGGTATAATCTATAAAATAAGGGTTAACACATCAAGTTCTTGTTAATTAATCTTTCTCAACCCCAAACTATTTTTTCGAAACTTAATTCGTAATGGGCGAGTCCTAGGGTTAGCTAATCCCTTTGGAAACATTAAAGAACAAGAATAATTAAAGAAACAATAACTCACTTCATAAATATAGAAAAATCATTCAATGTATAAGCACAACAAGGTATAAAATCCACACTTTAATTATGAATATTCCCATGAACAAGATTCAAGTATTGGGTAAAATACGACACACTTAAATATTCAATACAAAAAAGGAAATGAAGAAACAAACAAAAATATGTATGAAAACCTTAACCAAAAGCTTGAAATCAACCAAACCCAAGTGTGTTTGTACAAAACCCTAGCCTCCAACTTGTTCTTTCTAGTCTAAAGGACTGAAAATAAGCCAAAGATGTTCTAAATGTCTGCTTGGACGAGTATAAAAATCATTTGGGGTGAGAATATGTGAAATGCCAAATATTCCCCAGGCCATGTCCTCGATTTCCGCTTCTGCGGTAAAGTGACCGCAGATGCGGTTCCGCAGAAGCGGAAAATCAAACGCAAAAGTGGATTCCTTCAAGTACAGAAGATGTCGCAAAAGTGGAGAACTGACCGCTTCTGCGGTCTCGTAGAAGCGAGTTTTCAACTGCAGAAGTGGTTTCTTTATGTTCCTCCAGTTCCGCGTAGGCGATCAATAATCCGTATAAGCAGAGGTCGCTCCTGCGACCAAGGATCCACAGAACCAGAAATGATTGGGGATTTTTTCATAGCTTCAACTCATTTTTGCTCAATTCCACTTCATTTCAATGCAAATCACTTCATAGCATCATGTACTTGAATATCTCACAATAACCACTATAAACAACCTCATTTCATACTTAAGACGACATAAAAGCTAAGATAAAGAGGCTAAAATGAGTGGTAAAATCACCCCACATCATAGGCTCATTCTGACTCTGTTGAATCTGGCTAGGAATTCTCTGAGTCCTTCTCCTGGGGTTTGACGCACAGAAAAAATGTCGTTGACCCGTGCTTCCGTTTTCCTCGCCCCCGCATAGGAGGTAACGAATTTGTCAGCCATCTCCTCAAAGTTTGAGATGCCCTTGGCCGGTAGTTGAGTACCACGTTAGGGCCCCTCCTGTCAGCATTTCACCGAACTTCTTCAGAAGTACGGATGGTACCTTTTTTTGGATAAGTCGTTGCCTTTGACGGCTGTAACATAGTGGATCAGGTGGTCCTCGGGATCGGTGGTACCGTCATATACTTTCAAGTAGGAGGCATTTTGAAGGTTTTTGGGATGGGGTATGGCACAACTCTTTCTGTATAGGGTTGTTCAATGAACCTCCCCATGTCTCACTTTGGTAGCAACTTAGGTGCGCCTGGGATCTTATCCAACCTTTCTTGGTGATCCTTCATCTTGTCGCGGAGCGATCTGTTCTCGTTTTCCATCTCTTCCATCTTTTGGAGGATGGCTGCGAGTGTTCCGTCGTTAGCTTGGACATCACGGGTACATTGTTTGTTCTTGTGACCTCGAGCTCATCCTCGGTTGCGACATGATCTGCTGCTGGGGTGCATCTATCATTTTGAGGTTGTTTATTGGCTAGACTGCGCAGAGTGCTTGTCATCCACTCTTTTAGTAATTTCATTATTTCAGGGGGTGCTTTCTTAGTGGTAGATGTTGAAGCTTCTCTTTCTGGTGGAACCACCAGGTCTTCTGATGAGGAGGGTAAGGCTTCCACGCCTATCAAATTACTGGGGGTTGTGTGTAGGGCATCTCCTTCGGCAGCCGCGTTGAGAGTTCCTGGGAGGTCTGTTCTAACCTCCAAGATAGCCTTCATTCTAGCATTGTTCTCAACCATTCTAGGTTGTAGAGAGTGGCTTTTCAAAGGATCTCTTGAAACAAACTACAGCCTTGATTCCTGAAATCCCCACAGACGGTGCCAAATTATTTGGCTAAAAAGTTGTTCGAACACTTAACTAGCTTTAAAACAATCAAACAATAATATGAGTTAATCGGGATCAAGGGTAATATGATCTAGAGAATGTTAGATGATAGAAATCAGTGATTATTATGTAAAAATCGATATGTAAGTGCAGTAAGATGTATAACAGGCTTTTTGCACAAGAGAGAGAGAGAGAGAGAGAGAGAGAGAGAGAGAGAGAGAGAGAGTTGCATATTTTCAGTAATGAAATACACCATGAGTCTTTACAAAGGGAGAAGGTCCCCTTTATATACTAAGGGGCCTAATACAAAAAGGTACAAGAGTTGGTGGCCTCGATATACGAATGTCAGAGCTTGATGTGACGTTACAGCGAGTCACGTCGCTCGGTCCATTTATTGATTGGGGCCGGCCTTACTTAATTCGACCACGATAAGGCCGCTTTCATTAGTGAGGCCGTATGCGGATAATATGTGGATATAGGGAACCAAATTTGCCCAATACAAGTTTCCTAAGTTATTTGAATTGTTTTATTTTTTTTAATTGTTTGATTGTATTTTAGAATCTTGCCTCAAAGTATTAGAAACTTATTACTTCCCTAATCAAACTAAATTTGAAGCTGGTTTAGAATTTCATAGATGTTTTGTTAGAATTGCCATAGATTTGTTTTTAGTATTGCTGTTGATGTATTAATAAATAAGCTTCAAACTACATTCACTTTTGAAGTTGAGTTTAGTACCTATACGTGATTTTAACATTGCAAAGTTTATGTATATGTGGAATTGCTAAAAATTAAGTTTTTCTCAAATTTGGGGTAGATTTGCGACCGAATCAGTCGCAAATATCACCAGAAATTATCCAGATTTGCAACTTATTTAGTCACAAATCGCGAATTTGTTGAATTTTTTAAATTAATTTATACTCTATATGTATGGCTGTTTCGGTCAAAATATTTAATCAATGTCACTACTAGAAAAAGGTTGATTTCCGACCAACAAATCGGTTGGAAATCGAGTTTTTTTCGACAGATTTTGGAACAAAAAAGGCCAGTTGAAAAACAAGTGGTCGTAAAAATTTTGTGATTGAATAAGTCGGAAATTTCAGACAAATTTAGTCACAAACTGAAAAATAAAAGAAGTATTTCCATTTAATTGATTCCGACTGAATTGGCCGGTGCATTTGCGACTGGTTCGGTCCCAAATCTAAATAAATAAATTAATTAAAAATCAAAATTTTCAATCAATTCGGTCGAAAATTTAAATACTAAAATCGAGAATCATTTTTTCAAATCAATCTCGAATCACTCGAAAACTGAAACAAATTATACACGTAAGTAATAATATATCATATAAAACTACTCAAAATTTCAAATCACTTAACAAAATGCTAAAGCTCAACTCGATCCTACGGATCGTTACAAAATACATAGGTATATTTGGCCCTTGCCTGTTATCTAATTGAAGTGTATATATATTCTGGTTTAATTTCCATATGTAGGGATGCATAATGGAGTAGTGATGTCAAACTAAAAACATGAAAAAGGAGATTTAAAGTGATGGGGTCTTCTTGTCGGAGCTCTTAACAACTACTGAGGTTTATGATTTCAGATTGTGTCACCGGGATTTTGTGATGGTTAATTGATATGAAAATCACTGTTGAGAGGTTAGTATTAAATTTAAAACTAACAGTCTAGTCAAATTTTATCGGTTACACGTATTCTAGCCACGACAAATTACATTTCATCTTTGTTAGATTGTCCACCCATATTCAATGTCTAACATGTAGCTTAGCTTTATGTAATTAATTTTGTTAAAATTTAACTTCCCTTTTGTAAGAGCGTCACTAAACATCACTTCGTATAAAAATTTCCTGATGTACTACGTGCATATAATATTCTTTTTTAAAAATTTAATATGTAAGTATTGAAAAAAAATTGAGTTTTTATTAAAGATGACGTGACATGGCACGTGAATTAGTCAAACAGTCAAATAGCAATAAATGATTAAAAGGCACGAAAAACAACAGGCACAGTAGGAGAAAAGAAAATAGACACGAGAGGAAATCTTAGATACGATTCTCGTGTCTATCCAAGTCATTCAATATCAACGGATAAAAAGGGCATTGAAGACAAAAATCTGATGAAAAAAAAGTAGCCTACATTCATTATTAAATACATGATACGTTACTTATTCAGTATTTAGTAGCAATGATTATGTAACGTTTCATTAAATGCTCTTTATTATTTAGATTAATCCATTACTCCTTGTCAACTATAAAAGAAGGAAGTTCTATCATTTGTAAGGACAGAACATTCTTGATATCATAGTGGAATTCAACTTTCTTATTGTTTTATTCTTATTCTTTGAAAGCCAATTATATTTCGGTCTCTTTGATTATCAGTAACCCGATTTCTTCTCTCTAAACTTCAAGCTTTGACCAAATTACATTTTTTTGTTAAACAAATTGGTTCTGTTACCGGGAATCTGATAATCCGTTCTTTCTAAATTAACATTCAACCTATTGTTAGTATGTCGAACAACAATGACAATAACAACCAGGCAAATCTGAACCATCAAATTGATGTTGAGGAACTCAACAACGCTAACCTTCAAGCTTCTCCACGTGGATATCGTGAAGGAACTCCAAACGATATGTATGAACATGATGATAGAGGAGCTAAAACAAGAGATGAACTATTAAAGAAAATAATCTACTCACGAATTGAAAAATCCTTGCGAGCCCTAGTTAATCAATTGCCTGCTGCGCCAGCAACACCAGAAAACAACACGTTGGAAAACCCTCGCTCTGGTCTAGTTGATTCTGGCAATGGAGCAATTCCTAGTAACTCACAACATGGAGAACCAAGTAATACAAGTAACTCTCATCTCCAAAATTTGGTAACCTTGCAGAAACAACTCAAGGAGCAGAACGAGCGTATTGAGCAAATCTCTGGAGTTTCACCTGTGATAAAAGGAGTGGATGTGGATAAATACTCGCAAAAACTATGGAAACCAAGGGCTGCTCCTTTACCAATACCAAATAAATTTAAAATGCCTGATATCCCAAAATATGATGGAACAACGGATCCTCGTGGTCACGTAACTGCATTTACAACGGGGTGAAAGGCAACGATTTAACCAAACAAGAAATTGAATCAGTGTTGGTTAAAAAGTTTGGAGAGACACTCACCAAAGGAGCATTACCTGGTATTCTCTTTTACCTGAAAATTCTATAAATTCCTTTGTTTATCTTGCAGATTCTTTCATAAAACCACACTCGGGAGCTTAAAAGGTGGAGAAGAGAATGAAGTATATCTTCAAAATCAAACAAGGGAACACTGAATTGCTCAGAGATTTCATTGATAGATTCGAACGTGAAAGAATAATGTTGCCCTGTGTACCGGATAATTGGGCTGCAATAGCTTTTGCCAGTAATTTGAATGACAAAAGTTCAGAAGCCACAAAAAGACTTAAAGAAAGCCTTCGTGAAATTCCCGCAACTACTTGGAACGATGTTTATAACAAGTACAGTACGAAGCTCAGAATTAAAGAAGATCCGTATCTCAACCTCAACGAGAAGATAGAAGCGGGTCCATAAGGTTTGAGGCTGACAAAAGGTCACGTAAGAACAGGTACGATCCATATATGGGACCTGCAGGAAAAGACCCACGTTCTAGGTAGAACAATCAACATTATTATCAGAGGTTGAGAGATAGGGGAAACGGATCTTTATCCAGATTCAAAGGTGATCGAAACAACCAAGAGTCACGGGATGATGATAGAAATTTAATGGCGCAATTTGATGGTCATAGTTTCAATGTAACTAATTCCGAGCTCGTAGTTGTTCTAAGGAGTATGGGGATAAGGTACGGTGGCCAAAAGAGATGCGGTCGAATCCAAACAAACGTAACCCAGACCATTGGTGCGAATTTTACAATGACCATGGGCATAAAACTTCAGAATGCAGGTCTTTACAAAGTGAGGTAGATCATTTGTTGAAGCAAGGCTACCTCACAGAGCTGTTCAGTGAAAAAGGAAAACAAACCTACATGAAAAATAGGCAGGAGCCACCGAAACCACCTTCACCTAAGAGGATAGTAAATGTCATCAGCGGAGGAGAAGTATTTACGGAGTAACATATACGCCTTCGAACAAAATTTCTAAAATGACGATCACACAGGCCAAGAAAGTACGGCAAACCTTAGAACATGAGAGTATAAGCTTCGATGTTGCAGATACGGAAGGGGTGAATACACCGCATAATGATGCTCTGGTAATATCTTTAATTATATATACTGATGTAAAAAGAGTTTTGATTGATCCAGGTAGCTCTGTAAATATTATTCTACTAAGAGTGTTGCAGAAAATACAAGCCGAAGATAAGATGATACCAAAATCGCATGCTTTGTCAGGCTTCGAATATTCAAGCGTGGTAACAAAAGGTGAGGCAACACTCACAGCTTATGCTGCAGGTGTTATTGAAGAAACTAAGTTTCAGGTAGTGGATTTGGAAATAGCATACAATGTAATCATGGGGAGACCTTGGATCCATGATATGGATGTTGTTCCATCAACCTTACATGAAGTCATTAAATTTCCATCACCTTGGGGAATATGTCAAATTCGAGGGGATCAACAAATAGCCAAGAGTATCAACGCAATAACAGATACAAGCACTACAAGTAAAGAGAAATAGCAATTATCGGAAACAGTTGAAGGTGTCAGCAACCAAACTTCAACTGAAACAACAGATTTAGATTCGAGGCCCGATGTAATTCAAGAACCGGAAGAAAACGAGAACATTAAAACGACAATAGAAGAACTCGAGGTTGTGGTGTTATTTGAAACATGGCCAGAGAAAAAAGACTACGTAAGAGCCAATATAAATCCCCATATGTGAGGTAAATTGATTGATTTTTTAAAAGCTACCGTAAATTGTTTTTCCTTGTCCCATGCTGATATGACATGTATTCCACCGAATGTGGTGACTCATAAGCTTAACGAAGACCCATCTTTCACCCCAATTAAGCAAAAAAAAAAAAGAAAGCAAGGAGCTTTCAAATATCAAGTAATTCAAGATGAGGTCCAAAAGTTGTTGAAAATCGGGTCAATTCGTGAGGTAAAATATCCTGATTGGTCAGCTAACATGGTGGTCGTACCTTAGAGGAATGGTCAGTGGCGAGTTTGTGTAGATTACACTGATCTAAACAAAGCTTGCCCAAAAGATTCTTTTCCTTTACCCCATATAGATCAATTGATTGATGCAACTGTAGGTCATGAACTTTTATTTTAGATGCATATTCGGGATACAATAAAATTAAAATGGATCCCAGTGATTAAGAAAAGACTTTTTTCATCACAGACCGAGGGACTTACTGTTACAAAGTAGTGCCCTTCGGTCGAAAAAAGGGTGGAGCAACCTATCAAAGGTTAGTTACCAAAATGTTTCAAGAACATTTGGGAAAAACAATGGAGGTATATATAGACGACATGCTCGTCAAAACCCAGCATTCCCATGACCATATTACTCATTTAACTGTTACCTTTGAAATTTTTAATATGAAACTCAATCCTGAAAAATGTGCATTTGGAGTTGCTTCTGGTAAATTTTTAGATTTTCTTGTCTCTAACCATGGAATTGAAATGAATCCTTCCCAGATTAAGCAATTGAAGAAATACCTGATGTCCTTACTAGAAAAACGGAAGTTCACAGGTTAACAAGAAGGATATGGGCCTTAGGGAGGTTTATTTCAAAATCATCAAAAAAATGCTTCAAATTTTTCTCTGCGCTCAAAAAGCAAGACCATTTTGAGTGGAATGAAGATTGTCAATGAGCACTGAAGGACTTGAAAGTTTATTTATCAAATCCTCCTTTACTGGCTAAACCTAAAGAAGGTGAAAAGTTACTCATCTATCTAGCAGTATCAGAAGTAGTGGTAAGTGCCGTTTTAGTACGAGAAGATCAAGGTAAGTAATCCCCGATTCATTATGTAAGTAAAACTTGATTAGATGCAGAGACAAGGTATCCACAACTAGAAAAATCAGCATTAGCTCTCATCATGGCATCTAGAAAACTATGACCTTATTTTCAATGCCATCCTATTGTTGTTGTTAATGCTTTTCCTGTATGAAATATATTGCATAAACATGAACTATCAGGAAGATTAGCAAAACGGGCTATAGAACTAAGTGAGTACGGAATAATTAATCAACCTCGAACTACTATCAAATCTCAAGTACTCGCCAATTTCATAGCTGATTTTAGTCAAAGCATACATCTAGAAGCAGAAAAAGAATTACAAGTTTTTAGTGGAGCTAATCCGGGGACTTGGCTATTATTCACTGATGGTTCATCTAATGTAAATGGGGCAGGTTTAGGAATTGTTCTTATACCACCTACGGGTGAAACAATTAGACAAGCTATAAAATGTCACCCTGTAACTAATAATGAAGCAGAGTATGAAGTTGTGATTGCAGGTTTGGAGCTAGCATTAGAACTTGGTATCATGCAAATTGTAATCAAAAGTGGTTCACAGCTCGTAGTCAATCAAATACTGGGGACTTACGTGGTTATTGAAACTCAAATGCAATAGTATCTCGGAAAGGTACGTGAGTTAATAAGACAGTTCCAAACTTGGAAAGTGATGAAAATCCCAAGAGAAGAGAATTTGGAAGCAGACGCCTTAGCCAACCTCGCATCTGCAGCAGATATAGCAAAAGATGTGAATGCCTCAATTATACATTTGTTCCATTCCGTTCTTGACTCTGATAAAAATGAGGTCAACTTTAATCACTTAACTTGGCATTGGAGAAACGAAATCATGTCTTTTTTGCAACACTGAATTGTACTTGAAGACAAGGTGAAGGCTCATGCACTAAGAAAGAAAGTAGCTCGTAACTGCTTATATCAAGGAAACCTTTATCATATAATGTTTGGTGGACCATTATCCAGGTGTCTCGGGACTTCTCAAATAGAATATTTTATGAGAGAAGTACATGAGGGGCATTGTGGAAATCATGCAGGAGGCAGATCACTTGTTATAAACATTGATTCGAGCGAGATATTACTGTCCTAAAAGGGAAGAAGAAGCGAATGATTTCGTATCTAAATGTGATAAATGCCAAAGGTATGCAAATAATAAGCATAGACCAGCAGAATTATTACATCCAGTCATAGCTCCGTGGCCCTTCATGAAATGGGGAATGGACATCGTAGGACCATTACCTCAGGTAAAAGGTCAGGTAAAGTTTCTACTCGTACTTACTAATTATTTCACTAAATGGGTAGAAGCAGGAGCGTTTAAACAGGTACGAGAGAAGAAGTTAAGGACTTCATTTGGAGAAATATAATTTTCCGCTTTGGTGTTCCAAAGGATATAGTGTGTGATAATGGACCACAATTTATAGGAGCTCAAATCACAGAATTCTTTCAAAGTTGGTAAATCAAAAAAATTACGTCGACACCATATCATCCACTAGGTAATGGGCAAGCAGAGTCTACAAACAAGGCAATTATCAACAACCTTAAGAAAAGTTTACAAGAATCAAAAGGCAATTGGCCTGAAGTATTACCAGCGGTTAAATGGGCATATCGAACAACGACAAAAACAAGTACAGGAGAAACACCATTTTCAATGGTCTATGGTGCGGAATCTTAGATACCAGTCGAGATAGGTGAACCTAGTACACGACGTGTTCAAGCAAAGGAAAACTCGAACAATGAAGAGTTACGAGAAAACATTTATTTACATTAAGGGAGAAGAGAAGCTGCATTGATAAGGATGGCGGCTCAAAAGCAAGTAATTGAGCGATATTACAATAGGAAAGCACGCCTCAGGTTTTTGAAAGTTGGGGACTTTGTGTTGAAAAATTTTTTTCAATCTACAAAGTCAGCTAATTGAGGAAAGCTAAGTCCAACATGGGAAGGACCTTATCGAATTCGTGAAATTGCGGACAAAGGAGCATACGAGCTCGAGACAATTGATGGCAAGATTTTACCTTCACATTGGAATATTGTTCATTAAAAGAGGTATTACTTCTAAAGAAAGTACCCACGGTATGGTATCGCCATGTTAAGTTTTTTGCTTTTGAATTGTTAAAATTATACAAATGATTTTAGATGCTAGGCAAAACCCCTAACTCGTGCCAAATGATGAGTCACGGCCTGCACGACAAATTGGAATACTATTAAATTCCTAGCCCAGGTTACATTAATCTGATGGAAACACAGACGAGTTAGGCAGTCTTCATCTACAATCACACCTTCGAGTCCCATATATTTTTCTGTTTCAGGAAAAGGACCAAAGATTGGGAGCAAATACACAAGTGTTCGAGGCTTCATACTTCACCGCTCAAACAATTGGGAGACTGTACTATATACACACGAGTAGGTGCAGAAATAGATACAAGGGAGAAAAATTCAAGATTTACAAATCAAATCAAGTTACGAGAATTCAAGTATCAATCTAAAAACACTCATCATAGTGTTTTCTCCTTTATAGAACAATAAAGTCATTGCGTAAACCCTTCCTAAGTATGTAAAGGCAGGGATATGATTATGTATCAGAACAGGTTATGATAAAATCTTGTATATTTTGTAAATCTGTTAAAAGAAAACATTTGCGAGAAAGTTATGGATGTACTTCAATACATGTAATACTCAAGAAACTTATCAAAGTTCATGAATAAAAACTTTACAAAAGTTGTTTTATGCGAAACATGTATGTTCCTATTTCTTTTATCGTATGATAATACCATTATGAAGTTGGGACGTCTTCTTCATTAAGTGTCGATAAATAAAAGGGCCCTCTTTTATTTTTCCTCATGATGAAAACACATGAGAAGAATTATGAAAGCATTTTCGAAAAAGGATAAAAATGCTAACTTATTCTCTAAGTCCTAAAAAAAATTAGCAAGAGTAAGGTAAAAATAAAATTATTATGCAAAGACTAAATCAGTAAATAGACAAAATGAAGAAGTATTATGCAAACTTCTCAACATAAAAAGCTTAGGGAAAAACTTAGCTATTACAATACATTTGTTTTTCTAAAACAGATGACCCATTATAGAAACCGGGGACTTCATTAATTACATCATCAAAAACATACAAAAGAGGTAAGGTTAACATTCTCATAAGTCACTGAGGAGATTGGAATGGTAGAAGTCGCCGCCTCATTGGGCGCGGTAGGAACTTCTAAAGAAGCAGCAATAGAGGAAGTCTCAGTTGAAATTGATGTAATAACATTTTGGGAGAAACAATTGACACGGGGATTCCATTCCTAAAAGCTGTGTTGTAGGTAAATTACCCCCGGTCACTGGAACTGTAACTTCAATAACTTCAACTGTTGATTCTAAGTTTGAAGGCTCTTCAACCCCGGGAGTTTCTACTATTGGAGAAGAGTTGTCAATTACCTGATCATGAGAAAGAGTTTCAGTAGGTTGCTCATTCTTCTCAATCGTGTCTAAAACTTTGGCCAACTCAGATTGCAAGTCAAACTTTTCCTAAGAAGCTTCCATCAAAGCATCACGACGAGATTTCAAGAAGTCTCAGTTAACCTCATAATTGAAATTCTCAACTAAGAAATTGTAATCCTTCTCCAGGTTTTCATAATCTCTTCCCCACGTAGCTAAAGTATTCTTCATTGTTTCATGCTCAGCTAAGTGGAAATCAAGGGAAGATTGAAGGTTGACACAAGACCTCTCCAACATACGAACATTATCGGAGGAAATCCTCAAATCATTCTGAGCACAAGATAAGTTCTCTGCGAATTCCCTTGTATATTCCTCCTTTTTCTCCAAAAAATCCTTAAACTCATTAACCTTATCATTAGCATTAGATAAAGAGCCTTCCAAAATCTCTTTATCCTTTTTAAGATGACCCTATGAAGCGTTAGCAATTCCTAACTCTGAAGATAAGCTACGATTATGTTGCTCCAAATGAACTTTTTTTTTCCTGTAACTCTTCTATAATCCCTTGAGCACTCTCATATTGGCCCTTCCAATTTGCTGCTTCAAGTAATGCATCCTCAGCTATTTTCCTAGCTTCGGAGATAGACTTTGTAGACTCATGATCCTTTTTCTCCAATAAAGAAATTCGCCCCATTAGCTCAGTCCCAATGAGATTTGCCTACAATTATGAAACATGAAAGTCAGGACTCAAAATTAAATAAAAAAGGAAAATATTTTTCAACGTCAAGAAAGTTACCTTTAAAGTTGAAGGAACTATGTCATTCATCAAGGTGTAGCAGTTGTGGCTTTGCATCTTATTTTTCTCAATATCCCCAATAAGAGGCTCGAGCCATGTATCTGCGCCTCCAGATTTTCTTAAAAGGCTTTGAGTAGCAGGAACTTCAAGAGTAACACTTATCATAGCCACACCTTAACTACTAGGGCTAACTTCTATTGGAAGGGCAGATGAAGAGGGAACACTAGAGGGGGCGTAGTACAAAAAGTAAATACTATAGGGGTCGTTGAAGTTGAGGTAGGAAGGGAAGGGAAGGAGAAGCTATAGAAACTGATTCAGGAACAGGAATGGAAGTATTCACAACTGGCGAAGGAAAGGAAGCAATCATTGGTGATGAAATACTTACAATTGGCAAAGGAATTGAAGGAGAAGGGACTAAATGAAGTAAGAGGAGCTTCATCAAAAATAGGTCTGAGCTCGCCACTCCAAAAACCATTATCCAAGGGAGGTTGCGGTTGGTTCACTCGTGGATTTTGGCACGGTCTCCTCATCGGATTGGATTAAAACAGGCTCGGTAATGGAAGTAACTGTAGAAGAAGTGATTGCAGCAGAGGTACAAACAGGAGAATCTTCAATTTCTTCATCCAAAACAACACGTCTCCTAGCTTTTGGTCTAGATACCAAAGAGGTATTATCTTCTTCTTCGTTTTCACCTTCCATTACCAAAGCTTTTTTTTTTAGCTAATTGTGCTTTAGCCTTGTCCAAACCAAGGGAAGAATTGGCAGTTGTACGTATGGCTATAGCAACATCTGTTGTCATCCCTTTTATTCCAAATCCTGATAGAAAGAAGGATTTGAGTTCATCATCAAAAATTTAGTATATATATAGAAAGTATACATGAAAAGAAATATGTACCGTGTGTTTTTACGTTCCACCCGTGTAAGGAAGAGATAGATTTTCAAGTCCTATCTTCCTTAGGAGAAACTTTCAAAATTGAGTCTACCCAACCACGTACAAAAAACCAAAAAGGGGATAAATTTAAAGAGAAAATCAGAATCTCATAAACTAGGTATGGGAAAAGTAAAACATAAACTTATGTGCAAAATTCCACATCTCGGGGAAGGGAATGTTTGATTCTCCCAATAAATCCATTGTACGAATACCAATGTAACAAAGATACCACCCACGATCTTTATCGTCATCGGCGTTTACCGAAACTCTTTTACTCATTGCAGTTAAGGTAAAAACCCCATGGCGTAACAAACTAGGGTGGTTTAAGTGGATGAGATGGAAGAAGGTGAAAGTAACTTTTGCTTGATTAGACAAAAATCTTAAACAAGCTACAACCCTCCAAATTAAATGCCAATCTAGGCTAAGCAAATGTTGAAAAATCTACAAAAATCGATGACAACTGGATCTATGGCCGGCTTAAACCCCAAAGTGAGGGGGTAGGTATAAACATAGGAATATCTATTTCCATAAGACGAAATTCTCTGGCTTATGGAAGCAATTGATAAACGAACGATGCGCGCTCTTTTCAGTTGCAATCTTTCCTAACGGTGGGGATATTAAGTTCATTTATAAGAGAGGGATAAGCAATGGTCTTTTCCAATTTTGTAATTTGCTTTTGAAGAGACGCTCTGTCACTTGCAAACGACAAATCGCTTGGTATAATTTCTTCAACTGTGGGCTCTAGAGAAGGCTCTGAAATTTCTTTACCTTTTGAAGATTGAGTTTTAGAAGAGGAACCTTTAATTCCAGAACCAGTTGAGCCTCCGCATGTAGATCCCATACTTCGGAGTCTTCCTCCTCTGCCTCTTGAATGTTTGATAGGAGCAGGTGCATTAGGGAATTGATCGAGAAGTAAAACCTTTCAGGGGTTAGGGTTTGGAGATGCCATTGCAAGATAGTTTTGAAGAAAGTAAAATAAAGAAAGGAAATTCGAATGCTAGATGGAAGTTAATGAAGAAGAAGACAAAGAAAGTATGAGTTAAAAGTTTATATGGGAGCCACTGTCAAAATTAAGGGGAGCAATGATGGAAAGCCTATATTAGAGATAACCATCTCTTCGTAAACAGAGGAAGTTGGAATGGCCTAGAAACATGGGAACAAAACTGCAGATCCAACCAGAAGATTTCACGTGTACAGAGCATTAAATGAGAAAAACAGATGAGACGTCGATACTGACACAAGCCTTAATTGTGACAAAAATTCTTTTTCAGGATCCACTTCCCAATTATTTAATTGATAAATAAATGAAAGGTGGGGGGGACTATCTGTATTGGGAAAAATTGAGTTTTTATTAAAGACGACGTGGCATGACACGTGGATTGGTCAAATAGTCAAAGAGAAATAAATGAATAAAAGGCACGAAAAACAACAGGCACGGTAGGAGAAAAGAAAATAGACACGAGAGGAAATCTTAGATACGATTCTCGTGTCTATCCAAGTCATTCAATATCAACGGATAAAAAGGGCATTGAAGACAAGAATCTGATGATAAAAGGTAGTCTACATTCATTATTAAATATCTGATATGTTAGTTATTCAGTATTTAATAGCAATGATTATGTAACGTCTCATTAAATGCTCTTTATTATTTTGATTAATCTGTTACTCCTTGTCAACTATAAAAGGAGGAAGTTCTATCATTTGTAAGGACAGAACATTCTTGATATCATAGTGGAATTCAATTTTCTTATTGTTTTATTTTTATTCTTTGAAAGCCAATTGTATTTCGGTCTCTTTGATTATCAGTAGCCCGATTTCTTCTCTCTAAAATTCAAACTTTGACCAAATTACATTTTTTCGTTAAACAATACACGCAATAGCAATAAATATTAATTTGGAACAGGAAGAAAAGCTTTAAAACCACCAGTTTTAGTCCGAATCTTTTTATAAGCTGAATTATCATTTACGTAAATCCTGTATATGTCACAGCAGTAACGTATAAAACTCTTTTTGTTTTCTTTTCCTTATTCCTTTCTCAAGAAAATAAGGAAGAAAAAACTAGAAATTAAATAAGTGTTATATATATGGCCAGTTTGCTAAAAGGTACCGGCCTTCTCTTTTATTTTTTTTTTCCTACTGGATTTTTTGGTAACTGTTTTAATATAGGACCTGATTAAAGCGTTTTTTTACAAAAAATCATTTAATTTACAGGGCTTATATCCGAAACCTGTAATTACGGGTTATTCCTTTCTACCGTTGATTGAAAAGGAAAGAAGAATTTAGAAGGTGTTATGAAATAATATAAAAGACAAGAATAATATAGAGAGAATAGGGAGAGGAGTATTCTTATTGATACTTTAGGGATTGTTAGGGATGATTTACAATGGTAGAAGACCCCTTTATTTATAGGGAGGTAGTGACTTAGCTACCAAGAATAAAACTCTAGAATCTCTCTAATTATAGACATTCACCTTAAATAGAAGTCTATTTATAACACTCCCCCTTGAATGTCTATTCAACAATGTGCCTCGTTAAAACCTTAAAACCAAAACCCAATGGGAAAAATTAAAGAGAAGGAAAAAGAGTACACATGTTTGAATATGTGCCTATTGGTAGATTCGTTAAAAACCTCGCAAGGAAAACCCAGTGGGACAAAACCTTGTAAGGGAAAAAGAGTGCAACGCGCATTAACTCCCCCTAATAAGAACATCAATTTATATCCTTGAGCATTTGCATTCCAATCTTGTGCATCATCTTCAAAACGATCTTTGGTAGAGATTTGATAAATAAATCAACCATATTGACTTGAACAAATATTCCGCACCTTAAAATCATCATTCTTGATAGATATGAACATCTTCATATAATGTCGCGGAATGACTCTTCAATATCTTCATATATGTATTCTCAATGCCATCATGCTTATAGTTATAGCAAGATTCATATGTACACAAATTGTACTTGGGATGTGGTACTTCAGGATCAAGAATTGCATATGCTTCAAGCAACTTAAATCTTTCAAGTTAAGTCATGTAAGTCACATAATAGACTTTAGATGCATAGCAAGTTTTCACGTCATGCTAAACAAATAAGATATCGAAAACTGATTATACATACCTTTGACTTTTATACTCTCATGTATTTGAACTATATGTCCAAATCTACATGTCTTTCACATGGAATCAAGTATTTGTCTATACGCTTTAAGCGTATCAAAGACTTTGTCCTTCTGGGACTTAATATGAGTATTTGTAGTGAGAATATAGTTACTTTCTTTGGGTCAGCAAATGCGTATAGCATGATTTGCAATATGTTGCAATTGAATTATCCCTTTTATGAACTTCAGGTTCATATCATGATATTCGGGAATCTACATATACAAATGATAATTCATCCTATGTAACCTTTTCTCAATTGTTTATCATGTCTCCCCCTCATGTTGGAAAAGCTAACTTGTTTCCTCGACTTTGAGAAATCATCTTTGTGTATTATCATGTCAATATACACAGCACATTAATAATAAGATGAAATTATTTGGTTCCTGACCCTGAACCACTTGTGAGGGGAGAATATACTCTTGTATACAACTTATATCAAACTGATATATATAACTTTGTTCTCATAAGAAACAGTTTAGCTATTAAGTGGAAGCACTCAATAATTATCTTGCTAAACCAACTTTGATATAAACCAACTTATCAAGATGAACTATCTTGAGTAGAGAATCTGGAAATTATGCTCGAAGTTAGATTACTGAGCAATTTACCTCGCAAGCACCGGCCAGGCTGCGGGTTAATAACAATTGCGCATGTAACCATTTCATAGATGCATCATATGTGGTATACATGGTAGGTGAATGGGCCCATATTCACCTTTGATATTTCCAGAATTTATGGGCTTCAACCCGAACTCTTTAGTTGGTCAGTTCATTAATGAGAACAAGTGATACAAGAGAATTCGTAAAGAACTTTCTAGTTCTTTAATACTCACCTATGTGAATTTGCACATCATACTTAAAATGAGATGGCTAACACGAATGCCAACTGAATAAATTATCAATATTGGTAAACTTCAAATTTACACCATGACATGTGCACTTTATCAATAAACTTCAGGTTTATTATGACATGGGTTTTTATACCAATAGATATCCACTTTATTGTGGCATTCTTTCATTTGTGTAGTACAAACTGGAGAATAAAGCGGGTAGCTTTTCATATACAAATTATCCCGCTACAAGTTGTAGTAATAGAAGATATCAAATCCTTCCTTTATTTATAGTCTCAATATAATCAATCGCTTTCGCGTGTACTTTGGAAACTGAATAAGTTTCTTTGAGACTTACTACAGCACAATACTCAATTGTGTTTCTCCAACATAGTAATAATTGGCTCTTCTAGAGCTCTCAATTAATTTTGTACTACCACAGATTCATCAACATCCATGTGGTGAATATCTTTCTTAAAGAGAAAGTTATACCATTATGGTCATGTCAAACTTATATGCAAGATATGTTTCTTGCATTATCGTTGTCCTTTAATAGTCATATTTCCAAAATACTTTGGCGTACAATAGGTACGTGACCAACGATCATTCATGCCATATATATAGCCAACAGGCTTGACACCATTAGGTGTTTCAACTATAGGGCCAAAAACTTCACGTTTTGCCAGCGAATTCAATTCTGATTGAATTGCTTCTTGCCACTTTGGCCAATCATGTCTTTTTCGACATTCTTCAACAGATTGAGGTTCGAGATCCTCACATTCTTGCATAATGCTAGATGCGACATTATAAGCAAAGACATTATCCATCACTATATCCACTCGATTAATATTTGCCTCAATATTGATTGGATTTATGGATAGTTCCGTATTTTCCAGAGCCTCGGGCTCAATGGATTCTTCATGAATCTCAGAATTTGTTAAATCATGAATTTCCTCATGAGATTCTTTTGTAGTGTCATTTTGATCATTTGCTTTCCTCTTTCTAGGATTTCGATCTTTGGAACCTAATGGTCTGCCACGCTTCAGGCGTGCATTTGACTCATTGGATATGACACTAGATGATTGTCCAACAGGGACATCAATACGGATTGGAACATTTTCCGCGGGGATGTGGGATTTCGTTATCCTTTTCAAGTCCGTAAATGCGTCAGGCATTTGATTTGCTATTCTTTGCAAATGGATAATCGTTTGTACCTCTCTTTCACAAATAGAGGTATGTGGATCAAGATGAGATAATGATGCATTTTCCACAAAATTTCCCGTTTGGTTTCACCAACTTCTCCCTCTAATTTTGGGAAAAGTGTCTCATCAAATTGACAGTCTGCAAATCGTGCAAATCTCCTGTCAATGTTTCGAGGTAGCGAATAATGGAGGGCGATTCAAACTCAACATATATTCCTAACCTTCTTTGCGGACCCATTTTTGTGAGGGATGGCGGTGCTATAGGCACATATACTGCGCATCCAAAGATTCTTAAATGGGATATATTAGGTTCATGACCCAAAACCAATTGCAACGGGGAATATTTGTGTCAATTCTTCAGTCAGAGATGAACTAGCATTGCTGTATGCAAAATGGCGTGACCCCAAACCGAAGTGGGCAGCCGACGAACTAGCATTGCTGCATGCAGAATGGCGTGACCCCAAACCGAAGTGGGCAGCCTCGTTTTCATGAGTAAATGAGGTATTCAAGATTATACTCACGTATTGTCTCAATCTGATATCCATTTTGAATGATATCTCTAAAACTCAACAAGTTCCTTCTAGACTTGGAGGAGAACATTTTGACTGATATCATTAAAACTCAACAAGTTCCTCTTAGACTTGGAGGAGCATTGCATTCTTTAAAATATTGTTCACTTAGGCAGAGTTATAGTTGTTTTTCAGGAGCCTTCAATCAATTTAATTCCCATGGTTTACCATACAAAAGAAAATATACGAACATGAGAATAAACAAATTCAATCCGTTTGTTTCACATTTAAACAATATTTTCAAAATCTGCTGAGGTCAGTTGACTAACTAAATCAGATAGTCGATTATAAGTTTTCCATAATCATTTACTTTGCAGTTTGAAAATTTCAGTTTAAGCATTTCCTTAAAACAATCGATTGTTAAACACACACAATCGATTGTTGAACATTGACAATCGATTGTTAAACATAAACAATCGATTATTTGCCATTTTGAAAAATTCCAGATCACACTGTCTTACGACAATCGATTGTTAAACATAGACAATCGATTGTTGAACATTGACAATCGATTGTTGACCATTGACAATCGATTATTTTGCTATTTTGAAAAAATCCAGCTCACACTGTTTTAAGACAATCGATTGTTAAACATAGACAATCGATTGTTTATTATTTTGAAAAATTCCAGATCACACTATTTTAAGACAACCGATTGTTAAACATAGACAATCGATTGTTGACTATTTTGAAAAAATTCCAGATCACACTGTCTCACGACAATCGATTCTTAGACATAGACAATCGATTATTGGACATTGACAATCGATTGTTGAACATTGACAATCGATTGTTTTGCAGTTTTAATGCGAAATATTAGATAATCGACTAACTGTTAGGTTAGTCGATTACCTCTACTTGAAAATAAAAATATTATTGAAATTTGAGCATGTAGAAACATTCTAACGAACTAATACTAACATTATATCATGAACTAACTAATACGAGCTGATACTAATGAATATTAGTCTATTCACTAACTATTACAAATAAGTGAAATAAAATCAAACAATTCCATCTTCCTTCATCAAGGTGATGGTGCAAGAGAATCAAGGCCATTGGCACAGTTTCAAACCTTCATTAAGGTGATGGCGCCAGAAAAACGAGGCCTTAGCATAGTTTCAAACCTTCATCAAGGTGATGGCGCAAGAAAATCAAGGCCTTAGCATAGTTTTGGGTGGATGCATTATTTTTGTCTTTGATGGCCTCTCTAGGACCCATTGCATCCAAATGGATTTCAGCATTCAACATCCATGTCATATAGTTCTTGCCCGAAATTTCTAGGGCAACGAACTTTCCTTTTATAATGTCAGACATGAAACAAAATTACATCAAGAGCGTGTTCATACTTACGGGCTCTATTACAATTATCACATTCACTTCTGGGAATGGATCATAATCATCTGTATGTGCTATACACAATCTCATGTCAAATATTACTTTCATAAAGTGAAAGATTATTTTGAGAATCTTTATTATTCTCATTATCACAATAATGACGATTATAATTTCGTCTATTGTCACGTCCACATCCATTGATACCTTCACGGTGATAATTTTGTCTTCTTTCAGACGTATCACATACTGCTACTACATTCTCTAAAGGGAATGGAGCAAATTCAATTGGACGGAATTTTAATTCTTTGCCCACAATCATGAATTTGATCACGGCAAGGCATAGAAATTTTACCACTTCATGTAAGTGTAATTTCTTACAAACTCCATTAGAGTTATAATCAAACTTTCTTTTGAAAAAGAAACAATATTAAACAAAATGAATAAGAACTACTACATAATATACTCAGTGATGTAAGATGGCTGGTAATAGTACGAACTAACACATATAATGATTTAAACCGCTGCATTATTGAAATACCTTAATTTTCTCATCCGTAATGTAACCAGCAATTGGAATTACTTCAATTCTATCCAAAAGAGGATTAGTTATCATCTTTACGACATTGGCTGTGCAGACAAACAAAACCTTTGATAAATCAAATTCAATTGGTTAGAGACTCGTGCTGATAACGTGTTATGAAATAATATAAAAGATAAGAACAATATAGAAAGAATAGGGAGAGAAGTATTCTTACTGATACTTTGGGGATTGTTAGGGATGATTTACAATGGTAGAAGACCCCTTTATTTATAGGGAGGTAGTGACTTAGCTACCAAGAATAAAACTCTAGAATCTCTCTAATTATAGACATTCAACTTAAATAGAAGTCTATTTATAACAGAAGGGAGGTTTTAACCCTTTAAAATAAAAGACCAGCAAGTCAATGGTGGGTTGGACTGTCATTAGGGTGGATACAAAGGTCTCTATATATATTTTAAGCATAAAGAAATATTAGACTATCTCAACTACAAAAGCTTGCTCAAAACTATATAAGGAGACAAATTGTCTCCCACACAATTATTATGAGACTAATAATAAGTTCAACTATTCTTGAACTAAGTTGCTCCAACATGACAGTTTGGGTGCCGTACCTGTATCGATACGGCACTACTATGAGATCTGTACGGGGTCTGGCCAAACAATTTGGATATTTAATTTGACCACGATCGACGAAAAAAATAGAGACGAGATGTAATTTGATTTCCGAAATCAGAACCAAAACTAGGGAAGGAAATAGATAACTTATAAAGGAAATTAATTATTTGCTTATATACAATTTGAGAATAAAAAAGAAATTCGCACTTTACAAGCTGTACATAAGTATTTCTCAAATTTTCTCAAAATTTAGAGTTAATTTTATATTTTTATTTTTTAGAGACTTATTTTTAGCCGGATCCCTGCACTTGTATAAATACTAGGATCTGCATCCATGAATTATAAAATTTACATCTCAAAGGACCAACCTCTAGGTCGGCATCCGTGTCCGAGCAACTTAGCCTACTAATGATGGATATTGGGATAATGAAGATGGCCTAGCTCTATCAGCAATGACGATGAGCAGCAGCCGTACTTACTGCATGGTGCATGGCATGATCTGAAACATACAGAGATCAAACAGTCTAGGCTGGACCATGCAAATATAACTCAAGACAGATACAAGAAGATGGATTTGAACTGTTCCTCCAAAGGACGGATCTTTGAATGATATGTTACTTTTCGAAAATAACCATAAGTGTCACTGTCTGTAAAATTCAAGTCAGTGAAACTAAATTATATTTGCAGTTACGAATTAAGGTGGATGATAAACTTCCAAAAACCCCTATTCCCCTAGGAGTAGTACTTTTGCCCTCTAAATTCCTAAATTTATCCTAGTTACTTTTAAAATTAAAAGGAGTTTCTTCCTTTACCCATGCTCCCAATTTTATAGCAAAATGCATCTCTATAGTATATTTTAATGATTCTTCTTGTAAAAAATAAATAAAGAGAAAAGCAATGTTCCTCTCGTATGTGCTGAGGCCAATGTAGGATACTATCTTTGAAAAAGTAGACCTAGGCCATTGCCTTTTCTACTAATTAGTACTATAATAATTATGAAAATGCATATTTTCATAAATATGAAGATGGAATTCGTTCATGATCCCCTTGGTGTTTCAAAGCAAACAGATAAAAAAGACAAATATCTTGGTTTAAAAACAGAAAAAGGACAGAAATCTAATTGTTTGGTATGATCTATCTGACTGAAGAAACCAACAAATACTTGGTTTGGATGCCAACCTCAAAAAAATTTTGTTGTACTATTACACTTACTAATCTTCCTGATTATCTAATAGTGTTGTTCTAACTGCAGCTTAACTGCTCACTAACAGCACACAAACTGTTGCTTGTACAAGTGAGAAAGAAAAAAAATGACATGTTACCATTTTGAAGATTAATTTAAGCTATTGCGTTGCAATTCTTAAAAATCAGAAGCAAATCTATGCCCTCTTTAAATATTTATAATAAAATGAAAGGTTAGGTCCAGTAATTATACGTAAAGATGGCACACGTGTCGATAATACAATGGCTACTTTGAGGAATGATCTTTCTAAAACTAGCAAATAATTAAGGAAGGGAGAATTAATCCAAGAATAGAAGCATGACTGTTAGTGTTAATGATGATTAGAGAGGGTGCGGAAATTCTCTTTTATGATAAGAAATGGTGAATCAGACAACAGCTGAAGGGATGGTGTGGGCTATGCACAAATCATCAAAGGTTGATTGAAGCCCACATGAGGGTGAAAAGAGACATCAAGTGGGCCATTCTTTTTTGGAGCAAATCTCAACAATAATAGAGTCTTCATTAACAGCTCCATTGATTTGACCATTCAATCTCCAAAACAAAAACAAATTGCCCTACAACAGTCAATTCAAAAGAAACACTGGAAAATCCTAGCAGATTTTGATTAATTACAGTTGAAAAGATTTATGTTTTTTGGTTGTTGATGTGGAAATGATATTCAATATTTTTATGTTGCGCCAAGAGGTACTAGCAAAACCGTTTGGTCCATTTCATTTAATAAAACGCTGGTAATGATATAAAAGACATGGTGCAGTAATAATGTCTAAACATGAAGCTATATATGCTGAATTTGGTTGTTTATGGACAGTTTTCTTCTGTCAAAAAAGATTGATGTTATGTGAATAGAAATGAAATGTGGGAAAAGGGGTTGGGACTTGGGCACTGTTGAGTCTAATGAGGAGGCTTAACTGTCTTTGTATGTTTGCATATGCATGGAATAGGACCTGTCATTCTAGTGTGGGTCTGAACGTAAGAGAGAGAGACCCCTTTGCCACACAAAAAATAAATCAGAAGTGTCATCAGATGACCATATCTACTGTCTCTTTGTTAAGGACAGTAGTTTTGGCATGAGAGTGAAATACATAAAAGAAAGTCTAGATTCGAATTTTACTACTGCCCTTTTGGGAATTTCAAGCTATTTTTGCAGAAAAAGGGGATCCTGAAATGTGAACAACTCATAAATTCAGCCACTTCATAGTCCTTCCTTCCAAGTTCACCATCCTGGTTCAAGATTTTCTTGATAGCAGTGTAAGAGGGAGGACTTATCACCCATCCTAGAATTAATTCTTGTGCAAGAATTACTAAAATCAAGAAATAAAAAGGACAGTCCGATGCACTAAGCTTCCGCTATGAGCGAGGTCTAGGAAAGAGTTGGACCACAAGGGTCTATCATACGCAACCTTACCCTATATTTCTGCAACAGGCTGTTTCCACGACTTTTCCCCGGACCCTGTGGAAATCTAGCAAAGTAAACAAGTACTCCGTCCGTTTCAATTTATGTGAACTTGTTTGACTGGGCACGGAGTTTAAGAAAATAATAAAGACTTTTGGAATTTGTTGTCCTAAACAAGTCCAAATGGGGCAGAGTATTTGTGTGGTTATAAAAGTTTCTCATTAAGGGTAAAGTTGTAACTTTAAGCCAAATTCTTACCAAATTTAGAAAGAATTCATTGTTTTTGGAAAGGACAAAAAGAAAATAGATTCACATCAACGGGAGTATTCTAGAGGGGAATAGGCGCTTTTAACGGATCCTGTCAAGTAACCATACGAAAAGTGACTCCAAACATGATGAGATCCAAAGCTTCTTTATCTTTACCTTTAGTAATCAAATAATTGGTGCTCAAGCATAATGAAATAGGTTTGCTTTATGAGCAAAGAATCATCAAATTAAAGGTAAGGTGATTGAAAGGATCTCTTGACAATAAAAATAGAAAGCAATAGCACAATGAAACGAAGCTTCTTTAATTCATTCAATAGTACACAAGGATATGTCCCCTTCTCACCCTTTCACTTAATTTCCTTCCCAACCTCTTACAGTTCCCTTTTTCTCCCTCAAACCCCAATCATACAGAGGAATTTAATAACAAACATCTTTAGAAAATAAATAAGAGGAAGTGATGATGATCACAACAAAAAATATAAAAGAAAAGCCAATAAGTAAATAAAAATTTGCCTAATATCTATGGCAACAAACCTTTTGTTTTTTCATATATCAATACGGTGATAGTGCTGAAGGAGCCTATTGGCTTCTCTTAGGCCACTAAAATAAGCACCATGAGTTGTTGAATAATGGGTTCTATGTGTTGCTTCCCCCGCAAATAGAACTTGAAGTGGAGGGGAAATACAACTATAATTGCTTCTTTTTGGCAATGGTTCAGCCATAGTATCCAAATCATCTCCACTTGATCCAACTGCAACATAACTATATGACCCCAAGAAGAGTGGATCAGTACCCCATTGGCTCTTCAAAACCTTATCAAATTTGAAACAACTTTCTGCATGCCCATTGCACAACTTGTTTAGATGCTTTGAGTTTACTAGGAAATCGGAGATCATTGTCGAAAACCCATCAATAATCTCTTCATTATCAAGAGATTCAAGTTCAAGAGCCTCTGCACCTGCAAACCATGATAATAGAACATTTGAGCTGCCATAGATTGGACATAAAGAAGCTGTCCTCCTCATCCACCAGGGTGTTTTTGGATGCCTTAGTTTTGAGTCTGGCTGATGGAAGACCATCTGCAAGTATGGGAACTTCATGGCATCTTCATCTTTGGTTGGACTTAATTGCAAGAATAGCTTGTTAACAACACCAAAGCCAAGCCTTGAGATTGCCCGAGTCTTAAAACTAGGAAGTGGAGGGCTAAACATACCAGAATCATCCCGAATCTCTCGTTTTAGAACCCCAAGTGAGACTGTGACAATGACATGATCAGCATACATGACTGACCCATCATAAAAATGTAGCTTTACTGGCTTAGTATCATCGCCATTTTCGACATCTAATGGACCACCATCATCAGGCTGCCATTCAATTCTGGTGACCTTTCGGCCTAATTGAATCAAACCAGCTGGCAGAACAGATGCCAAAGATTCAACTACAGTAGAGTAGCCTTTGGCAATGGTTATCTCCTTTCCAGGAAACATACGATATTCGCTTTCTGCATTGAAATCTAGAGTGTGCAAATCACCAGCTGATGTGTAAGTCCTTTGTGTGTTCTCAAGCATTGCAAAAATGCCATCCTCCAATGATTTTCTGCTCCAGTTATCAATCCCCTGTTGGTCCTTCATTGAACCCCAATAAGTATCAAGCCCTTTCCTTAGGAAAGAACCAACACTGAGATTGTCATTAGAGGATCTGTAACTTTGAGCAAATTCACTGCACACACCATCTTCAATAGCCTTCCCCTGAGCAAAATCCATGAGCTTCTTGAAAAGATTGGATATGGGCTCAACAATGGAAGAATTGAGGTCATGTCCTCCTTCAGCAATAGTCAATGGCTCATCCAAGAACTCATCCATACACTCCCATGGCTGCTGTGATCCCAGTGAGTTAATCTCCTGAGCAATCTTGTAAACAGGGCTACCCCCAATTCCATGGATCCAAGTAGCACCCATCTCAATCCTGCTGCCACCAAACTCTGAGGTCTTAATCCTTCCACCAATCCTATTACCACCCTCCACAACACACAGCTCTAACAATTGTTTAGAGCCTGCAGCTGTGTACAGCTTGTTAGCTGCTGTAATACCCGCCATTCCTGCCCCTATTATAACAACTTTTGGTTTCTTGGTCACCATTTTCTAAGTGGTTGAGTAGTATCTCTAGCCACAGGAAAATGATCGGACAGACAAAAGGAAGAAAGAGTGAACTATTTTGTTATGAGGGTGTATAGGAATTAGTGAACAAGAATCAAATATATAAGGAGTGTACTACTCATTCTCCCCCTCTTTCTTTACATAGTTTATTTCCCTAATAAAGACACTCATCTATCTTCACATAGTTTATTTCTCTAATAAAGACAGGCCTCAACTTTTCTTAGCCTCTACTGTTGTTAATGTAGCCAATACACCAATGTCTCAACACCACTGCTACATACACACACATATAGTTGTCAGTATACATGTTCCATAGAAAAGAAAAACACACACTCACACACACACGAAAGCTTCAACAACTCACAACCCCCTCAACAATCAGAGACATATTTATATATTTTAAAAACATCAAAGCTTTGGTTAAGCAGAGTATATTGATGGCAACACCAATAATAGGTTGATGATGCTTTTCACCAACCTCACATGTGATGGTAAACAAAGTCCCACCAACTGAAACACATTAAATGGTCCTGCGTAGTCATTGAAGAACTAGCCATGAATCTCTTTCAACCATGTAAAAAAGATACTCACTACTCAATATTGACTTAGCATTAACAATGGTTATCCTATTTCTGGCTGCACGTAACATTTTTCCCTTTTGTTATTAAGGCATTTTTAGACTTAGATAGTTGGATTTGAGTGATTTGACCTACTAGGATTAGAATGCAGAAATTACTTCCTCAATCCCTTTTTACGCTATATGTTCCTTTTCCCAAATAGAGTGACCATTTTTCTTTATGAAAAAAAATTAATTTTAACAATTTTATATAGAATGGCATGACTTGTTGGGACTCACTTAGATATACTCTTTAATGTTTTATAAGGAGAGAAATTGAAAAGGGGTGTGAAGCTCTCATCACCACTCATATAAAAGGATTGGCTTGGTACTCTTGCGTATATTTGACTTGCAAGTCAAAAATATTCTTTAATTTCTTAATTTATATTGAAAGAATCACAAGAAAGTACACGTGGCGGTTGTTAGAATATACTATAAGTTACGCGTGTTGTTATAGTATTCTTTATGAACAATTATTATTTACTTGTTTAAATTTAATAAAGTTTTATTTTACATAGATCATGCGTTTGTTTGTGCGTCCATTGCTTACATAGTAGACGATTTAGTGTATAGAGTTTAGCTTATACACGAAAAATTAAATCATCGGTTCTTGTAAGACATAAAAGTTAATGTTCACAATCTAATGATGAAATTGTACAAATCATCGGAATGAATGTAGCACAAGATTAAATTTAATTTATCTTGATTATGGGAATGATTTAATTTCAACTTCTTGTGCTAATACATTTTGCATGTATTGAACGGATCAAGTAAAGATGGGTATTTTATATTGACTTTATAAAATAATTTTTCTAGTCCATTTAATGTACTTATACTCTTAATCCTGATATAATTATTATTAGTTGTGTATGTCATTTTTTGTTTTGATTTATTAAAAGGCGAAATTCTTTCGCGAGTCAATAAGCCTGGTAAATTGGATAACATTGATATACATTGGCGAAGTAATAATTAGTTGATGGAATACATGTCTCAATTTTGAGATTGATGATACTCCTTTATGAAAGCTTATAAGTTTTCATGTGTAAACCCGGCCGGTGGATTTTGTATTCGACACATGCATAAGTTAAGTGTAAGTCTAAAGGAAGTAATCGATAAATTAAATAGTCAGTAATTTAATTTGATTGTTTAGTATCTGAATCTTAACATGGGGAGTTAAATAAGGTTTTACGGAAGAATTTCAAAATTGAACTAATGAGTGCAATTACGAATTTTTAGTGGAATAATTCGTAATTTATTATGATGGAAATTAATTTAAGAATTTCGAAATTAATATCATTATCGGAAGCCTTGTTAATTAAATTCTATGGTCCCTATTGTGCCTAAATAATAGGAAATAGTGGAAACTGTTAATGAGTGGGAAAGAAAATGTGAAAACCGTCCCTTAGTGGGAGAAGGAAACCTAACAGGTTTTGAAAACAGTTTTGACCTAAAAAATGCAGCTATATATATATATATAGGAGTTGGACGTTTTTGCCACAAGCGATTTCTACTAGAATTTTGCCCACCCAAAATTTTTTATTTTCGATTATTATTTGGGTAACACAAGTAGAAGACTTTAGAAAGCTGCTGGTGCTTTATCAACCAAGGAACTGGAGAACGACATGAATTTGTTGTGTTTACGCTTCAAGAGGTAATCCTAAAATCTCCATACGTGCTAGTTTTTTAGATTACACGTGAATAAAATTCTGCTATTGCTTCCGTTGTGGTATATGTTCCATCAATTGTTATCATAGCCAACTCACGTCTAATTAAATAATTAGAATAAACCATAAGGATAAATATCATGTTCTATATGCAAGTTTTGAATTAATGCAAAGTTTGTTTTTCTGAAAATCTGCACTGTTTTGGGTGTGATTATCTGTTATGGGTAATATAGATTATTCTATAAACTTGATGTATCCTTTTAATATTGGTGATTTTGAGTTAGAATAATCTGAAAGTTTAATTTTATCATGTTAACGGAAAAGCAAGTTTTGCCGAATTAGAGTAGAAAATCGGAGGTCAAAAAGTTGACGAACTCCGATAGACCTGAAATTTGGCAGGTCCATGCAAAAAGGCCCAGTGAGCAATACACATGGACTTTATCACGATTGAAGCCGTTTTTTGGGCTTTCGGGGTCGTTTAGATGGTTTTTGCTGTTTTTCTAAAATTCTGAAATTTTTTGTTAGTTGTTTTTAATTCCAGTAATTGTGGGGATCAATTCCCTTGGTCCCCGGGCTTAAAAATTAGTGATATAATAATTTTTACATATTGACGTAGGTCTTCTTCCATATCGGATAAAAATATTATGAATAATCACTATGTTATACTAGTCATTGATTATTTGTATTTACTCTCCATATGAGCATGCATGTTGGTTCAATGGAACTAATATATGTTTAATGTTGATATTCACTTGACTTAAATTAAGAGTTTACTCTTCATCTGACTATGACCTGTTTAAGTTTACGGAGTGAAAATCTGTCATTATACATGTATATTGCAAGAATAGCTTCTTTCCCATCAAAATTTGTTGTTCAAGGTGCATAAATTGTATATATATAATGTGTTTTGAATTTTAATGTTCATAATACAAACTGATTTGATCTATTTAAATATTTAATGTCTCCCATATTGACAATGACTGCTTTCAATCCCCTTACTGCCATTCTTACCCAAAACAAACTTGAGGGTCCAAATTAGTTTGATTGGAAACGAAATTTGGATATTGTTCTAATTGCTGAAGAGTACAAATTTATGCTTTAGGTGTGTCCAGAAAAACCTGGAGATGATGCCACAGATGATGAACAAAAGGCTTAAAGAAATGGATTAAGGCTGATGAGATGGCGCGATGTTACATTTTGGCATCCATGTCGAATGTTCTGCAACATCAGCATTGGTCGATGGAGTCTGCTTATGATATTCTGGAAAATCTTAAAGAAATGTTCGGAGATCAGAATCGTGCGGCTAAGCAGACTGCCATGAAAGCCCTTCTGAATATCAAAATGGTTGAAGGTTCATCGGTAAGGGACCATGTTCTGAAGATGATGAGTCTTCTGAATGAACTAGAGGTCCTTGGAGCTAACATTGGTAAGGACACACAGGTTGAAATGATCCTGCAGACTTTGCCTGATAGCTTTCAGCAGTTTCACCTGAATTATAACATGAACAAAATGGATTTGTCCCTTGTGAAATTGCTGAATGAGCTGCAGTCTGCAGAGACTATTATCAAGTCCCAAGCTCCTCCCGTGGCATTGAATTTTGAGGAAGGTTCTTCTTCTAAGCCGAGAGGCGGGCAAAAAAAGAAAAAGGCTCAAAAACCCTCTCTTGGTGGCGCGACTGCTGGTGTGAAAAAGGCTAAGGGCAAGTGTTATCACTGCAAGCAGCCTGGGCATCATAAGAAGCAGTGTCCAACTTATCTGGCCAAGCTGAAAAATAAACCAGGTGATTTACATCTACTTGTCGTTGAAACATTTTTAGCGGCTGTTTATACCATGTCATGGTGTGTAGATTTGGAAGCCACTAATCATATCTACACTTATTTGCAGGGGTTTCAGGTAACGCGGCGGCTAAGTAGAGGAGAAATCAATGTTCATCAAGCAGATGGTTCAGCAGCCCCAGCTTTAGCATTAGCAAATATTAGTATTTCGTTTGGTAGTGGTAGAGTTTTAGCTTTAAAAGACACATTATATGTACCTTCCGTTAGAAGGAATATAATTTCGGTTTCTAGCGCTATGAGAGATGGTTATGATTTTAATTGTCATGATGTTGATAAATGTGTTATTACTCACAATAAGCGTTATCCCTCTTCGGCTACATTGATTAATGGTCTTTTTGTTGTTGATTATATTCCTAAACCGTTACCACCTAAAGAACTGAATAATGTTGATTTACCAAGTAAGAGAAAACGTTCTTCTGAATTGAGTGAAACATATTTATGGAACTTGCATTTGGGTCATATAAATCGAAACAGAATTTCCAGGTTGGTCAAGGATGGACCTTTAAGTTCATTGAAAGTGGAGGCACTACCAACTTGTGAATCTTGTTTAGAAGGAAAAATGACAAAATGATATTTCCCTTCAAAAGGAAATCGGGCAAGTGATAAATTAGAGTTAATTCATTCTTATTTGTGTGTTCCAATGAATGTCCAAGCAAGAGGTGGTTTTGAGTATTTGGTGACTTTCACAGATGATTACTCAAAATATGGATATATTTATTTGTTGCGTCGAAAGTCTGAATGTTTTGAAAAGTTCAAAGAATTCAAGACTGGGACTGAAAAGCTACATAATAAACATATCAAGACACTACGATCTGATCGTGGTGGGGAGTACCTCTCTACAGACTTCATTGGTTATTTATCAGAATGAGGAAATACATCTCAATTATCTACACCTGGAACTCCACAACAAAATGGAGTAGCTGAAAGAAGAAATAGGACTCTTATGGAAATTGTTAGATCAATGATGGGTTATTCCGATTTGCCATCGTCTTTTTGGGGACATGCCTTAGAAATTGCGAATTACGTTCTGAACTTAGTTCCTTCAAAGTCAGTACCCTTGACCCCTACAGAATTGTGGACTGGGCGCAAGCCTAGTCTGCAGCGTATTCGAGTTTGGGGTTGTCCAGCACATGTGCTAAAGGGGAAAACGGATAAATTGGAGGCAAGAACGGATGTATGCGTGTTTATAGGTTATCCAAAAGGGACGAAAGGTGGTTTATTCTATTGTCCTAAAGAGAAAAAGGTAATTGTTAGCAAAAATGCCAAGTTTCTAAAAGAGGACTATTTGATGAACCATGTTCCTATAAGTAAACTCGTTTTACATGAACTTATTAAAGGAATGGAAACTTAGTCATCTGAAAATCAAAACGACCATATCCAAACCCCTGAAGTCGATTTTGACATATCATTGCACCTTAGTAGTGGGAGAAATGTCAATAGACTTAATCTCCCACAAGAACAAGTGCCCGAAGTCATACTACCACAAAGTAGTGGGAGTCATGCTAAGCAGACTACACAATAGGAAGAAGTCGTTGATATCTCTGTGGATAGCATGGAGACTCAGGTTCCTGATGATGTTGTGGTTATACCACAAAATCAAAGTGATGTAGTAGCAACTGATGTAGTGTGTAGTCGTAGTGGGAGAGAAATAAGACAGCCAGTTTGTTATACGCTCTTGGGAGAATCATATGATAGGATCTCTGAGGAGCCTACCTCTGAACCTGTCAATTACGACCAAGCACTATATGATAAGGAAGCCGATAAGTGGGTTGCTGCTATGAAACCAGAGATGGAGTCTATGTACTCTAATCAGGTATGGGAGCTTGAAGAACCAGCTGATGGGGTTAAACCCATTGCATGCAAGTGGATCTATAAGAAAAAGATATGTGTAGACGGAAAAGTACAAACTTTTAAAGCAAGGCTTGTAGCGAAAGGGTTTACTCAGAAAGAAGGGATCGACTATGAGGAAACCTTCTCGCCGGTAGCCATGCTTAAGTCTATAAGGATTATCTTATCTATTGCTGCTCATTATGTTTATGAGATTTGGCAAATGGATGTCAAGACAGCTTTTCTTAATGGAAGTCTTGATGAGTGCATCTATATGATGCAACCAGATGGTTTTATGGAAAGTGGCAAAGAGCACATGTTGTGTAAGATTAAAAGGTCCATTTATGGACTAAAACATGCATCTAGGGCATGGAACACTTGTTTTGATAAGGCGATTAAGACTTTTGGTTTTGATCAGTGCCTTAATGAATCTTGTGTATATAAAAAGTGGGATGGGGACAAAGTGACATTTTTGATCTTATATGTAGATGACATACTACTCATAGGAAATAATGTGGGCATGTTGAATTTAGTTAAGCAATGGTTCTCCACACATTTTGATATGAAAGATTTGGGAGAAGCGGCTCATATCCTTGGGATCAAACTCTTGCGAGACTGCAAGAAAAGGATATTAGGCTTGTCCCAAGGTCTTTATATTGATGCAATACTCTCCAGGTTTAGCATGCATGATTCCAAGAAAGGATTTCCTCCTTTCAGACATGGAATTTCTCTATCTAAAGATCAGTCTCCTAAGACAGATGAAGAGATAGAAAAGATGAAGGCGGTCCCTTATGCATTAGCTGTGGGGAGCCTCATGTATGCTATGTTATGCACTAGGCCTGATATATGCTATGCCGTTGGCGTTGTTAGCAGATTTCAGTCTAATCCTGGGCAAGAGCATTGGACAGCGGTTTAACATATAATCAAGTACCTGAAAATGACTAGGGATTACATGTTTATCTACCATTCAGATGACCTCGTACCTATTGGGTATAATGATTCAGATTTCCGATCAGACAGAGATTCTAGAAAGTCTACCTCAGGTAATGTATTTACTCTTGGAGGTGGAGCCACAAGTTGGAGGAGTATCAAGCAAACTTGTGTTTCTGATTCCACCATGGAAGCCGAATATGTGGCAGCCTCTGAGGCAGCCAAAGAGGCAGTTTGGTTTGGTAACTTCCTGAGAGAGTTGGTGTGGTTCCCTCGATTCAAGCGCCAATTACACTTTACTATGATAATAGTGGTGCTGTTGCAAATTCAAAGGAGCCACGAAGCCATAAGAGGGCAAAGCACATTGAGCGTAAATATCATTTAATTCGTGATATAGTGCAGAGGGGGGATGTAGTGGTCACCAAGATTGCGTCAGAGAACAACTTGGCAGATCCGTTTACTAAGAGATTACCACCGAAGACTTTTGATAAGCATGTAGAAGGAATGAGTGTCAAAATTATAGACGCATGGTTATTAGTCTAAGTGGGAAATTGTTAGAATATACTATAAGTCATGCGTATTGTTATAGTATTCTTTATGAATAATTATTTATTTACTTGTTTAAATTCAATAAAGTTTTATTTTAAATAGATCATGTGTTGGTTTGTGCGTCCATTGCATACATAGTAGATGATTTAGTGTATAGAGTTTAGCTTATACACGGAAGATTAAATCATTGGTTCTTGTAAGACATAAAAGTTAATGTTCACAATCTAATGATCGAATTAGACAAATCATCGGAATGATTCTAATACAAGATTAAATATATAATTTATCTTGATTATGGGAATGGTTTAATTCCAACTTCTTATGCTAATACATTTTGTATGTATTGAACGGATCAAGTAGAGATGAGTATTTTATACTGACTTTATAAAATAATTTCTCTTGTCCATTTAATGTACTTATACTCTTAATCTTGATATAAATTATTATTAGCTATGTATGTCACTTGTTGTTTTGATTTATTAAAAGGCGAGATTCTTTTGTGAGTCAATAAGCCTGGTAAATTGAATAACATTGATATACATTGGCGAATTAATAATTAGTTGCTGGAATCCATGTCTCGATTTTGAAATTGATGATACTCCTTTTTGAAAGCTTATAAGTTTTTATGTGTAAACCTGGCTGGTGAATTTTGTATCCGACACATGAAATAAGTTAAGTGTAAGTCTAAAGGAAGTAATCAATAAATTAAATAGTAAGTAATTTAATTTGATTTATTAGTATCTGAATCTTAACATGGGGAGTTAAATAAGGTTTTATGGAAGAATTTTGAAATTGAACTAAGGAGTGCAATTACGAATTTTTTGTGAAATAATTTGTAATTTATTGTGATGGAAATTAACTTCATAATTTCGAAATTAATATCTTAATAGGAAGCCTTGTTAATTAAATTCTATGATCCCTACTGTGCCTAAATTATAGGAAATAGTGGGAACTGTTACTGAGTGGGAAAGAAAATGTGAAAGTCGTCCCTTAGTGGGAGAAGGAAACCTAACAGGTTTTGAAAACGATTTTGACCTAAAAAACGCAACTATATATATACATATAGGGGCTGGACGGTTTTGGCACAATTCTTACAGCGGTTTCTACTAGAATTTTGCCCACCCAAAATTCTCTATTTTCGGTTATTATTTGGGTAACACAGTAGAAGACTGTAGAACGCTGCTGGTGCTTTTTCAACCGAGGAACTGGAGAACGACATAGATTTGTTGTGTTTACGCTTCAAGAGGTAATCCTAAAATCTCTATACGTGCTAGTTGTTTAGATTACACGTGTGTAAGATTCTGTTATTGCTTCCGTTGTATATATTCCATCAGTGACTTTACACCATAGCAAAAAATATCCTATGTTTTTAAGTTTTACCCGATCTAGCCCATATTTTACATATCTTGAAAACACTTGAAAATTCAAAATATGTATTCTTACAACCATTCTAAAAGCTATGGGGTTAGTTCTGTGTTCTCACAACTATTGCTTTCAATCTCTCTTCTGCTCACATCTTCTACTTATGCTTCAAGGGGCCATGTATTTTCTGATTCTCCCCTTGTGTCACCTGGTTGCAATGTACGAAAATTGAAGAGTAGAAGTCCACCAAGGCTTTGCTTTAGAAAATAGAATTTTTTTGATTTTGTAGTTTTTTGGATTGGGTGTTCTTCCAATTGATTGAAAATATCAAAAGGAATTTAAAATTTAAATTTGAAGTGATTTGGAGTAGATTTGAGCAAGACTTTAGTTAAATTTTAGAAAAGATGCAAGGAAGAAGACGAGGTCAATTTTTTGTATAATTATGCATAATCTTGTATAATAGTGTATATGAATGTATAAACACACCATACACACTATTAGACACTTTTATACATCTTTATACAAGCGTATGCAGAGGAACTTCTTCCATAATTTTTAGTTGCAATTTTCGTTCAAAACTAGTCCAAATCTCCATCAAATGATTTTAAATTTTGTATACAGCCTCCTTATATTATTTCTAATAAGCTAAATAACTCTCACTCCAAATATCTCACAAAATTAAATTCGAAATTTAAACCCACATATTTAACCATGTTAAAAATCTAATTTTCACAACCGAAATGGAATTGGATTGTTGAATTAATATTTGAGTCACAATTACTGATTTGAAAATTAACTTAAAAGCTTGAACAATTATTTTTAAAAATTAAATAATAATTTCAAGAACCTATTGGAATTGAATGTTGAATCTTAGCCTATTATTTTTGAGCTAGTGAGTTATAAATTGAAATATGAACTATAAAATTGAAAAGTAGGGAGCCCAACTGTTCTCATATGAAAATATTCCATTTATATTTAAGTAATATATATTGATAGTATATGGAATTTTATATCGTCACTGAATACAACCGGAAACTTGTCGTTCTTATAGATTACCGGTGAATACTTAATAAATAAAGGTACTTGTATTTATCCTTTAAGTATCTTGATTATGCATAATATTTATTACATTAATAGTTATATAAAACTTAATGTAAGCTAAATAAACACGAAAATAACCACGTCATTGATGAGTAAAATTTGGAAAGTATGGGCGACACAAATGAATAAATGAGAGGCTTATTTGTAATTTTACCCAAAGATATTTGTGTACTCCTACATTAAAGCGAAGGTTCTTTTTCGGAAAAAAGAGTCAGCCTTAAATTGTTGCGACAATAAAGTTCATATTCAAGATATCTCGGCATATTTTTAGACGATGAATTGTTATTGGCACACGGTGATGTGAGGATATAGTAGCCAGCATCCTATGCAAGGTGTAACTATTTTTTTAAGCATAAAAAAGTAATAGTACTAATCATTTTCTAATATATTGAATAATGTAAGGGAACTTCTACTATCAATACCATATAGCCCTCTATATGAAGTTACAAATTTTTAAGTTACCATGTTAGATTTACTATCAACAGTTACTTATTTTTGTACGTTAATTTGTATTGGAGCATATTTTTTGACTTAAAAGATATTAAGATCTTTTTTAACAAATCAATCAAAGATGAAGGGATAAATCTTAGTCAAATATAATTAATATCAGATCGAAACGTTAATGATAATGATTGCATATAGGACGAAAGAAATATGATTGATCACATTAAGATTCAACATTTTCTTCCTTATCCCTTGTTGAGAAAGTAAATTTACATGTATTCTTTGGGGGTCATTTTCCCATTTTCTAAGATACAAGAAAGAGGCTTTTTTGCCCTCTTTTTGGGAGAATGGCGAATCTCCCCGTTCATTAAGAACTTTTCTTGGCTATATATAGTTGAGGTCCTTTTACCCGTTGCTTGACTCGATCCTTTCTTGTCACCAATGTATCCTGGTCTTGACTTAGGTGTTTCCCTTTCTGACTTGTCGGATGTCTCGGAGGAGAAAATGGAGTGAACTATATTGACTTTCACCGCTCGGTTATCGAGGCAGGGTGCTGGGTGACCTGGTCGTGGTGGTAAGATTTTGACCAATACAGTTAGTCCTTCCGTCTGTCAGGGTCGTCCTATGTCGGATTCGGCAGACGGATCATGTTCATTACAAAGTCAGGAGAAATCTGGACTACAACTTTCTATTCCTTAGTCGCATTTTGTGGTTGTTGGGCGAAGGGGTGGCATTCTTTCGATCCTCATGGACCGTTGCGGCGATTTCAGAATCGAAACGTTCGTTGGCACTGAAGCATTGGTTCGTGTTTACCACCATTATGACACACGTTTCTAGAGACTGAAATGTTTCATGCCCTATCATATTCCAATGATAACTCTTGGTTTTCGTGCTCGGGGAATTTATGTCTCTTATAAATAGAGGAAACTCGTCATTTGATTGATTCACTTAATATTTCACTTGAGTGAGTTCTTGGGATATAGTTTTTTCTAAAATCTCGAATTTCTGCTGACCTTCTTACTCACTGAAATCTCTCATCTCTTCTTCTTATTACTTCTTGTTGGAACGTTTTCTGCTAAAAAATGGCTGGTGTTCTTCCCGCAATAACCTTCCTGCCGCTAATTCGGTAGCGAAGAGTTCTGTTCTTGTCATCGGAGGGGCGGATGCAGCGGAGGAGGAGGAGATTCCTTCAACGATTGAGATCTTTCCTCGTCCGGGGAGAGAGGCGACTGACTTCATCTTTAACGACGGAGCGTAGCTCGAACCTGTCCCCTCCGCCGTAAGGGAAAGGGGGATCGTAGAGTTGAAAGAAAGGTGGGGGATCCTCAATTACATCGATATGCTGCCGGTGGAGGGGGACAACATTGTTCACTTTGACTGTCCCGGATGCTGCATGTTCTACGCCTACCCTTTCATTGTAGGGTACACATTTTCTCTTCCCATGTTGGTGGAGGATTTTTGCCGTCTCTACAAAGTGTGCCCCACCTAGCTTTTGCCTTATTTGTACAAGTTATTCCTCATGTTTCTCAAGTATGCGGAACTCACTGGTCGTGAGGTCACTTTGGACCATATGCTCAGCATTTTTGCTCCTCAATTGATTCGCAGTTCGATGGTTCACATGCGCCCTCAAGGGTCGAGAAGTTTGGTGGTCAAGATGGATTACAGGACCAATCATCGTTTCTACCAGAACTACACTTATGTGCGAACTGAACACAATGTGGCAGACTCAACGGGATTCCCTGGGAGATGGTATTTCATACGTAAATCTACATCTTTAGATAGTGAAATGTTCGACCATTTTCTGTGAGCACTGAACTATCTCGTTTTTGTAGCTGAGAGATTAACCCCGCCGCCTGTCGAAAGAAATCATGAATGGGTGGAGGCCATCCTTCCCCATACAGTGGGAATTTGCACATGGTCGACCTTTCACGAGAGGTTCAGATGCAGGCCCCTTATAGGTGAGATGACGCCTTTATTTACCGTTCTCTCTCCATTTTTGTATGTTTGGCCTCTTATGCATCGCTCGTCGTTTCCAGTGAGGGTGCAGAGAGCAAGGGGCCCTCAGTTAGCTTTCTGCCAGCCGGTCTCATCTGCTGGCCCTATCGCAGTATCTGCTTTATGACCTTCATCTACGATCTCTTCCGTTGAATCTACGGCCTTGGTTACTCCAGCGAGGGCCGCTTCCCAGGATGAGGTCCTGAACAATGTCGTTTGCCCAGTGGACGAGTCACCATCTATTGGGGAGGAAGAGGAACCATCAAAGAGATGGAGAGTAGAGTTTGAGACGGTGCTGCCAATAGTAATTCAGTTGGACGACTCTCCGCCGACGGGCTCCGAAGAGGGTGTTATTGCGGAACCTCCCGTAGGGGTGGAGAAAACAATTGGAGTTGTCGGTGCCCGTGATCAGCAAATAAAGACTCATGCCGCCGTCTTGGCTCAATCAGTAGTCCCTGCCGTCATTGGTATCAGCACCTTGTCGCGGTAGAGGGCCTGACATCTGGGGCTGCTGTTGTGACTTCAGACGTTCCCTCATCTTCTGCAGCGGGTCGTGCTTCCTCTTCAGTGGAAGAGAGGGGAAAAAGCGTGGTAATTGATGACTATGAGTCTGAGTCATCCTGGACCCCGACGATGTCAGGATGTTGGAGGAGGGTCTCATTCATTCGGTGGTAAATGCGGGGGGATCGGCCCCTAATCATCAGATCCCTTCTGCCATTAATCTCTTGGCGGAGGGGGAAGATTTGGTACCGCAATTCAGCCTGTTGTGCTCCAAACCTGGAAACGAGTCCCTTCGGGATGTTCCCGATGCTGAGTTGAGGGACGATGTAGCCGTCATGGGCTTAAGGGTACGTTACACTTTGTATTCGCTTTATGCTTTTGCCCTTTTTAAAAGTGCTATTTTAACCCTATTTTTATATTTTCCAGACGTACATGGTGGAAGTGGAAAGCATTCCAAGAGCTAACATCTAGGCAAGGGTTTGCTTGAAGATGCTGGAGAAATACCGTCGCTACCGTGATAAGTGTCACGAGATGCATGAGCGGATGATGACGGATCCTTGTAATCGGGCTCTTGGTGAGGAGATGGAGAGAAGGGACCAGGAGTTGATACAGACCATCCGTAGCGAAAGCAAACTCGAGGAGCAACTTCGCATTAAGGACGAGGAGCTCGAGATGGGTAAGGGGAGCACAATGGAGTATGAGCATTTGCAAGTAGGCTAAGGTCGATGCAGTTGGAGATGGACCCGAACTTGGTCAAGGTCAAGGCGATGAGCATGGAATGGATGAGAAAACTGACCGCGATGGAGAGCAAAGTTACTGGATTGGAGAATATTGAAAGAGCCTGGTCTGAGGCTTTGGCGAGGGCGACGACCCTAGAGAATACCATCCGCATTCTCCAATCTGAACAAGAGTCGAAGAGGGCGTCATCTACCCTCAGGTAGGCGAGGCTCGAGAAGTGCATTGGGGTGATTGATCAGGAGGTATCAGTTCTAGGAGATCTGGTCGCAGCCCTGAGCGATTAAAGGGTCATGTTGAGTCATTTTCCACTGCCGTTCCTCGCCCAATACATGAGCTCCAGGTCTATGCTGAAGCCCAGAAGGACATATATAAGAGTTTGCGGGAGGCAGGCACCATGGCCAAGGCTGTTTATAAAGAAGCGGGGGTGAAAGCTCCGGAGGCTCGCATTAACTGTGGATATGATGTGACGACGCCTGAAGCTAATGGAGATGCGGATGATGGTAGTGGTGAACCTCTTGGAGACGATGATGATGGTGGTAATGGTGACAGCAATGATGACGCCAAATGAAGAATGTTGTCCTTTGTTTATATTTTTGTTTTGTTTATCGACAGTCTATCTTTCATTTTTTTTTCTTTGATTGGCCTAGGCCATGTGTAAGCGGAATAGCCCCCACTATGACTTTGCATAAATAAAAGTTCTTTTTCCATTATTTGCCTTGTACTTCATTGTTTATTTCCACTGTTCATGGTTTCGGTGTAAGATAGAGCCTCGTCTGATGAGTTCCGACTTTCTTTCTTTCGGTGGTTGTCGACAATTAAGTATGTCAGTTTGAACTTGTTGAAATATTTGTCTGTCATTATTCGATCGATGTCGAACTCCTTTTTTTTATGGCGAAGGCCCTTGGTTTTAAAGGGTGATAGTTCGAACTTATCGAAATAACATCTCGTTATCATTCGATCGAGGTCGAATTCTTCTTTTCTTTTAGCGAAGGAACTTCGACTTAAAGGGTGTTATTTCGAACTTATCAAAATAATAGCCCGTTATTGTTCTACCGAGGCCGAACTCTTCATTATTTTTGGCGAACGCCCTTATTTGGCCTTCAAGGGTGTTATTTTGACTTGTCAAAATGACAACCCATCGTCGTTCGACCGAAGTCGAACTCTTCTTTTCTTTTGGTGAAATCCCTTTGCCTTTAAGGGTGTTATTTTGACTTATCGAAATAACATCTTGTCGTCGTTCAATCGAGGCCGAACGTTTCTTTTCTTTTGGTGAAGGCCCTTGGCCTTAAAGGGTGTTATTTTGACTTATCCAAATAACAGCCCACAGTCGTTCGATCGAAGTTGAACTCTTCTTTTGTTTTGGTGAAGGCCCTTGAACTTATAGGGTGCTATTTTGACTTATCGAAATAAATGCCCGTCGTTGTTCCGTCGAGGTCGAACTATTCTTTTCTTTTGGCGAAGGCCCTTGTCCTTAAAGGGTGTTATTTTGACTTATCGAAATAACAACCTATTGTCGTTCGATCGAGGCCAAACTATTCTTTACTTTTGGCAATGGCCCTTAGCCTTAAAGGGTATCATTTTGACTTATCGGAATAACAGCACGTCGTCGTTCGATTGAGGGCGAACTCTTCTTTTCTTTAGGAGAAGGCCCTTGGCCTTAAAGGGGATCGAACTTATCGAAATAACAGCTCTGTTCTTGTTCGATCGAGACCGAACTCATCTTTACTTTTGGCGAAGGCCCTTGGCCTTAAAGGGTGTTATTTCGACTTATCGAAATAATAGTTCGTCGTCGTTAGATCGATGTCAAAATCCTTTTCTTTTGGTGAAGGCCCTTGGCCATAAAGGGTGTTATTTTGACTTATTGAATAACAACTCGTCATCATTTAATCGAGGTCGAACTCTTCTTTTCTTTTGGCGAAGGCCCTTGGCCTTAAAGGGTGATATTCGCCTTATCGAAATAACAGGCCATCGTCGTTCGATCGAGGTTGAACTCTTCTTTTCTTTTGGTGAAGGCCCTTTGCCTTAAAAGTTTTTATTTCAACTTATCAAAATAATAGCCCGTTGTCATTCGATCGAGGCCAAACTCTTCTTTACTTATGGCGAAGGCCCTTGGACTTAAAGGGTGTTATTTTGACTTATCAAAATAATAGCCCATCGTCGTTCTATCAAGGTCGAACTCATCTTTTCTTTTGGCTAAGGCCCTTGGACTTAAAGTTTGTTATTTCGACTTATCGAAATAAAAGCCCGTCGTCGTTCGTTCGAGGTCGAACTCTTCTTTTCTTTTGGAGAAGGTCCTTGGACTTAAAGGGTGTTATTTCGGCTTATCGAAATAACAGCCGGTCGTCGTTCAATCGAGGTTGAACTCTTCTTTTATTTTTGCGAAGGCCCTTAGCCTTAAGGGTATTATTTCGACTTATCCAAGTAACAACTCGTTTTCATTCGATCGAGGCCGAACCCCTCTTTACATTTGGTGAAGGCCCTTGTCCTTAAAGGGTGTTATTTTGACTTATCGAAATAATAGCCCGTAATCATTCGAACGATGTCAAACTCTTCTTTTCTTTTGGTGAAGGCCTTGGCCTTAAAGGGTGTTAGTTGGAACTTATCGCAACAACAGTCCATCGTCGTTCCTGTTCCTGGAGAGTTGGACATCTTTTGTGGGAATCCCAATCTTTTTGGTATCGTTTTCACCAAATGGTGGAAGACTGATGAGTACAAGTCATTAATGTTTTGTTTTCAGGTTCGTGCAGTGTGCACCTTATGGTTTTCTTCTCTGAATCCTGCCGGCAACATCTTTGCGGGAGGTATTTCTGTTGTGTTGAACAAAATGGTCCGATTAGGGAATACAGGTCGGTAACATAGTTTTCTTTGTGTAGTATATTGTTGGTTGATAGGGCGAAGATTTCTGAGCCCGGTGATCTTGCTTGGCTCTTCTTCCTTTCCTGCGCTGCTCATTGACGGGTGATTTTACTCTTTGGTTTCGATCTGGGAGAAATTAGGAAATTTCCTCTAAGAAATCCCTAGAGACAACGCAAAATTGTTTGACTCAAAAGATGTTAAGACCTTTTTGAACAATTCAATCAAAGATAAAGGGGTAAATCTTAGCAAAATATAATTAATTACATATCGAAACGTTAACGATAATGATTGCATATAGGACAAAAGAAACATGCTTGATCTCATTAAGATTCAACATTTTCTTCCCCGTTCATTGATGAAAAAGTAAATTTACATGTATTCTTTTGGGTCATTTTCTCATTTTCTAAGATACAAGAAAGTGGCTTTTTGTGCCCTCTTTTTTGGGAGAATGGTGAATTCCCCCTTTAATTGAAAGCTTTCTTGGCTATATATAGTTGAGGTCCTTCTACCCGTTTCTTGACTCGACTCTTTATTGTCACTGATGTATTATGGTCTTGACTTTAGGTGTTTTCTTTTATGATTTGTCGGATGTCTCAGTGGAGAAAATAGAGTAGGCTATATTGACTTTCGCCCCTCGGTTACCGAGGCGGGGTGTTGGGCGACCTGATCATAGGGGTAATATTTAGACCAGTACACATATGCACTTTAATATTAAAATTTGTAATATTAAAGTGCATTATTCTTTATCATGCGAAGACTATAAATCTGTAAGAAGTAGTCATTATTTCTTGGTACAACTCATGTACGGTGTAACCATAAATGTTATGGTATACCATTAATTACCCACTAAACTTAAATTATATAATCATGTCACAACCCAATGCACAGACAAAATTATGTGCCCGTCAAGCAATAAAGTGATAATTAAGGAGTGTTCCCACCAGCACATGGCCTTGCATTAAAAGTAAGGTCGGTATGGTGAAAAGAAAAGTTGAGTGAAGGAGAAAATTTAAAGCTTCAACTTATTCACTACAAAAGAGAATATTATTTTGATAAGTTATTCTTTGTGGTGGGGTTTTGAACGCAACAACTACTTCAGAGATTTTTTCGAGTTATACAATGTGATCGAATTGTTGTACCCTGGGAAGGCAAGACAAGTCAAGCGGATTATTGTTGGACAAATGAAGATTTTGATGAAATAACTTGAATCTTCTTAAAGAGAGCGAAATATCCGTCACTCAACAAAAATAAATTTATTATTTTAACTATTTGTTATTTTTCAACTGCATTTGTAATTTTACCAACAATTTGATTGTGTCGTAAATTAATCAAAAAAAGTTAAATTCAATAAATTATCTAGTCCTTTGCATAAAACACCCTGACATGTATTGCTCCAAGTCTACAATTGCAACAGCTAAAGAGTAAATTTCATGGGTGGTCATTCAATTTTTTTGAACCCGGCTAAAATCGGACGCTCCGATGTTGTGATCGATATGATGTTCCATAGCCCAGAAGGCTCGAGGCACCGATCGAGGTTCAACCCTGAGGGTTCCTCATGTCCAACCTCAGGGCGACAAAGACCGATGGCTACCTTGGCCAAGTGGGAACGCCTGCAAGAATAGTACTAGTCTCTATTAAACTTTTAAGTAGGTGTACCAGTTACTTTTCCTTGTAATAATTATACATGTACCATGCTAGGACTTATACTCCTATATAAAGAGGAACCTTATCGTTTTTTGCTCACAGGATATTCAATACAAGAACAAGAATATTCTCTGCTCTGTAATTTAAACACTATGTATTGTCTTTTCTCAGATTTATTACTTACATTTATTGTGTTTCATTCATTGTTCTTCATTTACTACTCATCATTGATCATAAAGAGCCCTCATTAAAGCTCTTAGAACTATTGATTCTTTATCAGTCGTCCACAACTCAACCCTTAGCTCGATCCCGAGGCCCAGTATAGCCTAGCTCAAGGCCCCAACTCTTGGCCACTCGATTTGTAAAGAATATTGTCTTTCAAGCTCTTATCTTATTTTCTAGTCTCACACTTAGTATCTACTGCATAAAAACTAGCATAAAAATAAATTACATATTTTTAGAACCACAAAATCAAATCTAATTATTATTACCGTTTTCACAGTAAATATTTGTTACATTATGCAATAGTCACTTTTCTTCTTTTTGTTACGTAAAAGACATCCAACTTTGTGTTCATTACACACAAGTCATTTTTCTTCCTTTTGTTACGTAAAAGTCATTCAACTTTGTGTTCATTACCCAAATATCATTTTTCTTTCTTTTGTTACACAAAAATTGTTTTATTTTACTCTATTTATCACAAAAGTCTTTAGCCAGATTTTAGAATACTTCTACATGAGAATCTTATTATGTCCTTGACATTAATCCTCTCATTTATGTAATGCCTTTTATATTAAATACTCAATAATATATTTTTACCTAGGTATTTTACTTATAATTAAATAACTTTAAAATATTTTTTTAATAAAATATCCATACATTTAATATTTTCGTAGCACTCAATTTGTTTAATCGTATTCAAACATGAACATATCTTAAATATAAATATAAAAAATATTTATTTTTAATATTTATTTATAATAATAAAAAAATTTGTTTAACAAATGAAGTTTTTTATAGTCAATAAAATTTTTTTAAAAAGTTTTAAAGATATTTGTGCTTAATATTAAGTTTTTAAAATCTTTCCATGTTAATATTATTTATTTGAAAGTACTATTTTTTATGTATTAATTTGCTAAATGTGGATATTTTATTTAGTTAATTGGTGGGTATGGCTTGGCTAATAAATCAATGAGCTTTGATTTTTTTTTATTTTCATTAAACATATTTCATTAAGCATGGATACAAATGTGGATTTGAGATCTCTTCACGTTAATGTTATTGAAAAATATAATAATGATATTTTTATATCTTGAAAAGTAATACTCCATTAAGGAGAAAAAACGTATAAATATATTATAAAAATAATAAATAAAATATTATTAGCATATATATAGCATATTATATAACATACCTGGGTAAAAGTATATTATATAGCATATGATATAAGGATTACCAAAGTTCATTTACCAGGAAGAATTAGAAATAAAAGATAAGTGCACGTCATCACCCTTCGTGCTTTTGCTCTCGTCCTCATCATAAGAATCAATAAAATCTGTACGGCATCACCCTTCGTTCTTTTATTCTCGTCCCGACCATAAAAAATATTCGGGACAGAATTGTACATCGTGCGGCACAGCATCACTCTTCGTGCTTTTACCTCACAATATTTGCGCAACATCACCCTTCGTGCATTTACACTCTCAAAATCATACAGGACATCACCATTCGTACTTTACACTTTCTCACACAAATACCATGCACGGTATCACCTTTCGTGCTTTAACGCTCTCAAAATCATACACGGCATTAACCTTCGTGCTTTACTCTCTCTCTTACAAATACATGCATGACATCACACTTTGTGCTTTAACACTCTTCCTTACCCAAACAACAATTACAAAGCAATAAGGGCAAGGAAATCAATAAAATTACAATAAGATCCCGGCAAGGGAAACAACAGCACAACAACAATATCCTCGGCAAGGGAAAGCAATATCATGCATAATAACGTCCCGGCAAGGGAAATAATATCAAAGCAATAACATCTCGGCAAGGGAGATAATATCATAAACCTCTTCTTTTTTTATATTTACTTCACAACTCAATTCTCTACTTGAGCCAATGCTCTACAATATTCAATTACTCAATTCTCAACCCGAGCCAACGCTTTACAATGTTCAATTACCAAAAATAATTTCACAAGTCTTGTTCATCAATAGAAATTATTATATAAAGCATGAATAATATGAAACGGAGTCACATTAATCATAGTATAAGACTCATGGGCATGCTCGACACCAACGTATAGATACTCGTCATCATGCCTATACATCGTACTCAATAATTAACACATAAAAAATAAGACACGACTCCTAACCCCTTAAGCTAAGGTTAGACCAAACACTTAGCTTGATGCCATGAACATAACTCAAGCCTCAACTATCGCTTTGCCTCTTGTTTCCACCACCAATTCGCTTGTATCAAGCCACAATTTACTTAATGTATCAATAAATGTAAATGAATCAATTCTAATGTATAAAAATAGTTTTTATAAAGATTTTCCCAAAAAGTCAAAAATCGACCCGGGCTCGCTTGGTCCAAACTCAAAATTCGGATGAAAACCCGATTAACCATTCATCCCCGAACTCGGATATATAATTAGTTTTGGAATCCGACCTCAATTTGAGGTCTAAATCCCAAATTTCAATTTTTTTAGGTTCCTAAAATCCCCGATTCCACCATGAAAACCCTAGATTCTAGGATAGAAATCATATAAAGAGAAGTTAAGGAGTGAAAGAAATAAGTTAAAAATCACTTAATAATATTTTGGAGAAGAAAGAGTGTGAAAAATCGCCTCTTATGTTTTAGGGTTTTAAAAAAAAGAGAAATAACTGAAAAGTCTTGTTTAAATATACTACTCTCAGACCCTCTCTGTGGACTACATAAAAAGGACTGCGGATGCAGAGCTCAACCGCGGACCGCAAGAAATCGAGCGCGGCCACGAAGGTATGGCCTTTCCCACCGCAAACGGCATAATTTTCGCCGCGGACCGCATAATTTCCACCCCGGTCGCAAAGGTTCCACCGCGGGCTGCTAGACCTGGCTTCAGAGACCTGCAACTTCTCTGAACCTGCAAATTTTTTTCTAATTGTAAAATCATCCTGAAACTCACTCAAGCCCTCGGAGCTCCGAACAAAATATGCATACTAACTCAAAAAAATCATATGGACTTACTCGCTTGATCAAATCGCCAAATTAATACCTTTAACGACGAATTTAGCATCAAAATCAGTGAAACCTTTCATGAACTCTTAAGTTCCATCTTTAACAATCGAGGGTCCTATTCACGTCATTTCAAGTCTGTTTCTTACCAAATAATACGGGTCAATATAAATACCATATAAGACCTTTACGAGCTCCGGAACCAAAATACGGGCTTGATGCCATCAAATTCCAATACATTCACATTTCCAAAAACTCTTAAAATTTTAGAAAATAACTTTCTTTAAAAATTCATTTCTTGGGCTTGGAACCTCGGAATTCGATTCCGGGCATACACCCAAGTTCTATATTTTCCTACGGACTCTTCGGGATCATTGAATCTCAGGTCCGGATCCGTTTACCCAAAATATTGACCGAACTCAACTTAATGGAGGTGAACTATGCAAGCATATGGAGGTGAGACAAAAGGAGGTTTTAAGGCCTCAAAACACAGAATTTATTTCCATGACAAGTGAAAAGGTCATCACATTCTCGACCTCTATAACAACTGTTCGTCCTTGAACGGAGATAAGAAGGAAGTACCTTAGTCGGAGAAAAGATGGGGATATCGGCTCGGCATATCGGACTCGGACTCCTAGGTTGTCGTCTCAACGGGGTCACCTCTCCACTGAACATGAACAGAAGAGAAAATCTTCGATCTCAACTGACGAACCTGCCATTCTAGAATAGCTACCGGATCTTCCTCATAGGAAAAGTCGTTGTCCAACTGGACACTGCTAAAATCTAACATGTGGGATCGATTGACGTGATACTTCCGAAGCATGGACACATGAAACACTGGATGCACGACTAATAAGCTCGGGGGAAACCCAAGTCTGTAAGACACCTCTCCCGCTCGTTCAAGAATATCAGACGGACCAATGAATCTAAGGCTAAGCTTTCCCCTCTTAATAAATCTCATCACGCCCTTCATAGGCAACACCCGAAGCAACATCTGCTTGCTGACCGTGAATGCCACATCACGAACCTTACGGTCGACATACATCTTTTGCCTGTACTGAGCTGTGGGAAGCCTATTGTGAATGATCATGACCATGTCCAAGGCATCCTGTACTAAATCCGTAACCAACAACCGAGCCTCTGCCGGCTCAAACCATCCAACCGGCGACCTACACTGCCTACCATATAAAGCCTCATAAGGATCCATCTGGATTCCCGACTAGTAGGCAAACTACACTAAAGGCAATAACTGATCCCACGAGCCTCCAAAGTCAATAACACCAGCTCGGAGCATATCCTCCAAAATCAGAATAGTACGCTGAGACTGCCCGTCCTTCTAAGGATGGAAAGTTGTGCTCAACTTGTCTCGTGTGCCTATCTCATGTTGAACTACTCTCCAGAAATGTGACATAAACTACGTACCTTGGTCAAAAATGATAGACACAGGCACACCATGAAGATGAACAATCTCCCGGATATAGATCTCAGCTAACCTCTCAGAAGAATAGAAGACTGCCATAGGAATGAAATCCTTGGTTAGCCTATCAACAATAACCCACACTACATCGAACTTCCTCTGATTCCGTGGGAGTCCAACAACGAAGTCCATAGTGATACGTTCCCACTTTCGCTCGAGAATCTCAATCTTCTGGATCAAACCACCAGGTCTCTAATGCTCGTACTTTACTTGCTGACAATTTAAACACCGATCCATATATGCAACAATATCCTTCTTCATCCTCCTCCACCAATAATGCTGCCGCAACGGCGCCTGTATGAATAGTTTACCGAAAACTATGGGCCTCCTCTAAAATCATCTCTCGAAGCCCATCCATATTAGGCACTCAAACTCGACCTTGCAGCCTAAAAACTCCATCATCTCCTAATGTAATATGCTTGGCATTGTCGCGGTGAACCATGTCCCTAAGGACACACAATTAAGAATCATTATACTGTCGATCTTGAATACGCTCCAATAAGGAAGAACGAGGACTGTGCAAGAAAACATACAGTTGGGCTCAGAAACATCCAACCTCATGAATTGATTGGCCAAAGCCTGAACATTCAAAGCAAGCGATCTCTCACCAACTAGAATATACGCTAGACTGCCATACTGGTTGACTTCCTACTCAAAGCATTAGCCACCACATTTTGCCTTCCCCGGATGATATAAAATTGTGATATCATAGTCTTTCAATAAGTCTAACCACCTTCTCTACCTCAAATTTAGCTCCTTCTGCTTGAAAAAATACTGCGAATTCTTGTGATCCGTGAACACCTGACCCGATACCCTATACAGATAGTGCCTCCAAATCTTCAATGCGTGAACAATGGATACTAACTGCAAATCATGAACCGGATAGTTCTTTTCATGAATCTTCAACTTCCCCGAATCATAAGCAAAGACCTTGCCATCCTGGATCAATACCACACCAAGTCCAATACGAGTTACATCACAATAAACTTTATATGGCCCTGAACCTGTGGGGAAAACCAACACCGGCGCCATAGTCAAAGCTGTCTTGAGCTTCTGAATTCTCGCGTGACACTCGTCCGACCACCTGAGATGGGCACCATTCTAGGTCAACATGTTCATTGGGGCTGCAATAAATGAAAACCCCTCCACAAACCGACTATAATAGCCAGCCAAACCCAAGAAACTCCGGATCTCTGTAGCTGATGCAGGTCTAGGCTAGTTTTTGATTGCCTTTATCTTTTTCGGATGCACCTTAATACCCTCAACTGAAACAACGTGACCTAAGAATGCAACTGAACTTAACCAGAACTCACACTTTGAAAACTTGGCATACAACTGACTATCTCTCAATATTTGAAGAACAACTCTCAGATGATGCTCATGCTCCTCCCGGCTACGGGAATAGATCAAAATATTATCAATAAGGACTATCACGAATGAATCCAAGCAAGGCTTGAAACTCAGTTCATCAAATCCATAAAATTTGTCGGAGAACTGGTCAACCCAAACGACATCACCAAGAACTCATAATACCTGCACCGAGTGCGAAAAGCTATTTTAGGGACATCGGATGCCCTAATCCTCAACTGACGATATCCAGATCTCAAGTAAATTTTTTAAAATACCTTGGCATCATGAAGTTGATCAATCAAATCATCGATCCTCGGCAACATATACTTATTCTTGACTGTAACCTTGATTAAATTCTAGTAATATATGCACATCCTCTTCGATACGTCCTTTTTCTTAACAAACATCACCGGCGTACCCCAAGGCAAGACACTAGGCCTAATAAATCCTTTATCAAGCAAGTCTTGCAACTGCTCCTTCAACTCTTTCAACTCAAGCGGGGCAATACAATATGTCAAAATAGAAATGGCCTGAGGTTTCGAAGCCAAATCAATGCAGAATTTAATATCCCAGTCGGGTGGCATACCCGGCATGTTTGAAGGAAATACCTCGGGAAACTCATGAACAATATGCACTGAATCCATAGAAGGAACCTTAGCACTAGAATCATGAACATATGCTAAATAGGCAAAACACACCTTCTCGGCCATTCGCCGAGCCTTCATATATGAGATAACGCTACGGGTAGGATGACGAGGAGTCCCTCTAAGGTAAACCCGCGTCACAGTCTTGGCATGACAATCCAAGATAGTGTGGTAAGGTGATAACCAATCCGTCCCTTATATGACATCAAAATCAACCATGTCCAACAACAGCAAATCTACTCGAGTCTCAAGAACCCCAACAACAACTATACATGAATGATGGACACGATCTACCACAATAGAGTCAACCACCGATGTAGACACATATACAAGCACTCAAAGAATCACTAGGCACGACCAGATACGGTGCAAAATAAGATGACACATAGGAGTATGTAGATCCTGGATCAAATAGAACTGAAGCATCTCTACAACAAACCAAAACAATACATGTGATAACTGCATCGGATGCCTCAGCCTCAGGCATGGTTGGAAGAGCATAACATCGAGGCTGGGCCCCACCACTATGAACTACTTCTCTGGGATGGCCTGCTGGTGGTTTCCTCCACCTCTAGCGTCCTGAGCTCTACCTCTAATACCTCTACCTCTACTTCTAGCACCTCTACCTCCACATCTAGCTGGCTAAGCGGGATGTGGAACACTCGATGCCTGAACCATGGCACAGGAACCCTGATGGTGAGAGCAGCTCGGTGCTCGAGGGAAAAATCTAACAATATGCCCCATATCGCCCCATGCATAACAAGCCCTCGGTCGCTGAGACTGCTGAACCTGACAGCCTAAATAACCACTCTAAAAACTCTGAAGCAGAGGTGTACTGATAGGAGCGCGTGGTGCGCTGTAGGGAAACTAATTGGAATATTGCATACGAGAACCACGGACACCTGGAGCACCGTGAGAACACGGGATAAGGAACACCAAAAAGATAAGCCAATCAAACAACGTTGGACGACACCACCTATCGTACTTTTACTCTCGTCCTCGCCTAATTAATAGCACCACTCCATCTCGTGGAGGAAATCAATAAATACCACTCCATCTTGTGGAGGAAATCAATATGTACCACTCTATCTTATGGAGGAAATCACTACTCCATCTTGTGGAGGAAATCAATAAATATCACTCCATCTTGTGGAGGAAATCAATATATACCACTCCATCTTGTGGAGGAAAACGCCACTCCATCTTGTGGAGAAAATCAATAAATACCACTCCATCTTATGAAGAAATCAAAATGTACCACTCTATCTTGTGGAGGAAATCAATATATACCACTCAATCTTGTGAAGGAAATACCACTCCATCTTGTGGAGGAAATCAATAATTACACGGTATCACCCATCTTGCTTTACGCTCACCTCTCCCAAAACAATGATAAAAAATTGGGAAAAAGGAGTAAACAACAAGATTAACCATCCCGGCAAGGGAAACAATTTAACAACAAGTCCCTGTAAGGGAAACAATTAACAACAAGTCCCGGCAAGGGAAACAGTTATCAACAACTCAGCTTTAGTTCATTTACTTCTTATTTTATTTCATAGCTCTCATAACAAGAATTTATCTCAATTATTCACTTCTTTCGCACTTTTTAATAACTAATAGGATAACACAGTCATGCTTGACTCCGGCGCATAGGTAACCGTCACCATACCTATACACCGACTCCACATAGCACATAACAATTATCACCTAATCCTATTCCCTCAAGCCAAAGTAAGATCAAACACTTACCTCGAAGGCTTCCAACTTAACTCACGCTGAATAGCTTTACCCCTCGAATTCGCTTCAGAACCGGTTGAATCTAACCACAATTTACTCAAAAATATTAACAAATGGTGGTTGAATCAATTTGAATGCAAAAGAATGAAATTCCCAAAAGTTTACTCAAAAATTCCCAAAATGCCCCCGAGCCCACGTGGTCAAAACTCGAGTTTCGAACCAAAATCGGGTTACCCATTTCCCCACGAGCTCATATCTATCACTAGAATAGAAATCAGACCTCAAATCGAGGTCCAAAAGCTCAAATTATAGAAAACCTAAGTTCTACCCTAAATCCCAAATTCCCATTTTTCAAAATCTTTGTTTGAAGTTTAAATTATGATAAAATATGTTAAAGAGTAGAAAAAATAAGTTAGAAATTACTTACCAATCGTTTTGGAGAAGAAAAGTTGTTTAGAAAATCTCCTCTTAGGTTTTGGGTTTGTGAACAGTGGAAAAAATGGCTGAAACTTCGGATTTATAGGCCTTTTGGGGGCCATGGCGCAGACCGCAGAGAAATGACATGCGGCCGCGTGGCCTCAAACGCAGCCATGTGGACCGCACAGAAGAGGTCGCGGCCACGCAGCTCCACGCGGACCGCACAGAAATGACCGCGGCCACACGGCACCACGCTGACCGCATAGGAAAGGATCGCGGCAGCGCAGCTCCACGCGGACTGCGCAAGAAGTGATGCGGCTGCATGGCCCCCAGGCGGACCGCATGAAAATGGTATGTGCCCGCACTGGTGCCTGCAACCCTGAACCTGATATTTTTTCTAAGTTTAAACCACCCCGGACCACCTCCAAAACACACCCGAGCCTTCGGGGCTCCAAACCAAACATGTACACTAACTCCAAACATTATACGAACTTACTCGTGCGATCAAATCGCCAAAATAGCACCATTTAAATAGAATTAAGCCTGTCATAATTTCGTTCTTTAACACTTGAAAATCAAAGTATTCAATTTCAAGTACGAAACACGTCAAACGACATCCGATTCAAATGAAACTTCACAGATAGCGCTTAACAATTATATATGACTTGTATCGGGCGTCGGAACCAAAATACGAGCCCGATACCATTACCTTTTTGCTCATTTTTTTCTAATTCATTTTCCTTAAACATTAACAGGAAACAATTTATACTGAAAAATTGTTTTTCTTGGGCCTGGGACATTTGATTCCGATTCCGGGAATATGCCCGGGTCCTAAATTTAATTACGGACCCTGCGGGACCGTCACATCATGGGTCTGGGTCCGTTAACCCAAAACGTTGACCATAGTCAACCATAGCAATATTAGTATCAAATTCATAATTTTAACACGGAATTCAAATATTTTCACATAAAAAAATTTCGGCTTCACGTCTTGACTGTGCATGCAAATCGAGGCAACCCAATAAGAGAGTTTTAAGGCCTCAGAAACACAAGAAAAGGGAGAATAACGGTGATGACCCTCTGGGTCGTCACACACTCTCTCACACAAATATCATGCACGGCATCACCCTTCGTGCTTTAACACTTTCAAAATCATACACAGCATCACCCTTTGTGCTTTACACTCTCTCTCGCAAATATTATGTGCAGCGTTACCCTTCGTACTTTAATACTCTCAAGATCATAAACGGCATCACCCATCGTGCTATACACTCTCTCACACAAATATCATTCACGACATCATCCTTCGTTCTTTAATAATCTTCCTTACCCAAACGACAATCACAAAGAAATAAGGGCAAGGGAATCAATAAAATTACAATAAGATACTAGCAAGGGAAACAATAGCACAACAACAATATCCCGGCAAGGGAAAGGAATATCATGCGTAATAACGTCCGGCAAGGGAAACATTATCAAAGCAATAACATCCCGACAAGGGAGATAATATTATAAACCTCTTCTCTTTTCGACATTTACTTCACAACTCAATTCTCAACTTGAGCCAATGTTCTAGAATATTCAATTACTCAATTCTCAACCTGAGCCAACGCTCTGCCCAAACGAAATATGCATACTAACTCAAAAATATCATATGGACTTACTCATGCGATCAAATCGCCAAATTAACACCTTTAACAACGAATTTAGCATCAAAATCAATTAAAGCTCTCATGAACTCTTAAGTTCCATCTTCAACAACCGAGGGTCCTATTCATTTCTTTCAAGTTCGTTTCTTACCAAATTTTATAGGCTCAACTTAAATACCATATAAGACCTGTACCGGGCTCTGAAATCATTATACGAGCCCGATGCCATCATATTCCAATACATTCACATTTCCAAACTCTTAAAGTTTCAGAAAATAATTTTCTTTGAAAAATTATTTATCGGGATTGGGACCTCGGAATTCGATCCCGAGCATATACTCAAGTCTCATATTCTCCTATGGACCCTCTGGGACCGTCAAATCACGGGTCCAGATCCATTTACCCAAAATATTTACCGAAGTCAACTTATATTTATTTTACAGCAAAATTTATCATTTTCAACAAAGTTTTACATAATAGCTTTCCGGATACACGTTCTGACTGCACACGCATAACGAGGTGAGATAAAAAGGAGGTTCTAAGGCCTCGAAATACTGAATTTATTTTCAAGATAAGTGACATTAATCCTCTCATTTATGCCATACCTTTTATATTATATGCTCTATAATATAGGTATTTTACTTATAATTAAAATAACTTTAAAATTTTATTCTTTTACTAAAATATTCATATCTTTAATTTTTTCATGGAACTCATTTTTTTAATCATATTCAAATATGAACATATCTTAAATATAAAAATAATAAAAATACTTGTTTTTAATATTTATTGAAAATAATAAAAATAGATTTGCTTAACAAAATGAAGTTTTTTATAGTCAATAATTTCTTTTAAAAATTTCTAAAGATATTTGTATTTAATATTATGTTTTTAAATCTTTATCTGTTAATATTATGTATTTGAAAATATTATTCTTGATGTGTCAATTTGCTAAATGTGGTTATTTTGTTTATTTAATTAATCGGTACGACTTGGCTGACAAATCAATGAGCTTTGATATTTTTAATTTTACTTAAACATATTTCATTAAGCATGATTACAAATGTGGACTTGAGATTTCTTCACGTTAATGTTACTGACAACTATTATAATGTTACTTATATATCTTGAAGAGTAATACACTATTAAAGGAGAAAAAATGTTTAAATATAGTATAAAAATAATAAATAAAATATTAAGTTATTTCAATTATATGTAATGTACCCGGGTAAAAGTATATTATATAGCATATAAATGGAAGGTATCACATAAATGATATGATTGATAATGTCAAGAGCAAAATAGACTTTTCAGATGAAAGGTTTGTCAAAATCGGGTCAAAGTAGTTATTGTGATAATTAGAGCATAGTAAAATAATATTTGTGTAACAAAAGAGAAAAAAGTTACTTCTAGATAATAAATACAAAGTTGAATGACTTTTACGTAATAAAGGAGAGAAAAAGAATTTTTGTGTATTAAATAAAAAGTTGAATATTCACACTTGAAATTTACTGACAGCTAAAGTTACTGAAGAATTAATGTCCACTAATTCAACCTCTTCCAATAGTTCATACTATCGTTTAAGAAACTTGTGAACTTTGCATCGCACAATCATATTCATCTGGATAATGTACTTTTAAAAACATACTGTATATGTTAAAAGTATCAAAGGTCAAAGATCAAAAGGAATGCATAATATACGACTTTAATTGCGTACACGCAATAATGATAAATATTAATTGCAATAACTAAGAGTTTTTCCTACTGACAGTATAAAATTCATCATTATAATTTATATATTTTAGCAATATAATTAGTTTGTGTAACCATCATCCAGTTGTTATACTTGTACAGATTTTTAAGAAATATCGCAAGCAGAGGCCGCCCTTCCATAAAGCAAGTAAAGCAATCGTTTTAGGTTACATATTTGTGGGGGTCATAGTTTTTGTTATACTTAATCGATTATGTATAAGCTTAAAAAGGGTTTTGTAAAGTGAAAAGGTTTGATTTCTTTCTCTAACAAATATACTTTGTATTTAGGAAAAGCTAAAAAAAATTACAATTCAAATAAATAATAAGAAAATTTTAAAAGTTAAGGCCCCTCATAAAATTTGGCTTTAAACAACAAAATTTATCGGGCCGCCCTTGATCGCAAGATCACTATTAATATAATTTCCATCTAATCTTCATATTTTTCTTACATTTTTATGTTATTGTCATGGTTTAGTTTACGATACCCAAAGTTTTGATCTTAATCTAAATCTTCTTGAAAGGCGGTGCAGATATGTAAGCATCGTGGCTTAATTTTTAAAGGATTAAGACATCTAAAGTTATCGAGGCTCTAAAAAAATGATGTTTTAAAGGTGACTATAAAAGATGCACTATGGCTAATTGCTTTTCATAATTGCTGCTTTTGTTTCAACTATAAAGCTTGTTAATCTTTTGTAACCACCCGACATATCGTTTCATGAGTTATCGCTTTGTTTTCTTCATTTTTGTTTTTATGTGTTGTTTAGCTAAATGTTATCGTATCGAATCGATTGGTTCGAGTTTGGAGTGTTATGAGACACTTAATCTCCTAAGTTGACCGTTTAGTTGGAAAAGTCAACATGAAGTTGACTTGTGTGTAAACGATCTCGGAATGTGATTAGTATGGTTCAGATAGCTTTGTAAGGTGTGGGACTTAGGAGCGTGATCGAAATGTAATTTGGAGGTCCGTGGTAGATTTAGGCTTGAATCGGCGAAACTGAAATTTTGGCATATTTCGGTTGGTAGTGGAGATTTTGATATAGCGGTCGGAATGGAATTCGGGATATTGGAGTAGGTCCGTTGTGTCATTTATGACGTGTGTGCAAAATTTCAAGTCATTTGGATGAGGTGTGATAGACTTTTTGATCGAAAGCGGAATTCGAAAATTTTAGAAACAATAGGCTTGAATCCGAGGGTGTTTTGATTATTCGCTGTTGTCTTAAGTGTTTCAAAGATTGGTATAGGTTTGAATAGTGGTATATGACTTTTTCGCATCTATGGTTGAAGTCTCGGGGGCCTCGGGATGAAATTTCGGAAGTTTCAAAACGTTGGGATTGGAAGTGAGCAGCTTCAGCTGCTGCCCCTTCGTAAATGCTCCTGCGGATTGGGGACCTCAGGTGCGAGATCGCAAAAGCGGAAGAGCTGCCGTAGATGCGGCCAGAAGCTAGAAGACCAGAAGTCGCAGCTGCGGAATTTTGAACACACCTGCGAGACCGCATGTGCGGTATGTAAGGTGCAGGTGCGGTCCCAGGACTTTAAGTGAAAACCGCTAATGTGGTTGGCTAGACCGCAGAAGTGGTACCATAGGAGCGGTAGAAGGACCGCAGGTGCAGAATACCTGGGTCAGAAAATATATAAGATTCCCTTCGCAAATTTTGAGTTGGTTCTCACCAGTTTTATTCGGGATTGAAGCTTTTTGGGAGAATTTGAAAAGGGAATTCAAGGAAACTTCGTGAAGGTGAGATTCTTGGAACTAAAACTCATTTTATGTTAATATTTTACTGATTAAACATGGAAATTAGGGAAGATAGTGGTTATAATTGGGGTTTAAGGTTTGAAATTGGAGACTTGATTTGACGATCTGAGGGATCGTTTGTGGTCAGATTTTAATGTATTTGGTATATATGAACTCGTGAGAGTGTAAGGATTTTAGCTTTGTGATCTTTATCGGAATTCGAGACGTGGTCCCGGGGGCTCGGGTTTGATCAATTTCGGAATTTTTGAGATAATTTGATTATTTTGCATGGGTTTCGTTCCCTTAGCATATATTGATGTTAGAATTCTGATTATAGATAGATTCGACACGAGTTGGAGCTGAGCCTAGAGGCAAAGGCATCGCGGTGTAGTATTTCATACAGTTTGAGGTAAGTAAATATTGTAAAATCTAGACCTGAGGGTATGAAATCCCGAAATTTTATACTGTTTTGATAAATGAGGTGATGAGCGTGTGGGCGTGCATCCGTAGGTATTGTTACTTGGTCCTTCTCGTGGCGACTATATAGTTTCATATTTTTCATATAATATCCATGTGTTTTAGAAATTGGTTTGTTAACTTGGATTGAATGTCATATTTGGGGCCTTTGTGCCGACCTGTTTAGATCCTTGGGGGTATATTACTACTTTTCTCACTGTATTTGATTTGAAAGGATATCCTCTGTCATGTTTTACCTGTTTATTGTTAAAGCTGATTTCATCACTCCACTTCTTAATATATGAAAACTGTTTGGGCTGATTTTTTACTGATATGCCCGAGGATCTAATGGTATAAATACTAAGCGAAAGAACCCTAAAAGGGGTTGTTTCTTTTTCATCATTATTCTCAAGAAAAGAGAGAATATAATTGTAAGGCTCTATATATATATATATATATATATATATATATATATATATATATATATATATATATAGGACTGCACGCCGCAACGATATTTATATGGATTGGGCTGCACGCCGCAGCAATATGACGCTTGGGCTGTAGGAGCCCCTCGGGAGTCTGTACACCCCAGTTAGTGTAATCGACTATAAACTATGGACCGGATTGCACGCTGCAGCGGTTGTTGTTGTTGTTGTTGCTGCTATTATTATTATTATTATTATTATTATTATTATTATTATTATTATTATTATTATTATTATTATTATTATTATTATTAACATGAAATATCCATTCACTTGGATTGCTGAGTGTGAATACTGATTGACGAGAGTTGAGACACGAGTAACTGAGAGACTTGCCCGAGAGTATATACTAATGAGTGATACCTCGCCCGAAGGGCTTGTTTATAACATTTTTGCAGATGTGACTCTTCTTTTATTATGAGTTTATGTTGAAAAATATTGAATAAATGTTTTCAAAGGATTTTAATTGAAACTGGAGTTTTTATGAGATAACTGGCTATCGAACTGCAATTTTTTCATTGAAATTTTTGTTGAGATTTCTTATATGGTTTTAAATGCCCATCACTGCATTCAGACTTTATTTACTTTAGTACTTACTAAGTTGGCATACTCACATTACTTTCTTCACCTTGTGTGCAGATCCAGGTGCCCGAGCATCAGAGTGAGAACTTCCAACACTCTCAGAGTCAATCTGGAGATCGCAAGGTAGCTGCACGGCGTTCGCAGCCCCTGGCCTTTCTCCTTCATATCTTAGTATGTTGTTATTTCAAGACTATTTTGTATTATTCAGATAGTGTCTTGGTTTTACTTAGAGGCTCATGACTTGTGACACCAGATTCGGGATGTGTTAGTATATTTTGTATTGGTTTCCGCGTATTTCTGTTGATTTATATATTGCATATGAAGAATTTGAGAGTTAATCGGTTTTATAAAATGATTTTATAAAAAGAATTGGATGTGGTAAGTGTTGGATTAGCTTGCGTAGTACTATGGTAGGCTCCATCACGATACGGGTCATAAACCAATTTAGTAGAGTCTCACAGATCAGTATGGAGACGTCTGTACTAATCCTCGAGAGGCTACAGAACCTTTACGAAAAACATCACATTCTTGAATTTTCTGACATGAAAATCTGTTGATTCTAGTACTAAACTTCTATTATTCTATTCTCTCACGGATGGTGAGGACACGTGCTACCAGTCAGGACTGATGACCACTAGTACCACCAGTTGGGGCCATTAGAGGTCGAGGTCGAGGTCGAGGCAGCGGATATAAGTATAGCCCCCACAACAGCTAGGGAAGCACCTACAGATCCACCAGCCCCTCCAATTCATGATCAGGTCCCAGTTGTGGACGCTTCAACAGCATCAGCTTAGGAACCAGCTGGGCCTATTGTAATTCCATGTCTTCAGGAGGCCCTCGCCCAGATTTTATTAGTATGCACTGGTCTGGCTCAGGCGTTCTCAGTCACTACGACCGCAGCTACTTCTCAGGTGGGGAGAGGTACTTAGACCCCCAGCTCTCGCACACCTGAGAAGGTAGTGTAGGGACTTCAGACACCAGTGGCACCTCCACCCCAGGAATATGTGGTACTAGTTATGCTTGACTATGAGCAACGACGATTGGAGAGGTTTGGTAGACTTCATCCTCTGACTTTTAGTGCTATAGAGGGCGAGGGTGATCAGGGTTTCTTGGACAAGTATTAGAGGATTCTCCATACAACGGGTATCCAGGAGAGACCGGTGGGGTCGCATTTACTACTTTTTAATTTTCTGCAGTTGCCTTTACTTGGTGGAAGGCTTATAAGAGGCGTAGGCCTGTTGATGCAGCGCCCTTGGCAGCAGTTCTCCGTTATCGTTTTGGAGAAGTATGTGCCACCGTCTCGTAGAGAGGAGATACACAGGTAATTTGAGCAGTTACATCAGGGAGATATGTCTAACGTTGTATGAGATAAGTTTCTCAGAGTTAGCTCGTCATGCTGTTTTGTTGGTTCTTACGGATAGAGAAAGGATCAGGAGGTTCGTTGATGGCCACACATATCAGCTTTGGATTCTTATGACCAGGAGAGGGTGTTTGGTGCTATGTTTGAGGAGGTTTTTGGTATCGTTCACGATATTGAGTCAGTTTTCCGCTGGGAGCGAGATAAGAAGGAGGCCAGGAGGCCTCGGGGATCTAGTAGTTTTGGTGGTGCTCCTTCAAGAGATCAGTTTCAGCATGGCAGAGGCTATTAATTCAGACATGTTCAATTAGCTCGCCTAGTTCATCGTGGGTGTCATCGGGCCATGGTTCTCACAGCTCACATAAGGTTCATTCATCACTCAGTGCCCTACCAGCCCAGAGTTCATCTCGTGCTCCATCAGTTCAGGGATCTTCCATGCTAGGTCCTTCTACTTGTTATTCCGGTGCTGGGGGTTCCTTTCACTCCATGTTCCCCGCACCAATGAGTTGTTTTGAGTGTGAAGAGTTTGGTTATATGAGGATGCAGTGTCCTTATCTTCTTGAGCGTCTATCTCAGCAGAGGAGTCAGCCCTCTACTTCAATTCCAGTTACTTCACCACCCGCTCAGGCAGCTAGGGTTGGGGGTCAGTCAACTAGGGGTGGCCCAGAGGGGGAGGTTGATTATATTGTGGTCAGGCCAATTTCTATACACTCCCAGCTAGACCAGATGTCATTGATTCAGATTTCGTGATCACAGGTATTGTCTTAGATTGCAATAGAGATTGCTCTGTGTTACTTGATCCTGGTTACACTTTTTCATATGTGTCATATTATTTTTCTCGTTGTTTGGATATACCCCGTGAGTCTTTTATTTCATCTGTTCGTGTATCTACTCTGGTGGGTGATACTATTGATATGGACCGTGTGTATCAGTCGTGTGTGGTGGCTATTGGGGGTTTGAAGCCCCAAATAGACCTTTTGTTGCTTTGTATGGTGGACTTTGATGTGATATTGGGCATGGATTGGCTATCTCCATGTCGTGCTCTATTGCACTGTCATGTTAAGACAATGACGTTACCTATGCCGGGTGTGCCACGGATTGAGTGGCGAGGTTCAACTGATTTTGTCCCCAGTAGGGTGATTTCATTTCTGAAGGCCCAGCAGATGATTGGGAAGGGTTGTCTTTCATACTTAGCCTTTGTGAAGGATGTCAGTGCAGAGACTCCCAATATTAATTTTATTCGTGTAGTGAGGTATTTTCCCAATGTGTTTCCTGCAGACCTGTCGGGCATGCTACCGGACAAGGATATTGACTTTGGTATTGATTTGGTGCCGGACATTCAGCCCATTTCCATTCCACTGTATCTTATGGCAACGGTGGAGTTAAAACATTTGAAGGATCAACTTTAGGAACTCCTTGATAAGGGGTTTATTCGACCTAGTGTGTTGTCTTGGGGTGCGCCTGTTCTATTTATGAAGAAGAAGGATACGCTTGTGCGTTTTATAGATAGTTGAACAAAGTTACAATCAAGAATAAGTATCCTTTACCCTGCATTGATGATTTATTTGACCAGCTTCAAGGAGCGAGAATGATTTTCAATATTGATCTCCGTTCAGGATATCACCAGTTGAAGATCAGGGCCTTGGATATTCTTAAGACTACTTTCATGATTAGATATGGTCATTATGAGTTCCTTGTGATGTCATTTGGGATGACCAATGCCGCAACAGCATTCATGAATTTGATGAACACCGTGTTTCGGCCTTATCTTTACTTGTTCGTGATTGTATTTATTGATAATATTCTGGTGTATCAATGTAGTAAGGAGGAGCATGCGGAGCATTTGAGAGATGTGTTGCAGAGATTGAGGGAGGAGAAGCTTTATGCAAAGTTCTCCAAATATGAGTTTTGGCTCAGTTTAGTGGCTTTCTTGGGGCCACGTGGTGTCTAGTAATGTTATTCAGGTTGATCCGAAGAAGATAAAGGCAGTTCAGAGTTGGCTCAGACCATCCTCAGCCACAGAGATTTGCAGCTTTCTAGGTTTAGAAGGTTATTACCATCGGTTTGTTTAGGAATTTTCATCTATTGCATCACCCTTGACAAAATTGACTCAAAAGGGTGCTATATTCAGGTGGTCGGATGAGGGTGAGGTGAGCTTTCAGAAGCTTAAGACCGCCTTGACCACAACAACAGTGTTAGTTTTGCCACCGGCGTCAAATTCATATATAGTGTATTGTGATTCTTCGAGAGTTGGTATTGGGTGTGTGTCTATGCAGGAGGGTAGAGTGATTGCTTATGCTTCTTGTCAGTTGAAGCCCCATGAGAAAAACTACCCCGCTCATGATCTTGAGTTGGCTACCATCGTTCACGCGTTGAAGATTTGGAGGCATTATTTGTATGGTGTGTCTTATGAGGTGTTTACTTATTATTATAGCCTCCAGCACTTGTTCAAGCAGAAAGATCTCAATTTGAGGCAGTGGAGATGGTTGGAGCTGCTAAAGGACTATGATATTACTATCTTGTACCACCCGGGAAAGGCCAATGTAGTGGTCGATGCTTTGAATAGGAAGGCGGTAAGTATGGGGAGTTTGGCATATATTCCTGTTGGAGAGAGACCTCCTACAGTTGATGTTCAGGCCTTGGCCAATGGGTTCGTAAGGTTGGATATTTTGGAGCCTAGTTGGGTATTGGCTTGTGTGATTTCACGGTCTTCTTTATTTGATTGCATCAGAGAGCCCCAGTATGATGATCTTCATTTTCTTCTCCTTATGGATAGAATTCATCCCGATGATTCCAGCGATGTGACTATTGGTGATGATGGAGTATTGAGGATGCAGGGCCGGATTTGTGTGCTCAATGTGGATGGGCTTCGGGAGTTGATTATAGAGGAGGCCCATATCTCGCGGTATTCCATCCATTCGGGTACCACAAAGATGTATCAAGATTTGAGATAGCACTATTGGTGGAAGAGAATAAAGAAGGATATAGTGAGATTTGTAGCTTGGTGTCTCAACTGTCAATAGGTGAAATATGAGCATCAGAGACCGAGTGGCTTCCTTCTACATATGGATATCCCAGAGTGGAAGTAGGAGCGTATCACCATGGATTTTGTAGTTAGACTCGTATGGCTTTGAAGAAGTTTGATGTTATTTGGGTGATTGTGGATTGGCTGACCAAGTCTGTGCACTTCATTCCTATGTGTACAACTATTCTTCATAGCGGTTAGTAGAGATTTATATCCGAGAGATTGTTCTCTTGCATGGTGTCCCAATTTCCATCATTTCAGATAGAGGTTCTCAGTTTACTTTGAAGTTTTGGAGAGCCGCGCAGCGACAGTTGGCTACTCAGGTTGAGTTGAGAATAACTTTCACACTCAGACAGACGCACAGTCCGATTGCACTATTCAGATATTGGAGGACATGTTGCGGGCTTTTGTCATTGATTTTGGAAGGTCATGGGATCAGTTTCCACCGCTCGAGGGAGTTTGCTTATAACAACAGTTATCAGTCGAGTATTCGGATGGCTCTATTGAGGCTTTATGTGGGAGATGGTGTACATCCCCAGTTGGTTGGTTTGAGCCCTGCGAGGCTAGGATTTTGTGTACAAACATGGTGCAGGATGATGTAGACAAAGCGAAGATTATTCTGGAGCGGCTTCGTACAGCACAGTCAAGACAAAATAGTTATGATGACAGGAAAGTTCGTGATGTGTCCTACGTGGTTAGGGAGAAGGTTTTACTGATGGTTTCACCCATGAAGGGTGTTATGAGATTTGGGAAGAAGGGTAAATTGATTCCTCAGTTCATTGGGCCTTTTGAGGTTCTTCAGAGGATTGAGGAGGTGGCTTATGAGCTTGCTTTTCCACCCAGCTTGTCGAGTGTGCATCTGGTGTTTCATGTTTCTGTGCTTCGAAAGTATGTTGGCAATCTGTCTCATGTTATGGATATCAGCATGGTTCAGTTAGATGATGATTTGACTTATGATATGGAGCCAGCTGCCATTTTGGAGCACCAGGTTCGAAAGTTTAGATCAAATGATATAACTACAGTGTAAGTGCAGTGGAGAGGTCGGCCCATAGATGAGGCTACTTGGGAGACCGAGTGAGAGATGCAGAGCAAATATCCTCACCTACCTAAGGCTTTAGGTATGTTTCTTGACTCGTTCGAGGATGAACGTTTGTTTAAGAGGAGAATGATGTAACGACCTGGCCGATCGTTTCATGAGTTACCACTCTGTTTCCCCTATTTTTGCTTTCTTATGTTTAGCTACATGTCGTCGTATCGTGTCAGTTTGTTTGGGTTTGGAGTAATTTTGGAGTGTTATGAGACTCTTAGTCTCTTAAGTTAGCCATTTAGTCGGAAAAGTCAACCGGAAATTATTTTGTGTGTAAACAATCTCGGAATATGGTTTTTATTATTCGGATAGCTTCATGAAGTGATTTGGGACTTAGGAGCATGATCAGAATGTAAATTGGAGGTCTGTGTAGATTTAGGCTTGGATTGGCGAAATTAGAATTTTTGCATTTACCAGTTGGTAGTGGAGATTTTAATACAAGGGTCAAAAAGGAATTCCTAGAATTGGAGTAGGTTCGTTGTGTCATTTGTGACGTGTGTGTAACAATTCAGCTCATTAGGACGAGGTTTGATGGACTTTTTGATCAAAAGTGAAATATGGAAGTTTTAGAAACATTAGACTTGAATCCGAGTGTATTTTGATGATTCAATTGTTTTAGTATTTCGAATATTGGTATAAGTTTGAATAGTGGTATATGTCTTGTTCTTATCTTTATTTGAGGCCTCCGGATGAATTCGAAGATTTTCAGAAAGTTTGGAATTGGAAGTGAGCAGCTTCAGCTGCTTCCCCTATCATAAACGCACCTGCGGATTGGGGATCGTAGGTGCGAGATCGCAGAAGCGGAAGAGCAGCTGTAAATGCGGCCAGGAGCTAGAAGACCAGAAGTCGTAGGTGCGAAAGCTTGAATACTCATGTGAGACTGCATGTGCAGTAAGTGAGGCGCAGGTGCGGTCCCAGTACTTTAAGTGAAAATAGCAGATGTGGTTGGCTAGACTGCAAAAGCGGTAAAAGGACCGCACGTCGGTATCCCTGGGTTAGAAAGTATATATGATTCCCTTCGCGAAATTTGAGTTGTTTTTCACCATTTTTATCCGGAATTGAAGCTTTTTGGGAGTTTTGAAAGGGGAATTCAAGGGAACTTTGTGGATGTAAGATCATGGAAATACCGATTAGACATGGAATTTATGGAAGATAGTGGTTAAAATTGAAGGTTTACGGCTTGAAATTGGAGACTTTGATTTGATTTGACTTTGTATTTGGTATTTATGAACTCGTGAGAGTGTAAGGATTCTAATTTTATAATTTTTATCGGAATCCGACACGTTGGCTCGGGGGGTCGGATTTGACCAATTTCGAAATTTTTGAGATAATTTGATTATTTTCGCACGAGCTTCGTTCCCTTAGCATATATTGATGATATAATTCTGATTTGGGATAGATTCAATGCGAGTTGGGCCGAGTCGAGAGGCAAGGGCGTCACGGTATAGTATTTCATCTTATTTGAGATAAGTAACCATTGTAAATCAAGACCTAAGAGTATGAAACCCTAAAATTTCGTACTATTTTGATAAATGAGGTGACACACATGCTAAGTGACGAGGTGTGGGCGTGCACCCACAGGGATTGTGACTTGATCCGTCCCGTGGCGACTATATAGTTGCATATTTTGATATATTGTATATGATATCCATGTGTTTTAGCAGTTGGCTTGTTAACATAGGATGAGTGCCATGTTTGGGGCCTTTGTGCCGACCTGTTTAGACCTTTAGGGTTATTTTAGTACTTTCCTCACTCTATTTGATTTGATAGGATATTCCCAGTCATGTTTTACCTGTTTATTATTAAATCTGGTTTCATCACTCTACTTCTTAATATATGAAAACTGTTTGGGATGAGTTTTCCCGATTTTCAGTGATATGCCCGAGTGGCCGTGAGGTTAAGACTGAGAGAGCTCGAGGACCTAAGGATGAGGAGTATATATATTATTGATCGGGCTACATGACGGAACAATATGACGCTTGGATGTACGAGCCCCTCCGGAGTCTGCACATCTCCAGTGAGCGTTGTCGACTATAAACTATGGATCGTGCTGCACGCCGCAACGATTATTATTATTATTATTATTATTATTATTATTATTATTGTTGTTGTTGTTGTTGTTGTTGTTGTTGTTATTATTATTATTATTAGTGAGCAGGAGTGCAGAGTTCGAATACTGATTGACGAGAACTGAGACACGAGTAACTGAGAGGTTTGCCCGAGAGGCTATACTTATGAGTGATACCTTGCCCGAGGGGCTTGTTTATGACATTTTTGCTGCTTTCCCTCTTCTTTTATATTGAGTCACTGTTGAAAATTGTTGAATAAATATTTTCAAAGGATTTTAATTGAAACTAGAGTTTTTACGAGATAACGGGCTATCGAACTGCAGATTTTGACTTGATATTTCTGTTGAGATATTTTATATGGTTTTAAGGCTCGTCGCTGCACTCAGACTTTATTTTACTTTAGTTACTTACTGAGTTGGCATAATTACGTTATTCCCTACACCTTGTGTGTACATCCAGGTGTGCCCGAGCATCAAAGTGAGATCGCAGAGTCTATTAGGAGATCACAAGGTAGCTGCATATCGTTCGCAGCCTTGCATTCCTCCTTCCTATCTTAGTATTTTGTTATTTCAGACTATTTTGTATTATATATTTAGACAGTGTTTTGGTTGTATTTAGAGGCTCATGACTAAGGACATCGGATTCGGGCTGTATTAGTATATTTTGTATTGATTTTCGTGTATTCTGTTGATTTATATATTGCATATGAAGAATTTGAGACTTAATCGATTTTAAAAAATAATTTTATAAAAAGAATTCGATGTGGTAAGTGTTGAATTGGCTTGCATAGTACTGTAATAGGCGCCATTATGATCGGGGTATTTGAGATCATGAAATCATTTACCTTCAGCTGTAGCAGTAATTAATTTATCTTCCTTCGTTTCTTCCTATAGCAGGTCAATATTATCTTATTTATTTTTTAAGGTTTTTGCACGCTCTTTTCGAAAGATATATTTTATAGTCTAAACTATATTATTTATTTGTTTTGTAAATATCTTCACTTATTTAACATTTTACAAATTAGAGCTCTATAGATGAATCTAAAAAAAGGTAATTAACCCTTTATATTTTCTTTCTAAAAACCCAAATATGTTTTAACAAATTATGTTTACCGACAAATATTTGGGACCAGAGGAAACCTGTTTGTTTATGTTTCTCAGACCCTTGCTTACTGGCGAAGTGATGATCTCATGATAAGTCGCTGGTTGTAAATGGCATTATTAAGACCATAATTACTCGGTTCAGTCCAATAAAGCATCATTAAAATCTCATTACTTTTATGGATTGAGGTGATGCATCAGTATCAATGCTTAATTAAAAACAAGTCAAACCAATTCTTGAGTTCCAAATATACATAACGACTCATTGCACCTCGATAACCTAAATTTAATTTGAGCAACTCAAGACTAATTAAAGAAGTCGAAAAAGAGCGCACATAAGACAAAGTCATCCTCTACAATGAAAAATACTTCACTCACAATATTTCAATTTTTCTTTCAATTAATTGTATATCCAAACACAACCTTATGATCCAGCAGTTTGAATTTTGATTGGACATTAGTTGTTCCCACGTTGAAATAAAGGTATGCTGAAAGACAACCCCCCCCCCCCCACCCCCCTCTCCAGTGAGTTACGTGAATGTCATAGAGATACAAAGTATTAAATCAGATAAACCATCCTTAAGAGTTAATGCGTTTGACATTCTAAATAATAGTTTTTTTCCCTATTGGAAATTGTCAATACACTAGTAGTGGTAAGCAGGATTTGTTTCACAATGTGAATACATGAGAAAGTTTCACGTGAAATCTAAAAGACAAATTTTCGATGTTTTGTAGTTATAGATAAAGACTTGGGGAGAGTAGTACACATATCATATTATAAATTTGTTAAAAATAAATTTTCTATCAAAAAATTGCTTAAGATTTTGAAAACAATATATATACACACATAAGCTTATTTAACCATTGAACTTAAACTAGGTTTCTCTGAAGCTTATATGTCGTGAACCAGTATTTTTTAAAATTAATTAGATAAAGAACTTATATGTCGTTATATATGGTGGGTGACCAGAATAAGAAAAGAAAATGTTTATGAAGCTATTAGAGGTTCTTTTTCTTTTCTTTTTTCAGATCCAGTAGGTTGCAAATGTATATAAACCTAGTGAATGCAGCTTTAATTTTTTATCTAACATTGGCAACTTGCCATGTAAATAGTGCTTACTTTCAGTGGCGGATCTAGAATTTTAAGGTCGTGGGTGCTCACTTTCCTTTAAGTGCACAATTATTCGAATGCAAGAGTAAAAGACTTAATGTGAAAACTACTAATAATACTATCATTACCAACAGAACTTCTAGTCACAATTCACAACTGTGATCGATGAGTTTTCATATGTTGAAAACGATGAATATGGCATTATTATTTACAGTTGAGAATATCTTACGCTCTACATAACAAACTAAACAACTATTTAAAAATCCATCACCTATGCTATTACGAAGCTCAGTTTTTATGTAGTTCATGGATGAGAAAGCACGTTCCACATAAGTGGTAGCAACAGGCAGATGAGAGTCAACTTGATAAGTAAATACACTAGTGGCCAAGTTTGATGCAGGTCTGACTTAACCAACACTTTAGAAAGCTCACTAATTCCCTTCATGTTGAAGAACCTCTTGTCATGACCACGAGCATAAACTATAAAACTATCAAGCTGGATACTAAGATCCCGGAGCTTGTTACTATCAAACTCATTCGGATAATATTGAGCCAACTTCATTATCCCGTTCTTATCAAAATTATCAAATGAATTAAGTGGATTTAAACTAGTCATACCGAGAAGTAAGTCGGTACTCACGGGATCAAAACGACTTCTAAGCTCTTGAAGATGCTAATCAATAACACCATTAAATATCTCAACGTGCAAGTGATGAGAGTATGTAACATCAAGAGCTCTACGCTTTGACTTTCCAGGAAAATAGAGAGCATCCATCTTTGGGATCATTATCTCATGTTTATCACAAAATGAAGAGACATCATCCATTAATGATTGAAATTCACTATTCCTCATCCTTTGTAATCTTTGCTTTGTATGAGTGAGGAGTCCCACAGCATTGACAATATCTTGATCCATCCTTTGTAATGAGGAGCTCAAATCATTTATCATCATTAGAACTTTCCACATCAAGTGCAATATAAAAACAAATTTAAATTCCTTAATCTTAGTCATAAGACTTTCAGCAACAAGTCTATCAGCATAATTTGGACCTTCACGAGCAACAAATTCAAGAACATGAACAATTGATGAAAATAGGACAATGAGGTTATCTAACGTTCTATAATGAGAACACGGTATCACCTGGTCGTTGAATCCCACGTTCTTGATTTAGTCCACGTCCAGCATGCACTTCACCTGATATGAGCAACTCCTCTAATTTTCAGCTTGATGTTGTCGAAGCAAATCCTTGCGCTTAAAAGATGATCCAACAATATTTAACACATTAGTAACTATACAGAAAAAGTCATCTACATCTGAATGCTTCTTTGCAAGAGCCACAAGTGTTAACTGCAATTGGTAAGCAAATTAATGAATGCAATACGCCGATGGAGTTTCATTCAAAATCAAAGTTTTAATACTACGTAGCTCTCCTTGCATGTTACTATCTCCTTCATAACCTTGCCCACGTATTTGAGATGGACTTAATGAGTGATACGAAAGAAAAGAATCGATTTCCTTCTTCAATGATTGAGCAGATGAATCATTGACATGAACAATACCAACAAATCACTCAATTACTTCGCCCTTTTTGTTAACATATCTCAAAACAAGTGACATTTGCTCCTTGTGTGATATATCCTTCGATTCATCAACTAGTATCCCGAAAAAAATCGCATCCAAGTATTCAATGATAGCTTTGATTGTTTCTTTGGCACAAGCATCAACAATATCTTTCTGAATCATTTGGGAACACATCATTTCATTTTTTGGAGCATTTTCTAATATAATACTTCCAATGTCTGGAGCAATATCTCCATACCATTGCAAGAGTTCAAGAAAGATACCTCTATTTTGTAAAAGATTGACTCTCATCGTGCCCACGAAATGGCAATCCTAGTCTCAAAAGAAACCTAGCCACTTCGATTGAAGCACTCAAGCGATGTCGAGACCCACTTTTTTCTTTCTCGGATTGCTTTTCAAAATAAGTGCAAATTGATTGTGATTGATTCATTAAATTAAGCATCCTATTGAAACACTTGTTGTGGATGCTATCTACCTCTCCAACATGAGCTTTAAATCTTTCTATAGCATTATTCCAACCTTTAAAGCCATTTTCTATAAAAACATCCCCCATATTTCCATGAATTTCATGCTCATTTTTGAATAAATAACAACATAAACAATGTGCAACATCTTTTGATATACTGCACTCCAACCACTTTGAATATTGACCCTTAAACCAACCAGGATAAAACTGACGCATTGTCTTCCCAAACTTAGTTTTAGGAAAATCATGACTCGTAGGCTGGCAAGAGATGTATATTAGGGCTGTATTCTGCAACGGACTTCCTATCCCCCGGGTCAGTATTGGGAGATACTAAATTATGATCTGAAGGCGATATATCCCTTTGAATTTTCGGGGCTACGGATGACGCAATAGATGAATGAGTAGAACTAGAACTTCATTGCCCAACTTTTGATCTTGTGACAAACTTATCCATCTCGATACAAAAGATTGATGAAAAATTCCTACAAACAAGATTTTGTTCAATTTAATTTCATCCGAAATTTACAACACATAATTTAATTAATTTCTATTAGGACAACCATTCCCCTCAATCAACAATACAAACAACACGGTAATAACGATATAACTATTTAATTTTTCGAAAAACAAGATGAAAACTTACAATTTCTGAAGTGATGAGCTGATGAACACAATTTCATTGATCGCACAACCCTCTAATATTAATAACCTGCATATATTCTCAAAATTAAGTTTTGGAATCAAGCAAGTTGGTAATGAAGATAATATTTTTCATTGAATCTGCTTTCAAAGAATAAGCGATAAGCATGAAAAAAATTCAAAATCCTTCTAAGAATATTTTAAATTTCTTACTTCAATAAAAATATCAAATCTTATTACCTTGTACTGTGTTCTGATTTTGAGATTGTTATGAATGGCCGGAGAGTTTGCTAATTGTTTCGTCTATTTTGTTCTTTGTTTTTCCCTTCCCTACGTTCTTAATGAGAAGAAGGGTTTACTTTTAAAGTTTTCTGTAAGATGGTCAAGATGGCCTTTCTTATATTTAAATCTAATTAATTATTGATATAATAAAGCCTAAAGGTGAAAGGGAGTAGGAAAAGGAAAAAATAAAAACTTAAAAAGGAATATTTTGTTAAAAACAGAGGAATAGGAAAAGTATAACTTTTCCACAAAAGTAAAAAAGCTAACAAAAAAATACTAAAACATAACAATCAGCCTAAACTAAAACATAAAGAGAATAGGAAAAGTTTAACTTTTCATTAAAAGACAAAAATATGACATTCAAAAATATAAAAAGAAGTGCATTAAGTCAATGACGAGAATCGAGCCAAAGTCTTGCTTTTATCAAAGACCTTAACTCTTACTTTAGAACCACATCACCCATCAGTTGTTTTGTTTAATGAGTGCTCACTAAAATATTATATTATATTTCTTATACTTTTGTTATGGCTATACCTAATTTACGTCAAGATCAATAAATGCTTGAGCACTTAAAATTACCATGTAAATCCGCCCCTGCTTAGTTCCATTTCATGATAATATAAACTTGTTAAAGATGAGAGGGTGGGGGCAGTCCACCGATCACTGATAATATAATGGGTCTTATGAGACTAGTTATTGCTTCATGATGCTTGAGAAAAATTAATTAATTGAATTGAAAAGGATGCAAAAGTAGTTGACTATATTGACCTATCATCCTACTTTCTGAATTCCTGTTTCTTTTCATTATCATCATATTTTCAACTTCTGCTTTACCTTTTTACAGCATAGAAAAAGAACAAACAATTATATCTCTACCCTAAAAAAGTTAGATGTGCAACATAAAATTTCATATCTATATCACTCTATTTAGACGCTCTGACTCCTTGTTCTTCTTTTATTTTTCGTACTAGTTAAATAATCCTCACTTCGCGCAGTAAATTATTACTTAATGTATATTTAGTTGATATATCAAATAGATAAGTATAAATATATAGAAAAATATGTAATCTTAGACAATCATGCAAAAGAATAATAAGGTAAAAAATACATGTGGAAGAATAAAAATAGAAAGAAAAATTCTAATAGGTCATTGCTATCGGGGAAGGGAAGCTAATTAACGCTTACTTCTCCATGATAATTATTTGACACAAGTCTTCTCGCCCATGCTTCCTCTTTAAATGCTATTCAGAAATATTTTGAATAATCTTATCATAAGACTAGTCTCTTCTAACGTGCGTTGCATTATGTTATATACGTAGAGAAAGAGCAAATAAGAAGCAGATATTGGCAGTGTTATAATTCATATGACAACATTTAGCTGACATGCATATGCTTGAGCTATTTATGACACTTTATTAGAGTTATCTTGTATTTATGTTTCACATGAAGAAGCTTGGAATATGTTTTATATGTGAGATAAAAAAGAAAGAGTCAAATGTCAATAAGAAAGAAGTAATGGGCCGATAGTTAAGGTTTTAAGGAATTCTTTTATGCTTGAGCTTTTTATATATTTATGGTTTAGCCAAGTATATGGAATAGGCCAATTGGACTTTGAATTAGAAAAAATACTAAGACTAAAGGTACCATAATTAATATACGAATAAAGTACAAAAGTGATTTATCATATTGACAAAAAAACTGTAAGAATCTAATCATATATTAATTCATAAATATAAAATATGTTCATTTTCAAGAAAAGGGACGAAAATAAATGAAAATTTGATTACTCTTTTAACACTACTTAAATTTATAAAAGTTTCAAGATACGCTAATTATAAAACTAAATTATTATTATTATTACTATTATTTTTATCTTGTTTATAGTGATATATATATATATATATATATATATATATATATATATATATATATATATATATATATATATATATATATATACACATACACACACATAAATAATTGGATATAAAATTATCGAAATATTAATAATTTTAATATTGTTAATTATTAAAAGTGGGTATCATAGTTAAGTCACAAAAGAAAAAGAAAAGGTAGGTTGAAAACAAATAAAATAATTTTTTAACAAAAAGTAAAACACAAAAGGCTTAAAGCCTTGAAATAAGAATGAGCATTCTCATTCAGAAAGGCAAGAAGCTTATTTCGAACAAATTAAGCTTTTAAGAATTTGGGCTTAAAGCCCATATATCACTCCTCTTGACTCACGATCAAAACAAATCAAGACATAAAGCCTTGATGAAAGTCAAAACAAACACAAAAGCTTAAGAAATAATTTTACATAGAAAAGCACGTACACACGGAAGTTAGAAACAGAAGCAGCGAACAAGTCACGCAGTCAACGAAAAATGTAGGGTTCTTTAGAAATTACTTTTTCTTGAATTCAAGTATATAAAATTTTCTATTGCCAATCATTCTAAAGTAGTAATACGTAAGAATTTAATAGTTAATTCTCTTCTTCCTCTATATTATCAATAAATTTCATAATTAGGTGTAGTACTTGAAAATTTATTTAAAATACACTGGTTGTTGTAAAATCAATTGCTTGACGGGTATAATTTGGACTGGAGTCTATGTATTGGCTCGAGAAATTTTGAGGTGAGTTGATATAACCCTTTTCTAAAGAGGTTTAACTCACAAAAACACGCGCACAAGGTGTTTGATGAATTGCTTAAAAGAGTTTATCTTTATTTAATTAGAGCGAGTGAGTACCCATAATTTAGAACTGTTCTAGCAAAAGTTTAGATGATCTATTATGCTATATGTGCTTAAATTTTCAGATTTTTGTGTTATTCTTATATGCTATTTTCATGTCGAAATTTATTAAGAAGAAAGAATTTTTAGAAATATTTTTATATGTTTATCTCATTCTTATTCCATATTTTACATTTAAGGACACCAATATGAGCATGTACGTAATGTTCTATAAAGAAAAGATTTAGACTTGAAAAGTCACAAGAAGAAGTTTTAGAAAGAAAAGATTTTTGGGGAGTATCCTTTATTCTGAGAAAGGGTCACCATACAGGCCGAGGGTCCTAAACAAGGCGTTGACTTCCTAAAACTAAAGTAGGAGCATATGAGCCGAGGGTTTCGTTGCTGAGAATTTACTTAGTCATGCTAAGGTAATATACATGAGTGCTGAGAAGCATGAAGCGAGTGGCACCTCGTGGATTGGGCCTATTCGATCAGGTTGGGATCGAACCCGTGCTGATCACACGGTGACAGAAACAGAATTAATCAGGATAGTTGTAACTCCCAAAGAAAGAAAAGAAAAAAAATTTCTTTTAGAATATTTATAAATTGCTATTATGCAATTATTTTAGAATTATTCATATAAGTTTTATGTTTTACAGGCATTTAGCACCTTAGCTCGTGATGTATATGTTATTAAAGTTTCTCCCCCTATTGTTGTGACTCACTGAGTACAATGGATGGTAGTGACATTCTCTTTTGGGAACCTACGTTAGTATGCAGTACAACGTAGGAACCGGATTTGCAAGCGAGAAGGCTATGAGTTAGGACTTCCTTCCCTTCTAGTGATATTGATGTGCTCCACTTTTGTTCGTGGAGTACTATTAGAGGCAATTTCATTTAGTTATTTCCTTGTTTATTTAGAGATCTGGACAGAAAATCTCATGTCCTGAGCAGGGTGTCACTTTATCAGTAGAGGCTTCATACATATAATCATTGGGTTGAGATTCAGATGTTAATTTATAATAACTTAGCAGTAATTCAGTAGTTATTATGAATAAAGCTTTGGAGTTTATTTATAATAATAAGTATTTGGTTAGAGTATTGCTTTATCGCATATAAAGTTTGGAGTTATAATAGGTTTGATAATTATAGATGGTTCGTTCGGTCATCTTTAGTGATTGAGTGCCGGTCTCGGCTTGTTCAGAAAATGGGTCATGACAAAATTGGTATCAGAGCCTCAAGTTTATGGAGTCCTAAGGGTCTATCAAACCGTTTTAGTAGAGTTTTGTTTATGGGTATGAAGTGCACCATACTTATAAACAGGAGGCTACAAGCATTTAGGAAAAACTCATTTTTTTCATACTTTAGATCGTGCAGTAGAGCCTACCTCTAAGAAATTATCTAATGTATTCTTTTCTCCAAAACTCGCAGAAATGGCGCGTACTCACAACTCTGACACCGACACTCAAGATGTTGCTCAAGAAACTATTGCAACTATCGTTGCTCAAGGCATAACTAAAAAGGAAAAACTTAGAAAAGGAAGGGTAAATCCACATGGGGGGTTCAAGTACCCCATGTTGAACATGAAGAAAGGGTGGAGCATGATGAGCAACTACCTCAGGATCCAATGCCAAACCCAACAGCAGCTCCGACTAAATCAACTATATCCAGAGGTGGGTCAGATGTTCAATGCAGTCAACAGTACTATAGAGATGTTTAAGGCCTTTATGGCTAACGAGAACGAGAAAAAAGATAAGATTCCACCTTAAACAAATATGCAGAACAATTCTGAGTCTTCAAGAGTGAATGAATTTCTGAAGTTGAGTCCTCAAGTGTTCCATGGTTCTATAGTTGATGAAGATCGAATGTTATGGATGGAGGGTGTTAAGAAAGCCCTCCGAGTGATGAAAGTATTTGATGACAAAGCTGTGGAGCTGGCTGCTTACCAGCTTAGAGATGTGGCTGGCGCTTGGTTTGAGATGTGGGAAAAAGAGAGAGATGAAGATGATGGTCCATATATTTGGGAAGAATTTGAAGAGGCCTTCATAGCTAACATTATTCCAGAAGAGGATATGGCAACTAAGGCTACAGAGTTCGAACAGCTCGAGCAAGGAAATAAAAGTGTGCAAGATTACTCCATGGTATTCATAAGATTAGCTAAGCATGCTCCTCACATGGTTAAGACAGGAAAAGCAAAGATTCGCAGGTTCGTTGGCGGTTTGGCTTACCACATTAAGGATACAACATCACCTGCAGCGGTAGGAATGACAGCTTTCTCATCTGTTGTGGGGTTCGCCAAGCACTTAGAAAAAGACACACAACAAAGAAGAGAAAAGAAAGACCTTAAGAAGAAATCCTGGACAACGGGCAGGTTTAATGGTACATCCAGCGAAGGCGGAAAGGATGCCTCTAATAAGGAGTCATTAGCAACAACTGAGTCCAGTCATCAGTCAAGTGGTGGGTCTTACTTCAGACGTACTCAGAGTTATGGAAATCAGTCTTGCCAGAATCGAAATTTTAGGACATCATCCTCATATAGCCAGAGTTATGCTGAGCAACATTCACACCAGCAACGTATTTGTGGGACATGTAAGCAACAACATTCAGGTCAGTGCAAGATCGGGTTTCATGGTTTCTACCTTTGTGGAGACATTGGTCATATAAAGACCAACTGCCCAAAGTTGCAACGTAAATTCAATGGTAGATCAACTCATCCTTTTAGTTCCTCAGCTACAGCAGTTACACCACTTCAGGCTCGTGGTCCTCATAACCTGACCGAGCATGGGGCAAGCAGAAGTGCAGATTGAGTTACTCAGGGAGGGGGATAACCCCATTTGTTTGCTACACTTGATCGTCAGAGTGCAGAAGCATCTGCAGAAGTTATTACATGTATACTATTAGTTTGCTCACATAATGCTTATGCCATAATGGATCTAGATTCAACGTTTTCATATGTGACTCCATACTTTACAATTAACCTCAGACTAGAACATGAACAACTTAGTGAGCCATTCCTAGTACCTACTCTAGTTGGTGAGTCAGTGAAAGTCACAAGAGTCAATAGAAGTTGTATAGTTTCAGTTCAAGGTCACAACCCCAAGGTCGATCTCACAGAATTTGAAATGGTGGATTTCGATGTGATCATGGGTATGGATTGGTTGTCTTCCTGCTATGCCATGTTAGATTGTCATGCCAAGATAGTCAGGTTCAAATTTCCAAATGAAGAAGTCTTAGAGTGGAATGGTAGTTCAGCATCGCTTGTAGGTAAGCTTATTTCTTACATTAAGGCACAACAAATGATCGGTAAGGGGTGTCTCGCCTATTTGGCCCACATTATTAATCCAGAATCAGAACCACCAGCTCTTCAGTCAGTGCCAGTTGTTAGAGAATTCCTAGATGTTTTCCCATATGACCTTCCCGGACTTCTTCCTGAAAGAATCATAGACTTCGGCATTGATCTCATGCCAGGCACTCAGCCCATATCTATACCTCCTTATAGGATGGCTCCAGTAGAACTTAATGAGTTGAAAGAACAATTAAAGGACCTTCTCTGAAAAAGGCTTCATCAGACTGAGTGTTTCACCGTTGGGTGCCCCGCTGATGTTTGTCAAAAAGAAAGATGGGTCTCTCAGAACGTGTGTCGACTATCGGCAGTTAAATAAAGTTACCATTAAGAACAAGTACCCACTGCAAGAATTGATGATTTATTTGATCAACTTCAGGGTGCAAAGTACTTTTCAAAAATAGACTTGAGATCGGGATACCATCAGTTGAGAATCAGAAAAGAGAATATATCTAAAACAGTCATTAGAACTCGCTACGGGCACTATGAATTTCTAGTGATGTCCTTCGGGTTGAAAAATGCTCCAGCTGCATTTACGGACCTCATGAATATAATTTTCAAGCCATTCCTGGATACCTTTATTATTGTGTTTATAGACGATATCTTGGTGTACTCTAAGAGCAAGGAAGATCATGCAGAACACCTCAAAATAGCTTGCAGACCTTGAAAGAGAATGAACTTTATGCCAAGCTTTCAAAATGTGAGTTCTAGTTGCAGTCAGTGGCATTCTTAGGACACGTAGTATCTAGTGAAGGAATAAAAGTAGACCCTCAGAAGACAGAAGCAGTCAAGAACTGGCCTAGGCCGACAACGCCAACCGAAATCAGGAGTTTCTTGGGGTTAGTTGGCTACTATAAAAGGTTATTGAAGGGGTTTTCCTTACTTTCAGCTCCATTAACTAAGTTGATTGAGAAAGCAGTTAATTTTCAATGGTCAAACACTTGTGAGCAGAGTTTTCAAGAGTTAAAGAAGAGGTTGACCACTGCACCTGTGTTAACCTTGCCTATAGGATCAGGTGGTTTCACAGTGTATTGTGATGCCGCCAGAGTGGGCCTTGGTTGTGTTCTTATGCAAAATGTAAAAGTTATCGCTTATGCTTCCAGGCAGTTAAAGAACCATGAAAAGAACCACCACACACATGACTTGGAGCTTACAGCAGTGGTGTTTGCATTAAAGATACAGTGACATTACCTTTAGGGCGAGCATTCTAAAGTGTTTACAGACCACAAAAGCCTCCAGTACATTTTCAAGCAAAAAGAACTAAATTTGAGACAGAGAAGATGGCTCGAGCTATTGAAAGATTATGACATCAATATCCTTTATCACCCCGACAAAGCTAATGTGGTAGCGGATGCACTTAGTAGGAAGTCAATGGGCATTTTGGCCCATCTTGCCGAACAAAGGCGATCTTTGGGTCAAGAAATTCAAAAACTAGAAAATGATGGAATTAGATTGGATTAGACCTAAGAAGGAGATATAACTGCGTATGCCTTAGCGCAATCCTCCCTTGTTGCGCATGTTAAGGCTAAGCAAGACGAAGATCCGTACTTAGTGAAATTAAAAGGAGTCAAGAACAAAGAAATCACTGCTTTCACTCTACGAAGTGATGGAGTTTTGAAGTTGAATGATCGGTTAGGTATGCCTGATATAGGTTGTCTTAGGAAGGCCATAATGGAGGAAGCTCACAGTTCGAGGTACTCTATTCACCCAGGTGCTACCAAAATGTATCTAGATTTGAAAGAGTTGTATTGGTGGAAAGGAATGAAGAAACAAGTAGCAGATCATGTGGCTAAATACTTAAATTGCCAGCAAGTCAAAGCCCAACATCATGGGCCTGATGGCCTAGCTCAAGACATAGACATACCATAGTGGAAGTGGGAGATGATTAATATGGATTTCGCAGTAGGTCTACCTCGCACGTACCGTAAACATGATTCAATTTGGGTTATTGTAGACCGACTGAAAAAGTACGCGCATTTCCTACCAGTAAAGACGACCGATTCCGCAGAGCAGTATGCGTAGTTGCATATCAAAGAAATGGTCCAAATTCGTGGTACTCCAGTTTCAATCATATCGGACAAAGGCCCTCAGTTCACATCGCATTTTTGGCAGGCATTTCAGAAAAGATTAGGTACCAAGGTCAATTTAAGCACCACTTTTCATCCACAGACCGATGGCCAGGCAGAAAGGACCATTCAGACTCTCGAAGATATGATGCGTCCCTATGTTATAGATTTTGGAGGTAATTGGGATGATCACTTGCCACTTATAGAATTTGCTTACAATAACAACTATCGGGCCAACATTAGTATGGCTCCTTATGAAGCGCTATATGGGCAGAGATATAGGTCTCCACTGTGTTGGTTTTAACTAGCAGAGGTGCCATTGATTGGTCCAGAGTTTGTTTATGAGGCATTGGAAAAAGTTCAGCTAGTTAGAGAAATACTTAAAGCGGCTCAGAGTCGTCAAAAGTCTTATTCTGACAAGAGGCACTGTGAGTTAGAGTTCATGGTTGGTGATAAGGTATTTTTGAAGTTTCACCAATGAAAAGAGATATGAGGTTTGGTAAGAAGGGAAACTTAGCCCTAAATTTATCGGACCTTATGAAATTCTAGAAAAGAAAGGAAATGTGGCTTATAAGCTAGCGCTACCCGTTGAGTTGTTCTATGTTTATCCTGTCTTTCATGTGTCTATGCTTAGAAAGTACATTCATGATGAGTTCCATATAATACCTGCCGACACCATAGAAACTAAAGAAGGCCTGACTTATGAAGAGGTACCTATAAAAATTCTAGATAGGCAAGTACGGAAGTTGAGAACAAAAGATTTAGCATCGGTAAAAGTTTTATGGAGTAATCATGATTCAAAAGAAGCTATGTGGGAGGTCAAGGAAGATATGGGGAAGAACTATCCTCATTTATCTAGGTAACAAGGTATGTGAACCTAGGTTTTACTTTGCTTTTATATTTCATTTATTAAATACAAGTTAGCAAGTGTTTATGTCCTTCCTAGATTATACTTAGTTGTTGCAGTAATTTAGTTTATGCCGTATTATATTTAATCATTTACGTAATTTGCTTGTTCTAAAGTTATGCTTTAGATTCGTGTTAGTTATTGTGGTACCTCCTTGCCGGAGTGTGAGTAGTTAATTTATGAGCCGCGTATGGTGCCTATTAGTGGCCTGTTATGTTATATTTGGTTGTTGTTGATGTAGTTGTGGTATTTGTATAGGGATATATTTTTGGAAAGTCCAATTTACAAGGGAAACTTTGCCGAAACTTTCAAGAATTTAGGGAGTTAGCCAAAATTCTGAGTTACTTGGAAGAGTGAGTTGTGCTAAGAAAACATAAAAGGTTCAACGGACTTAAGGAATGACTGTTTGCGAGTAAGGTCCTACCAACAGTGGTGGATGAATATTTTTAAGCAGGGAAGATTTTAACACTCCTTAAATTTATAAAAGTTTCAAAATACGCTAATTATAGAACTAAATTATTATTATTACTATTAGTCTTATCTTGTTTATAGTGATATATATACATTTATATATATATATATATATATATATATATATATATATATATATATATATATATATATATATATATATATATATATATATATATATATATATATATATATATATATATATATACACACACATACACACACACAAATAATTAGATATATAATTATGAAAATATTAATAATTGTTACAAAACTTAGCTCAAAGTAATAAACAAAAAGATAGACAACAAAGTAGAGAGAAATAGAGAAGAGAATATATTTCTTCTATGTATCCAAGTATATTACAAAATGATTTCTCATCCTCTATTTATAGTACTACATAGAGGTATACTAAAAGAATTCCATAAATATGTCATTAAGCTTTTGAGATCATGGAGGAAGATCATGGGGGAGATCATGGAGGTGTGGGAGTTACAACCATAAGTATTGGAGTAGTGGGAGTTATGGAGATAATGGATAAAAGTAGTGGGTGTTATAGGAGTTATGGACATCCACCATAATCTAATATTTCATAACACTCCCCCTTGGATGTCCAAAGATAATGTGCCTCGTTAAAACCTTAACTAAAATAAAACCCAACGGAAAAAAAAATTCTAGAAAAGGAAAAAGAGTACACATATCTAACAAAATGCATTTTTGTTGCCTCGTTAAAAACCTTGCAAGGAAAACCCAGTGGGACAAAACCTTGTAAGGGAAAAAGAGTGCAACGCGCATTAACTCCCCTGAAAAGAGCATCAATTCACATCCTTGAGCCTTCGCATTCCAATCTTGTGTACCAGCTTCTTGAATTTTGACGTTGGTAGAGATTTTGTGAACAAATCAGCCATATTATCACTTGAACGAATCTGTTGCACATTGATTTCACCATTCTTTTGAAGATCATGTGTGAAAAATAACTTTGGTGAAATATGCTTTGTTCTATCTCCTTTTATGAATCCTCCCTTCAATTGGGCTATGCATGCTGCATTGTCTTCATACAAAATCGTGGGTAGTTTGTCACATTTCAAACCACATTTGTCTCGAATATGATGTATTATAAACCTCAACCACGCACACTCTCGACTTGCTTCATGAATAGCGATTATCTCAGCATGATTAGATGAAGTAGCCACAATTGATTGCTTAGTCGATTGCCAAGATATGGCAGTGCCTCCACAGATAAACACGTAACCTGTTTGAGATCAAGCCTTGTGTTGGTCAGATAAATATCCAGCATCAGCATAACCAACAAGATCAGGACTGCAATTATTGCTATAAAATAAGCCCATATCGGTAGTCCCTTTTAGATGCCGCGATATATGTTTGATTCCATTCCAATGTCTCCTTGTGGGAGCAGAGCTATATCTTGCTAAGACATTAACTGAAAAAGTTATGTCAGGCCTTGTAGTATTTGCAAGATACATTAGTGCGCCAATTGCACTAAGATATGGTACTTCAGGACCAAGTAGCTCTTCATTCTTTTCTTGCGGTCGGAATGGATCCTTATTCACATCAAGTGATCGAACAACCATTGGAGTACTTAAAGGATATGCTCCATCCATGTAAAACCGTTTCAATACCTTTTCTATATAGGCAGATTGATGAACAAAAATTCCGTTTGCCAAATATTCAATTTGCAAACCAAGACATAATTTTGTCTTTCCAAGATCTTTCATCTCGAATTCCTTCTTTAAATAATCAATTGCCTTTTGGAGTTCTATGGGAGTTCCAATAAGGTTTATGTCATCGACATATACGGCAAGTACAACAAATTCCGATGTTGTTTTCTTTATAAAAATACATGGGCAAATGGCATCATTTATATAGCCTTCTTTTAATAAATACTCACTAAGACGATTATACCACATTCGTCCTGATTGCTTTAGACCATACAAAGATCTTTGCAATTTGATTGAAAACATTTCCCGGGACTTTGAATTATGAGTATTTGGCATTTTGAATCCATCGGGAATTTTCATGTATATCTCATTATCAAGTGAGCCATAAAGATAGGCAGTAACCACATCCATTAAATGCATGTCAAGCTTTTCAAGGACAACAAAACTAATGAGATAACGAAAAGTTATAGCATCCATTACGGGTGAATATGTCTCTTCATAATCGACACCAGGCCTTTGAGAAAATCCTTGTGCAACAAGGCGTGCCTTATATCTTTGTACCTTGTTTTTCTCATTTCTCTTGCGTACAAAGACCCATCTATAGCCAACAGGCTTAACACCATTAGGTGTTTCGACTATAGGCCCAAAAACTTCACGTTTTGCAAGTGAATTCAATTCTGATTGGATTGCTTCTTGCCATTTTGGCCAATCAAGTCTTTGTCGACATTCTCCAACAGATTGAGGTTCAAGATCCTCACTTTCTTGCATAATGCTAGATGCAACATTATATGCAAAGACATAATCCACCACTATATCCACTCGATTAAAATTTGTCTCAATATCGATTGGATTTATTGATAGTTCCTTATTTTCCTGAGTCTCGGGCTCAATGGATTCTTCATGAATCTCAGAATTTATTAAATCGTGAATTTCCTCATGAGATTCTTTGGTAGTGTCATTTTGATCATTTGCTTTCCTTTTTCTAATGCCACGTTTTAGGCGTGCTTTCGACTCATTAGATATGACACAAGAAGATTGTCCAAGAGGGACATCAATACGGATTGGAACATTCTCTGCGGGGATGTGAGATTTTGTTATCCTTTTCAAGTCCGTGAATGCGTCAGGCATTTGATTTGCTATTCTTTGCAAATGGATAATATTTTGCACCTCTTTTTCACAAATAGAGGTATGTGGATCAAGATGAGATAATGATGGATTTTTCCACAAAATTTCCCGTTTGGTTTCACCAACTTCTCCCCCTAGTTTTGGGAAAAGTGTCTCATCGAATCGACAGTCTGCAAATCGTGCAGTGAACAAATCCCCTGTCAATGTTTCGAGGTAGCGAATAATGGAAGGCGATTCAAACCCAACATATATTCCTAACCTTCTTTGCAGACCCATTTTAGTGCGGTATGGCGGTGCTACAGGCACATATACTGCGCATCCAAAAATTTTTAAATGGGATATATTAGGTTCATGACCCAAAACTAATTGCAACGGGGAATATTTGTGATAATTCGTCGGTCTGAGACGAACTAGCATTGCTGCATGCAAAATGGCGTGACCCCAAATCGAAGTGGGCAGCCTCGTTTTCATGAGTAATGGTCTTGCAATCAACTGCAAACGTTTAATTAAAGATTCTGCAAGACCATTTTGAGTGTGAACATGAGCTACATGATGTTCCACTTTTATCCCAATTGATAAGCAATAATCATTAAATGCTTGGGATGAAAACTCAGCAGCATTATCTAGTCTAATAGACTTAATAGGATTATCAGGAAATTGTGCTCGTAATCGAATTATTTGTGCCATTAATTTTGTAAACGCAAGGTTGCGTGATGACAATAGGCACACATGAGACCATCTAGAGGATGCGTCTATTAAGACCATAAAATATCTAAAGGACCCACTAGGTGGGTGAATAGGTACACAAATATCCCCTTGTATACGTTCCAAAAACGTAGGTGACTCAGTTCCAACCTTTGTTGGTGATGGTCTAATAATTAACTTGCCTTGATAACAAGAAGTGCAAGAAAATTCATTATTTAAAAGAATCTTTAAATTCTTTAATGGATGCCCATATGACTTTTCTATAATCCGTCTCATCATAACTGATCCAGGATGTCCCAATCGATCATGCCAAAGTATAAAAGTATTGGAATCAGTAACCATTTGGTTTACTGTGAATGTGCCTCAATTGCACTAATTTTTGTCCAATACAGGCCACAAGATAAAGATGGGAACTTCTCAATAACCCTCTTTTGGCCAGAGACATTCTTTGTAATGATGAGGTATTCAAGATTATTCTCATCTATTGTCTCAATATGATATCCATTTTGACGGATATCTTTAAAACTCAACAAGTTCCTCTTAGACTTGGAAGAGAACATTGCATTCTCTATGATAAATATTGTTCCTTTAGGCAGAGTTATAGTTGCTCTTCCGGAGCCTTCAATCAATTTACTACTACCAGAAATTGTAGTAACATCTGCCTTACACATACTTAGATGAGAGAAATATTTCTTCTCTTTGAATATCGTATGTGTGGTACATGAATAAATTAAACAAATATTTTTACAATTGGACGTTGATCCAAGTTTGCTTTGTGAGATATCCATATTTGCTTCCCATGGTTTGACATACAAAAGAAATATACGAAAAATATTAGTATTTTTTTTTATAGATATGAGAATAAACAAATTTAAGTCTATGATTCAACATAATAGTTTCAGTGCGGTCATTATGAAAAAAAATATATTTTATCATAGTTATTCTTCTTTTAATACTCTTGTATCCGTTGCTTAATAATTAAATAATATTTTCAAAATCAGCTGAGGTTAGTCGATTAACTAAATCGGATAGTCGACTAACATGCCTTGCAGAAAAGGTCCAGTTTAATAGAATATATTGGTTAATCGATTATCTGTTATGTTAATCGATTAACTTACTGAAAAATCATTAGAAATAAAGCATAAGATGAATGTGTAATCTAAAGTTATATATTTTTAAAACCATAATACAGATTCTTTCGTAGCAGAAAGCAGAAAATATTAAATTTGAACCATATCACAATAATAGATAACTTATGTAAACTATGATAATTGTTTATTCATTAACTACTACCAATAAGTAAAAATAAAAATATCAAACTGCTCAATCTTCTTTAACCATGGATCCATCACCGATCAAGTGATCTATTTTCCCCTCAGGGTGCTCAAAGAAGTCTGCCACATCCAAGTGGGTGATGTCAAAATTATTGTCAAAGACAAAATTGGTTTCAGGGCCTTTACTCTTTAGAGATGCTTGATAAAGCTCAACCAAATGTCTTGGTACACGGCAAATTTTTGCCCAGTGCCCTTTTCCACCGCAACGATAACATATAGTTTCTGAACTATTTACTTTTGGATTCTCATAATTCCATTTCCGCCTTTGGTGGCTATATCTCTTTGGGGGGTGACTAACACCAGGAAAATTTCTTCCTTGTCCACGTCCACGGCCATGACCCCGACCACGACCACGACCATGATTAAAACCATAGCCTTTTCCACGCTTAGCATAATGGGAATATACCTTATCTACTTCAGGCAATGGTGTAGACCCAGTGGGTCAATTTTCGTGATTTCTCATGAGCAGGTCATTGTTTCGCTCAGCCACAAAGAGAAGAGAAATCAGCTCAGAGTACTTTTTGAAACCTTTCTCTCTGTACTGTTGTTGCAGAACCATATTGGAGGTATGAAACGTTGTAAATGTTTTCTCAAGCATATCATAATCAGTTATAGTATCTCCACACAGTTTCAATTTAGAAGTAATTCTAAACATTGCAGAATTATATTCAAAAACAGACTTAAAGTCTTGGAGCCTCAGATGAGCCCAATCATATCGTGCTTGTGGCAGAGTAACCAACTTTAAGTTGTCATATCTCTCATTTAAGCCATTCCACAAGATAAGTGGATCTTTGACTGTGAGATATTCAATTTTCAAACCTTCATCAAGGTGATGGCGCAAGAAAATCAAGGCCTTAGCACAGTCTTGGGTGGATGCATTATTTCTGTCTTTAATGGCGTCTCCAAGACCCATTGCATCCAAATGGATTTCAGCATCCAACACCCATGTCATGTAGTTCTTTGCCCGAAATTTCAAGGGCAACAAACTTTCTTTTCATAATGTCAGACAAAATTAAAACAAAATTAGGAGGAGAAAAAATACCTTAATTTTCTCAAAGAGATTCTTGAGATAGTAGAGCTTCGTGCTGATAACGTGTTACAAAACTTAGCTCAAAGTAATAAACAAAAAGATAGACAACAAAGTAGAAAGAAATAGAGAAGAGAATATATTTCTTCTATGTATCCAAGTGTATTACAAAATGATTTCCCATCCTCTATTTATAGTACTACATATAGGTATACTAAAAGAATTCCATAAATATGTCATTAAGCTTTTGAGATCATGGAAGAAGATCATGGGGGAGATCATGGAGGTGTGGGAGTTACAACCATAAGTATTGGAGTAGTGGGAGTTATGGAGATAATGGATAAAAGTAGTGGGTGTTATAGGAGTTATGGACATCCACCATAATCTAATATTTCATAACAATAATTTTAATATTGTTAATTATTAAAGGTGGGTATCATTAAGTAATAGTTAAGTCACAAAAGAAAAAGAAAAAATAGGTTGAAAACAAATAAGATAATTAAAAAATAAATAAAACACAAAAGGCTTAAAGCCTTGACATAAGAATGAGCGTAATTCTCATTCAGAAAGTCAAGAAGCCTATTTCGATCAAATTAAGCTTTTAAGAATTTGGGCTTAAAGCCCATATATCACCCCTCTGCCTCACGACCAAAACAAATCAAGGCATAAAGCCTTGATGAAAGTCAAAACAAACACAAAAGCTTAAGAAACACTTTTACGGAGAAAAACAGGCACACACAAAAGTAAGAAACAGAAGCAGCGAACAAGTCACGCAGTCAACGAAAAATCTAGGGTTCTTTATAAATTACTTATTTTTGAACTCAATATATAAAACTCTCCAATTTCAATTATTCTAAAGTAGTAATAGGTAAGAATTGAATAATTGATTCTCTTCTTTCTCTATATCATCCATAAATTTCATAGGTGTAGTACTTGAAATTTTTTTAAAAATACACTACTTGTTGTAGAATTAATTGCTTGACGGGTATAATTTGGACTGGAGCCTATGTATTCGCTCGAGAAGTTTTGATGTGAGTTGATATAACCCTTTTCTAAAGTGGTTTAACTCACAAAGACATGCATACAAGGTGTTTGATGAATTGCTTAGAAAAGTTTATCTTTATTTAATTAGAGCGAGTGAGTATCCATAAATTTAAAATTGTTCTAGCAAAAGTTTAGATGATCTATTATGCTATATGTACTTAAATTTTCAGATTTTTGTGTTATTCTTATATGCTATTTTCATGTTGAAATTTATGAAGAAGAAAGAACTTTTAGAAATATTTTTATATGTTTATTTCATTCTTATGTCATATTTTACATTTAAGGACACCAATGTGAGCATGTACATAATGTTCTATAAAAAAACGATCTAGACTTGAAAAGTCACAAGAAGAAGTTTTAGAAAGAAAAGATTTTTGGGGAGTATCCTTTACTCCGAGAAGGGGTCATTGTCCAGGCCGAGGGTCCTGACCAAGGCGTTGACTTCCTGAAACTACTTGTGCCAAAGTAAGGAGCACACGAGCCGAGGGTCTCGTTGCTTTGAATTTACTTAGTCATGCTAAGGTATGATACATGAGCGCTGAGAACCATGAAGCGAGTGGCACCTCGTGGATTGAGCCTATTCGATCAGGTTGGGATCAAACTCGTGACGATCACACGGTGACTGAGACAGAATTAAGTCAGGATAGTTGGAACTCCCAAAGTATAAAGTGAAGTATTTTTTTTAAAGAAAGAAAAAAAGAATTTCTTTTAGAATATTCATAAATTGCTATTATGCAATTATTTTAGAATTATTCATATAAGCTTTATGTTTTACTGGCATTTAGAACCTTAACTCGCGATGTATATGTTATTAAAGTTTCTCCCCATATTGTTGAGAGTCACTGAGTACAATGGATGGTACTGACGTTCTCTTTTGGGAACATACGTTGGTCTTCGGTACAACGCAGGAACCGGATTTGCAGGCGAGCAGGCTGCGAGTTAGGACTTCCTTCCCTTCCAGTGATATTGGTGAGCTCCGCTTTTGTTCGTGGAGTACTCTTAGAGTAATTTTCATTTAGTTATTTCTTTGCTTATTTAGAGAACTTGCCAGAAAATCTCATGTCCTGAGCAGGGCGTCAGTTTATCAGTAGAGGCTTCATAGATATAGTCATTGAGTTGAGATTCAGATGTTATTTTATAATAACTTAGCAGTAATTCTGTAGTTACTACGAATAAAGGTTTGGAGTAGTTTATAATAATAAGTATTTTGATAGAGTATTGCTTTGTCGCATATAAAATTTGGAGTTATAATATGTTTGATAAGCAGAGATGGTTTGCTCGGTCATGTTTAGTGATCGAGTGCCGATCTCGGCTTGTTCAGAAAATGGATCGTAACAACTTTTGAGCATATCAACACCATGTGTAAGCAATATCCGGTATTGTTGTAAGATTATAGTATATAAAGAGTAAATGTTATGAGGAAAATAAATCTAAAGTAAACTGACGTTTCAAAGTCAACGTTCAGATCTTTATATTTAAGAGGTATTTAAACGAATATATCATGGTCTATGAACATGGAGTTCTACATAAAGTAATCTTACAAAATCATCTTTGGTTATGGATCTGCTTTTGATGGATTCCACATTTACAGGTAAGGTTTCATTACGTTACAGTGTTCTAATCTCGGACCATCGAAATAAATTATTGCTGCTTAAATTGTCTAACCATGAGGGATACTATCTTCAATTTGTCCAGTTGAAATAAGACCTCAAGACTGATCTTGGAAGTCTCTCAAAAGTTATAATATTAAATTCTATAAATTCACATATTTTATTGGAGAAAGTGTATCTTGAAAAAAGAAAAAGAACCCAAAATATATCTGTTGGTTGTGAACTTTTGAGAAGTTGGTAGAAAGAAAAATGCTTTGATTTTTCTCTTTGTCTATTCTTATGCGTTGGCTGTTCACATCCTTTAGAGCATCTTCTTATAATTAGGTTGCTAATGAAGGGACACCAATTTTGAAAGGAAACGTTTGTTTCACTATAAAGGTTAGTTAAACAATTGAAAGGACACAACCTTTTCGGAAAGGACTCTTCAAATTAATGATTTTTTTTTATTATTTCAATATATTTATTAAAAATTCTTTAATTTTTAGTGGCATTTTAGAAAATTAACTTTTATCATAAAGGCTTCTCACTTTTAATATAGTACATATATATATATATATATATATTATGTAAACAAAGTACTACAACTCTCTTTAATTAATATCTTCAGAAGATAATAATTTATTAACGCATGGACGGACAATTAAATAAAATGAATACATCATTTATATAGTTTTCACACTAATTGTGCTCAAGATTCTATTTTGTTTCCACTTTGTAAAGAAAAATATAAAGAACAATATAAGAGGTAAAACCAAAAGTTTTTCAATAAATATATAAAGCTGGGCATAGTAGAAGTGATGTAACACCTCTATATGAGTAGTATTCTTATGGTCCAAAATTCTCATTTTCTTGTCGACAGGACTTTACTCTAGCGTCTCGCTATAGACCTCAAATTTATTTTGGAAATTTTAATTTGAGTAAATTTTAATTTGACGATGAAAATTTGTTTGAACTTACGTTTTCAAAACATATTTTCCAACTTTATTTTGGAAAAACATGTATATAAACTCGAGTTTTGGGATTTTGGCTCAAATTCTGCTCAATAGATGATTTTGGAATTTGAAATTTATAATTTGGGATTTAGCCAAAATATAATTAAATTTATGGCCAAACACGAGTTTTGAATATAAATCTCAAATTTATTTTGACAAAACTCCAAATGGGCCTACATTTCCGCACTACTTTCAGCAAGTATGAGATGGTTATTTCTCTTAAACTTCAATTAAAGCCTCTACTAGTTAAACTGTCATCATTCCTACGATACGTTTCAACAATTGAGAGGCATTTATTTGCCAATCAACAGTGCTGGATTTTATCACAAGTTATATACAAAAACTCTATTTAGAATATCAAAAGCATAAAGAGGTAATCTCGCTATAATTACTGTCAATCTGTTTTTATTAAATATTCTTTGTTTTCATTCCTTTTGGGTTTTTTATTTGATTCCTCTTGGCGATATTTAGTTAGTTGGAACGTGTATGATTTTTGTGATATAAAAATTTTTATGGAATAAAGTCTGGGACAAATTCCTAAATTCAAAAAATGGTTAGACTAAACCAAGTTTAATTATTTAAGTCTAACATGGAATTACATTAAAATCTGATTTTATTTGGGCTTGCTTATTTAATTGGACTTCGACAGATGAGCCCTTTTTGCTGGCTCGAAGTCCAAATGACTAAAACTACATCTTGAAGGCCAAACAAAAGCCACATGTCAAATTACATAGCACCAAGTCAAAAGAAGTGGCCAATAAAATTTTACCATGTATCAAATGACATGGCATGATACATCAAGTTAATTTGCCAGAAAAAGTATGCGAGAGAATGACAACAATCAAGTTGAAGAAAAGCACGAGAAACTCCAAGCAAGCATCTAAATCTTCTTGTACATTGGCGATCTTCATTAGTAAGGAAATTCAACAATGGAGTACTAGTCAAGAATCCAAGAGGCGACTCCAAATCTTCTGTTCGTGATAGCTGAATCTAAAATAATTGTTCATGACGGCTATCAAACTGCTTGTAACGGATCCCGTCCTTTCAAGAACAATCTAAGAGCCCTTGAAGCAACGTTCGTAAGGAGATGAATCAGAGGACATCATTTGCAGATCTACTGCCATTCCGGAGATTGCAACCCAACTCGACTCTTCATATTATATTTTGTAATTTGTAACCTTTTTCTTATCTTGAATATTACATACTCAAAATTTGTTGTTACAAATTTTGGCACGCCCAGTGGGACATCTCTACCTCTCATATCTTTTCCTCAAAGTTTAAGAACGTTGAAAGTTATCTCCAAATCAGCTTCTACTAAGGCTACTGATTCAAAGTTCTCCTATAATGTAGAAAGCGTACTCACGATCTGGATTTCCACCATCGAGAGTCGTGATGGCGCCTACTGTCGGAGCTAGGCAAACCAACTTAACTGAACTTTTTCAGTTAATTTTCCAAAAAGATAATAATAAAAACAATAAATTCAAGTGGGTGTCTTAATTTAATATCAAATGAAGAAAATGCGGAATGATAAACAACATCCTCTACGAAATATCTAGTGTCACAATACTTACAGACTACTATGAGATACTACAAATACAGGTCTAAAAGAAAATACATAAGAAGCCTGTTTCGATATAATGTAAACAAACAGAACTGAAATGGATTAGACTCAGGGCTCGCAAACGCCAGAAAACTACCTGAGAGTCTCTAGACTTAGTTATTGAAGCAATCAAAATGGGGAAAATGGCGGAGAAAGGTCTTAAGACAGGCAGAATTATAAGTCAAACAACTCTCAAAGCTGCATCTCAGGTTGTCCAATTTGAATCTGGTAACGCGAATGGGAGGGAAGAAAAAATCATGATGATATCAGGGTCAGGAAGAGGTCCTGGGAGAATGCCTCGAAGGCATGTGCAGCCTCATCAGTATTACTGTCTACCTCAGAACCCAACATACTCTGTTGATCCGCTCCAGTATGTTGTCCATCCATCAAATGCCCAATAAAGCGAGCACGAACATCACGAAATCTCCACCAGCCTCCGTAAAATTTTTACGTACCTTATAACCCATATCCAAGCCAGGGGTAAAGAAGGGAACAAAAGTTGAAAGATAGTTTTACACCAATAGGGGAGTCATATACAAGCTTATTTGAGAAGTTGAAACATCAGGACATGATTGCACCCATTCATCCAAATTAGGTGGACCGACGTGCGAGAAGCTTTGACTCATCTAAAAGGTGTGAATACCACTCTAATGCTCTGGGGCACGATGTGGAAAATTGTCAGGATTTGAAGAGAGAAATAGAAAGGATGATCCAGGGAAATTTGATTCAAAACAGTGACACCCAAAATATCAAGCTGCACCCTTTACATGAGGACACACTTGGTAGGGATGATGCCCGGTGGCATGGGGTATGAGAATCCACTTGGAAACTTGTTAACTGAAGTTGAAGATACTGAGGCAGATAGCGGTCTTGGCAATATATATGTAAAGCTCAGTGGCTAAGATACCTTGTTTGGTAATTGGGAAGACGCTCTTTTCTTGGTCAGCCAGGGGGAGTCTTCGTGGTTCATTCTGTTGTAAGTTCTATTGTCCGGTTTATTTGCGGGGTTGTAATCCCGATATTGTCTTGTGATCAAACCCTCATATCCTTTCATTTTGTCTAGTTTGTTTAGTCGTATGGATTTGTTTAGTGTTGTCTAGGTTTGTTTCATTTTCATTCTAGGGTTGTACTCCAGTTAGTTTGTTTGTTTCGTTGTTAGAACTATTTTATTATTTGTCTAATGCAAATCCCGGTCTTCTGTTATTCCCAATCATTTTTGTTTAGTTCTTTTCTATCCTTTTGTTTTGTCTTTTGCTGACATGACATGCATGCATAATTCTCAGTCTGATTTTTAAAAAAAGCTACAATAGTCGGAAACAATGAAACCATTTTGAAGACGATGAGGGCACTTAAGGAAATAAGAACATATTTGGACGTTTTGAGAATGTTTGCCGCCTGAACCGTGTGAAACTGGGGCAGATAGAATAACCCTTAAGATAGTTGGCCAAATTGACAGAGGACCGGTCGTGGTAATAAGATTAATAGTATTGCCCAATGGTGCATTATATTTGACAGATGTAGTAGGAAAATGTGTGAAAATGGCCATCCACTCCGAGGCGGTCAAGAGATACTATGTGTAATTTCTGTGCATTAATCGTATTGGTTTGAATCTGGCATATCTTGAGGATTGAAATGACGAAGGCGTTTTGTTCTGCTATCTACACACTGCCTTTTGAGCCATGTTTCCTTTCTTTCGTACCCCTCTTTAGGAATTAACGACACAATCAAGAAACGCAGGTGCCGAACATAAAAAAAAAAGAGAAAAGGAAAAAGAAGAGAAAAGAAGAGAAAAGGAAAAAGAAAAGAAATGAAAAAGAAAAGAATAAAAGGAAAGAAAAGAAAAGAAATGAAAAGAAGAAACGGAAGGAAAATGAAAAGAAAGAAAAGAAAAGAAAGAGTCACAACAGAAGTAATTATGATACTCGTGAACTACGTTTGACTTGATCCCAAAAGGGTACGTAGGCAGCCTTCCTTTGAGGTTCAGTCATACCAAAATAAAAATTCAAAGGTCCCCAAGCAAGAAACTGGGGCAGAAGTTGTAATTGTTGTGAGAGACTGTGTTCTGAAAGTTGTAATTTTAACCCATTTTGAAATTGTTTTGAGCCTTTATACCCCTTCTTTCTAACCCCATCCAAAAGCCACGTTACGGTCTAAAGAAAGAACTTCAGATTAGTCTTCGAGAAATGCCAGGTCAAGCGGGTTATGGTAATTCATGTCAGGGGCAACATTCCGGTCCAAACAAGGAAAGTGAGAATGAAAGGGTCTTAGTGGTGAAAACCCTCACAAGTATCGCAAGGCGAAGAATCTGAGAGAAAAGAAAATGAGAAAGTCTTATTGGTGAAAACATTCACAGGCACCTTGAGGCGACGGTAAGTTGAGAGAAAGAACAAATGAGAGGGTCCTGATGGTGAAAACCCGTCGGGCACTGCTAGCCGAATAAAGACTATAAATCAGATTGGATAAGCGGAGTATTAAAGCCCAGTTTTACAGCGAAAGGATACAACAAGAATTGAACATCAGGTTTGATTGACAGAATAACTATAGGTGTTTATCATGGTCATTAGAGTTGATATCCTCATCTGATAGGTCTCTACTTTGTAGTTTTCTCTTTTAGTAATCATCTATTTCCTTTGTCCTTCACTCCGTTCCTCTGTTTTTATTCATTTCCCCTCTCTGAATCTGTTTGGTTATTACAAGTAAGAAATGACTTCAAAATTTGCCACCAGCTTTCTAATCGCACAAGACAAGATTTGGCTAGCATATCAAAGTGTCACAAGTCAAGGAACACAACAAGATCACTAAGCTGGTAATACTCAACATGCTTTGGGGGAGCAATATACTTCAAGGTCAAGGGGCTAGGGGTTGTGATTCAAGAAATAACAACATACTGTGGGGGGCAGTAGACGCAATTCGGGAACTCATGTAAGACTCAAAGGTCAGGAAAATGCTAGTTGATGAGCGGTGTAAAAAACAAAAGATATAGGATTTTGAATTCAGAAGAGGTGTGTTCTGTGATAAGGGTGACGGAGAAAGTGGTTAATCAATGAGCACTCAAAGCATGGAAAGGAGAAAAGGAAAGCCTTCCCAGCAGGAGTACCACAACCAACCATCGCGCTTTAAACTGACAGAATTTTCTGTGTTTTGAAACATGGGCATGGAAAATGATATTGATGGCGGAAGATATTCTACATGAGGATTATCAAACCGGGGCAAAAAAGTTTCTGTCGTATTGAAAATTTTCTTCAAAAAACATGAAGGTCATAAGTTTTTTACGGATTCATTCATCCATGAATTGCTGAAAGTGAAAAGAAGTTCATCAAAATTGAATCGAAACATATAAGTGAAAATGAAATGACTCTTCAAATAAATCAAATTAACAAGTGTTTGTCTCTCGAATGTCCAACTGATTAATTAATTCCTTATAACGTACTCTATTTTTTTTTGACAAATAAGCTAGGAGTCGTTGACGTTTTTCCAAAATTTTCTTCAAACCTCTCTGAGATAAATAGTCCTTTTTGTGCAAATACATGTTAAAAAGAAAAAAGAAAATAAATAAAAAAAAAAGAAAAAAGAGAGTGAAGTAGTTTTCAAGAAAGAAATACCAGTTTTAAGAAAAGTAATTTTAGGAGGAATGAAACACCAGTTTTTAGGGAAGTGGTTCTGAAGGAGGATAATTCAAGTTAGAAGGCAGTTAAAACAAGTTCGGAGGAAATGGTTATTTGAAAGAAGAATCTTAGTATGTTGACTCTTTCAACCATGGTAAAATCTTGGTCAAATGAATTTTTCACCTAAGATCAAAGATAAATCTTACTTTGTTGAATTTTTCACCTAAGATAAAAATCTTAGTTTGTTGAATCGTTCACCTAAGATAAAGGCAGAAGTTTGAAAAGGGAATGGAAGGCATAACTTGAAAAAAAGGCAGAAGTTGTAAAAAGAAAGAAGGCATAATTTGGAAAAGAAGGAGAAGACAGAAGTCGGAGAAAAGAAAGGAAGGCGTAATTTGGGAACAAGAAAGAAAGGCAGAATTTGAAAAAAGGAAATCGGAATTTGGAAAATTAAGAAAGTCTGAAGTCGAAAAATGGACCTGGTCTGATGAATATCTCTTAGAGTCAAAATCTTATTCGGATGAATATCTCCTGAGATCACACAAAAATGGACCTCCTAGAGTCAAATTCTCAGTCTGATGAATATCTCCTGAGATCACACGAGAATGGATCCAGTTTGATGAATATCTCATAGAGTCAAAATCTAAGTCTGATGAATATCTCCTGAGATCACACAAAAATGGACCTAATTTGATGAATATCTCCTTGAGTCAAAATCTCAGTCTGATGAATATCTCCTGAGATCACACAAAAATGAACCTAGTGTGATGAATATCTCATAGATTCAAAATCTCGGTCTGATGAATATCTCATGAGATCACACAAAAATGGACCTAGTCTGATGAATATCTCATAGAGTCAAAATCTCAGTCTGATGAATATCTCCTGAGATCACACAAAAATGGACATAGTCTAATGAATATCTCATAGAGTCAAAATCTCAGTCTGATGAATCTTTCCCCTAAGATCACATAAAAAATGGACCTAGTCTGATGAATATCTCCTAAGAGTCAAAATCTTAGTCTGTTGAATATTTCTCCTAAGATGAAAATCTTAGTCCGATGAATTTTTCACCTAAGATCAAAAATGGAAAATCTTAGTCTGATGAATTTTTCACCTAAGATAAATGTTAAATTTTAAGAACATTTCAGTCATTAAAAGTTTTAAGGTCGTATTTCAGTCCTATCACAACTCAAGTTTTTATCCAGTAACAAGCCCCAGTTTTCCAAACTGCAGCATAAAGTTTTCTTTGTTTTATCTATTTTTATGAAGTCAAAAGCCCACCTAGAGAACAGAGGAATACATTCAAGTTGTGAAGTCAGCATTCAAGTTTTGAAGTCAGGAGCCTGCCTGAAGAACAGAGGTATTACATTTCAATTTTAGTTTTCAAATTCGTATTAGTATCCGATAACAAACCCCAATTTTTCAAAATGGGCAGAAAGTTTTGTTTGTTTTGTCTATTCTTGTGACGTCAGGAGCCCGCCTAAAGAACAGAGGAATACATTCAAGTTCAGTTTTATTCAAGTTCAGTAATTTGGAGGGAAAGAACAACATCTCGGTGCACGATTTGAAGTAACAATAATGAGTTTCACCAAAGAAAACACAAGGTGACAAGGCAACAAGAGAGAATACAGGATAACAAGATAACAAGGAAGTGCGAGAACACGTTTGAAGAATTTAGATAGGATTTTCGTAATTAGTAATTCACAGCTTAGGCTAGCTTCTTTTATTTTTGATTGGTGTAATAAGGAAGGTCAGCGAGAAGTAGTGGCAGCAGCAATCGTAGTGAAATCACAGCTCCTGGTAGTCCCAACTGCCAGACACTCCCGAACTACACAGACCTGATTCCTATTTAGCCCAGGATATGTAGGCAACCTCTGAAGCAGGGTGCAGTCAAACTTTTGAAAATACTTCACAACGAAATTTTCAAACGGGCAAAAATCGCTCGTATTTGCTCACTTGTCTTTGCCCAAAAATATTTCATGTTTTCAAGCAAAGAGCGGAAGCTATGAGCACTTGATTTTTGCCCTATATATAAATCATTCCCATAAAATTCAAACAGAAATGATTTTTCCTTATTTTTATTTTTTTTGTGAATTTTATGTTAATTGTTTGCATTTCATTTGTGCATATTCATACGAAAATACAAAATATGCATTTGCATGTAGGATATAATTTTATATTTTTAGGATTAATTAGGGATTAATTTGTTTTAGAACAAAACGTGAAAAATCACAGAAATAATTCACTTTTGCGTTTTAATTGTTTTAATTTTGAATTTGTCGTGAAATAGGTTTCAAATAGTATTAGGAGATAATTAGTTAAATTTTGAAATATGTTAGAATTTTATTTTAATTTTTGCGTTTGTATAAAATCTGAAAAAATAATACAAAAATACAAAATACAAAAACAAAACTAAAAGGAAATAAAAGAAAAACAAAGGGAAAGGGGCTGTCTCATAAGTGTCCCCTCATTTGGGCCAAATTGGCTTAGCCCAATCAAAATTCAACACAAAAAAAACACCCCAGAACTGGCCCAAGTACACTCCCAGCCGGTCCAAATAACCCATCGTCTAAACTATACAAACGACGTCGCCTCTTCTTCAATCAATATCAGCCATTGATAACCCTCAATCCAACGGCCCATATCCCACCCCAATTTATATATTAGTGTCTGAATAAGTCAATCAAGCCCTAAGACCAAAAGCCTCCATCCTCGTACTCTTCGTCTTCTCCATCACCTATCCCTAGAGTACGCCATTACTCCACCGCAAACCATCACCACAGTCAACCACACAACCATCACCCGCCCTTGAACCTTAATCCATCACCATTTCTCACTACATATTCACCAAATCGAGCCAGTGTCGAATCTGAAAGCCGGGGATGAGGAGATTTCTCGAGGCCTTCAAGCTCTTAGGAACGATTAAGCTTGGAGTCAATATAGTTCGGTTTTTCTCAAGAAGAACATGCGATCAATATCAATTTCGGGTCGAATCGAATATGCCGGAGTTCGTTCAAACCAGCCATTGGTCTTCTCTTTTAGGTATTTCTCTTCGTTTCCTGACTTTGCCCTATTTCTGTTTCAGCTTCCACTCCTTCCTCATTTCTTCTTCGTTTCTCTTGCTATATTTCATCATTGTCCCCTCCTTTCCCTCTCTTGTCTCTAGTCTATCTATTTTTCTTTTATTATTGTGAAAGTATCGTTAAAGTCGAGTCGATTAATATAACAATTAGTGTCGATTTAGGATTCGTCTAGTGTTGTGAATTAAGTCAGTTGTGTGTGATTCTATCTCGTGACTGCTTCTGAGTTTTTCCATTAGTTTAATTTTTCTCCGATTTCGATTAAGTATGTTGTTTTGTGATCTTGATGTTAGTTTAATTTGGTTTCGAATGAATTTTGTTTCATTATTTTTTAATACTTCAGTAATTGTTTGCTTTGTTGTTGGTATATTTCTACTAATGCTAGTTTGATTGGATATAGCTGCGTAGTTACAGGAATTAACCTTAGGTAAAAGGGAATTTGGGTTGGGTAGTAATTTGGAGGAGTTTTCAAGGATAGTTTAGATATTTGGGTTGGGTCAGTAGAGTCACTTGGAAATTTCATGATAAGCTAAGGGCAATTGAGGTAGTTCAAAGTTGGGAATCTTTTAATGACTGAATTGAGAAATCACTAGAAGCACCTAGAAGAGGTCGAAATTGAATTTTAGTAGTTTTAGGGTACTAACTTGTTGCACAAGTCAGAAATCTAGGGATAGCTAAGAAAAAATAAAAATTAAAAAAGGACTAATCTGAAATAAAACAGGGACTAAGGTGAAAACAGGAATTTTAGGGTTGCCTCTTACTTTGTCTATAAAAATGGCATTCCCATGCCTTCACACAAAAAGTTTGGAGCCTCATAAAAAATTTCCTGGCCTTTTTCTACAAATTCAGATCTGAAACTTGATATTCAAACTTCAAATCTTCAAAAGAAAAACCAAAAAAATTTAGAAAACTTCAAAAAAAAAAAAACACAAAAATAGACTGTTTCATTGAAAATTTCAGTGTAATTTCAAGTTTGGCAGCCCCAAAAATACCCCCCAAGCTTCCAGATCTGAAATTGGGATATGAAATTCCCTTAAATCTAAGTTTTCTTCAAAAAACAAAACTAAAAACACTAGAAAATTTCCAAAAATCCAAAAGAATAGGACTTTTCCATTGCTGAAGCTTAGTTTCAAGTTAGTTGTAGATTCACATTCTTAAGTTCGATCGTTGGTTGCTGAAGCTTAGAGGTCATTTGGAGTGATTTTGGGCCAAATTAAGTTGAGTTTTGTTTGAGTTGGCCTTGTTGAAGTTTCAGAAATATTTTGAGTTAAATTTGAGTAAGTTTTGGATCTTGATTAGTTGATTCTGGTCAATGGTTGGTATGTTGATAATTTTCAGAGGGTAACTGGGAATATTTCGAGTCAGTGAGGTGTTATTGAAATCATTTGGGTCAAATTCCTATTTGGTTTGGGGTTCTATCATTTGCTGAGTTCAATTTTGAATCTGGTTGAAGGTGTCAAGTGTTTTTGGTTTCGTTTGGGTTCATTTTGATGGGGTTTGGTTGGTTGGCTACTCTGTGCTTGACTTTAAATTAATTCTGGGCTGTTGAAATTGCTGGACTACATCTGGTTTTTGTTGATATTACCGCTGATCTCCTTCTTTTCTGTTGAATTTCTGAATCAGGTACACAACTGTAACTTTGCAAATTTGTAAGGTGGAACCATTGAGCATGAACGTATATGAATATTTGATGTTTACATTTACTTTTTGTTCTGCTGATTTTGTATTTTAGCTATATCCTTCATTAATATCGTATGAATTGCTATTGAATGTATAATTAGACTAATATAGGACTATTGGTGTTATTCCCTGGGTTTGTTCGAGTTGTTTTAGCAGAAAAGCATGTGTTAGCTCAGCTAATTTTCACATATGTTTACGTGCATCAATTAGTGCTAGGATTATTTGTGGGCATGTGTGATCCAACACCAGTAGCATAATAGTGTCATCTTAAGATATGGTCTTCCATTTGTTGGTTTAGAACTTGGAAGCAAACGGTTCAAAATTGCCTTCATGTAGTTCGTTTTCATGATTGAAGTGTAAATATTAACATAGGTTTTAACATGGATAAAAAGCTAAGCTATGAGTTGAACCGATGCATTGGTCTGGACTCGAAATGGGGAGTTTCCCATTCGTATGTACGTACAGTCTCCTCAATTCGGGACCCTCATGGACCTTGGCTTGGGTTGAAAGCTATTAGGAATTCGAAATGGCCCTACAGCCCATTGGGCCTCAGACCCTTGGTCACGCATGACCAGTTTTCAGTGGTCTGCTCTTTCACCATTGGGTCTGGGTCAGTACTCAGGTGACCTCAGTCCATTAAATAATAATTTGTCAGGATCCTCTTTTGTGATTACAGACAAGTAGTTTAGAAAATCGTAGTCACTTTTAGGTTTGACTTTAATTAAAATATGGAGACGAGCCTCACCGAACAAAAATAAATGTGGGGCTCTCAATAATTGATTATTAAAAATGATTAGAATTCGGAGGGGGTGTTTAGCAAATTTCAACGCCCTTTCCCAAACGATATTACGCTAGAACCTTTAAGCGCGATTTAATTAAATTACTTTCTTAAACTTGGGTGTGCATTGATGCGACCCAAATTCAAATCTCGACGAATTCGAAATGTGTCGACGATCACGTGTACACTGGTAGTGACATGATTAGAAATACGTTTTCACAATGTCGCAAGTCTTTTAAAATAAATAATGGTAAAAGCGGTATATAAATAAAAGGCACATGAGCTAGCATGTATTAAAATCAGATAAAATCAAATACAACAGTTAAGCGACCGTGCTAGAACCACGGAACCCGAGAATGCCTAACACCTTCTCCCGGGTTAGCGGAATTCCTTACTCGGATTTTTGGTTCGCAGACTGTAATAGATTCATAATCTTCCTCGGTTCGGGATTCAAATTGGTGACTTGGGACACCATAAATCTCCCAAGTGGTAAATCTGAATAATGAATAAACTAAATCCCGTTCCGATTGTCTTTTAAGTGGAAAAACTCCTTTACGCTCCTTTTGCGGGGGTGTACAATGGAAAAAGGAGGTGTGACAGTGCCGAAGTCTAGAACTGACTCCAATGTTGAGGACTTACGGAAGTGGGAAAAGAATGCTAAGGCCAAGAAATGGATTTTGTGTAGACTTGGTCTAGACGAGTACAACAGAATTCAAGGTATACTACTGCAAAGGAAATTTGGGGCACTTTGCAAGTGGCTCATGAAGGAACTCCTCAAGTGAAGAAATTACGAGGAACACTGTTTGTATTCTCAATACGAAAATTTTATCAAGAAAGAAGGAGAAATCATCCAAGAGATGTATAGAAAGTTCATAACACTAATAAATGAACTTAAGTCTCTTAGAAGGATTATTTTTGAAGAAGAAAAAGTTGAGAAAATTCTGACAAGGGTCTTGCCAGTTACTTGGGAAAGCAAGATAACTACAATTCAGGAAACAAAAAGCATTGCCACTCTCAAGTTGGAAGAGCTAATTGAAAATCTCACTTCTTATGAACTTTGAAGGCAAACTATGAAGATGGATGCACCCAAGAAAGAAAAGAGCCCGGCTCTCTGAATCACTGAAGGTGTTGATCTAGATGAGAATGAAATGGCTTTGATCACAAAGGATTTCAAGAAGTATCTAATGAGAGGAAAGGGTTCTTCAAGAGGTGCAAGCTAAAACAAACCAAGGTTCCTGAAAAACATACCAACGCGGGCTGTTACAAATGTGGTAAGACTAATCACATCATCAAAAATTGTCCTTTGTGGAAAATTGAATGGAAGAAGGAATGGGCTGAACGAAGAAACGGGAAGAAGGAACATGTTCATCCCAAGAAGAACAAAGGATCAACAAGGGCTATGGTTGCTGCCTAGAGAGAAAGCTCAAATGAGGATTCAGAAGATAGAGATGGAGATGAACAAGCACTTACGTCCGTTGGAGAATCTAATGAGGAATCATAGGTAAGTGTGATTCATCTCAAGCACAAGATTATGTTTTTGTCTAAAAAAAAGTTTATATGAGTTATTGCTAGATTTAATTGATGAATATGAGGTCATAAACAATAAAAAAGAAAAGTTTTCTAAAGAATGTGTAATATTGAAAGCTAAGTGAAAAATCTGGAACTCAGGGCTAGTGAAAGTGATAGTAAAAATGCTAAGTTGAAGAACTAGATTCTTGAACTTGACACCACTGTGCTAGAGCTTAGACCTGAAAATTTAAAACTAAAATTTGGAACAAGTAAAGAGAAAGTTGATCACACATATTCACCTTAGAAGAAAATCAAGGAAAAATGAAGGATGAGTTGTATAAAAGATATGAGCAGATAAGAGTCCTAAAAGAAGATCTAAGCAAGGTTAAGCATGACTAGACAGAACATGTAAATGGAATAAGTCATCTAATGCACTCTCATGGCTACAAGAATACCATAATAGTAATAAGAGAGGACTTGGCTACGGGACCCCTGCACCTAAGTGGGATCTCAAAAGCAAGTACATCACACTTGCTGAGAACAAAATTTGTACACATTGTGATAAGACTGGTCGCTAGTGTACTACAAAAGAAAAGACTAGTCAAAAGAACAAAATGTTTCTTTAAGGGAAAAATAGGTTGCCATGATAGGCTAAAAAGAACTTAATTCAACCTTTTTCCTATATAAAGGGATCTAAACTAGATTGGGTTCCTATGGCTAACCCTTGATTTCCTTTTGCAGGTTCAAGTGAAGGGGAGCAACCAAATATGGTACATGGATAGTGGCTGCTGAAAGCATATGATTAAAAACTAGTTCCTTTCACTTGAGGACCTCAAAGGAGGTAATATCTCCTTTGGAAATGGTAAGAAAGGTTAGATCATCGGGGTTGGAAATGTAGGTAAGATAGACTCACACTCTATTGAGAATGTCTACTTGATAGAGGGCTCGGAATTCAGCCTAATTAGTGTATCACAACTATGTGATAGAGGTAACTTGGTAGAATTCACATCTTCCAAATGTTTTGTGATAAATCTCACCACTGACAAGATTGTTTTTGTAATGACCCAGTCAGTCATTTATGGAATTTATACCTCGATCCCCCATTAACTGCTTCCCCTAAGTTCATGTATGTTATATTAGTTTGTCGAAACGTTCGATGATAGGATTCGGAGTGTTTTGAGACCTGAAAAATAGGTCGTAATTGGAACAATATGAAGACGGCCTAGTAATGAAAATTTGATGGTTCTATTAGCTTTTTTAGGTGATTTTAGGGTTAAGAGCGTGTTCGTAATGTATTTTGGAAGTCCGTAGCTCATTTAAGATTGAAATGTCGAAGTTTGTATTTTTGAAGTTTCCGGTCCGATAGTTTTTGATCCATGGGTCAGAATGGAATTCTGGAAGTTGTACTAGCTCCGTCATGCCATTTAGGATGTGTGTACAAAATTTCAGGTTATTCGGACGTGTTTTGGTTAGAGTTTTCATCAAAAGCGTATTTGGAAGAATTTAGACGTCCTTAGGCTTGAATCATTGATTAAATCAGGTTTCCGGTGTTGTTTTTGGTGTTTTAAGGATTGGTAGGAGTTTGAATGAGGTATTAGGTTGTATTAGTACTTTAGGTTGAGGTCCCGGGGGCCTCGAGATGATTTCGGGTTGTTGGCGGATGATTTTGGAGTTATAAGAATTGCTGAACGCTTCTGTCTTCTGTCATAATCGCACCTACAGTTTGGGTTCCGCAGTTGCGGAGCCGCATAAGCGACCGGGCCATCGCAGATGCAGATTTTTGGGCTCCTTTAGTTTTTCTCATGTGCGAAAACTTTACCGCAAATGCGGCTACGCACCTACGAGTCTCCAACCACACATGCGGCCTTGAGCACTTTAATGAAAGCTGCATAAGCGGTCCTTTTTCTGCATAAGCTGGACCGCAAAAGCGGTCACTTGTCCGCAAAAGCGGAAATGTCTGTTTAGAAAAGTGAAATTTGAGGGTTGAGTTTCAAAGTTTAAAAAATCAATTGAGAGCTTGGGTGAGGGAAATTTTTAGAGAATTTTGAAGAGAAGATTATTGGGTAACATTTTCCTAATCCTATTTAGTTGTATTCCATCAATATCTAGCTTAATCCATCATCTAATATCGAATTTGGGATCAAAATTGGGAAAAACTTCTTAGACCAAACTATTGAGTTTTGAGTGGGCATTTGAACTCCAATTTGGAGATTTTTATATGGTTTGACTCGTGAGAGAACGAGGGATCTGAAAATGTGAAAATTATTCTATTTCGAGACGTTGGCCTGAGGGGCATTTTTGTTATTTTACCTATTTCCACGCCCTAGCTTTAAATTTAATAGTGGAATCAGTTATTTGCAATATTATTTATGATATATAATTGAATTGAATAGATTTGGTGCATTTGGAGTCAGATACTCATGGCAAAGCTGTAGTTCCTAGTTGATTATTGAGTCGGTTCGAGGTAAGTGGCTTATTTAACCTTGTGTGGGGGACCTCTCCCCTTAGGACATGATCCTTGATATTTGAATGTCTCGTACGAGAGGTGACGAGCGCATACTTGATCTAGTTGTTGTAAACCCATTTCTACTTGAAATATTTAAATTGAGATTCCTGTTTACTTGTTCATTTTAGATTGTAAGTTTAACCTGTGCTAGCTTAGAGAAGCATGTTTGGCTGACTTACTTGTTTAATTGTTTAACTGTATTATTTGCACTCTGCGAAGCATGTTAGGCTAGAATTTACCATTACTTGTTCTGATTTAGCATTTATTCTTATAATATGAGGTGTTGTCGTTGTGTATTTAATTTGGGACTACGGGACAGCTTCACCGGAGATCCCCATGTAATTGATATGTTATGGACTGAGGGTGCGGGGTACCAAGAGATCTCCGACACAGTTATTTCTATATATTGGGATACCAAGAGATCTCTAGATTACCTATTGACGATACCAAGAGATCCTCGGGATACCAAGAGAACCCTGGTTTATATGATAAGGATATCAAGAGATCCTTGGGATACCAAGAGATCGCCGGCTATTATTTCTTGTTGTGAGCAGTACTCCTTGTATTGTTACCTCTGCTTTCTATTAGTGTTTTCCTTATTTATTTAGTTTAGATTTCGTTGTGGAATTTATTTAAATTGCTTCCGTTATATTATTATTTATTATGCTTTATCTCGGTAGGGCCCTAACCTTCCTCATCACTACCCGAGCGAGGTTAGGTTTGGCACTTACTGAGTACCGTTGTGGTGTACTCACGCCTCTTCTGCGTATGTTTTTAATGTGCATATCCAGATACTTCCTCCCAGGAATATCATCCTCACGGTGGAGAGATCTAGTTGAGACTTTGAGGTGTATCTGCTACGTCCGCAGACCAGGAGTCTCTATTCTATTCCGGCTTTAGCATATAGTTCCTTTCTTTCCTTTCATGTTGTTTTGGCATTCTGGTGCATAGCAGATTATTACATTCTATTAGCTGTGTTGCCCGTGAGTTTTCGGGTTTTGGGACTTGTTTTAGACTTGTGATGTTGAGTTGCATATGCCGATGGCATTTAGTACAATTTCCTTTCTAGACATTTAATTTGGTTTTCTCTATTTTTTTCAGTTATTTTATTTCCGCAAGTGTTATACCTAGTCGTGGGGACTACGTGTCGTCATGACATGTTCACGGTTGATGAACTAGGGTCTAGACAGTTTTGCAGGGAAAAGTGTAAACAATATATACATTGTAGATCTATCCATTCTGTCAGAAATTGAACTCACTTGTTTAAGTGCGTTGGACAATGATCCGCTCCTTGGCACAAGAGACTTGGACATGCAAGTCTAAGTTGACTCAGCAAACTAGTTTCTAAGGACCTGGTGATAGGGCTGTCTAACATCTAATTTAAGAAAGACAAATTTTGTGAGGCTTGTGTTAGGGGGAAGCATGTAATATACTCTTTTAAATGCAAGAAAGTGGTAAGCACGACAGATCGATGGAACTGATTCATATGAATCTTTGTGGCCCAATAAGAACATTAAGCAGAGGTTGTATAAAATATGTGATGGAACTTTTTGATGATTATTGTAGGTTTATTTCGACATTGTTCTTAACATCTAAAGATGTAGCATTTGATATGTTTACTTGTTGTGTTAGAAAAAACTCAGAAACAACTAGGTAATCAACTTGCATCAATTAGGTCTGATCATGGAACTGAATTTAAAAATGCTAAGTTTGCTAAATTTTGTGACGTGCATGGCTCAAATCATAATTTTTCTGCTCTTAGGACTCCACAACAAAATGGGTTAGTTGAAAGAAAGAATAGGACACTTGAAGATATAGCTAGGACTATGTTTCTTTCTAGTAAACCGCCTCATAGCTTCTGGGCAGAAGCTGTAAACACTGCATGTTACATCATTAATAGGTACATGACTAGACTTCTTGTAGAGAAGACTCTCTATGAGTTACTTTAAGGGGGAAAATCAAATATATCATATCTTAGGGTATTTGGATGCAAGTATTTTGTGCACAACAATGGAAAGTACTCCCTAGGAATGTTCGATCCCTGAAGTGATGAGGGAGTATTCTTCGGATATGCTTCACATAGCAAATCTTCTAAAGTATAAGACAAAAGAACAATGTGGGTAAAAGAAAATGTACATGTCATTTTTTATGAAACTAACATTCTTTTTGAGAGACAGGAACATGAAGATGAAGCTATTGGACTAAAAGTTTCAATGGAATCACAGCCCAAGCTGAAGCTGCAACAGAAAAAGGAACATGTGTTGGATTAAGTTCTTTCATCCAGGGCAACCTGACATGGAGAACTGAATCTAATTCCTCAATGGAACATGTCCATGATCGTGTTCCTCAGCGAAAAAACATTGTATAAACATCAAGTGAAAATCAGTTGGTTGTGAAACCTTACTAGTATCAAAGTTCTCATCCCATTGAAAACATAATTATTAATCCAGCCTCTAGAATTAAAACTAGATCTTCATTAAAGAATCTTTGTGCTTTTGATGTGTTCTTATCACTTATTGAACCTAAAAATGTTGAGACTTTGCAGAATGCAGACTGGGTAAATGCAATGCAAGATGAACTCAACCAGTTTGGAAGGATTCAAGTTTGGCATCTGGATCCAAGACCCAATGACAGATCAGTAATTGGCACTAAATAGGTCTTTAGAAACAAACTTTAAGAAGATGGAATTGTTATAAGGAACAAGGCAAGATTGATGGTTCAAGGTTATAGCCAAAAGGAGGGCATACACTATGATGAGACATTTACTCCAGTTGCAAGGTTGGAAGTAATAATACTCCTCATAACCTTTGCTACATACATGGAATTTACTCTTTACTTGATGGATGACAAGAATGCTTTCGTAAATGAATACTTAAGGAAGAAGTGTTTGTTAAGCAACCTCCATGGTTTGAAAGAAAGGAGTGTCCGGATCATGTATACAAACTAGACAAGGTACTCTATGGACTCAAGCAGGCTCCTAGAGCATGGTATGAATGACTATCCAAATTTATGCTTGAATACGGCTACAATAGAGGTAAAATTGATAGCACTCTATTCTTGAGGGAAAAACGTAAGGATCTTCTAGTAGTAAAAATATATGTTGTAACATAATTTTTGGGATAACCGCAGAAAACCTAAGGAATTTGTTAGACTAATGGAAAGTGAATTTGAAATGAGTATGATGGGTGAGATTAATTTCTTCTTAGGGTTACAAATTAAACAAAACTCAAATAGAACCATGATCCATCAGCAGAAATATGTAAAAGAGTTGCTCAAGAAGTTTAAAATGGACAAAATCAAAGGAAATAGACATTCATATAGCAACAACCACAAAATTGGACATATATGAACCTAGTTCATCTATTGATCAGCAGTTGTATAGGGGTACGATTGGTTCACTTTTATATCTTACTACTAGCAAACCAGACATTGTTTTCAGTGTAGATCTTTGTGCTTGATTTCAAGCAAATCCAAAGGAATCCCATTTGACTGTTGTCAAGAGAATATTAAGATATTTGAAAGGCACTACTGACAATTGCCTTCGGTATCCAAGAGGTAGTAACTTTAACCTAGTGGGATATACTGACGCTGACTATGCAGGTTTTCTTGTGACAAGAATATCACCTCAGATATGGCACACATCCTTGGTTCATTTCTTGTGTCATGGGCTACTAAAAAGCAAAATTCAATGGCCTTTTCTACTGCTGAAGCTGAGTATGTTGTTGCTGCTTCTTGTTGTGATCAATTGTTGTGCATCTGACAACAGTTGATGGATTTTGGTATTGAAGTTAGTTGCATCCCTATTATTTGTGATAACACTAATTCTATTAGTACGACAAAGAACCCAGTTCATCATAAGAGAACTAAGCATATAGATATTAGACAATATTTTTTATGGGACAACAATGAGAACTATGAGAAAGGACTGATCACTATAGAATTTTGTGTTACTGATAAGCAGATTGCCGACTTCTTTACAAAAGCACCGAGTAGAGAAATCTTTGAAAGGAATAGGTTAGAACTAGGAATGATTAATCACCTAATGGAACCAGTTTAGAATGCACAATGAAAAAAATGGTTAGAAAATGTGAAACTTGTGTAAATATCTAGATTAATCTTTACTCATTCTTATATTGTTAATAGTATACTCTTGTGGCATGTGTTTATATGACTCCATGATCTCTAATAAAATTCTCTATTTTGACAATGAGGCATGATCTAGAGGATTCTTAGTGAAGAACCCGGTTCTTCAATACTGGTTCATATGAATAGCGAGGTATATATTCTACACTCTGCACAATTAAAAATATTAATATTGAATTCATGATCAGAGTCCTACCTATATTCAAAAACTTCAAAAATTCTATCCATTTAAGTTTGAACCAGTTCCATTTCAACTAGACTCCTTACCGTATAAAAATGCCTAGATTCTAGGGAAGCTTAACCGCCCTTTCAACCTGAAATTTCAGGGTGATTAGACTTCTATTTGACTACAAAAAGCTTCTGTTATATATTACCCTCTCCCTTTATAATTCATCATCATCACCACTGCACTCTCATAATTTTCAGAAATCATCACAAATTCTCTGTCTTCTCTTCCAAAATTTCAAACATTCAACTTTTGAGAGAATTATAAATCCTCAAGACAATCCAGGTACACCTCCTCCACCTACTCCCTCCGATTTATCCACTACTCCTCAACCCACCACAACCCCTCAACATAGGAAAAAGGGAGTAAAGATGCTTGCTCGAAAAACAGTGGCTACAGATGCGCTCTCAAAAAAAATTAAACTCAAAATTGAATGCTGGTCAAGCCCAAGATTTCGAGGAACTTCCCTGCAGTCGGCAGCAACAGAGCGTTGTTTAACCCAAAATTGATTTTAAAACAGCCAAATTTTGCGTAATAAAATTGTTTACCCTTGCAACAGATAATTGTACGCCGTTTTACAGCTTGTTTGGATGGTTGTTCCTCAGTATGATTCCAATACAATGTTTATTTTTATTGTTTTACTAAAATTAGTTGTACTATATTATTAAATTTATTATTTCAAAATAATAAAAAATTCTTTTTTTTAATAATCAATTTAGTATTGTGGGATTGTTTCTTATTTATTTTTTCAAATATGCCCTAACTTATTACTTTACAATTCTTTTTTATCCTTTACCTTTTTTCTATTTTAACTCCAAATCTACAACCTATAAACCTGCTTTATTTTTTCCACAACTTCCGCTGTCACAGTTAAAGGTATTTTACATCCTTCTATTTTATTTTTTATCCTAGGTTGCTTTTAACTTAATTTTAATTGGCTATGCTTCTTTGTTTTGCCTTCTTCTGTCTCGCTCATTTTTTCTGATTTATTAAGGTGTTTTGCCTTCTTCTATTTTTTTAAATTATTTTTATACATAATTTTTGATAGATTTAATACTTAAATAATTGAGGGTATTTTAGTCAACTTATCAATAGTACAGTAAGATACAGTTAAACCAAAAAGCAAAATATTATTTAACAATAGCAAACAATACAATTTATCCAAATATTGTATTATAAAATGATACGATACAATTCAATAAAATACATTATAAAACGATGGGGAATAATGATTGGATTGATTCAATACAAATAATCAAGAATATTAGATAAATAGTTTAAAAACAAAATGAATAGTCAAACCAATTGTAATATTACGGCCTGGCTCAAACTTAGGTTGAACAGTAGTTTTACCCTCGATCGAACCTTTAGTGCGTAGTCAATTGTGAATGAGAAAAACAATAAAGCTTGGTAATAGATAGAAAGCAAAAAAACGCGCGTTGTCTTAATTTGCATGTAGAAGAAATGCGCAGCGGAATGCGTTTTTATTTCGGGGGTTAGATCTATTTCCTTCATTTTTTATATGCAATGAGTGATTTTTTGAGTTCTTCCAGGGAGAGCTTCATCATCTATGGCAAGATAAGTAATTCCTGCATGTTGTGAGTTAAATACATGAGTTCTATGTGGATTTGAATATAAAAATTGATAGAAATTGTGTGATTTGTGAAGAAACCTAAAATTTGTATTTTTGGATTTTGACCACGCAATTGGATATGAAATTGAAAATTTATATATTTGAGTTCATGGTGCTATGGGTAATAATTATCTTTGAGAATTTATGGAATACGGACACGTGTTGTCCGGGGGTTGACTTTGTTATCTTTTTGAGTCCGTTAGAATTGTTATAAATTGTTAAATTACGAGCATTGGAATATATTTTGATTGTTTTGTACGTTTTTTGATTAGTTTAGATTGTTTGGCATCGATTTGAGGTGTTAGAGATTCATGGGAGCCGTTTTTCAGATTTCAAAGCCAGATAAGTCTCCTGTCTAACCTTGTGAGGCGATTTTATCCCATATGTGTTGTATTTATTATGTGCTACATGTTATGGGGATTGCGCACGTATAAGGTGACAAGTGTTCGTAGGTATACTAGACTTCATGATTAGGTCCGGATAGATTTAGACTCATACCATGCTTTAATTGTATTAGTTGAGTTTTCTTTGCATATTTGCATACCTTAATTACCAATTTGTCCTAAGACTAGACTTGCATAAGTATCATATTTCAATTTTAGATATTTGGAAGTCACTTGATTAGAAGTAGAGATTATACATCATTTTATGAATTTCTCCCGTATTGTACAAATTTGTCCGAAAATTTGTGAAATTCCATAACTCACACATATATTTGTAAATGGGGCTAGTGACTCATCAAGTCTTCACTATTCCTATAAGATTTGGTTGAACGCCTCAGCAGCATCTCGGGTCATTTGCATCAGTCGTATTATGAGATGCATATATAGTTCGTATCGGTCAACCCTCGGCAATGTACATGATTATGAGATTGGACTAAATAACCTCAGTAGGGATCAGACCTTACACTACGGCAGGAAATCGTGCCCTTTCTATTATGGGATTGGGATGCTCGCCTCATCAGAATCGTGCATAATATCTATATGAAGTCAGTGTACCCGTGAGTTTACCTGACGTGTGTTGGATCACATTGTGAATCTATATATGCTCTCACTTTTTTACTTGGCATGCCTCATCCACGCCTACTATTAGTATACATGATTTATTGGACCACAGTAAATGTTAATACCGATCCCTCGTTACTGCTTCTTCGGGGTTAGGCTAGATACTTACTGGATATGTATTGATTTACGTACTTATGCTACACTTTTGCACTGATCGTGCAAGTATTGAGACATGTACATTTGGTGGTCATCTTGGCGCATAATTGCAGTTGCTGAGGAGACTTTATAGTGAGCTGCATTCCATGTTGTGATCCGCAGAACACGAAATCTCTATCATATTCATTTATTTTATCATGTCTATTTTATATTCCAAATAGATATTGTAGTAGTGTTGTATTGTTCCAGTAGATGCTCATGCACTCATGATACTAGATTTTGGGGGTCTCTAGTAAATGTTCATAGTTGTATTTCATGTTTTTATTATCACTTCACTTTATGATTTTTTTATACTCAAAAATTTGGTAAAGAAAAATACATGTTTCTGTTAGTTCTAGATTTTATTCTATTTATTGAATGAAATTCCTAATTTTCAAAAGTTAAAATGGATAACTAAGTGATGGTTTGCACGTGGGCTTGCTTAGAAGGTTCGTTGGGGACCATCACGGCTTATTATAAGATTTGGGTTGTGACAGCGAACGCAGCTCCCCTTTCCGCGGACACGAAGCACATCAGCCCCAGTCCCAAATTCATTCATTGCAAACATGGGACACTTCTCGTGAAAGCGATGAACATTAGACACCAAAAGTTCAGCAATCTCCAAAATATTCTCCAAGTGGTCCAAAACTCACCCGAGTCACCTGGATTCCGTCCAATCATAAAAACAAGTCTGCAAACAACCTATGCAAAGCCTTCAAGTACATATGAAAACATCACATCTAAGAACCAGAGAATTAACCACACATTGGACTCACTTAAACTCAAGAACTTTGTTTACCGTAAAAATAGTAATAACAATTAAATTTATAAATGGGATTCTAAAAATACCTGATGTATTATCGAGCTAGTTGTTAAAGTAGTTGATGCTAATAATATTAAGTTTAATGATAAAGTGCGAGCCAAATCAAGGCAGTAATCAAAATGAAGAGCCTGATACCCAATCGCAGGGTTGATCGATGGGGACCTCGGGGTCCAGGTTTGGGTCGAGCTCGAGGTTTCGGGGGCAGCCGGGAATGGGATAACAATTAAGGATATGATTAAGCAAGGCTATATACGACCAATATTGAGCTATATAGCAAAAGAACAAGTAAGAGGACGATAAATATTGAAGCCGCCTTGGTCCAATATCAAATGATGAACAAAGAACAAGCAAGTTAGAAAGAAAAAAGAGAGATATATTATTGCACTTGTGGAGAAATGGAGCAACATCAGTCCCTTATAAGGTAGGATGAGTCCCCTTTATATAGGAGGGGGGATTCGGTTACAAGTGTATGGAGACTAATTATGAAGTACAGAGATGGGAGGACTTGACGTGATGCCTACAGATGGGCTCCGGATAGGATGTCCCTGTCAACCTTAGCCGTGTGCATTGGAAGCTCCCCCCTATCCTGGCTTCCATTTCCTCTAAGTCAGGCTTTAATGAGCCCCAAGGTTGGGAACTCAGTCATGGCTTCCTGACCTTGGGTCCCGAGACATGCCTCTGAGATGACTTAACAGCAAGAAATCAAGTCTTCTGATTTTGCTGCGTACAGATAGTCTCCGTGTTTCCCATAATGAAGTGTGGGAAATGATTCTGACTCTTCGAGCTTCTTTTGGCGATGTCATATGAATGATCCGACTCCAAGTTCGAGATTTGAGGCAACCAGGCATCCACGAGGTCGTACTTTTCGACCTCATTCATTGTACTCTTGATTCTCGCTTCCTAAGGTACCTTTGTCGGTTCGGTTTTCCATGTATGCATTAACTATGCACGTTGGTCAATCTTCCAAAGACTAGATGACGATGTTGTAACCCCTTATAAATGGGGATGCCTTGGCTTTACTTTTCCTATCCCAGTGACTCTGTTGGCTTGCTTGCCTTTTTCTCTTATCATCTTCTTTCACCCCTGAACATTATGCTAGGGGCTTATGACCTTAAGTCCGTTTAGAGGAGCTTCCTTAGACTGTCATGGTCTTCTGGCGGGGCTTCCCTTCGTCAAGCGTAGCCATGTTTTCCCACTACTATTGTGGCCATTAACACATTCACTATAACTGTTGTTGTTGGACCAAGGTGACTATGGATGGGGAGTCGATTTCCTCCTCATGTAGACAACTATTCTGATTATGCACCGCTGCTCACTCTTCTACCCGGGACTGGTGTGGCACTTCATACCTAGGGTTTTTTCTTTCCCAATGGATAAAGTGGCACTACCAGCCGTTGAGGCTGGGGCTCACTGAATCTTTAACCTTGGGCTTCGGCAGGCCATGTCTCTTTTCTCTGCCACCTCTTTTTCCCCTTCTTCATCTTCTCCGGCGAGAATCCCTCGGGGGATTGATTTGGGAACCTATGGGAGGTGGAGATCAAAGGAATCACCCTCGAGGATACGTGCTCGAGGGTGCAGCACTCGAGGATACTGATATCGGAGATGAATCTTTGAGGGCGGATCGGAATCCTGTAGGCTTTTGTAATTATATGTAACGGCCCCTAGAGGGCTGATTTGTACACAAATTTTTATGAATAACAATATACTTTACTGACTTCTTTTTTCCTCACTTATGTATGCTTTCATACCCTTCGAGGCCCTTCGAATGCCTTTTTTTATTTGTTGACTGCCGATATCTGACTTGGGTGTGGGCATTCCTCCTGATTCTCTGTCGATTAACATGGCTCTCTTTCAAACCATCGTCGTACTTAGGACCAATCCAGGACTGATTCTACTTTCCTAGGCCACTGAGGCCCTCTGAGTTGTATAGAGATAATGCATTGAATTCTGGAGCCATCGGGATTTTTATCCTAAATGAAGGTTAGCTTCGGGTACCCGAGGGTCCCATTTGATCTTGATATAGATAGTACCTTTAAAACGTATAGGATAGACTTCTGTTGAGGAGTTGCCTGTATTTAGGCCTTGGAGCTTTTGCAACCAGAGCATCCTGCGTTTATTCCTCTTTTTAGAAATAGGGAATCACGAGACCAGGTACTTGCCTTGCGTCGAGTGGTGGTGCTAAAAAAGTTCCCGAAGTCCGGCTTCTTCGGGTCGGGGATCCTTGAGGTAGGATGTTGTCTCGATATTAGAGATAATATGGATGGCCCCTTGGGTCTTGACTTCTTGTTGAAGGTTGTTGTCTCGATCGGGTATCGATCCCTCAATCTGTATCAAGGCTATCGGCTTCTCGGGGCTCACATAGGGTAGACGAGTCATTGCTGCTCCTCCCAAATATGTGGAGCGGCTTTGGCTTCTTCGCAAGACACACTATTTTTAGATAGCCGCTTTCCTGCTTTGGAATAGGGTACTTTACCTCTTCAGGGTTAAAAGGTGTTGGTGCACGCCCTTTTTTTAACCTGTTAGTTTTATCATAGTCATGGAAACCACTTCGGGGACGGTTCAGCAGGGAACGAGGGGTATTGCTCTCTACGTCCGGGAACCGAGGGATTCTGTCCTAAAGACGGCATCCTTGATAAGAGAGGAACAGCTGGAGATGGCGAGGAGACATTGCAAGTGGTGTGGGGGGGTAACACTACAGGTGCTTTCCCCAGAGGAGGGTGTTACGGACTCTACTGATGGATTTTTGCGCGTATAGCTATACCCTTTCGCATTTCACCCCCTAATAGAGTTGTACTTGATTTTTATTTGAAGTATCAAGTTACTCTGGTGAAGATACATCCGTCATTTTGGCGAGTGGTTTTCATTATGTGGTTCTTTGCGGAGAAGGCTTAGCTCGAGATCACGCTTGATCACTTCATTAGGCTATACCATCCCTTTCTTCATCAAGGTCTGCTAACTCTAACGTGTCGTTCATCCACTCCCTTTGTTATTGATGACGAAGAAGATAGGGATCGAGAGAGGGCCAGCTAGTTTATCCATATCTGGACGGCTGACATTATCCTTACAGGGCTTTTTCCATTTCTCGAAAGGTGGAATCATGCACGTGAGTGGGGCATCTAGTGCTTTTCTAGTTGAGTAATAATTTTTTCTCTCTTGTTGCAGCAACTTCGTCGACGTCGGGCGAAGTTTTTGACTTGCCCAGCTGGTTCCGGAAGCTGGTGACCCATTCGACATGCGGCGGGCACCGGTGGCGAGCTGTATTTCGTACCAAATGGGGAGTGAAATACCAAGGTATGTGTGTATGAGCCTTTGACTTCCTCTATTTGAGGTAATATTTTATGCTTTCATTTGTACTGGATTCGCTGTTTGTAGATATAGGGTGTTTCTTTGGGATGAGGCAGTACTCTTCCAAAGAGGGGAAGGAGTCGTCGGCCTCCGAGCCGAGGGGCGATGGAGATAAGGGGGATCGGCATCCGCGGGGTGATAGAGCATTTAGTGATGCTGGGTGGGCTTGTATCTTTGAGAAGAGGGCATCGTCTGAGCCTTATGTTCCCAGAGTATCAAATTCCCGAGCGGTGGTTCCTCCGTGTGAATATGCTCTGTCCGAGGCCAGTTCCCTTGGGGGCGAAGAGGCAGGATCAACAGGAGTGTGTTCTAACTTAGAGGAAGTCCGGCTTCTCTTCGAGGTGATTTTAGGCGTGTTTTTTCCTCTGTGTTATGCCCTCCTCCCTTTATTGAGTTTTCCTTGTGCAGGTATGTGATGGGCTTAAGTCTAAGTTGCTCCGTCAAGGGGCCAGGCTCCAGAAAACCCTGAACGAGAGAGAGTCCCTTAGGCTCCTTAGCAAGGAGAAGGAGACTGAGTTGGTGCATTGGCGATATGAGGCGTATCAGAGCTCAAACTATGAGAGCTACTTGATGGAGTAGGTAACTTCCTATAGTACATGCTTTGCTTCTTTCTAACCTTAGGGCTAACCCTTTTATGTCATATCAACTGCAAAAAATGGCAGAGGCCTTGGAGTACCTCAAAGGTGATGTGAACTGCGTCAGAGTTTCTTATGAGGAGCTAAGGGCTCAAGTGCAGGCTCGAGCTTTGGAGGAGTTAGGTTACTTAGCTAAGGTCCCTTCCTTCGAGGCCCAAATCCGCTTGACTCACGACAACGCCAAAGTTCAAGAGAATATGATTGGGAAACTTGAATCCGATCTCTCGAAGGTCAGAGCTGAGATATTGACACTCGGGCTAAAGCGGTGCTAAACCAGACCAAGGGTGATCAAGAGATGGCGATTTCGTAAAAATGATGCTACTGATGCCCAAGCTAAGCTGAGGCGAGACCTCGACCGGGAGAAGATGATCAATTAGCATGTTCGTTGCAGGTCCCGGAGAGAGGTACTCGAGGAGGTCAGTGAACGAGGCTTCATTATCTTGGAAGAATGGGCTTGATCAAGGGTGGATGAGCACGACGCTCGGTAACTCCTCGCTGATATTGCAGAGGGCGAACTTGGAAAGTTGTAATCCTTTAGTGCGGAGCATAGATTTTTCCATTTTTCCGCTTCGCCTTTTTTGCATACATAACATATAGGAAGAAACTTGAAAGTTCATTTCTTCTATTATTTCTTTGACCGGACAGGCGGGTGTTTGGCGGGATCCCCTTAGGTCCGAAACTGATCAGACAGGCCCGGGGGATTTTACATGCGATACTTTGCACGAGTAGGTGTTGGGGCCTCCGTGTTTGGCCCGACTATTTAGGCTCAGTCTCTGAGTTGATCTTCGACTCGAGCCTTGTTGCCCTTAAATCTTCTATGCTCGTACATGCAGGTCGTATTTGTTTTTTTCTTGCCCTTGGGAATTTTTCGTTTCGACTATTTTGGGTCCAGTCTCTGAGCCGTATTGTGACTCGAGCTTCAATTGACCCTTAAGCTTTTTCTTTCCCGTATGGGCGAATCATGATGGCCTTTTGTGCTTCGGGTTGAAGTGATCTTGTAGGCGCATGGCCCATAGACTTAATCGGTTGGAGACAGTGGCATTTATGTTGTGCCCTTGTGCATGTTTTAATTTGACTGTTTTGGGTCGAGTCTCTATGTCGCGTTGCGATTCGAGCTGTAATTGACCCTTAAGTTCTTTTCGACATGCATAGGCGGATGGCGATGGCCTTTTGTGTTTCGTGTCGAAGTGACCTTATAGGTGAGTGGCCTGGGGGCTCGTTGATGGTGAAATTTATGTTGTTCCCTTAGGCATATTGCAGTTTAACTATTTCGAGTCCAGTCTCCATGTCGCATTGCGATTCGAGCTGTAATTGACCCTTAGGCATTTTTTCTTCCTACATGGGCGGATGAGGATGGCCTTTACGCTGTTCTGTCGTAGAGACCGGTTAATGTGTGGTCGGTAGGCTTGCTTAGTTAACTATTTTGGATCTGGTCTCCGAATCAGGTTACAATTCTAGCTCACTTTAATCCTCAAGTTGTCAATTTTTGGCTGGCAACAATGGCTCTTATGATGTTTGGTCGTAGAGACATTTTGATGTGTGGTGTGTAGGCTTGCTTAGCTGGCTACAATGGATATTACGTTATTTTTTCCCTTGGGCTTTTTGTAGGCTATTTTTTCACTCGTTTAGGTCATTTGAAAGATTTTTTCCTGACCTAACATCGGTTCTAGAAGAACCTCAATTTCAAGTCGCTGTTAGAAATTTTTCGAGCACCTTGTAAGGTCATAGCTCGTAGGTTAAGTAGATTGACTTTTTGCAATTTAGAGCTGACGTGGTCGGAGCTCGTTTTTGCGTATTGAGGGAAGACTGTTTTAACCTATTCTTTCCGAAGTATATTCGGAGTAGTGTCCTGCGATTTTAACAAAAATCAGGCGTCCCCGAGATTTTGGTTGTAACAGTTGTTTTGACCGTAGTCATGTGCGTTTGGTCATAGCCATTTGGATCCCGAGTGACAGTTCAGGCATCTACACTGAGGTTATGCCCTTCCGGGGTTCTTACTAATGTGACGTATTGTCAGGACCCGAATCACCACCGGAGTCGTGATGGCGCCTACTATCGGAGCTAGGCAAGCCAAATAATTAAACATTTCACAAAGTTTTTATCTAGAACAATATGATAAACTGAAATAAATACTTAAAATATACAGAAGACTTTTAAAAAAACGATATCGTAATGCAGAAGTTTAAAACTTATGTCTACTCAGTATCTGGTGTCACAACTCACTGACTACTAAGGAGTACTAAAAACATCAGTTTGAAAAAACATACACAATAGTTTGTCTCGATACAAATAAATAAACTAAAATAACAGAGATAAGACTCCGAGCCTGCGGACGTCAGCTAAGCTACCTAAGAGTATCTGGACTGAAGGTCGGTTCCCAGTCTAGAACTGATGCGGCGGTCCGTAAGCTGCTCCCTAATCTGTGCACACAAAGGTACAAAAGTGTAGCATCAGCACAACCGACCCCATATGCTGGTAAGTGTCTGGCCTAACCCCGGCGAGGTAGTGACAAGGCTAGACAGGACCTACCACAAATAACCTGTGCAGATATATGCAGTAACAGGAGAAAACACTAATCTTAACAATAAAAAGGGGAGGGAATCACGTTGTGGGATACAATAGTTCAAATATAGAAATCAACTAACGAGAATGAAAACCGAGCGGATAACAACTGATAAAGAGATACCGGAAAATTTAGCACACAGAACAATATACTCAGTCCATATTTCCGTTGCGGCGCGCAATCCGATCCTAAAAATTTAATACTGTTGCGGCATGCAACCCGATCCTCGACTATTAATCTGTTGCGGTGTGCAACCTGATCCTAAATATTTAGTACCGTTGCGGCGTGCAATTTGAACCTCGATATTTACCAACAAAACTCACCCAATATCATTCGCAACTCAAGTGCGAGGGGAGTAACATCAAAATACAAGAGTCCCGGCGAGGGAATATAACTAACATCTCAAATATCCCGGCAAGGGAGCGTTTAAGCTATACCAAAATCCATGCAAGGGAAATAATCACAGAACTTTCACTTCTAACACTTCACTACCAACAAATTTTAGGTCAAGCCCATGCTCCAATAATTTATACAAGTCTCTCTATTAATCCTCTACCAGTCATATCATGTGGACTCAATCAATTTCAGCAACAAGTCATGCCACATTTTCCGAATTGAAGCAATTTAAGACCCACGGTCATGCTAGACTCGGGTGCATAGGTAACCGTCACCATACCTATACACCGACTCCACATAGCACTTAGAAAATAATGTCCTAATCCTATTCCCTCAAGACAAAGTTAGATCAGACACTTACCTCGGTCCGAAAATAGCAATCAAGCCTCTAACACCGCTTTTTCTCTATAATGCAACTCTGAAACAACAATATCTAGTCATAATTAGATTCAACATTATCAATAATAGCGCAAGGACACAATTCCATAGCTTAGAAATGAATTTCCTATCATTCTTCCAAAAATACCAAAATCCAACCCCATGCCCACATAGTCCAAACTCGAGGAATAGACCAAAACCCTATCGCCCATAACCCCACGAGTTCAAATATGTAATTTGTTTTAAGATTCGACCTCAAATTGAGGTTGAATTGCTCAAAATCTCAAAAGCCCTAGTTCTACCCAAATCCCCCAATTTTCTACCTTGATTTTATGATTTAGGGCTATGAAATTAGCAATTAGATGAAGAAATAATGACGGGATGATGTTAATATTACTTACCCAAAGAGTTATGGAGGAAGGGGAGCTTGATTTTCGTCTATGGAGGGTGAAGGAGAAGATCTCGTGTAAGAAAAAGTGATAAAATCCCTTGTTTGAAATTTTGTTTTTGATAACAATCACTGAACGGAAAATACACTACGTTAACGCGGGATCAAGTCGCATTCGCAAAGAAGAATGGCCAGCTAAACTATGCGAACGAGAAGGGCTATCGCGAATGCGAAGAGAAGCGGACTAAGGCTACGCAAACGAATCCGTTTACTGTGAACGCGAAGAGGAAGGAGAAGGAAAGCTACGCGAATGCGAGCTTATGTTGCGAACGCATTGAAGAAAAGCCTACTACAGATTTCTGCATTTTTCTAAGTCCCAAAACCACCCTGATACCCATCCGTAACTCACTCGAGCCCTTAAGGCTCCCAACCAAACACACACACACCAACTCAAATACACTTTACGAACTTAGTCGTGCGATCAAATTGTTAAATTACATCAAATTCAATGAATCATACCCAAAAATCACCATTTTTCATTTCAAAGTTCTTAAACCTTCAACTTAGATATCTAGGTCCGAAACACGTCAAACGACGTTCGATTTTGACCAAATTTTACACGAAGTTCTTAAACCACATATATGACCTGTACCGAGCGTCCAAACCAAAATGTGAGCCCGATACCATTACTTTTTGATCAAATTTAGTTTTCATTTAATTTAGACATTTTCAGAAAATAATTTCACAGAAAAATTCTTTTCTCGAGCCTGGGACTTCGGATTTTGATTCCGCGAATACGCGCGAGTCCCATATTTTCCTACAAACCCTCTGGGGCCGTCACATCACGGGTCCGGGTCTGTTTCCAAGATGTTGACCAAAGTCACTTTAGCAATATTATTATCAAAATTCATAGTTTTTAACATAGAATTCATATATTTTAACATAGAATTCATATATTTCCACATAATAATTTTCCGACTTCATGTCTGGACTGCGAAGGTAAATCAAGGCAGCCAAATAAGAGGCTTTCAAGGCCTCAGAAGCACGGAAAAAGGGAGAATTATGGTGATGACATTTTGGGTCGTCAAATCCTCTACCTCTAAAACAATTGTTCGTCCTCGAACGGACAAAAGAAAGAAGTACCTGAGTTGGGGAATAGATGGGGATAACGGCTCCGCATATCAGACTCAGACTCCTAGGTCAATGCCTCAGGAGGCTGACCTCTCCACTAAACACATAGTGAAGGAAAACTCCTCGACCTCAACTGTCGAACTTGTCGGTCTAAAATAGCCACCAACACCTCCTTATATGACAGATCCTTGTCCAATTGGACGGTGCTAAAATCTAACACGTGGGCGGATCGGCATGATACCTCCAAAGCATGGATACATGCAAAACCGGATGCACTGCTGACAAGCTAGTCGGCAAGGCAAGTCAGTAAGCCACCTTCCCCACGCGAGCGAGTATCTCAAATGGGCCAATCAACCTAGAACTAAGCTTGCCCTTCTTCTAGAATCTCATCACGCCCTTCATAGGTGATGCACGGAGCAATACTCGCTCACCAACCATAAAACCAACATCCCTGACCTTGTGATCTACATAAATGTTCTGCCAAGACTGAGCTGACCGAAGTCTGTCCTGAATGATCTTGTCCTTATCCAAGGCCTCCTGTACTAGATCTGTACCCAACAATCAAGCATCTCCTGGCTCAAACCATCCGACTGGAGACCGACACCGTCTACCATACAACACCTCATACGGAGCCATCTGGATGCTGCACTGGTAGTTGTTATTGGAGGCAAACTCTGCTAAAGGTAAGAACTGGTCCCACGAGCCTCCAAAACCAATATCGTAGGCTCGGAGCATATCATCGAGAATCTGAATAGTCCTCTCGGATTGACCATCCATCTGGGGGTGAAATGTTGTACCCAACTGAACCTGGGTGCCCAACTCCTGCTGTACCACTCTCCAGAAATGCAAAGTAAACTGCGGACCCCAGTGCAAAATAATAGATATATGCACCCCATGAAGGTGAACGATCTCTCTGACATAAATCTCAGCATACCTCTCGGACAAATAGGTGGTGGCAACTAGAATAAAATGCGCTGACTTGGTCAGCCTATCAACAATAACCCATATAGCATCAAACCTCCAAGTCATCAGAAGGCCAGTAACAAAATCCATGGTGATTCTCTCCCACTTCCACTCGGGAAGCTCAATCCTCTAAAATAACCCACTGAGCCTCTGATGGTCGTACTACCCTGCTGACAATTCAGACAGCGAGCCACATACCACTCTGCAGAAATGCAAAGTAAATTGCGGACCCCGGTTCGAAATAATAGATATTGGCACACCATGAAGGTGAACGATGTCTCTGACATGAATCTTAGCATACCTCTCGGACGAATAGGTGGTGGCAACTCGAATAAAATGCGCTGACTTGGTCAGCCTATCAACAGTAACTCAAATAGCATTAAACTTCTTCCGAGTCATGGGAAGGCCAGTAACAACATCCATGGTGATTCTCTCCCATTTCCACTCGGGAAGCTCAATCCTCTAAAATGACCCACTGAGCCTCTGATGCTCGTATTAACCTGCTGACAATTCAGACAACGAGCCATATATGCAACAATGTCTTTCTTCATTCTGTGCCACCAATAATACCGCCTCAAATCCTGATACATCATCGCTGTGCCCGGATGAATAGAATACCGAGAATTGTGGGCCTCCGCTAAGATCGACCCCCTAATACCATCACCATTGGGCACCCAAACTCGCCCTGAAACCTCAATACACCATCATCTCCCAAGGTCATTTTCCTGGCACCTCCCCATTGTACTGTATCCCTCAGGACACAGAAATGGGGATCATCAAACTGCCGCTCACGGATACGCTCCATCAACGACGAACTAGTAACCGTTCAAGCTAACACCCTGCTAGGCTCAGAAATATCCAATCTTACAAATCGATTGGTCAAGGCCTAAACATCCAAAGCGAGCGGTCTCTGGATTGCCAGAATATAGGCAAGACTATCCATGCTTGCGGACTTCCTACTCAATGCATCTGCCACAACATTGGCCTTCCCCGGGTGGTATAAGATAGAAACATCATTGTCTTTCAACAACTCCAACCACCTCCGCTACCTCAAATTCAACTCCTTCTATTTTAACAAGTACTGAAGGCTCTTGTGATCCATGTACACCTCACACGTCACACCATATAAATAATGCCTCTAGATCTTCAAGGCATGAACAATGTCTGCCAACTCTAGTTAATGAACTGGATAATTCTTCTCGTGGATCTTCAACTGCCTCGAAGATATGCTATGACCCTACCATTCTACATCAACACTGCGTCAAGTTAGATACGAAAGGCATCACAATAAACAGTATAAGGCCCTGATCCTGTGGGCAAAACCAATACCGGTGCCGTAGTCATAGCTGTCTTAAGCTTCTGAAAGCTCGCCTTGCACTCATCTGACCACCTGAACTGGGCCCACGTCTGGGTCAATCTAGTCATCGGTGTTGCAATGGATGAAAACCCTTTCACGAAACGTCTGTAGTAACCAGCTAACCCGAAGAAGCTCCGGATCTCAGTAGCTGAAGCTGGTCGAGGCCAGTTCTTGACTGCCTCTATCTTCTTCGGGTCCACCTGAATACCCTCTACTGATACGACATGACCCAGGAATGCGACTGAACTCAACCAAAACTCGCACTTTGAGAACTTGGCATACAACTCACTATCCTTCAGAGTCTGAAGAACCACTCTGAGGTGCTGCTCATGCTCCTCCTGATAGGAGTATATCAAAATGTCGTCAATGAATACAACTACAAACAAATCCAAATAGGGCCTGAACACTCGGTTCATCAACTCCATGAATGCTGCCGGGGCATCGGTCAACCCAAACGACATGACCAAAAAATCATAATGCCCATACCGAGTGCGAAATGTTGTCTTAGGGACATCAGACGCCCTAATCCTCTGCTGATGATAACCAGACCTCAAATCTATCTTCGATAACACCTTAGCACCCTGAAATTGGTCAAAGAAATCATTAATCCGTGACAATGGATACTTGTTCTTTATCGTCACCTTGTTCTACTACCGGTAATCAATGCACATCCTCATCGACTCATCCTTTTTCTTCACGAATAACACTGGTGCACCCCAAGGCGATACACTCGTTCTAATGAAACCCTTATCAAGCAAGTCTTGAAGCTGCTCCTTCAACTTCTTATCCTCTTGTGGAGCCATGCAATACGGTAGAATGGAAATAGGATGAGTGCCCGGAGCCAGATCAATATAGAAATCAATATCCCTGTCGGGTGGCATACCCGGCAGGTCTGAAGGGAAAACCTTGGGGAACTCCCAAACAGTAGGAACAGAGTCAATAGATGGAACCTCTACGCTGGAGTCGCGAACATACGCCAGATATGCTAGACACCCCTTCTCGACCGTACGCCGAGCCTTGACATACGAAATAACACTGCGGGTGGCATGACCTGGGGTCCCTCTCCATTCAAGTCGGGAAAAATCTAGCAAGGCCAAGGTCACAGTCTTGGCGTGACAATCCAAAATAGCAGGATACGGGGACAACCAATCCATCCCCAATATAACGTCAAGTCCACCATATCTAAGAGCAATAACTCGACTCGGGTCTCAAGACCCTCAAATACTACCATACATGAACGATGCACTCGGTCGACCACTATAGAATCACCAACCAGTGTAGACACATATACAGGAATACCCGAAGCATCACTAGGCATCACCAAATAGGGTGCAAAATAGGACGACACATAGGAATACGTAGATCCCATATCAAATAATAATGAAGCACCCCTATCATAGACCAGAATAGTACCTATAATCACGACATCTGATGACTCGGCCTCTGGCCTGGTCGGCAAAGCATAAAAATGGGGCTGACCCCCACCTCCCTGAATTGTGTCTCTAGGACGATCTACTACTGGCTGACCCCTACCTCTGGCGGTCTGAACTCCACCTCTATGCTCCCTACCTCCACCTTTATGGCCTCTACTCCCAACTCTAGCAGGCTGGGTGGCCTGCAGATCACTTGCTGCCTGAATCATGGGACGAGGAACATGTTGTTGTGACCTAGCACCCCTCAACCTCGGGCAAGACCTCCTGATATAGATGAGGTCTACACACTCATAACACCTAGCAAAATGCGGAAACTGAGAAGACTATGGCTAACCCTGACGCCCTAAATGACCTCCCTGAATGCTCTGAAGTGGTAGTGCACTGATGGGCTGCTGATCAGAGTAGTGCCGCTGAGAACCGCTACCGCCCGCGGTACCTTGTGAAACCTGAAGTGCTGACTAAAGGGGCCTCTGAGGGTGGTCTCCATCATATGAATCCCTAACTCTTGATAAGGTACCACTGAACCTACAAGAATGACGAGGCCTCTTATCTGACCCTTAACCACCTCCTCGTGCAAGTGCTATCTCTACCAGGCGGGCCGCATTGGCCGCCTCCTGAAAGGAAATATCACTATCAACTCCCGTGGCCATCTGAAGACGGATCAGCTGAATTAATCCATCAATGAATCTCCAGAACCTCTCTCGCTCTATAGGGAGTATCACAACTGCATGGTGTGCCAGATCAGTAAATCTAGTCTCATACTATGTAACTGTCATGGAGCCCTGCTAGAGGCGCTCAAATTGTCTACGAAGTGCCTCCCGGTGATTGACGTGGAGAAACTTCTCCAAGAATAACTCCGTAAATTATCCCATGTCAAATCTAGAGACCCTGCTGGTCTATATAGGCAATAATCTCTCCAGCATGTCTTGGCAGATCTTGCAAGCCTGAAGGTGCAAAAAGCGACCCCGTTGGTCTCCACTATACCCATAGTCCTGAAGATCTCATGACAATTGAATAGAAAATCCCGGGGATCCTCCGAAGAAGCACCGTTTAAAGTTATGGATAAAAGCATGGAGAATCGATCAAGTCTCCACAAAGCATCTGAAGACATGGCCGCTCCATTTAAGGCTGGGCTGTAATACCTGTTTGAGCTACCACTGCGGGCTGAACCACTGGAACCTGAGTCCGGGGAGATACCTACTCCGGAGTATGCATTGCAGGAGTTTGAACCCCTCCTCCAGCCTGAGAAGTGGCTGGTGCTACTGGTAGCAAACCCGCTCTAGTGACACTTTCCATAAAGCCTGCCAGTCGGACTAGAGCATCTTGAAGACCCGGGGGAAACATAGCCCCTCCTAGGACCTGAGCTGGGCCCACTAGAGCTGCTGGTGCTAGAACCTCCTCATAAAAATCAATATGAGGCTCCACCTTTGGAACTGCTGCCTGGGGCTGAGCTCTATGCCTACCACAGCCTCTGGCACAGCCTCAGCCTCTGCCCCTCATAGAGGCTGCTACTGGGGGCTCGGGCTGTTGCATAGTGTAATAAGACGCACGTCTACTTTCCATCTACGAAAGAACAGAGTAGAATGACAATCAATATTTGAGAAACAAAATTGCACGACAAGAATGAACAAGATGAAATTTTCCTAACTCTGTAGCCTCTGGGAGAAAAATATAGACGTCTCCACAGCAATCCCTCAGACTCTACCGAGTTTGTCCATGAGTTGTGAGACCAAAGTAACCTAGTGCTCTGATACCAACTTGTCACGACCCGAATTTCTCACCACCGGGGTCGTGATGGTGCCTACTATTGGAGCTAGGCAAGCAACCTATTTAAATATTTCACAAAGTTTTTATCTAGAACAATTTGATAAACTGAAATAAATGCTTAAACTATATGGAAGACTTTTAACAGAAACGATATCATAATGCAGAAGATTAAAACATATCTCTACCCAGTATCTGGAGTAACCACTCACGGACTACAAAAGAGTACTAAAAACATCAGTCTCAAAGAAATACACAAGAGTATGTCTCGATACAAATAAACAAACTGAAATAACATAGATGAGACTTTGAGCCCGCGGATATCAGCTAAGCTACCTAAGAGTCTTTGGACTGAAGGTTAGTTCCTGGTCTAGAAGTGCTGCGGCGGTCCGTAAGCTACTCCCTAATCTGTGCACAAAAAGGCACAGAAGTGTAGCATCAGCACAACCGACCCCATGTGATAGTAAGTGCATGGCCTAACCCCGGTGAGGTAGTGACGAGACTAGACATGACCTACCACAAATAACATGTGCAGATATATGCAATAACAAGAGAAAACGCTAATATAAACAGTAAAAAGGGGAGGGAAGCATGTTGTGGGATACAATAGTTCAAAGTACAGAAATCAACTAACGAGAATAAAAAATCGAGCGGATAACAACTGATAAAGAGATACTGGAAAACTTAACACACAAAAAAATATACTCAGTCCATATTTCTGTTGCGGCGTGCAACCCGATCCTCAACATTTAATATTTTTGCGGCGTGTCAGCCGATCATCAATATTTAAGACAATTGCAGCATTCAACCCGATCCTTGACTATTAATCCATCGCGGCGTGCAACGTAATCCTCAATATTTTGTACCGTTGCGGTGTGCAACCGATACTTAATATTTACTAACAAAACTCACCCAACATCATTCGCAACTCAAGTGCGAGGGGAGTAACATTAAAATACAAGAGTCCCGACGAGGAAATATAACTAACAGCTCAAATATCCCTGCAAGGGTGGGTTTAAGCTATACCAAAATCCTAGCAAGGGAAATAATCACAGAACTTTCACTTCTAACACTTAACTACCAACAAATTTTAGGTCGTGCCAATGCTCCAATAATTTATACATGTCTCTCTATAAATCATCAACCGGTCATATCATGTGGACTCAATCAATTTTAGCAATAAGTCATACCACAATATCCGAATTGAAGCAATTTAAGATCCACTATCATGCAAAGACTCGGGCGCATAAGTAACCTTCACCATACCTATACACCGACTCCATAAAGCACATAGCAAATAATTTACTAATCCTATTACCTCAAGCTAAAGTTAGATCAAACACTTACCTCGGTCCAAAAAAAGCAATCAAGCCTCTAACATCGCTTTTCCTCTAGAATCCAACTCCAAAACAATGATATCTAGCTATAATTAGATTCAACATTATCAATAATAGCTCAAGGACACAATTCCATTGCTTAGAAATGAATTTCCTATCATTCTTCAAAAAATACCAAAATCCGACCCCGGGCCCACATGGTCCAAACTCGAGGCTTGGACCAAAACCCAATCACTCATAGCTGCACGAGTTCAAATATGTAATTTGTTTTAAGATTCGAGCTCAAATTGAGGTTGAATTGCCAAAAATCCCAAAAGCCCTAGTTCTACCCAAATCCCCCCATTTTCTACCTTGATTTTATGATTTAGGGCTAGGAAATTGGCAATTAGATGAAGAAATAATGAGAGGATGGTGTTAAGATTACTTACCCAAAGAGTTATGCAGGAAGGGGAGCTTGATTTTCGTCTATGAAGGGTAAAGGAGAAGAGGCCGTGTGAGAAAAAGTGATAAAATCCCGTGTTTGAAGTTCTGTTTTTGATAAAAATCACTGAAGGGAAACACTATGCGAACGCGGGACCAAGTCGCGTTCGTGAAGAAGAATGACCAGCAATACTATGCGAACGCGAAGGGATATCGCGAATGTGGAGGGGAATTTCTAGGGCCAGGGCAGTTGGCCTATACGTTCGTGTTTGGCTTTACGCGAATGCAAAGAGAAGCGGACTAAGGCTACATGAATGCGTCCGTTTACTGCGAACGCGAAAAGCAAGGAGAAGTAAAGCTATGCGAACGCGAGCTTATGCTGCGAACGCATTGAAGAAAAGCCTGCTGTAGATTTCTGCAGTTTTCTAAGTCCCAAAACCACCCCGATACCCATCTATAACTCACCCGACCCCTAGAGGATCCCAACCAAACACACACTCTAGCTCAAATACACCTTACGAACTTAGTCGTGCGATCAAATCGCCAAAATAACATCAAATTCAATGAATCATACCCCAAATCACCATTTTTTATTTCAAAGTTCTTAAACCATCAACTTAGAGATCTAGGTCTGAAACACGTCACACGACGTACGATGTCAACCAAATTTTACAAGAAGAGCTTAAACCACATATATGATCTGTACTGGTCATCGGAACCAAAATACGAGCCCGATACCATTACGTTTTGATCAAATTTCATTTTCATTTCCCTTACATTTTCAGAAAACAGTTTCACGGAAAAATTCTTTTCTTAGACTTGGGACCTCGGATTTCTATTTTGGGAATACGCCCGAGTCCCATATTTTCTTACGGACCCTCTGGGTCCGTTTACCCAGACTGTTGATCAAAGTCAACTATAGCAATATTATTGCCAAAATTCATAGTTTTTAACATAGAATTCATATATTTTCACATAACAATTTTCCAACTTCACGCCTGAACTGTGCACACAAATTGAGGTGACCAAATAAAAGGTTTTCAAGGCCTTGGAAGCACGGAGAAAGAAAGAATTATGCCGAAGTGATGACCTTTGGCTCGTCACACGTATAGCCTAAACTTCAGGATTTTTATGCCTGTTGAGGTCTTCTAGTTTGTCATGTATGTTGAAGTATTACAGTTTATTATGCCAATTGAGGTCTGAAAGTTTATCATGCATGTTGAGATCATACATCTTGTCATGCCTATTGAGGTCTTACAGTTTGTGAGATGTAGAATAGATCTGGTTACGCCGAGGCTGCCCGCTAGGGGTCTTACAGTTTTGGGTTTCCCATCGCATGGCAATTGGCGACGAATGAATATCTTTGAGTCATTGAATTTGTTTAAGCATGAAGATCACTTTTCGTGAGCTCGGAGTTTCCTTGTAGCGCCTATTTGAGCCCGGAGTTCCGACCATGTAGTCGTGGGGGTGCTGAATTGCAAACGCTTAGTCTCTGAGTATCTCGAGATACATTTGGTGGAGAGGACCCTGTCGGGAATATACTTAAGATACCTCATTCGGAGAATAAGATGTTGAAAAGATATCCTTTTATTGATTTGTGTAGACATATATTGATTTATCGTTGTGAGCTCGGCTCGCACAGGCGCGACTTCTCGGACCATTTGATTTGATACACAATTCTCGATTGGGGTTTGGTTTGCCATTTCCCAGTCTTTCCGAGGGGGCGGTGTCCTTAGAAGTTGATCATTGCTTCGTTTTCGGGCTGTGTAAGAAGGTCTTGTGGTCTTGTTGGATCCTGCTGGCAAACCCTTTTTGGGGTACGCTCCTCCGCAAATAATCTTGCTGGCGGGACCCTTTTTAAGGGTACGCTGCTCCGCTAATAATCTTGGTGGCAGGACCCTTTTTGGGGGTACACTGCTCTACTAATAATCTTGCTGGCGAGACCCTCTTTGGGGGTACGCTGTGCCACTAATAATCTTGCTGGTGTGACCTTCTTTGGGGGTACGCTGCTCCGCTAATAATCTTGATGGAGGGACCTCTTTGGGCCGTAAGTCTTATCGAGGGAAGAGATCACGGTGGGCCTTTTTATGGCCTTGGATCTCCAGGTGGAGTTAAAACTTCCGAATGCACCGGCTGATTGTCTACACACAAGTTAGTGAACAAATAACGAATGAGTGAAGTATTTCTTCCTCACCGCAAGATGTGTAGGTAACTTTTCAAGGTTTCAGACGTTTCTGTCGTTCCGAGGTGCGAGTCCTAATACAGCCTTCTATTTTGTTCGACCAGGCATGGCCGATGACGTGGTTTGCTTACCCTTTGATCCTTCCGAGGGTAGAGGCATTAATGCCGGTGATGCGTCATATGGTGAAGGGTTTCCTCTCATTGCCTATTACTTTCTGTCGAATTATTTTAGTTCTGCCCTTTGCGAGGGGTTCCTTAGTTTTGGTGAAACGGGGTCGACGCTGTCTCTGGGTGGTGTGCTGGCGGTCGCCTGAATAAGACGTCTGTGCTTTATGCCTTCTTCGACGGCACAAAGCTTGACGTCTTGGACCAAGCTCATACAGGCTGTGTTAAGAGGATGGTCTTTATGACGATTCGTCATTAGGAATTCTCTAGGGATGCGGGAGTGATTCGGTCCGTTAGCCCAGACCGCCATATTAACTTTGGTTCGGCACCGTTGTTATACGTGAATAAACCACCTGAATTCGCAAACACATGTTTAATTTGATATAGATCAAATAAGGGAGAGGGTTACCAATGCGTCAGTGTGATGTCGAGGCGAAATATCGATGTCCTTTTCCCTGGATGTAAGGGTGTCTTCCAGAACACTTCCCTGAACCCGTATTTTCCTGACGGCGAACATTTTCAATTTCCATTTTGTAAGTCCACGGAGGTTGTCGCCACTCATTTGCTGCCGTGGTAATAAGTCGTGGCTTGTTCGCTTTGTCCTTCCCTTCCTTTCCTCTTTTGGGATGGACTCGAGTCTGACCGCTCTACGATACTTGGTGGTGATTTTTATCGAGTAGCACGATTGTCATCCTTCTGAGCTAGTGTTCATTTTCGACCCCGTGCAAGGTTGCGGTTCTTTTAAAAGGGTTTTGGTCAAATAGGCCGAGTCATTTAACGCCACCAGTTTCTCATATAGTGATCACGATATTTGGTATAGGAATGCTAAAATCATACTCAGTTGGGAGGGGTCCCCCTGCCGGCCGTGCCTTGTTAAATCTGTCCCTACTAGAGATTTTCGACGTTGTTGTCCTCGGGATATTTCCTTATTGTTGCGATGTAAGTTGCATCTCGTGTCGTTTTTTCCATGCATGGCGCATGGATGGTACCTCCACCTATTTGGAATTAGTTTCTTCGTTGGGAGTCTACTTGGACGTACCAAGCCCGAAGAAGATACCCGGCGATTGTCCATGGACCTGCTCCGTGGCTGGTGTCGGATGAGGGTATCCGGCCAAGTCTCAGCTGGGAATATGATGAGACTTCATCTGAAATATCCTGGAGTCATCGTGCACACTTCGTTAAAGATTTGTGTGAAAGCCTGTGTTGCCCAATTATCCGCAACCAGGAGCAATCTTATTTGTTACCTCAGAAAATGAGGTACGACTTCCCATGGTGATTCACTTTCTCTTTGTCTAGCCCCAGGTATGTCGAGCTCTTTCGTCACTGCTCCAACGACGTCGGTGTGTGCTCCTGCAGAGGGGTCTGCCGATGTTGTGGGCAAGTTCGCGACGCCAGGTGCCAGGCTACGGCGCTACATCATGGTTTCTTTCGAGAGTGCTCCCTCGAACTTCCTCAATGAGACAGACTCGTACTCATCACCCTGAAGGTCGCTGCCTTTGAATAAGAGCTTGTAAGCGGTGGTGCGCTCGTAGGAATCCAAAGTCCTGTCGTACCTGGGGAGTTTTAGTGTTTCGAGTTTCTGTGAAGCGAGTTCCGAGACCTCTTCCTTGGGAGGCGATTGTTGTATGAACTTTCATGAACCCGACTCGATCCTTTCGAATAGATCTCCAAGCATCCTTGCTGTTGCGGGGTAGGTTACCAATCTGTTGTTGCTTGATCTCTTGGGTACTCGTTCGGCATAGATATTTCCGGCGCTACTGCGCTGGGAGTCTCCATGTGACTTTGCAGTTGAGCGATAGCTAACTGCTGCGCCTGCAACATTTCAAAAAAACATGAAGACTAATTCGTTTTCTCAGGGCCTGGGTTTTTTGAGCTTCATGTTGGTCGATATGATGTACGCTACCATCGAATCGTGAGGCTTCGTTGACTTGTTGTGCGTCCTACGACTCTGCATCCGCTAGAATCGGTTCGGGCATGATGTCCGGATTTTGTGAAGGTGCTCTAACGGCCGGGGCAGCTATGCCATTTTCCCCGTGGTTTTCGAGATTGTCGTTCTCCATTCCATTTACCGAGCCAGACATTTTAACCTGAAATCAAAGGATCTTGGACAAGAAAAGTGTAAAGGTAATGTGTGTTTGTGTGACGAAACTAGCAAGAAAATAATCACTATTATATTTAGCCAACTGAGGGTGCCAAACTGTTTAGCGTGATAATGGTAATAATAATTAAATTTGTAAATGGGATTCTAATACGTGATCTATTCCCCAGCTAGTTGTTAGAGCAATTGATGCTAATAATATTAAGTTTAACAATGAAGTGCAAGCCAAAATGAGGCAATAATCAAACCGAAGTGCCTGATGCCAGGTCGTAGGGCTGATTGATGGGACTTCGGGTCCAGGTTTGGGCCGAGCACGAACTATCTGGGGTAGCCGGAAATGGGATAACAATAAGGATAAGATTAAGCAAGGTTCTATATGACCAATATTGAGTTATATAGAAAAGAAAAGGTAAGAGGACGATAATATTTCACAAAGTTTTTATCTAGAACAATATGATAAACTGAAATAAATGCTTAAAATATATAGAAGACTTTTAACAGAAACGATATCATAATGCGGAAGTTTAAAACATATCTCTACCTAGTATCTAGAGTAACCACTCACAGACTACAAAGGAGTACTAAAAACATCAGTCTCAAAGAAATACACAAAAGTCTGTCTCGATACAAATAATCAAACTAAAATAACATAGATGAGACTTCGAGCCCGCGGATATCAGCTAAGCTACCTAAGAGTATTTGGACTGAAGGTTGGCTCCCAGTCTAGAACTGCTGCGGCGGTCCGTATGCTACTCCCTAATCTATGCACAAAAAGGCACAGAATTGTAGCATCAGCACAACCGACCCATGTGCTAGTAAGTGCCTCGCCTAACCCCGGCGAGGAAGTGACGAGACTAGACAGGACCTACCATAAATAACATGTGCAGATATATGCAATAACAAGAGAAAATGCTAATATAAACAGTAAAAAAAGGAGGGAAGCATGATGTGGGATACAGTAGTTCAAATACAGAAGTCAACTAACGAGATTGAAAACCGAGCGGATAACAACTGATAAAGAGATACCGTAAAACTTAACACACAGAACAATATACTCAGTCCATATTTCTGTAGCGGCGTACAACCCGATCTTCAACATTTAATACTGTTGCGGCGTGCCATCCGATCCTCAATATTTAATACCATTGCAGCGTTCAACCCGATCCTTGACTATTAATCCGTTGCGGCGTGCAACCTGATCCTCAATATTTAGTACCGTTGCGGCGTGTAACCCGATACTTGATATTTTCTAACAAAACTCACCCAACATCATTCGCAACTCAAGTGCGAGGGGAGTAACATTAAAATACAAGAGTCCCGACGAGGAAATATAACTAACAGCTCAAATATCCCAGCAAGGGAGGGATTAAGCTATAACAAAATCCTAGCAAGGGAAATAATCACAGAACTTTCACTTCTAACACTTAACTACCAACAAATTTTAGGTCGTGCCAATGCTCCAATAATTTATACATGTCTCTCTATAAATCATCAACCGGTCATATCATGTGGACTCAATCAATTTTAGCAACAAGTTATACCACATTATCCGAATTGAAGCAATTTAAGACCCACGGTCATGCTAGACTCGGGCGCGTAGGTAACCTTCACCATACACCTACTCTATAAAGAACATAGCAAATAATGTACTAATCCTATTACCTCAAGTTAAAAATTGATCAAACACTTACCTCTGTCCAAAAATAGCAATCAAGCCTCTAACATCGCTTTTCCTCTAGAATTCAACTCCAAAACAATGATATCTAGCCATAATTAGATTCAACATTATCAATAATAGCTCAAGGACACAATTCCATAGCTTTGAAATGAATTTCCTATCATTCTTCCAAAAATACCAAAATCCGGGCCCACATGGTCCAAACTCGAGGCTCGGACCAAAACCCAATCACCCATAACTGCACGAGTTCAAAAATGTAATTTGTTTAAAGATTCGAGCTCAAATTGAGGTTGAATTGCCAAAAATCCCAAAAGCCCTAGTTCTACCCAAATCCCCCCCATTTTCTACCTTGATTATATGATTTAAGGCTAGGAAATTAGCAATTAGATGAAGAAATAGTGAGCCAAACGCGAACGCATAGGCCAACTGCCATGGACCTGGAAATTCCCCTCCACGTTCGCAATATCCCTTCGCGTTCGCAAGTTTAGCTGGTCATTCTTCTTCGCGAACGCGACTTGGTCCCTCGTTCGCGTAGTGTTTCCCTTCAATGATTTCTATCAAAAAAAACTTCAAACACGGGATTGTATCACTTTTTCTCACACGGGCTCTTCTCCTTTACCCTTCATAGACGAAAATCAAGCTCCCCTTCCTCCATAACTCTTTGGGTAAGTAATGTTAACACGATACTTACGCGAATGCGAAGAGAAGCAGACTAAGGCTACATGAACGCGTCCGTTTACTGCGAACGCGAAGAGGAAGGAGAAGTAAAGCTACGCGAACGCGAGCTTATGCTGTGAACGCATTGAATAAAATCCTGCTGATGATTTCTGCAGTTTTCTAAGTCCCAAAACCACCCCGATACCCATCCGTAACTCACTCGAGCCCTCCAGGATCCCAACCAAACACACACTCTAACTCAAATACACCTTAGGAACTTAGTCGTGCGATCTAATCTCCAGAATAACATCAAATTCAATGAATCATACCTCAAAATCACCATTCTTCATTTCAAAGTTCTTAAAACATCAAATTAGATATCTAGGTCTGAAACACGTCAAACGACGTTCGATTTCAACCAAATTTTACAAGAAGAGCTTAAGCCACATATATGATCTGTATCGGGCATCGGAACCAAAATACGAGCCTGATACCATTACGTTTTGATTAAATTTCATTTTCATTTCCCTGAGACATTTTCATAAAACAATTTCACGGAAAAATTCTTTTCTCGGGCCTGGGACCTCGGATTTCGATTTTGGGAATACGCCAGAGTCCCATCTTTTCTTACGGACCCTCCGGGACCGTCACATCATGGGTCCGAGTTTACCCAAAATGTTGATCAAAGTCAACTATTGCAATATTATTGCCAAAATTCATAGCTTTTAACACAGAATTCATATATTTTCACATAAAAGTTTTCCGACTTCACACCTGAACTGTACACACAAATTGAGGTGACCAAATAAGAGGTTTTCAAGGCCTTGGAAGCACGGAGAAAGGGAGAATTACGGTGAATTGATGACCCTTTGGATCGTCACACGTATAGCCTAAACCTCAGGATTTTTATGCCTGTTGAGGTCTTATAGTTTGTCATGCATGTTGAAGTCTTACAGTTTATTATGCCTATTGAGGTCTTACAGTTTATCATGCATGTTGAGATCTTACAGTTTGTCATGCCTATTGAGGTCTTACAGTTTGTGAGATATAGAATAGATCTGGTTACGCTGAGGCTGCCCGTTAGGGGTCTTAAAGTTTTGGGTTTCCCAGCGATGGAGATTTGTAACGAATGATAGTCTTTGAGTCATTGAATTTGTTTAAGCATGAAGATCGCTTTTCGTTAGCTCGAAGTTTCCATGTAAGGCCTTTGTGAGCCTGGAGTTCCGACCATGTAATCGTGCAGGTGCTGAATTGCAAATGCTTAGTCTCCGAGTATCTCGAGATACGTTTGGTGGAGAGGACCCTGTCGGGGATATACTTAAGATACCTCATTCGGAGAATAAGATGTTGAAAAGATATCCTTTTATTGATTGGTGTAGACATATATTGAATTATCGTTGTGAGCTCGGCCCGCACAGACGTGACTTCTCGAATCATTTGATTTGATATACAATTCCCAATTGGGGTTTGGTTTGCCGTTTCCCGGTCTTCCGAGGGGGGTGTGTCCTTAGAAGCTGAACATTGCATCGTTGTCGGGCTGTGGAAGAAGGCCTTGTGATTTTGTTGGATCCTGCTGGCAGACCCTTTTTGGGATACGCTGCTCCACAAATAATCTTGCTGGCGGGACCCTTTTAAGGGTACGCTGCTCCGCTAATAATCTTGGTGGTGGGACCCTTTTTGGGGGGTACATTGCTCTACTAATCTTGATGATGAGACCCTCTTTGGGGGAACGCTGCGCCACTAATAATCTTGCTGGTGAGACCCTCTTTGGGGGTACGCTACTCTGCTAATAATCTTGATGGAGAAACCTCTTTGGGCCTGAAGTCTTATCGAGGGAAGAGATCGCGGTGGGCCTTTTTAAGGCCTTGGATCTCCAGGTGGAGTTAAAACTTCCGAATGCACTGACGGATTGTCTGCACATAAGTTAGTGAAAAAAATAATGAATGAGTGAAGTAGTTCTTCCTCACCGCGAGATGTGTAGGTTACTTTTCAAGGTTTGGGATGTTTCTGCTGTTCCGAGGTGCGAGTCCTAATACAACCTTCTATTTTCTTCGACCAGGCATGGTCGATGACGTGGTTTGCTTACCCTTTGATCCTTTTGAGGGTAGGGGCATTGATGATGGCGATGCATCATATGGTGAAGGGTTTCCTCTCATTGCGTATTACTTTTTGTCGAATTATTTTAGTTCTGCCCCTTGCGAGGAGTTCCTTGGTTTTGGCGAAATAGGGTCGACGTTGTCTCTGGATGGTGTGCTGGCGTTCGCCTGAATAAGACATCTGTGCTTTATGCCTTCTTCGATGCTACAAAGCTCGACGTCCTGGACCAAGCTCATACAGGCCGTGTTAAGAGGATGGTCTTTATGACGATTCGTCATTTGGAATTCTCCAGGGATGCGGGAGTGATTCGGTTCGTTAGCCCAGACCGGCATATTAACTTTGGTTCGGCACCGTTGTTATACGTGATTAAACAACCTGAATTCACGAACACATGTTTAATTTGAAATAGATCAAGTGGGGGAGAGGATTACGAATGCCACAGTGTGATGTCGAGGCGAAATATCGATGTCCTTTTCCCTGGATGTAAGGGTGTCTTCCAAAACACTTCCCTGAACCTGTATTTTCCTGACGGCGAACATTTTCACTTTCCATTTTATAAGTCCATGGAGGTTGTCGCCACTCATTCACTGGCGTGGTAATAAGTCGTGGCTTGTTCGCTTTGTCCTTCCCTTCCTTTCCTCTTTTGGGATGGACTCAAGTCTGACCGCTCTACGATACTTGGTGGTGATTTTTATCGAGTAGCACGATTGTCATCCTTCTGAGCTAGTGTTCATTTTCGACCCCGTGGCCGCACATGCTCAGCAGCTCTTGTGCTAGGTTGCGGTTCTTTTGAAAGGGTTTTGGTCAAATAGGCCGAGTCATTTAACGTCCCCAATTTCTCTTATAGTGATCACGATATTTGGTATAGCAATGCTAAAATCATACTCAGCTGGGCGGGGTCCCCCTACCGGCCATGCCTTGTTAAATTTGGCCCTACTAGAGATTCTTCGAGGGTGTTTTCCTCGGGATATTTCCTTATTGTTGCGATGTAAGTTGCATCTCGTGTCGTTTTTTCCATTTGTGGCGCATAGATGGTACCTCCACCTGTTTGGAATTAGTTTCTTTGTTGGGAGTCTACTTGAACGTACCAAGCCCGAAGAAGTTACCCGGTGATTGTCCATGGACCTGCTCTGTGGCTGATGCGGGATGAGGGTATCCGGCCAGGTCTCAGCTTGGAATCTGATCAGACTTCATCTGAAATATCCTGGAGTCATCGGGCACGCTTCGTTTGACATTTGTGTGAAAGCCTGTGTTGCCCAATTATCCGCAACCGGGAGCAATCTTATTTGTTACCTCAGGAAATGAGGTACGACTTCCCATGGTGCTTCACTTTCTCTTTGTCTGGCCCCAGGTATGTCGAGCTCTTTCGTCACTGCTCCGACGACGTCGGTGTGTGCTCCTGCGGAGGGGTCTGGCGATGTGGTGGGCAAGTTCGCGAGGCCAGGGGCCAGGCTGCGGCGCTGCATCATGGTTTCTTTCGAGAGTGCTCCCTCGAACTTCCTCAATGAGACAGACTCGTACTCATCACCCTGAAGGTCGCTGCCTTTGAACGAGCGCGTGTATGCGGTGGTGCGCTCGTAGGGATCCGAAGTCCTGACGTACCTGGGGAGTTTTAGTGTTTCGAGTTTCTGTGAAGCGAGTTCTGAGACTGCTTCCTTGGGAGGCGATTTTTGTATGAACTTTCATGAACCCGACTCAATCCTTTCGAATAGGTCTCCAGGTGACTTTGCAGTTGAGCGGTAGCCAACTGCTGCGCCGGCGACATTTCAAATATAACATGAAGACTAACTTCGTTTTCTCCGGGCCGGGGTTTATTGAGCTTCCCGTTGGTCGATATGATGTACGCTACTATCGACTCGTGAGGCTTTGGTTACTTGTTGTGCGTCCTGCGACTCTGCATCCGCTAGAATCGGTTCGGGCGTGATGTCAAGATTTTGTGAAGGTGCTCTAACGACCGGGACAGCTATGCCATTTTCCCCATGGTTTTCGAGGTTTTCGTTATCCATTTCGTTTACCGAGCCAGACATTTTAACCTGAAATCAAAGGATCTTGGACAAGAAAAGTGTAAAAGGTAATGTGTGTTTGTGTGACGAAACGAGTAAGAAAATAATCACTATTATATTTAGCCCCACTGAGGGTGCCAAACTGTTTAGCGTGATAATGGTATAATTAAATTTGTAAATGGGATTCTAAAAATACGTGATCTATTCCCCAGCTAGTTGTTAGAGCAATTGATGCTAATAATATTAAGTTTAACAATGAAGTGCAAGCCAAAATGAGGCAATAATCAAACCGAAGTGCCTGATGCCCGGTCGTAGGGCTGATCGATGGGACCTCGGGTCCAGGTTTGGGTCGAGCACGAACTATCTGGGGTAGCCGAAAATGGGATAGCAATTAAGGATACGATTAAGCAAGGTTCTATATGACCAATATTGAGTTATATAGAAATGAAAAAGGTAAGACGACGATAATATTAAAGCGTCCTCGGGACAATATCAAATGATAAACGAAGAACAAGCAAGTTAGAAAGAAAAGAGAGAGATATATTATTGCACTTGTGGAGAAATAGAGCAACATCAGTTCCTTACAAGGTAGGATGAGTCCCCTTTAAATAGGAGGGGGGACTCGGTTACAGGTGTGTGGAGACTAATTACGAAGTACGGAGATGGGATGGCATGACGTGATACCTCAACATAGGTACCGGGTAGGCCGACCCTATCAGCCTTAGCCGTGTGCCTTGGAAGCTCCCTATGTCCTGGATTCGGTATCCATTTCCCCTGAATCGGGCTTCGACGAGCCCCGAGGTCGGGAACTCGGTCGTGGCTTCCTGACCTCGGGGTCCCGAGACATGCCTCCGAAATGACTTGACAACAAGAAATCAAGTCTTTTGATTTTGCCGCATACAAACTTCTAATCATCCAATCAAGCGTACAATTCATGCCTGCACAGCTCAGATCTCTATCAAACTTTGCATAAAAGTTTCATACAATAACACGAACCTATGCCAAGTCCTGGCATAATATTTGGAGTCTGATAACCTTAAAGTCAACTATCGGTCTTCTAGAAATCTCCAAATCCAAATTCGAACATACACGAAGTCCAAAATCATCAGACAAACCTTTTGAACCCTTAAATCTCGATTTTGAGATCTATTACTCAAAAGTCAGGCGTTGATCAACTCTTACACTTAAGCTTTCCAAAATGAAACTAATAAGTATTCGTAATCATTTTCGAACCCCAAGAAAATCACATTACCTATCCCACAAGTCATAAAATATTAAATAAACATAAGGGAAGCATCAAATAGGAGAACATGATTCTGACATTCAAAACAACTGGTCGGCTCATCACACCACGCTAATAATTATACCTCCATGTATAGCACATTCCTATGATTTGGACAATTTTCCTTTGTTCGAATTTTTTTAGTTGTATTATTATTCTTCATTATATGGGGCAAAAGCGTGTTATTGTCTCACGTGGGAGGTAGAAACTCCCTGGATAGCTTGGGCTGATAATCGGGCGGATTGGGCGGTTATTTACTCTTAACGGTTTGGCAACGGTTATCGGTTTTTAAATGTATTAATCTGTTAGCCACCCAATAAGATATCGGCGGATTGGTAACGGTTTATCTCTTAACGGGCGGTTATCGGCCTGGAATTAGGTAAATGCAGCTGGTTTTAAGCTATTTGCCGGATAACAAAGAAGGAAAAAAGCAAACAATGCTCTAATTCCAAGTTACAAGTGACAAGAAAGAATTGCTTACTCTATTAAAGAAAACTGTCACATGGTTCTATTTACCCTATTTTTTTTGCCTCTATATTTTCGAAGTAGAATAGAAGAAAAGCTCAATTGTTTCTCGTAGTAATGTTATTACTACAACCTTATTTAACCACATCCAATCCAGAAACTAAGAAAAGCAGGCTTGTTATAAAAATGAGAACATACAGCCAGTTTTGTAAATTGTAATTTTGTTTGTTTTTGTTATTCATTTTCAAGGGTTTTAATTTTTTTGTATTTAATATATATAAATAAAAATAAATTTTATATATAGTTATATTCTTAACGGGTTACCCGTTAAGAAAATTAAATAATCCGTCCCCAATCCGATAAGCCGTTAATAAAAAAAATTCAATCTGTTCCCCGTCTGTTAAGCCGTTAAGCCATTAAGCTTCGATTTCGGATTGATTTTCGGTTTCGAATTGGTTTTGAACACCCCTACTGATAGCACCACTTATATGACTACAGATTACGACACATTTAAGCAGAGGCTGATTTATAATTCTAAGTTTATGTGTTTTGGATTTTAGAAATTATAGCTTAATGAGTTCTAGATAAATTATTTATTTATATTCAGTAAATTTCTTAACATGAATACTAGATTTTGGCCGAAATTATTTGATTATGTTGAACAAATAAACTAGTAGTCTAACTCAGTCTCTACGTTCAGACGACTTAATTGACCGTGGATTAGTGTAATGAAAAACTATATGAGACATAGTTGCAAGTAGGTAAGGATTAAAAAAATATGGTAAAGACACATTGTTATGATAGAATTATAAAGACAAAAATATCCTTAACCAGAGGTGTCGGGTTCGAGTTCCTGGGAATGGAATCGCATTTGTTAGCGATTGTTTTACCCTTCAATATGGAATTTTCCGGCATAAATTCGGATTTAGTCGGGCTCCAATGTGAATACTGAACACCGAATTGAAAACCAAAATATTTTTTATAAAGACGAGGTTATAAAATTAGTGTGGTCGATGAAAGTCCTTTTTCTTAATAGCAATCGTAGAAAGAAGTGGAAATTTTGCAATAAAGTATCAATCCTTTGAAAGAAGAATCCCTAAAATTGATTCATTTCTCTGTCTCCAACTACACGTCCCGATCTTCTCTTTATCTCTAGCTACCAGGCCATTTTCTATTTTATATACACTGTAAATAGTTAAGGAAACAGAAAAGTATTACAGAAGAAAGACAGCTTTCTGGGATTTTGATGCAATTAACCAGCTTAATTTTAGACAAGAGGGGTTGTTATGATGGTAAGCAACCTCACTTCCAACAGAGAGATTGCGAGTTCGAGTCTTCCAAGAGCAAGGTGAGAAGTTCTTGGAGGGAAGGATGCCGGGGGTCTATTTAAAAACAGCATTTCTATCCAAGGGCAGGGGTAATGTCTGCGTACACACTACCCTCCCCAGACCCCCTTTAAAAGATTTAAGGCCTCCTTTTTTATTTTCACCTTAGGCCAAAACTCCGAATTTCCCATTTAAATACGCTCAGTTGAGAAATGGCATGTAATAAAACGCTTCTGCAGCTACAAGTTTCAGTTTGTCTTGCACAATTGATGGAGAAGCTCCAATCCACCATTGTTGCCCTTATATTTTCTAAATTAAGAACTACTAAAGACAAGAGAGGTTAGTTTTTTTTTTTAATCCTATGGCTGTTATTTGTGGCGGCTAGGATAAATTTATTAACAATGTGGATTGTGGGGCAAACATATGGCCAAGACCTAATTTGATTAGACTCGAGACGTATTAGGATCAACGCTTAGAACAATTACAATCCTTGGATAACTAAACCTCAAAATCCTAGTAGTAATTAAATTAATTACCTGAAAAAGGGATGCCCCAACCAAATTTGGAGGAATCAGGACCTGCATGGACATAGATTTTCATATATTTTTTTAAAAAATTGATTTGGTTGAAATTTGATTTGAAATTGAAAATGTGTTTGAATATAAATTTTTGGGCAAATTTTAACATGTTAAAAAAATAATCTTTTTTTCCCTTTTTCCAGCTATAAATTCCCAAATGGTCATAATTTGACCCAAAAAGATGTCTTAAGCTATATTTAGGATTTGAAATTTTGGTTTTTAAAATCTTCCAAAAAAATTAGATTATTTCTATAAATAAACAAATATTTGAATTCTTTTTTTTTTTTTTGGAAAAAACTTCCAAAACTTATGACCAAACGCCTACAAAGATTTTTCTAGGATAGCTGGTGGATAAAGCTAGTTTATCGCCTAACCAAGGACAAAAGTAACAGATTAAGAGCATGTTAGGTCAAGCTATCAAAACCTAACTTTCGTGAGAAGTGTTATTATTTAAAAAGTACTTTTTGAAATATCAGTTTGTTTGGGCAATTCATTTGAGTAGTATTTTTTTGCAAGCTTATTGTGTTTGGCCAATTTTACCAAAAAGTATTTTTAAGTATCAAATTAAGAAAAAGAACAGTAAAAGTTCAATTTGCAATTAGTATTATATATAAAAGAAAAATAAATTAAAATATTTATTATATAATAATTTATTAAAATATAAAACATCAAGTAAAAGGTATAAATAAAAAAATTTAATCAACATAAAATATAGTTATTCCAATGCAATAACATTGAGTATCTAGTATTACTTATTGTTCACGTGATAATTCAAATATATCAAAATATATTATTCAGTATAAATTTAAATATACTCTTAGGAATAGGAGAAAGGGAATAAAAATATGATTGAAGTATACTCTTGGCCAATTCCTTTGGCCAATTTCTCTAAAAAAATAATTTTGAGTATCAAATTACGAAAACGGGCAGTGAATATTTGTTTTACAATTAGCATTATCTAAAAAGAGAAATTTTAAATATTTATTATAAAAAAATTTAATGAAATTTATCTTTATTTAATTAAAGTATAAAACATGAAATAATATATATTAAAGATTTTAATTAATATAAATATAAGTATATAAAGAAATAATGAGGAAGATATGTGCTTGTAAGTTACATGTAAGGAAAGTTCTGCCTATTCTTGAGAAAATAACAAACTAGGTAGTAGTTCATTATGGAAACTATATTATATGCATGTATGCAAAAATAAATAAATAAATAAATAATACAACAAAGTGGAGATCATATAATATTAGTAGAAAGATTATTCCAAAGCAAAATAAGAGAAGAAGAATAAAGATAAGCAAATAATAATAATAATACTAATAATAATAATAAGATGAAAATGATGACAGAGAAAAAAAAGTAAAAGCTAACTAATGAGGGATAATTTAGAAAATATAAATTTATGTTAATGTTATTTTTATCTTGAAAAAATTAATTTTGTATTTCTACTTCTAATTCTTTAAAAAAAGCTAGAATTTGTAGCTTTTTCCCAAAAATAATAAAACTGCTTCTGCTGCTGCTCAAAAGCGCTTTAGCCAGACACCTCATATTCTCAAATAAGTATTTTTTGGGCAAAAATACTTTTGATTTTCCCGAAGCTTGGCCAAACATGCCTTAATTTCTTGCATCTGCTTCTTGGAGGAAGTTAGAATTTGTTGCTTCTCATCAAAAGCAGAAGTTAATTTTGTTACTACTCGAAAGTACTTTTTTTTTTATTTTGGCCAAACAAGCTCTAACAAAAGTGCTATTTAATAAACTAATCTTACTTAGTCTGAAGATAAGTTACAACCTAAGAGAACTGTCCAAGATGCTACTTCCCCTGTCCCAAATTATATGAAGCTTTTCATGAATTTCAAATTATGAGTATTTTAATCAATATTTTTAAAGTATTTTTCATCATATTGATATGAGAAAAGTTGTAACTTGTAATATTTTTCGTATATTCTTTGAATATTAGAATTTAAAATATTGAGTTGATATAATTGAATTTAGCTACGAGGAGAAGTCAAATTGACTTTGAAAAATGAAAAAAATGACAATTGGATCATGGAGTGTGTTCAAACAGTAAGCTATACAGTGATGACAAATGGGGAAACAACTGAACCATTTAAAGCTGCTAAAGGCCTCAGACAAGGAGATCCAGTATCCCCATTCTTATTTGCAATAGTCATAGAGTATCTTAGCAGGTCACTGGCTGAATTAAGGAAAGACCAAGAGTTTCTATACCATCCGGGATGCAAAAAGTTGGGCATTACTCACATAAGCTTTGCTGATGATCTACTCCTATTTGCTAAAGGTGAAAGCACGTCTGTCATTACCATGTTCCAGTACGTTTCCCAATTCACTGAAGCATCAGGACTGAAAGCTAATCTGGGCAAAAGCTCAGTGTACTTTGGAAGGTATAGTTATGAAGTACAGCAGCAGATACTGGTCACCTTGGATATGTTTATGGAGAATTACCTTTCAAATATCTAGGCATTCCTCTATCCACCAAGAAGATGTCATTAATCCAATGGCAACTACTGGTGGAAAAGATCACTGCTAGGATCACCTCATGGACTGCTAGGAAACTGTCATATGTTGAAAGGCTGCAACTGGTGCAATCAGTGGTTTTTGGAATACAGGCATACTGGGCTCAACTCTTCATCATCCCAACAAAGATACTGAAGCTAATTGAAGCAATATGTAGAAGCTTCATCTGGTCTGGATCAAATGTCATCACTAAAAAAACTTATTTATTCTGGAACAAAATGTGTATTCCTAAATCAGCTGGTGGTCTGAACCTCATTAACCTATCTCTGTGGAACAAGGCTGCAATTGCTAAACTCTGTTGGGACCTGGCTCACAAGAAAGACAGACTGTGGGTAAAATGGATTCATGCTGTCTATATGAAGCTGCACCAATTGGAGAACATTCCTATTCCCAGACAAGCCAGTTGGATGGTTCAAAAGATCATAGCAGCAAGAGGTCTGCTGCAACAACACCAAGGCCTCAATATGCCAGTATGCTCCATTAGACAAATCTATCTATTACAGATTGGCCAACTCCCGAGAGTCCCATGGAAGAACCTAACTGCTCAGAACTATGCTAGACCCAAAGCTGTTTTCAACTTATGGTTAGTGCTTCATGACATGCTACTAACCAAGGATAGGCTAATACATTGGGAATAAATGTGAACCAGAAATGTGTACTGTGCCAGCATATTGCAGAATCCAGAGATCATCTGTTCCATGCATGTCCATATGCAACAGACTTAAGAGAGCAAACATTGTCTTGGATTAGAGAAGACCATCCCCGAATGCAGAACTGAGACCAGTATATATAGTAGATAGTTAGCAAAGCTAAAGGAAAATCTTGTAGAGCTAACATATTCAAAATGGTGATTGTTGAATTATTCTATACTTTGTGGTTGGAGAGAAACTCGAGGATATTCGAGAATGTCTTCCGTAGCAGTGATACTTTACTCAGGGAACTAGCCTATATTTGTAATGTTGGAGCAACCCCTAAAGTGAGACAACATATGCAACAATTTCTCTTATAAAAATAGGAAAGTTAGTTATAGAGATAGTTGGTGACACAGATTAGATGAGATAGTCAGCTGTGTATAAGCTGAACTATAATTTTGTATTGCAACATCTTTGATGATTAATAAAATTCTTAATTACCAAAAAAACAGAGACAAAGATAGTATTTTTCATTGACTATGTTTGACCAAACAAGTCAGGCTAGACTCGGTCATATAAACTGGTTATTCTTAGCCCCAAATTAAGATGATTAATTAATTAGTTAATTAATACTTGAAAAATATGAGACGACACCTAATAAATAGACTACTAAAGCACAATAGAACTGTCAGCTAAATCTAGTCTCTATAGGGATTGACAGAGACGTTTTACTGCTCTGCAGAATAATCTTTTTTTTTTTTTTAATATTTGTGCCTTTCTTGAAAAAGACGGGGACGAGGGCAGCACCAGTTCAATTAATAATGTATAAGAATATAAAATAAAGAAATGTATAATTATGACTGACTTGTCACTAATAATTTGAAGAGGAACCAGCTCATCGCCTCTCAAGTCTCAAAGGAAAAATGAAAATAAATTTCTATACGGGTAAAATCGGACTCATGGTACATTTTGATCTCCGATAAGATAAATCGAACTCGAGAAATGACGAAGAGGGACCAAAATTGGGGCAAGGGTCTCATGGAGTCAGAGTCCGGGGGCATGATGTCCGCCCTCGAGAATATCGGAGTCATGATCCGGGATCGGACCAAACCCCGCAAGACGTTGAAGAACGTTGTCAGGTAATCAAGTACGACCAATATAAGGGTAATCAAGCACGACCAGTCTCATGGAGTCAGAGTCCGGGGGCATGATGTCCGCCCTCGAGAATATCGGAGTCATGATCCGGGATCGGACCAAACCCCGCAAGACGTTGAAGAACGTTGTCAGGTAATCAAGTACGACCAATATAAGGGTAATCAAGCACGACCAATATAAGGCCCTAATACCTGTGACCGACCGGATATCACGGCATGGATCTCGGCACATATTGATAAAGAACCGACAATCATTTAAACATAAGATTTTTTACCTTTTATGGAATTGTACCTGGAGTAAGATTCCCCTACTATATAAAGGGAGGTCTGATAATTTATTAAACAAATTGTAACATGTATTCCGAAGCAATATACTGCTATTTTCTATGTTATTAGCTCCTTTTCTTTTTCGTAAGTGCTGGCCATTATGAGTTCAGATCGAGGGTGAATGTTACACTAAGGCTAAAATCCTCCTCCTCGTGTGGTTTGAATATACTATATCTTTATTTGTTCATTCTAACTCAATTTATCGTATTGTATATCAAATTAAACTGCATATCCTTAAAACCATTTACAAATTTAATTGTTATCCGATTTTGAGAGTAAACAGTTTGGCGGCCACTGTGGGACTAAGGATAATAGTGACTATTTGATACAAACTTCCGTAGCACACCCTATTTTACACTTGTTCTTTGAAATGTCTTTTATTTCAGGTCGAACTCCCCGTCAGCCCCTCTAAACATGGATGCTGAGTCTGGTCACCATGGCTAGAACAACAATATAGCACCAGGTGACGAGGTGGACCTTGTCGATCTCAGTGAAATTCTAGCCGCGGACCCGATCGACACTAGTTCGCTTGTGCCCATCAATGTGAATTTGCCTACTGATCTTGAGAACAGCATCCGCGGGGGAGTCTGATTGATTGCCCAAAATGCGCACGATGGCGAAGGTGATGGGATAAACTTGCGAGTAATCTTCGAAATCCTATAGGCTCAACATGCAATGACACCCCAACTATAGTACCAAAGTAGCGCCCCGAGCAGAGTTGAGCCCGAGCCATCCCGGGAAGTCACCAGCAGAAATGAACTAGTCACATAGAGGCCGAATGAAGCTGAACTCGGGACTAACCCTGAGAACAGAAAAATGCTTGAAGAGCTGAAATAATGGGTATAATCGGGAGTAAAGAAAATCGAAGCCAACGACAAAACGATGAAAATCTAAAATTCCAAAGTGGATCAGATCCAGGAGTCCCACCGATATTAAAGGGCTTGGATTCCAAGAAGTTTGTCCAAAAACCTTTTCATCCGAGTGCAACTCCGAAGCCAATCCCTATGAAGTTCTACATGACCGAGATCTAAGTATAATGGAACAACTAATGCAAATAGGCATGTGACCTACACATGTGCCATCAAAGGGAATGACTTGGAGAATGATGAGATCGAGTCCGTCCTGTTGAAAACTTTTAGGGACAACTTTGTCAAAAGGAGCTATCATATGGTATCACACCCTACCCCCTAATTCTATTGACGTTTTTGCTATGCTTGTAGCCTCTTTTGCGAAAACACACACCAAGGCCATCATGGTCAGACCAGGAGGTCAGATATTTTCAAAGTGAAACTGAGAGATAATGAGATGCTCAAAGAATTCGTGTACCGATTTCAAATAGAACGGATGTACCTGCCTCCGATCACGAATGATTGGGTCATTCAGGCCTTCACCCAAGGACTCAATGTTTGAAGCTCATTGGCTTCATATTAGTTGAAGCAAAATCTGATAGAATATCCGGCTGTGACTTGGGCCGACGTACATAACTAGTATCAATCAGAAATTAGGGTCGAAGATGATCAAGTTGGAGCCCCATCCAGGTTCGTTTATCCCACCAGGACTATTTCCTGAGTCAAGAGAGACATTGATCGTGAACCAAGATCAAATTGGGATTGATACCTACCATACAATAAAGACCGAAGAGGTAATGGTTATGGGCGAAACCCTCTGAGAAGTGAAAGGGTAAATAATCGAGGTCGAAATAACTGGGGGCTCTTGCGCAAAATCAGTTTCCACAAGCCCGTCAGGCCTAAGGAAGCGCCCAGGTTATCAGAGTACAACTTCAACATCGATCATGCTACCATCGTATGTGCCATCGGATGCATCAAAGATACCAACTGGCCTCGTCCCCTACAGTCCAATCCAGCCCAATGGGATCCCAATCTAATGTGTAAATATCATAGCACTCACAGTTATAGAACAAAAGATTGGCAAAAATTGAGAGAGGAGGTGGTCCGATTATTCAACAACAGACATATGTGAGAGTTCCTGAGCAATTGGTCCAGAAACCATTTCAGGAATAGGGACTCTAGTAAGAAGATCAAGCATGAGGAACCTCATCATGTCATTAACATAATCATTGGTGGGGGTCGACGCCCCATAGTGGATGTTGTTAAAGCGCATCATAGTATCTATCGCTAGAGAAAATAAAAACAGACACGAGATTACGTGCCGGAAGGAACCTTATCTTTCAATTACGAGAATGCTGAAGGCATCGTGCAACCCACAACGATGCACTATTAATATCTGTACTCATAAATAAATCTCGAGAGCATCGGCTAATTGATCCAGGTAGCTCAGCCAATATCATCAGATCGAGGGTCGCAGAGCAACTAGGTCGACAAGACCAAATCGTGCCTGCAGTCCAATTTTAAATGGATTCAACATGGCATGTGAGACCACTAAAGGGGAGATAACATTACCGGTGAACGCCACTGGAACCAATCATGAAATAAAGTTCTACGTGATCGAAGGATATCTGAGGTACAATGCCCAGTTTGGGAGGTCGTGGATTCATAATATGAGGGCACTGCCCTTGACACTACACCAGGTTTTGAAATTCCAGATGCCAAGAGGGGTTAAAACAATTTGTGGAGAACAACCGACCACAAAAGGAGATGTTCGCAATCGATGAGGTGGTCCCAACATCCGCACTTTCAACACCAAAGGATCTAGGTTTGGACACCAAGGAAGAAACCAAATAGCAATTATCGACGCTGGTCCCACCCTAACCAGAGAAGTAAAAGACGGGTGAGGACGATGACTACGGAGTTCCTAGGTTTTTCATAGCCCGATGATTTCGATTCCAGCAAATCAACGGCCGAAGAACTGGAGCAAGTCATATTGATCGAGCACTTGCCCAATTGCATGGTGTACCTGGGCACGGGGTTAAGCCCCGAGCTCAGGAAAAAAGTTATTAAATTCCTTATAGCTAACATAAATTGTTTTGCTTGGTCCCACCTTGATATGACAAGGATCCCGCCGGAAATAACAACTCACAAGCTGAGCATGGACCCGAAGTTCCACTCAGTCAAACAAAAAAGGAGGCCTAAGTCCGAATTCAAGCATTCATTCATCAAAGACAAGTATCTAAACTCCTTAAAATAGGGTCCATTCGGGAGGTGAATTACCCGGATTGGTTAGCAAATGTAGTGGTAGTCCCTAAAAGGGGAATAAATTAAAAATGTGTGTAGACTATAAGGACTTGACTAAGGGATGTCCCAAGGACTCTTTACCTTTGCACAACATCGATCGCATGATCGATGCGATAGCCGGCCACGAGATCCTCAGTTTTCTTGATGCTTACCCTGGGTACAACCAAATTCGGATGGACCTAGGTGATCAGGAAAAACACCTTTCATCACTAAGTATGCACCTTCTGCTATAACATAATCCATTCAAAATAAAAATGCCGGTGCCACTTACCAACGCCTAGTAAATAGGATGTGCGAAGAACAAATAGGAAAATCAATGGAGGTTTACATTGACGATATGTAGTTAAGACCCTGCGAGCAGAGGACCATTTGAAACATTTGCAGGAAACATTCAACATATTGAAAAAAATACAATATGAAGCTAAACCCAGAGAAATGCGCATTCAGATTCCGGTCCGGGAAATTTCTTGGATTCATGGTGTCCAATGGAGAATCGAGATTAATCTCGATAAGATCAAAGCTATCAAAGACATCACCATTATGGACAGTGTCAAGGTTGTTCAAAGATTAACGTGCTCATAGACGTTTTGGGTCGATTCATCTCGATGTCCTCCGATAAGAGCCATTGTTTCTTCTCACAGTTGAAGAAGAAGAAGAATAACTTCTCATAGACCAAGAGTTCCAACAATCCTTGGAGTAACTCAAGCGGTATCTCTCGAGCCCACCTTTGCTTCATATTCCAAAGGAGGACGAACAGTTGTACCTGTACTTAGCAATATCCAAGTTAGCGGTAAGTGGAGTCCTGGTCCGGGAAGAGGAAGGTATAAAATTTCCTATCTATTATGTTAGCAGAACTCTAGGCGAGCCTGAAACTAGGTGTCCTCACTTAGAAAAATTGGCACTTGCTTTGCTAAGCGCCTCTAGGAAGCTAAAATTGTATTTTCAATGCCATGTCATATGTGTTGTGACTATTTACCCATTAAGAAACATAATGCATAAACCTGAGCTCTCGGGACGATTGGTCAAATGTGCCCTGGAGATCAGCTGGTACTATATCAAATAATAACTCCAAACCGCCATCAAATGTCAAATTTGGCAAGACTTTGTGGTTGACTTTACGTTAGCCCTAATACCCGAGGCCGAAAGAGAATTATTGTTGAACTTGGAGACTTCCTCGGGAATTTGGACCCTCTTTACGGACGGTGCCTCGAACTCAAAGGGGTCTGAACTTGTCATTGTGTTGAAGAAACTGACAAGTAATGCAGGTAGACAATCTAGGACTATAAAATTGACTAACAACGATGCGGAGTATGAGACCATGATTGCATGTCTAGAATTGGCTAAAGTTTGGGCAGAGGTGATCGAATTTAAGTGCGACTCCCTCCTTGTATTGAACCAATTCAATGGGACCTTCGAAGTCATAGAGGAACGAAGGCAAAGATACCTAGATAAACTACAGGTAACGCTACATTAGTTCAAGGAGTGGACTTTGCAGCATGTACCTTGAGATTAGAACAGCGAAGCCGATACTCTTGCTAATTTGGGATCATCAGTCGATGATGATGAATTCAACTCGGGAACGGTCATATAACTCATGAAATCGGTAGTGGAAGAAGGTCACATCAAGATAAACTCAACAAACTTAACATGGGACTGGAGAAACAAGTATATAGATTACCTGAAAACTAGAAAATTGCCCTCGGATCATATATAGTCGAGAGCTCTGCATATAAAGGCAGCCCAGTTCAGCTTGTCCGGAGACGACACCCTATTCAGTAGAGCATTCTATGGCCCACTCACTGTATGTTTTGGGACGGGAGATACCGAGTACGTTTTAAGGGAAATCCATGAAGGAGCCTGTGGAAATCATTCGAGAGCCGAGTAGTTAGTTCGAAAGGTAATCACAGCCGGATACTACTGAATCGACATGGAAAAGGACGCGAAAGTTCGTACGAAAATGCGACAAATATCAGAGGCATGATCCGATGATTCATCAGCTTGGGGAGCTGGTTCATTCGGTTTGTCACCCTGGCCATTCATGAAATAGGGGATGTACATCATCGCCCACCCTGGCATGGGCACCCGGTAAGGCTCAATTTATATTATTTATGACTGGCTATTTTTCTAAATGGGTGGAAGCCCATGCATCTCAGAATGTCAGGGAGAAGGAAGGTATTGATTTGGGACCACATAATGTGCCGGTTAGGAATACCGTCCGAGATCATGTGCGATAATGGGAACCAGTTCATCGGCAGCAAAGTAAGCTAAGTTTTTCAAGGACCATATAATCAAAAGGATCCGATCAACACACTATCACCTTAGTGAAAATGGGAAAGTGGAGTCCTAGAACAAAACCATATTCCAATACCTTAAAAAGAGGGTTTACCGACGCTAAAGGAAAATGGAAGGAAATTTTGTCCGAGTTCCTATAGGCTTATTGTACGACCTTAAAATCCAATACTGGGCCCTTCCGTTCTCGTTGGTCTTATAGTGCCGAAGCTCTAATACCGGTTGAAGTAGGAGAACAGAGTCTCAAGTTCCGATACGCGATTGAAGAGTCAAAAGACGAGTCCATGAGTACGAGCCTGGAACTTTTAGATGAAAGGCGCGAGGCCGCCCTCGTCCTGTTGGCTGCCCAAAAGCAACAGATCCAGAGGTATTACAATCGAAGAGCCAACCTTCGATATTTCAATATAGGGGACTTGGTATTGTGGAAGGCGACACTAAATACACTGCACCTGAACGAAGGAAAGCTAGGAACGAACTGGGAAGGTCCATATCGAATTATTGAGATCACCGGCAAAGGATCATACATACTCGAAGCACTGAACGGTAAGCGATTACCGAACAACTGGAACGTAACCCACTTAAAATGATACTACTGCTATGGTATGACCCCATTCATTTCTTTTCTTTACATATTGGACTAACACTTGCAGGTACATGTCAAGGAATGATGCAACTTCTCGGCTTGAAATCATGAGTTGCACTATTTTTTCTTGAGCTGATTTTGTCTTAAATAGGTTTTCTGGCAAAGTTTTAATAAGGCAACGATGGATCGTGCTAACTTAGAATTGAATACTGGCTATAAACCAGAGTCAAGTATCACATCAATTGAATCCGAGCCCTATCTAAGATCGGCCTCGAATAATGATTTTAGCAAAGGAAGAAACTTTGAGCTCGAACAAGTCTAGGCTTAGTGGAAAGGACTTATTGTAAGGGCCAAACGGTCAAATGAACCATGCCCACATAGACCACTCAAGCCATAAAATGAAGCTTGTACACATTTGCAACCTTGTATATTGCACACAAAAATAAAAGAAAGTTTCTACCTTGCAGATAAATATTTTGTCTCTTAAAACTTCCTACATTCTGTTCCGAAAGACATCAATCCCAAGGTCCACCTCTATATGGATCCGAGAGCCCCACTCGAGGACTGTCATCCAAGGAAAACTCGGACGGCTTAGTTTGTCAAAGCCCGGGGGCAGAAAAACCTATTAGGAAATTCCCAAACTCACAGGCTACGATCATCCCCACTCGGGGACTGTCATCTTGGGCAAGCCCAGATGGCTCGGGCATCGAATCCCAGGGTAATAATCCTATTTTGCAATACCCAAACATACAGGGCCACGACCATCCTATTAACGGCTCGGCGATGCCCGAAATCCGTAGTCAAAACATATGGCCTTCAACTTCCAAACCAGTTCAAAAGGCTACCCTAGACAAAATTATAATCTAAAAATTTCTATGCACTTTGGGGAAAGCTTCTGACCATACCAAGCCCCAACGAATCTTAAACAAAATTACTTCGAGAACTAGCCTTGTTCGAACTCCGAACAAGACCTTTATACGTGTTAAGTCATTCAAAATATTTGCAATCGTAAAGAAAAAAGCAAGGGAAAAAGAACCTTGCATGTATATATAAAAAGAAAAGATCTTTACAAAGGCCAAACAGCCTCAACAAAAAAATACAATATTACAAAAGCAAAGAAAACCCTACAAAATACCTAAGCAGCCTAATCTTCACTAAAACCCCACTCATCATAGGGACCATCAGGGTCTTCTCCGCCTCAGATCCACCGGAACCCTCGGAGTCTTCCTCGTCCTTGGGAATGCCAACTTGTTGTCCTCGAGCCTCTTAGCATTTTCGATCTCGACCGATAAGTAGAAATCCCGGTCATGAACTTCTTCGAGTGCCTTCCTTCGGGTTGCCACTTAACGAATTCAACGATGTCCTCCAGGCGGTCCTATGATGCCTCAACATCAGCTTTGTACTGGGCCACCATCTCTAGTTATTTCTTCCACTGACTTGGATGCTTTAAGCTCCTTGGAGATGGCATACCGATCGGCAACAACCGAGCCCAGTTGAGATTGGAGGCCTTCGATTTTTTGGGATCGGGCCTCAGATTTCTCCCTCGCATACGATGTTGAGCCTTCGCCGAGGCCAGTTTCTCCCGGGCAGTCTGCTTTTCGAAGCCAAATGATATATCTTGATTTTCCACTCTTCGGCCTTTACCTTGATTACGTCCATCTCTGCTCGAAGTTGGTCGATCTGATCAAGCTTCTGTTGGACCTGTGGGCTCTGACCATTAGTCACCGTGTCTAGCTCGTTATTACTAACTTCAAAGATTTTTACCTATTCCACTAGCTCGACACTTTATTTCTAAGCCACATCCAACTCAGCTCGAAGGCTATTCACTTCTCCTTCACATTGCTCGTTGAGAGCTTGTACATGTCTCTCTTCTCAGCAAGCTCTTTGACTTCAGCCTCAAGTTGTCTCGGATCATTCCGATATCGGAGGAAGGTTTCACGGTGGAGCACTGAGGACTGCAAGTATGGGAAGAGATATTAGGATCATCAAGAACTAAAGTTGACAAAAAAAGTTTGGTAACACCTTACCCGGTTCAGCACATGTTGTGCTTCATTGAACATGCATGGCGCATCCATCTCATTCATTTTTGCCTGGTCTTCATTGGTTACCAGGCACCGAAGGTAATTAGCTACCTCGACAGGATCAAAATGAATCTGGGAATCCTCTGGGATGGTGATAATGAATGATCGCTTTTGGCCAGGATTTGTGCTTAGAGCCGAGAATTGGTTGACAAACCTCGAGCGGACCTCTGAGAATCGATTTTTCCTTGGCACCTCTAAGTAGCCCAATCTGGAGAAGTCCTCCAGGATGGACGAGTCTATGATGCCAAAGAAGCTTTGAAGGGGATCTTCCGCTCTATGGACCCCCTCATTAGATCGCTCCTTCGTTGTTCGGGTTTCATTGAAAATTAAATCTGTGAATAAAGGCGATCCCAAAATATGTCTAGCACTGGGCGGGGCAGAGATAGCGTCTCGATAGTTCTTGACCCTCACTATAACATCAGCCTCACAAACTTGAGAGGGATTAGCCTATATTGTTTCCCTCTGGCTTTTGCCTGTTCCTCGGGGATAGACGACTTGTGGTCCATAGAGAGTTCATCCTCATCGGCCTTGTCCCTGAGCCGTAGGAGTGAGTCCTAGTCAAGCATTCGGGAGCTAGAGGTTTCGTTTCACTTACGAACCAACCTCATTCTCGGTTTCTGTTTCTTCGAGCTCGGGGAACTCGGAGAACTAAGAGGCTGGGAGCATTCTCGCTTACGAACCAACCTCAACCTTTTCTTCTCTCCGGCCTGCTTTGGAATAGTGGACTCAACATGCAAGTCCTCTTCCTCCAGCAGAGGCCTAAGCTTGACGGTCTTAGGCGCACCTACAAAAGAAAATAAAGGAGATAAGAACGCAATGCTAGAAGAAGAAACTCAATACGAATTGATCGGTAAAGGAACCTTACCATGGGAATGGGCCTCCCAACGGCCTTTCTAAAGTTTGCGCCATGAATGCTCAGAGTAGGGCATTTGTGACACAAAGAACTAGAGTAGGAACACGATCCTCCATGATGATGGGTGAATTTGGCCGAGGCATACGTTATACCTCCCGGAGAAGTCTAGATGACCGGATCCACTGGGCCCAATGTAAAGGGATAAGTGTAAACACTTAGATATCCCTCAACATGGGTGGTAATGGACTCCTTGGAGTCGGGTACCACTATGTCTTTGTCCGCCCAGTTGCAGTCTTTTCGTACCATAGGGGGTTCTCTTTGATGATTGAGCAACTATATCTCCAGGCCTTCTCATGCCGACCCAGTATAGAGGAAGGTTTCTCAACCTTGAAGTCGTCAGAGACCAAACAACCCCCGGGAATGAACACTTTCAAAGGGAGCTCTTCTGCCAATTTATCAACAACCACATCAGGGGTGGTCTCCTTGACCTTAATGATCGGCCACGAAGAAGAAGGAGCATCCTTTTTGGGAACATATTTTGAGGTTTTTGCCATTGTTATGGTGGAAAACTTGAGAAAGATAAAGGTTGAAAGTTGGAAGCTTAGAGGTTTATCTTGAGTGGATGATAAGTAAAAATTTTGCAAAGAACCTCGAGTAACGAGGGTAAAAAAAGCTAGAGAGTACTGAAATCTTGAGGATACGAGGATAGAAGGTTTGATGTAAAGTGAAGAATGAACGAATGAGAGGATACTTGTAGGGTTTTGCGACGTTTCGCGGCGAGTGATGGCCAACCGATGGCTGACACGCATTTGAGGTCAAAATGATATGACTGACGAGACTTTTTGGGGTTTTTTGTCGTTTCTGTCATGGCGTACTGAAGAAGGAATCGGGGAGCTCATGTCGTTTCTCGTCAACTTACTTTCCGAGAAACGAGGAAACTATCTGTATACGGGTATAACCGGGCTCATGGTACACCCCGGTCTCCGATGGGATAAACTGAGCTCGAGACATGATGATGGGGGACCAGAATTGAGGCAAGGATCTCATGGAGTCAGAGTCCGAGGGCATAACGCTCGCCCTCGAGAATATAAGAGTCATGATCGAGGATTGGTCCAAACCCCACGAGACTTCGAAGAACGTTGTTAGGTAATCAAGCACTACCAACAGAAGGCAGTAATATCTGCGACCGACTAGATATCATGGCGTGAATCTCAGCACGTATCAATAAAGAACCGACAGTCAGATAAATAGAAGAACTTTTACCTTTTATGGAATATTACTTAGAGTAGGATTTTCCTACTATATAGAGGGGGATGGGGTTTCTGATAATTATTAAACACATTATAACACATATTCCAAAGCAATATACTACTATTTTCTCTATTGTTAGCTCTCTTTCTTATTCGTCAATGCTGGCCATTGTGAGTCCTGATCAACGGTGAACGTTACACTAAGGTTGGAATCTCTCGTGTGGTTTAAATTTACTATATCTTTATTTGTTCATTCTAACTCAAATTATTGTTTTGTATCAAATTAATCTATATATCCTTAAAACCACTTACAAATTTAATTGTTATCTGATTTTGAGGGTAAACAAAATTCTGATAGAAACTAAGACGGTAGTTACGAGCATTTTTCTTTTAACGGAGCCATTAACTTTTGGTATTGACAAAGTTTTGTCTCCGGGATCGACTTTTTATTGTGGTTTATGATATGACATTTATTTATTTTCTTATAATAAGTAATGATTTTAACATATTTATCATTTATGCAAAATAATAAAATCCAATGTATTTGCCCTTACTAATGTTATTGATCACTCTTTTGATTAATTAAAGCCAATAATCAGTCATATGAAATTGATGGTGATGTTTTCGGGGGTAAGGAAAGGGGTGATTGTATTGTATCTATCATTCTTGGAGTGACAGCTTTCTCCATGCTGGCTCTCTTCGTTGCTTACAAAGCTCGTAAAAGGTCATTAAAGAGAAAACAAGGTATCATCAAAGAAACTAATTAATGAAGACAGGTATTTTTAGTCATGTCGTAAACTTATTTTTTGGTTGCAGAACGCATTAATCTAGGAAAACTATCTAGTTCCTACAAGAGGTCCAGCTATCTTGAGAAAGCAACAAACTATTTTGATCCATCAACAAAATTAGGGCAAGGAGGAAATGGTTCTGTATACAAAGTTTCCTTCTCATGGACTGTATAATTTATCTCAGTTGACTTAAAGGTTCCTGAAGCCCATTTGGACAACAAAATACCTTTGCTATCTGATAAATCAGATCCTGAATTGCATTGATGTTCCGAAGAATCTTCTTCCAAACCCCGTTTCTCATAGATTTAAAACACTAGTTTACTTATCGCGGAATATATTATAAAACTGTATTAGGAGGCTCATTTTCTAAGTGTGCCTGTCTATTTAATTCTTTTTGTAGTCTATCTATTCTTTTTAATAGATTTATTACAAATTCTTCTTGCTGTTTGATTACTTTATCTTTTGCTAGCATTAAATCATGTTGCTCTCCGTTTTCTTATTCTAATTCTTTTATTCTTTGTTTTAGATCTATATTTTGTATTATTAACCTTTCCACTTTATATGTTATTGCTTAGATTTGAAACTAATCTGTTTAATTCCCCTATCTGCTTATTCATTTTTCTTATTTCTTGATCGTCTTCAAATAATGTCTTCTTGCTTGTTGGTCTATTTATTTGACTAGAACTTGGTAATAAATTACTTTGTTCTATCTTAAAGGATAAATTTCTTGAACTATGAGTTCTAAGAAACTCTCTTGATACTTCATTATTTTTTATTAATGTACTAGTTTCACTAAATAATTTTTCTGTATAAATATTTTCTCGATTCTTGTAAGTTAAACTTAAACAAGAACTACTTAATGCATAGGCTATCCTGTAGCATATTACTAAAGGAATATCGCATTTTTCCATTAAATCTATCTCTAGGAAATTACAAATTATTCCTAGACAATTATCTATTTTCTTTGTGCTTAGTGGTATAGGGAACTGAAAAGATACGCAAAACTTTATTGTTGTATATCCTAGATCTCCTTCAATTTCTCCTAACTTTTTGTATTGATTTTTCATGATTCTATTGTTTTCAACTGTTAGAATTACATGTGTTTTAATACCTTCTTTAAACGTTGATCTAAGGATTATTTGTATTGTATTGATGTGTATGCATCCTATCTTACTTCTATCGCTGATAATCTTTTTCCAATTTGATTTATATCAACAAATGGTGCTTGAAACTTAGTAGTCGCCTGTTCTATTTTAACAGGTTGTTCTCCTTGCATAATACCATAATATATAATATTTATTCTAGATATTTTTTTAAATAAAGATGTTTTAACTCATTCTGTTTCAATTATATCTAAACTTTCTTTATTTTTAACTTGATTAACTATCTTTTTATCTAACAAGATATCTTGAGTATATCTTCCTTGATTTTCTTCTAACTGAATGATATTATCTTCTAAATCCATTAGACTAGATTTTCTCTAATTTGATGTGGATTTAATCTTATTCGTGGAATTTTGTATTGTTTTCCTTCTATATTTAAAACTAATTCTTCTTTTCTAATTGTATACTCGAATCGTTCTAAGAAGTCTATTCCCAATAGTACTTCTCTTGCTTTCTCTTGATAATCTACTAAATGTTCTACCTTGAACTGTAGATTTTGACTAAGTATTATTTCTACTTCTGATATTTTATTCTGTATGTGTTCTAGACCTAAAAAGTCTCTATATCTGAATTCTTTTTCTGCTTCATATACTTCACATACTAGATCTGAAGTGATATGACTCATACATGCTCCTGTATCTATAAGTATAATGCATAACTTATTATTAGCTATTCCAATTATATGATACTGGCTATCATTGTATATATACTTTAATTCTAACCTCTTTATAGATTTTATCAACTAATAAATTCTTTTTAATGAATTGTATTAAAGAGTGTAAACAATACTGATAAAGAATCGTACCTGAGTTTCTGATCTCAACTCAACACAGGATAAAACGGGCTACACGCAATCACAGCTTTTAATGCCCTTGATCAACCGTCCTCCAGAGCTCTAGAGATACCTTTAAAACTCACAATACTCTCTTTACTTTCTTGCTTATGCTCCTTAATTCAACTAAGAAGTTAGTTGCTCATCTATGTATGAAACTAAATACTTTTATTCATAAAAGATTTTACAATAATTGACTCTTATTCTAAATGATTTCATCTGCTCTCTGCTCTATTTCCTCTTACAACTTATATAGACAGAAAAGAAAACTAACAAGTGATCGTCGTTAGGCAACATATCACATTACACTTTATATAAGGGATAAGATTCCCTCTATTATTGTACAAGTGGATTTTGAAAGGTGATCCCATAACCTTATCATTTTACGCGTTTACATCTTGACACGTCGCTTGGTTGTTTTGCCTGTTGACTCCATATGATGATGGAATTTGCTGCATAGTTAATCCTTCCTTTAATTCTAATTCCTTTATTAAGAATTAAAGTATAGTTATTTATGAATTGCTCCATCAACTCTTCATCTTTATAACTTCCTATAAACATATCTGGATAGTTCTGGTTGCTTATCCCAATTGGGCATAATTGGATTGAACTTTGTACTTCATCTCCCCCCTCTGAAAATGAAGGAATGACTGCATAACTTCTTAGAAATCCTTCCTTATCATGGAGTATCTTGCTGATATATTGTCTAATTGTTTGTTGTATCTTCATGGGAAAATACTGGAATATACTATCACTTTTAAAGTATATAGTATGTATTAATCCTGACTGGAATAGCATAAAAACTTGTAATGGATTTGCTTCCGGTAGGCTAACTGCTTTAGGTCCTGTAAATCAGCCGGTATAAACGGGATATATGCATGTCATCTTGTCCTCATCCATATAATTCAATAAGAATGCTAAATTCCTATCAAATCTTTCCTGAGTGAGTTTTGATGCTTCTTGTTTCTCAGTTCTGTTTGTATTTGATTAATGGTTAATGTCCTTTTTGGAATATTTCCTAAACAAACCATTTTTCCTTTATTACCTGCTGTGGAACTTGACTTTCTGACCTGTGCTGCATAGCTCTGTTTGTATTCTTCTAACTTTTCCTTAGCTTCATGTAGACTAGGAAAACTTTGATGTATGACTTTTTTTCTACGACAAAAGGTGCGGCCTTGCTCCAGTGGTCATAGATACCTCTGTCGTTACCTGTAAAAATTACATAATACTTTCGTGCTCTTTCTTCTTCATCAATATTATTGCTTTGGGCCTGATCATGCTGATTCTTTTCATGATCCTTAACTTTTTTGGCCTCTTTCTGTATTTTTTCTTTTTCTTTTTCTTCTTTTTCTTTTTCTTTTTCTTCTTTTTCTTTTTCTATTTTTTTCCTTTTTTTCTTCTATTTTTTTCTTTTTCTTTTTCTTTTTCTTCTAGAATTTCATCAGACATAATAATTGAATCCAATGCATTAATTTCTTTTTGCGTTTTACTAATCTCTATTTGTAAATCTTTCAGCCTTTTCTCGAGTAACTTCCGTTGCTCCATGGCTAACTTTCTAAGTGCTTCCATTCCCTAGTTAGGGTATCTGCTAAATTATTCTCTTCTCCCTTTATATGTACTGCAACAAAATCAATTTCTTGAGCTTTAAGACTCCATCGTAATAGTCTTCCTTTGTTGTATCCTTCTTTTAATCTATACTTAACAAAATCTCTAGTATAAGAAGAATCTGTTTGGTATAAGAATTTCACTGGTTGTAAATCAATCCTGAATTTCTCTAATGCCTTTATGAGAGCTAAAGTTTCCTTTTCATGGACTGTATAATTTATCTCAGCTGGCTTAAAGGTTCCTGAAGCCCATTTGAACAACAAAATACCTTTGTTATCTGATAAATCATATCCTGAATTGCATTGATGTTTTGAAATATCTTCTTCCAAACCCCATTTCTCATAACGCCTTAAAAAGAATTTAATTTGAGAGGGTTTGTTGTTCATGATAAACCTTTTGAATTCTTCATATGCTTGTGGTATAGCTAATAGGACAGCGCCCCATGTATCTATACTAGCATCAGTATTCAAGAGTAGTAAATCACTAGGCTTCGCTAAATATAGCCTCGGTTGTTTCTTGCATAAATTTTTTAAAAACTTTACTTCTTGAGTTGCTTTCTCAGTCCATTTCCATGGTACCTTTTCTGAAATTATTTTTTTGTAAAATACTTCTATATTTTGAAAGATCTTTTATAAAACCTTTTTCTCCAATGTAATTTAAACATCCAAGAAATCTCTGTATTTGTTCTCTATTTCTAATTGATCTGGAAATAGATTAGTTTTTTCTAGTAAATGCTTTTGTGTTTCAATAAAACCATTTTAAGAATTTTCATTCCTAAAAACTCTATTTCTTGTTTGCAAATCTTTGCTTTTTCTTTCGAAAGAATAACTCCCTTTTCTTTCAATATATTTAAAACTTTAAAAACATCTGCTAAATGTTTTTCTTTATTACCATTTGTAAAAATGATAATATCATCAATATATGCCAGACATATGGATTCTAATCCTGCAAGGTTAGTATCCATAAATCTTTGATATATGCTTGGTGTCTGCTTTAACTAAAAGGTAAAACGTTAAACTCATATTGGTTTTTAGGCGGACAACTAAATACTGTTAATGGCTTAGTATCTTCATGTAATCTTAATTGATAATAAACCTGATTTTGCATCCAAGGTTGAAAACTGATTATTCTTTTTAACCTTTATGAATATATAATCTTGTCTTGGTAATTTGTATGCATCACCTTTAGTTGCTTCATTCATTTTTTTTTATAATTTATAGCCATTCTTCTACGTCCTCTTTTAATTTCATTATGATTTTCGACGTAAAATGCCGGTGCACTATGTGGACTATGACTTGGTCTTATTATCCCTTTTTCTAACATTTGCTTAGTTTCCTTAGCAAATTCTTCTACATCTCTTTCTGTATATGGAATGTTATTTTGTACGTTTATTTCTTTATTAGAATCTAATAATTCAATCCTAACTTCCATATTATTTTATTCTTTTCAGGGTCGAGTGTATCTTGACTACAAACCTGATCTAACAAGTTAAAAACTTGTTGTTGTAAATTTTCTTCGAGATTTTTATAATTTCCCCCTTCACAAAAGATTGTGTATTATATATCTTAGTGGTAACTAAGTGAGATTTTTGTTTTTCTAGATTTGGACACCGTAACGTGACTGTGTCTAGTTTCTGTATGAATGGACTATGTAATTTAAGAAAATTGTTTCCTAAAATCATAGTTACGCCTGTATTTTGCTTATAAATACTGGGTAGTAAAAATTTTCTTCCTTCTATAAGAATTACGAAATCTATTGCTTTATATTCGATCTGTATTAACCTATTGTTTGCTATACGAACTGGTATTGGATATTTTAGTTTTTCCAGTACTTACTTGGTAGTAACTTTTCTTGTGCTAAACAAATTGTAGCACCTGTATCTACATAAGCTAAAATAGTTTTGTCTAAGATTTTAATCTTACTATTTTTACTCATCTTCATTATCTGTTTCAATTTCTTAATAATCAAATTCAAGACTGTATGTATCAAAGTCTATTTCTTCATCTTCACTGTATAATTCTTCTATAGGCTCGAAACATAATGAATATATCATTTTTAGTTTTCTATCTTTTTCTTTATCCAATAATGGTCATTCATTTGCATAATGATCTATTTCTTGGCATTTCCAGCATTTACATATTTTCTTTCCTCTAGGACATGCTTTTGTCTAGGTACTTTTTTCTTATACCTATTATGCCATTTTTTCTTCCAAGACTTCCTATATGTATTATACTTTCTTGGTCTATAATTTCTATGAAATTTCTTTTTATATATTCTTCTTTTTGGATAAGTACATCCAAACTGCTGTGGTGTAGTATCTAATTGTTTACAACATCCTATGTTGACTGTTGAAATATGTCTCTGTTCTACTTTCTTGATACAAAGATTTTCTCTGTATTCTTTACTTAATTTTTCTAATAATCCTAATGTTTTTTCTTGACTTCCTATTTTTTCCTCAATATATTTTGTTATTTCATAAGGTAATTTGCTATCTACTATTTCTAGTAGCCCTTGACGATTTGCTGTTTTATAAAAATTTTCTCTAACTTGACATAAAAAGTTTTCTATATAACAAGGATCACATAATCTCATATTTGATAATATTCTAATTATCTGATCTCTTTTTTCTTTTATATTTTTTATATCATTAATTCCTAAAAATTCTTTAAAAATTGCTTTAGCTATTGTATCTAGCATAAAAAGTTTTGACTGTGTTGATATTTCTCTGTTTGCATATGGTATTTCTATATGGGTTGTTTCTATCCATTCGAAACCCGTGGTTTTATATTTGACGTAATTAGAAAAATCTTCAATTGTCAAATTACTAATTGTTTCATCTTTCGTTTGTTCTAATAATTTTAACGGGTTAATCCATGCTAAAATTAACTGTTCTGCGTTTATCGTACAATTGATATTTAAAATACCATTTTTTATGCTTCTTTCTTTTTCTATATACTTTGGTGGAATTCCTTTATGTAACTTTCCTTGATTAATGACATAGTCATTTCTATATGAATAATCTCTGAAACTTTTTGTGAAATTAGTTTCATTTTTATTATTATTACTTGGTTCTCCTATGTAAACTGGTGATCTAGGTCTCATTGGACTAGATTGTGGCTTTTTATCTTCTTCTTCTTTCCCCGCATGAGCGAAAGGTTCATCTTCATAAGTACCTAGACAAAAAGCATGTCCTAGAGGAAAGAAAACATGTAGATGCTGAAAATGCCAAGAAATAGGTCATTATGCAAATGAAAGTCCATTATTGGATAAAAAAAAATATAGAAAACTAAAAATGATATATTCATTAGGTTTCGAGCCTATAGAAGAATTATACAGTGAAGATGAAGAAATAGACTTTGATAAATACAGTCTTGAATCTGATTATTCAGAAACTGAAACAGATAATGAAGATGAGTAAAAATAGTACATCTATCAAGATTAAAATCTTAGACAAAACTATTTAAGCTTATATAGATACAAGTGCTACAATTTGTTTAGCACAAATAAAGTTACTATCAAGTAAGTAGTGGAAAAAACTAAAATATCCAATACCAGTTTGTATAGCAAACAATAGGTTAATACAGATCGAATATAAAGCAATAGATTTATAAGCAAAATAATTTCCTACAAGAGGTCCAGCTTCAACTTTAAATAGGAAAATCTTGAGAAAGCAACAAACTATTTTGATCCATCAACAAAATTAGGGCAAGGAGGAAATGGTTCTGTATACAAAGGGACTCTGCCTAATGGGAAGGTTGTTGCAGTTAAGACTGTTTTTCAGTACAAGACAATGGGTTGATGAGTTCTTCAATGAGGTTAACCTCATCCATGGAATTGAACACAAAAAATCTTGTCAAGTTGTTGGGTTGCAGCATTGAAGGCCCTGAGAGCTTGCTCGTCTACGAGTTTGTGCCCAATAAGAGCCTAGACCAATACCTCCATGGTAATTTATTTATCCATACATGCTGCAGTATCTTACTTCTCCAAATAATTATGTAATGACAATTTTTCTGATTGAGTTCTTGAATTTATGGTGTACTAAGATAAAGATTCTAAGTTGGGAAGACCGTTTACGTATTATAGTTGGAACAGCACAAGGCACTGCGTTCCTCCATGGTGGTTCAGAGATGAGAATCATTCACAGGGACATCAAGAGCTCCAATGTACTCGTCGATGAAAATTTTAATGCCAAAATTGCTGATTTTGGACTTGCTCGGTGTCTTGCAGCCGATAAAACTCATATTAGCACTGGAATTGCTGGCACATTGTAAGATATACAAAATACTTATTGTGTTATGAAATAATATAAAGACAAGAACAATAATGCAAGAATAAGAACAATATAGAGAGAGAATAGGGAGAGAGAGAAGTATTCTTATTAATACTTGGGGTGATTTACAATGGGGTAAGACCCCTCTATTTATAGGAAGAGGAATGACTTAGCTTCAAGCTAAAACTCTTAGACATTCACTCTAAATAGACTTCTATTTTATAACACTCCCCCTTGAATATCTATTCAATAATGTGCCTCATAAAACCTTAAAACCAAAACCCAATGGGAAAAATTAAAGTAAAGAAAAAAGAGTACACATGTTTGAATATGCGCCTATTGGTTGCCTCGTTAAAAACCTCGCAAGGAAAACCCAGTGGGACAAAACCTTGTAAGGGAAAAAGAGTGCAACGCGCATTAACTCCCCCTAATGAGTACATCAATTTATATCCTTGAGCATTTGCATTCCAATCTTGTGCATCATCTTCAAAACGATCTTTGATAGATGTTTGATAAATAAATCATATTGACTTGAATAAATATTCCGCACCTTGAAATCATCATTCTTGATAGATATGAACATCTTCATATAATGTCGCGGAATGACTCTTCAATATCTTCATAAATGCATTCTCAATGCCATCATGCTTATAGTTATAGCAAGATACATATGTACACAAATTGCACTTAGGATGTGGTACTTCAGGACCACGAATTGCATATGCTTCAAGCAACTTAAATCTTTCAAGTTAAGTCATATAAGCCATATAATAGACTTTAGATGCATATCAAGTTTTCCATGTCATGCTAGACAAATAAGATATCGAAAACTGACTATACATACCTTTGACTTTATACTTTCAAGCATTTGAACTATAGGTTCAAAACTACATGTCTTTCATATGGAATCAATTCTTCTTGAATTGTATCTCTTCCATTTAGTTACTTTCTTTGGGTCAGCAAATGCGTATAGCATGCATTGCAATATGTTGCAATTGAATTATCCCTTTTATGAACTTCAGGTTCATATCATGATATTCGGGGATATACATATACAAATGATAATTCATCCCATGTAACCTTTTCTCAAGTGTTTATCATGTCTCCCCCTCATGTTAGAAAAGCTAACTTGTTTCCTCAACTTTGGGAAATCATCTTTGTGCATTATCATGTCAATGTACACAGCACATTAATAATAAGATGAGATTATTTGGTTCCTGACCTTGAACCACTTGTGAGGGGAGAATATACTCTCGTATACAACGTATATCAAACTGATATATATAACTTTGTTCTCATAAGAAACAGTTTAGCTATTAAGTGGAAGCACTCAATAATTATCTTGCTAAACCAACTTTGATATAAACCAACTTATCAAGATGAACTATCTTGAGTAGGAAATCTGGAAATTATGCTCGAAGTTAGATTACTAAGCAATTTACCTCGCAAGCACCGGCCAGGCTGCGGGTCAATAACAATTGCGCATGTAACCATATCATAGATGCATCATATGTGGTATACATGGCAGGTGAATGGGCCCATATTCACCTTTGATATTTCCAGAATTTATGGGCTTCAACCCGAACTCTTTAGTTGGTCAGTTCATTAATGAGAACAAGTGATACAAGAGAATTCGTAAAGAACTTTCTAGTTCTTTATTATTCACCTATGTGAATTTGCACATCATACATAAAATGAGATGGCTAACACGAATGCTAACTGAATAAATTATCAATATTGGTAAACTTCAAATTTACACCATGACATGTGCACTTAATAAACTTCAGGTTTATTATGACATGGGTTTTTATACCAATAGATATCCACTTTATTGTGGCAATCTTTCTTTTGTGTAGTACAAATTGGAGAACAAAGCGGGTAGCTTTTCATATATAAATTACCCCGCTACAAGTTGTAGTAATAGGCGATATCAAAGCCTTCCTTTATTTATAGTCTCAATATAATCAATCGCTTTCGCGTGTACTTTGGAAACTGAATAAGTTTCTTTGAGACTTACTACAGCACAATACTCAATTGTGTTTCTCCAACATAGTAGTAATTGGCTCTTCTAGAGCTCTCAATTAATTTTGTACTACCACAGATTCATCAACATCCATGTGGTGAATATCTTTCTTAAAGAGAAAGTTATACCATTATGGTCAGGTCAAACTTATATGCAAGATATGTTTCTTGCATTATCGTTGTCCTTTAATAGTCATATTTCCAAAATACTTTGGCGTACAATAGGTACGTGACCAACGATCATTCATGCCATATATCATCTCAAACCTCCTTCTAGGGGTGAGTGTGGTATCATCTCAAACCTCCTTCTAGGGGTGAGTGTGGTATATTTAATACCAATTTCATGTTCATATTCTTCCAATAATGAATATGTATTCGTGAATCAAATGTTGTCACATTCACTTCGAGGATATGTGATTTTGTTATCCTTTTCAAATCTATAAATACGTCAGGCATTTGATTTGCTATTCTTTGCAAATGGATAATCTTTTGTGCCTCTTTCACAAATAGAGGTATGTGGATCAATGATGAGATAATGATGCATTTTTCCACAAAATTTCCCGTTTGGTTTCACCAACTTCTCCCCCTAATTTTGGGAAAAGTCTCATTAAATTGACAGTCTGCAAATCGTGCAGTGAACAAGTCGCCTGTCAATGTTTCGAGGTAGCGAATGATGGAGGGCGATTCAACCTCGACATATATTCCTAACCTTCTTTGCAGACCCATTTTGGTACGGGATGGCGGTGCTACAGGCACATATACTGCGCATCCAAAGATTCTTAAATGGGTTATATTGGGTCCATGACCCAAAACCAATTGCAACGGGGAATATTTGTGTCAATTCGTCAGTCAGAGACGAACTAGCATTGCTGTATGCAAAATGGCGTGTCCCCAAACCGAAGTGGGCAGCCGACGAACTAGTATTGCTGCATGCAAAATGGCGTGAACCCAAACCATAATGGGCAGCCGACGAACTAGCATTGCTGCATGCAAAATGGCGTGAACCCAAACCGAAATGGGCAGCCTCGTTTTCATGAAGAATTCAAGATTATTCTCATCTATGTCTTAATATGATATCCATTTTGAATGATATCTTTAAAACTCAACAAGTTCTTCTTAGACTTGGAGGAGAATATTGCATTCTCTAAGATAAACGTCATGCCTTTGGGCAGAGTTACAGTTGCTCTTCCGGAGCCTTCAATCAATTTACTTCCCATGGTTTGACATATAAAAGAAAATATACGAACATGAGAATAAACAACTTCAATTCGTTTGTGTCACATAATATTTTCAAAATCTGCAGCTAACAGTTGACTAACAAAATCAGATATGTTATCCATAATTGATTACTTTGCAGTTTGAAAATTTTCAGCGTTTTTCATAAGACAATCGATTATTAAACACACACAATCGATTGTTTGAACATAGACAATCGATTGTTAAACACACACAATCGATTATTTGTTATTTTTGAAAAACTTCAGATCACACTGTTTAAGACAATCAATTGTAAGATATAGACAATCGATTGTTGGCTTATTTTGAAAAATTCCGGTGCACTGTCTTAAGACAATCGATTGTTAACTACAGACAATCGATTGTGGATGATTTTTGAAAAATTCCAGATTACACTGTCTAACGACAATCGATTGTTTAAACATTGACAATCGATTGTTGACTGTTTTTGAAAAATTCCAGATCACACTGTTTTAAAGACAATCGATTGTTGATCATTGACAATCGATTGTTTTGCAGTTTTTATGCGAAATATGAGATAACCGACTAGTTTTTCAGGTTAGTCGATTACCTCTACTGGAAAGTAAAAATATTATTGATATTTGAGCATATTGATACATTCTAAAGAACTAATACTAACATTATATCATGAATTAACTAATGCGAGCTAATACTAATGGCTATTAGTTTATTCATTCACTAATATAAACAAGTAAAATAAAATCAAATAGCTCCATCTTCTTTCATCACAGATCCATCACCGATTAGGTGGTCTATCTTCCCCTCGGGTTGCTCAAAGAAGTCTGCCACATCCAAGTGGGTGATGTCAAAGTTGTCGTCAGAGACAAAATTCGTTTCAGGGCGTTTACTCTTTCGAGATGCTTGATAAAGGTCAACCAAAAGTCATGGTATACGGCAAGCCTTTGACCAGTGCCCGTTTTCACCGCAACGATAATATATAGTTTATAAACTATTTGCTTTTGGGTTCTTATCGTATCGTGCTTGTGGCAGAGTGACCAACTTCAGGTTGTCATATCTCTTCTTTAAGCCATTCCACAAGATAGGTGGATCTTTGACGGTGAGATATTCAATCTTCAAACCTTCATCAAGGTGATGGCGCAAGAAAATCAAGGCCTTAGCATAGTTTCAAACCTTCATCAAGGTGATGGCGCAAGAAAATCAAGGCCTTAGCATAGTTTCAAACCTTCATCAAGGTGATGGCGCAAGAAAATCAAGGCCTTAGCATAGTTTTGGGCGGATGCATTATTTCTGTCTTTAATGGCGTCTCCAAGACCCATAGCATCCAAAATGGATTTAAGTATCCAACACCCATATCATATAGTTCTTGCCCGAAATTTCAAGGGCAACGAACTTTCTTTTCATAATGTCAGACATAAACCAAAATTACATCAAGAGCGTGTTCATACTTACGGGCTCTATTACAATTATCACATTCACTTCAGGGAATGGATCAAAATCATGTGCTTTACACAATCTCATGTCAAATATTACTTTCATAAAGTGAAAGATTATTTTGAGAATCCTTATTGTTCTCATTACCACAATAATGACGATTATAACTTCGTCTATTGCCATGTCCACATCCATTGATACCTTTACGGTAATTAGTCTTCTTTCAGACTTATCACATACTGCTACCACATTCTCTAAAGGGAATGGAGCAAATTCAATTGGACGGAATTCTTTGCCACGTCCACATTCATTGATACCTTCATGGTAATATTTTAGTCTTCTTTCAGACTTATCATATACTGCTTCCACATTCTCTAAAGGGAATGGAGCAAATTCAATGGGACGGATTTTCAATTATTTGCCCACAATCATACATGAATTTAATCATGGCAGGACATAGAGATTTTACCACTTCATGTGGTTATAATTTCTTACAAACTCCATTAGAGTTATAATCAAACTTTGTTTGTATATTAAATCAAATCGTAGAATTTCAAGAATTTGAAAGGGAAAAGTAAATTACTTACCTTTAAGGTATACCAATTATATTTTCAATGTTTTCTTCCTTTTCTCCACTGATGCAGACGACGGCGGCTCCGATGCGGAGAAATTGACGGCGGCTTAATCTTCTTAAAAAGCTTCTTGAGACGGTAGAGTCTCGTGCTGATAACGTGTTATGAAATAATATAAAGACAAGAACAATAATGCAAGAATAAGAACAATATAGAGAGAGAATAGGGAGAGAGAGAAGTATTCTTATTAATACTTGGGGTGATTTACAATGGGGTAAGACCCCTCTATTTATAGGAAGAGGAATGACTTAGCTTCAAGCTAAAACTCTTAGACATTCACTCTAAATAGACTTCTATTTTATAACATATTGAGTTTTTTTAACTACTTGACGGGTGATTTTTACGTTGTACTATATACGGAGGATATATGGCTCCCGAGTGTTGGGGCATATACTATTAACCATGCATTTGGATATAATATATTCTAATAATTATGATGGTCAAAAGTCGAAAGTGGGAGATTGTTGGGATATATACTATTAACCATGGGTTTGATTTAGCTATAGTATTTATTATGAAACAATTGTTTATTCAGTTTTAATAAAGTTTTAAATATATCATATAATAGTCTGTGTCCTTTGCTTATATAGTAGATGATTTAGTGTATAGAGTTTAGCTTATACACGGAAGATTAAATCATCGGTTCTTATAAGTATAAGGTTTGAGTTCACAATCTAATGATGGAAATGGACAAACCATCAGGAATGATTTGTAGCACAAGATTAAATATAATTTATCTTGATTAGGGGAATGATTTAGTTCCAACTTCTTGTGCTAGTACATTTTGTATGTATTGAATGGACCAGGTAGAGATAAGTATTTTCTACTTACTTAATAAAATAAACTCTCTAGCCATTAAATGTACTTATACTCTTAATCTTGATATAATTATTATTAGCTGTGTATATTATTATTGTTTTGATTTATTAAAAGGCGAGATTCTTTCGTGGGTCAATATGCCTGGTAAATTGGATAATTATAATATACATTGGCGAAATAATAATTAGTTGATGGAATCCATGTCTCGGTTTAGAGATTGATGATACACCTTTATGAAAGCTAATAGGTTTTCATGTGTAAATCCGGCCGGTGGATTTTGTATCCGACACATGAAATAAGTTAAGCAAAAGTCTAAAGGAAATAATCAATAAATTAAATCGTCAGTAATTTAATTTAATTGATTCGTATCTGAATCTTAAAATGAGGAGTTAAATAAGATTTAATAGATGAATTTCGGAATTGAATAAGGAGTGCAATTATGAATTTTTAGTGGAATAATTCGTTATTATTATGGTAGATATTAATTTCGAAAATAAGAAATTAATTGCATAATTGGAGTCTTGTTAATTAAATTTTGTGGTCTCTACTGTGCCTAAATAATAGGAAATAAAGGAATCTTTTTTCTAGTGGAAGAGAAAACCCAACAGGTTTTGGAAAAGTTTCTTAACCCTTAAAACTTGTGCTATAAATACATAAGGTTTTCCATTTAGGGAGAGAAGAAGATGGTGGCTGAAATTTTCAATCAAGTTTTCCTAGAAATTTCGCCCACACGAAATTGCTATCTCCAGTATTATTTGGGTAATACAGTAGAAGACCGTGAAACGTTCGAGGATCACGATTGTGCGGGTGATGGAGATTCCATTGAGAAGTTATGGAACTGAAGGCTCACATGGTAGAAGAGATATGTTCACGCAGCCCGTGAAATCTCGTTTACGCTAGTTGTCTAGATTACATGTGATTTTGATACTGGGATTGCTTCCGCTGCTTATTATAATCCACCACTGAGTACCTCGTAAAATGACAGCTCACAGAAAAGGCTGATGTGTATAGCTATGGGGTGCTTGTTCTTGAAACTGTTTGTGGCAAAATAAACATTTCCTTGGCAGAGGATGACTCTGGGTCTCTACTGCAATCTGTAAGAATTAATGCTGTAAAATTCTCAATACAGTAGTCCTGTCACTAAATAAATATTTGAACTTGTCATTTTGGTTTCAGGTGTGGAAACTCTATACAACAAATCAGGTGACTGAAGCATTAGACCCTAACATGAAAGGCGAGGCATTAAAAGTCCTCAAAGTGGGGCTTTTGTCGATTTAAGACCATCAATGTCTGAGGTTGTCCAAATGGCAACAACATTTGGACAACCAATTCCGGAACCAGCACAAGGAATTCAAACAGCACAAGGAAAAGCTTAGTCTCCAATGCACTCTTTAAATCTTATACTTCCACCTCAGCTAACTCCTTTAGTATGCAAAGCTCATCGGATGTACCACACAAAAGTGATCAAGAATTCCTTTTAAAACCTGAAATTATAGAAAATAAAAAAGATGGAGTTTGATTTGTAAGTGAAGACCTTGCACAACATTTTTGTACTGTTAGAACTAATAGTGATGATAGAGGAAGAGATGCTGCATTTTTATGATTTGTTGGCTGAGTAATGATCCAAAAAATGTATACAGAGGGACATACATAGTCTTCATAAAGTTGTGCTTATTGCTAATAGCTAATTCCTTGTCCTCCCTTTTGTCATATATCACTTCAACAAAAGTGATATTTAGCTACAATACAAAATTTATCACTAATTATACACATTTTGTGACAAAAAATACATTTCATCTTGAAATATAAGAGTCATATACTTTTACTGACGAAATACAAAATTTTTGTAGCAAAATTTTGTCTACTAAAGTTTCCCACAAAAATTGAGTTGGCGCCAATTATTAAGCAATATTAGCCACGAATTTGAAGTTATCAGCGACACTTTTTTGTCACTAATGATGCACCCAATTAGTGAGGAAGCATTATTTGTCTTAAAATTAGTTAAACTTTTAGACACAAAAAAGTTTCGTCACAAAAAATATATTGTTACAATAGCGAGGAAAATTTGTAGTTAAAGAAGGTAAACTTTGGACATAAATTTTATATTTATTTTTTGACCTTAGTTTTTATTACTAGTAGTGCAAATAATTTGTGATAATTATTTAGTTATCTCTATTGAATCTAGAAATTAGTCACAATTTCTTTTCTCGCAAAACATACCACTGCGGCTAATTTTTTTTAAGTTGAATTGTGAGATTATTGGCTATGAATTTATTTTTAGTTAAAAACACAAAGATCATACTTCGTAGTTAGATATGATTCTAAAGTTTTGTTCATGCAACAAACATATAATTACTTTTAAGAATTGAAATAACCATCTTTGAAAATTAAGAAGTTCGAGAAACTAGAACCCCATTTTTAATTATGATACAATTTAAGAATGTTTTTCTTTCCGGCACAATTTAATTTCTGTTGGAAAATATCAAGTTTATTTAATTTCAAGTAGAACACGAATAATTCATTTTAGTTCACTATAAAAACTTGGCAAAAAGGCCTTGTAGTCACTTGAACTTGCATCGATATTTTATCCCGGTAAATAAACTTAGAAAAGTTTCATTTTAACACCTCAACTCGCTAGAATGGGTATTAATAAATACTATTGACAATTGACCAAGCTTATGTGGCAGTGATATAACCGACATGGAAAAAATGCATGTCTATCACCATCAAAAAGCACGTGTACGTAATGGTTATGATTTAAAAAATACTTACTAAATAAAACAAAAAATTTAAGTTTTTAATGAAAAGAAAAAATTTAAAAAGAAAAAATTGAAAAAAGCTTTAGTGCCGTTCTTTATTTTTCCAGGTTCACCTCCATAAATAAATTTAAAAAGGCTTGAATTTGCCTTAAGTTTCACATTAATGTACCATTTCTTTTAAAAATTTAAAAGAAAGGGTACATTACCAAAATTTAAAAATTACCAAAAAATAAAAAAAAAATTGTGTGGGATAGGGGCGGGGGGTGGGGTGTAGAAAAAAAAAACAGAAACTTAAAAATTACAATAAGTTAAAAAAAATCCTATGCGAGATTAGGGCAGGGGTGGGGTAGAAAAAAAAAACAAAAATTTTAAAATTAAAAACAAATAAAATAAACTTTTTTTTCTTAGGGGTGGGCGGTGGGGTGGGTGTGGGATGGATTGGTGAGGATAAGGAATATTGTGGAGAAGGTTGAGAATGAGTTTTGGAAAATATTTTCCCTCCTCTTGATAGGGAAAATATTTTCCTCTAATTGGGAAAAAATGAATTGATAAGGAAAAAAATATTTTTCAAAACATTTAAGCCAATCAAACATGAAAAAATTAAAAAATATTTTCCTTCATACCAAACACACCCTTTATGTTATTATTGTTGGCGGTGATGTTTGAAAAGAAGTATGTTTTTTTAAAGGTTTGAAGTTCTTTATTATAATTTCTCAAATTAAATTTAGACGAAAATATTTTAATTAATAAACGGTTAAGGGTCAAAACTGCCCTCAACCTATCGACTCCGGAACAAAATTGCCCTCTGTTTACCTTTGGCAAAGAAAATGCCCCCACCGTTAACTTTGTGGCCTATTTCTACCCCTAAAATCTAACAGAATCTTGAATTTCATTTTTAATTTTTTTAATGCCACGTGTCATGTTTTGATTGGGACATATAAAGAACGGAAAATTGGGACATATAAAGAACGAAAAAAGGGTCAAAACTGCCCTCAACGTTTGACTCCGGAACAAAATTGCCCTCCGTTAACCTTTTTTGGGTCGGGTCGGTCGGGTTGAAGTGTAATGTGATTTCCCGCTTTCCAACAAATGTAAAGAGCTTGATATATCACATATATTCATCTTCAGCTAAAGTGGATTGGTCATTCCTATCCAATGGGGGGCTGGTTTTTCATAGCTTGGTTATGGGGGACGGGTTGGACGCCTGGTTCGTGATGGAGGAGGGCTGTTTGGTTGTGAAGTTTTCCGGCGATGTGAAGGTGACGGGCTGGACGGGGAAGATGAAGCAACGGGTAGCCATGAGAGGTCGTTTGGTGGTTTAGGGTTAGAGAGGGTGTGTTGTGAGGAAGATGAAGAGAGGGTTTGGTATTTTTTGGGTCGGGTCGGTCGGGGTGCTTGTATTTAATTTTTAATTTTTTTAATTCCACGTGTACGTTTTGATTGGCCATTAAATAAACTTGACCCAAAATCAATTCTCACCCAAATTCCGACACAACCCGACCCAACCCGACCGATCCGACCCAAAAAAGGTTAACGGAGGGCAATTTTATTCCGGAGTCAATATGTTGAGGGCAGTTTTGACCATTTTTCCGTTCTTTATATGTCCCAATTTTCCGTTCTTTATATGTCCCAATCAAAACGTGACACGTGGCATTAAAAAAAATAAAATTGAAATTCAAGATTCTGTTAGATTTTAGGGGTAGAAATAGGCCACAAAGTTAATGGTGGGGGCATTTTCTTTGCCAAAGGTAAACGGAGGGCAATTTTGTTTCGGAGTCGATAGGTTGAGGGCAGTTTTGACCCTTAACCGATTAATAAAATGTAACTTAAAAGTAATGGCGGAATCACTAAAAGATGAGAGTGATGAGACATTGTTTTCTCTCTCTCTAGAAGTGGTTCCTCTCTAGAAACAAGTCCCCACACATATTCACACACCACTTATTCAAGGCATCTTCATTAATGCCACGACCTAAAATCACTCAGAAGTAGTCGTTATGGTAACTAATCTCTAAAATTAGGTAAGCCTAATACATACTAAAGGATAACGAATTCTACTAGCAGCTATTGAACATGAACCAGAAACTTCTAAATAAACAAATAGTATCAACATTATACAATATCCCAAATAGTACAAGTCATAAGCTTTTCTATAAGTAATTATACATAACTAATATATCGATGTACCGGATTAATAGGAAATAATAGAAATAAATACAACAGAAGGTGATTTAGGAGCCTGCAAACGTCCGACAGGTGTACCTTAAAGTCTCCGGCTGCACAAGCATAAGTCTCAAAACCAGCTCGATCCGAAGTATCCTGTGCCATACAATGGTACCTGGTAAGTATTGAGCCTAGCCTCGGTAGAGTAGTGATAATGCCAGGTCAAGATACCTATCGAACATATAAACCTATACATGATATAATATAAAACGTATGATATAAAACTAACAAGGAAGGAATATCAATATAATACCAATAGCAAAACGAATTCAAATTACAAACAGTAATAAAGATAAGGGGGACATGAATGGCAACGAAAAATAACCAAGTAATTAAGCAGCCACATAGTCGGGGTACATATGTAGTGTAAATGTGCTCAAGTAGGGAAAACAATGTCAACTCAACCAATCAAATCATTTGTAATACACAATTTCAACAATCCACTTCCCGTAATCTCATATCATAAATCAGTACTTCCAAACCCTCAACACACGTGGCACATTGTGCCCATATTTTTCATCTCATTTCGCACGTCAAAATTCACGTGCTACTCAGTACATAATATTCATGTCAAATTTTAATTAGGATGTTCAAGAGATTTTATATATATACATCATAAAATAAAATTACAGTTTCGTGACCAAGAAGGAAATTAATGAGAAATGTGGGTTTATTTTAAAATTTACTTGGGTGAAGAAAAATAATATTTTTAAATAAAATACATCCTCGTATAAGCTACTGAATTTAATAGAGAATCTATAAAATTAAAACATAATAATTTCTTTTTAAGTAAAATAAAAACATCAGAGAGGGTAAAGAAATTAAATTGAGAAATTAATTGAAGTAAAATATGACAAGTATTAGAAATGGCAAATATCGAATAAAACGGTGAGTTTAACGTTAAATCACACAAGGTAGCATGTTATTAATTCTTTTATTTAAACTCTATTGCTATATTACTAACAACTTAGCAGCACAAGAGGTAATGACTCAACGTAGCAAATTCATCCTGAAAATCAATTCACCAGAATAATAGTATTAGAAAAAGAATTCAGAAAATGTCGGCAAGTAAATAAGTCAATGACAATAATTCAATCCTCAAAAATTAGTGAAAAACTAGAAATACAAATTCTCAGAGTTTCGTACAAAAGAACCGAAGCCAATACAATATAACAAAACACATAAAATATTGCAACGTGTAACGCAATCGAACAGTACAATGCTATTCACCTTTATTCCACCATGTGAATATCAATAGTAATAAATAAATATATATGTTGCGACGCGCAACCTGATCCCACCATATAATATCAATATCACAATTTACCCTTATTTCACCACATCAATCCACCCTTATTTTATCTGTTGCGGCGTGCAGTCCGATTTTACCGTACAATATCAATATCATAACAAAAAAATATATTACGACGTGCAAACTAATCCCACCATATATATCAAAAATATTATTTCACCCTTATTTCACTATATCAATTCACCCTTATTTCACTTATGGAGGTGTGCAACCCGATCCCCTGTACAATAAATTAAATCAACATCAACAATTCAATAATTCAATTTACAAGAATTTCTACAATTAAGGATACGAGTGTACGACAACCAAAGGACCACGTAAAAATTAAAGGAATACAACGAACTTCACAAAAACGACAGGACATGTAAGGCATGTAGTAACTAAGTATGCAATCACAATAATTAGGATATATAGCAGATAAGCACAGAGTCGTAGAAGAAATTTAACAATTAAGAGGTAACAAGACAATAAGGAAGGCAATAACCTTAACTAAGGCATATAAGGGCCAAATAATGAGTAAAACGTACAATACGTGCTAACAACGTCATATAGAGCATAAAAGAGTTGAATAACAACGAGATATAACTTGTTATGACGATTCAATTAAAGGCATGAAAATAGACTAGGTATTATGAAATGTTCAATTACCACATATAGACCGTGTACCCACTCATCACCTTGCATACACGACTTTCACATCGCAAGATAGCACAATTAACTCAATTTCTAAGGCGTAGTTTCCCATGCACAAAGTCAAATAAGACACTTACCTCAAAGAAGCTAGACCGATACTCGAAAATGACTTGCTAGGGTGAAACAACCTCCAAACGCCTCAAATATAGTCAAAATAACTTTATATCATAAATTAAACTCATAGTTAATAATTTCGGATAATAAAATTTCAATCTTTAACAAAAACTAAGAAGTCAACCCCGAACCTGCACCTCAGAACCTGATAAATTTGAAAAAACCCAACTATCATTCCAATACGAGATCAACAGTTTCACCCAAATCCGACTTCGAATCGATGTTTAAAATTCAAAAAATTACTATATGAAACTTTGTATAAACCCCACACCCCCACCCCCAATTTTCTCTTTAGAATTCAATATTCAATTGCCAAAATGGAAGATAGATTCACAAAATATAACCAAAACCGAATAGAGAAAACTTATCCTAATCCATGTGGTAAAAATTGCCTAAATAATTACCCAAATTCAAGCTCCCCAACTCAAAATATGACTAAATGAATAAACCCTCGATATTAAATATTGAGGGTTTTGCATTTTTTGACCTTGTTGTCGTCTCATGCTTATCATTATATTCACCCCTTCCATTGCGTGCACTTGTTTCGCCCCTTGAACTTGTTGAAGCTGAGTTTTGGCCAATTGGTCAGCAATATCTTGACCATGATCATGTAGCTCCTTGTGTAGGTGAATAACATTAGGGTCACCTTGAAGGAATATTGGCTCTACTTTGCCATGCCGAAGAGGTATCCGCCATCTCATCAAGAATTTTACAAGCTTCAGCGTAAGGAATGTTCATGAAGTTCCCTCTGGCAAATTGATTTACCACACATTGATTTGTTGTGTGGATCCCCTTGTAGAAGGTTTTTTGGATCATGGTCACGGTCTTGTCATTATTCGAACACTCTTTATCCATAGTATGATATCTTTTCCAAATCTCGTCCAATGGCTTATTAGGTTCTTGCTTGAATGCAAGAATCTCATCCTGAAGAGTCATTATATATCGCTGAGATAATAATTTGGAAATGCATTTCTCCACCATCTCATCACAAGTATGGATGGAATGATTGGGAAATCTCTCTAAACAGTCCAATGCCTTTCCCCGTAGAGAAAAGAGAAATAGCCTTAACCTCAGCGCGCTCTTAGAGACATTTGTTTGCTTGCTCCCCCAACAATTATCGATGAACCCCTTGAGATGAATGTATGCATTTTGATTCGGAGCCCCAGCAAAGAATCCTCATTGATCAAGTAGTGTAAACATCACGTTGGTGATTTGGAAGTTGCCCGCCCTAATGCGGGGAGGGACTATAGAACTTGCATAACTCTTGTTTGGTAATTGTCGTTGGTTTGCCGCTCTTGGTGGAGTGGGGGAGGGGCCGACACATTATCTTGAGGTGGGCGGCCTCGTCTATTAACTTGAGGTTCAAGAGGAACCTCATCCATTTGATCATTGTCCACTTCCTCCCCCAATGGTACATTTCCAATGCGCTCGTTGTTGAGAGCCATTTTCGTGCCTAAAATCAATTTAAAAACAAAATTAGTGGCTAGTAAGGTAGTGATTTCGCCCAAATGCACACCATAATTATAGGTAGTTAAGCAATCGAAGCAATAATAAAACCCAACGCGAGTTGAGGTCGAATCCTCAGGGAGTTAGAAATGGGATTAGGTATACACCTAGTGTAATTATATAATGTGCCTCAATTTGCACTTCCACATTCTGTCTTGTTGTTTATATGCCTACTTTAAGCTATTGATTGCAAATAATAAACAAGAAGACAATGTTTTTGGTTTTGATTGTTTTTTCAAATGAGGCTCTGGGTTCGTGACTTCCACCTACGTGGTTCCGTAACGGGTTGCAAACTCTAAGGCAAGTTTGATTAAACGGGATCCTAATATAAAAATCACACGCAATTACCCACTCTATACCTCTCGGTAGTTTAAGTGATTTTGCCTAATTTGGCTTTCTTAAGTCCAAATAGGTATTGCACAAATCAAGTGATATATGCTCAAGTCGGGTCTTACTATCTCTAGATTTGACCCTTTAATTTGGGCTATCAATTTCTTGAGTTCGCCCTAATTTCTGATTAGCCAAGTTTTCCTAGACATAGTCTCTCTTTCTCAAGTAGAGACTAAGTAAAATAGGCATGAATCAAATTTTTCAACCATTAGTTCTTGAATACAAGCATGAACTAGGCTAAGTATCACTAATCCAATCACAAACAAACCCCAAAATCAAACACCCATTAAGTACCCACACTAGGGTTAGGCCACAATCCTAGCTAGAGATTTAACTACTCATGAAAAATAAAGAAATACAAGAAGAAATTAAGATAGAATGCATAATAATTGATTAGAGACAGAAATATAATGCTTAGAAGTTAATCTGGTAAAAAATTACTCAAAACAGTAAAGAAAACGACTCAGGTGCTCTTCCAAAACTGTACCTAACCTAAAAATGATAAAAAGTTCTATTTATACTAAGCAAAAAATATCTAACAAAAATGCCCCTACGAAGGTTGTGTGGGGCATAATTCTGGTGCGGTCCGCACAATGAGCTTCTACAGCCGCACAGTTGTTGTCACGATCCTAGTTCACCAGCGGTGAACATGTCATGACGACACCTAGCTCCCACGACTAGGTAAGCCTAACATTTGCGGAAATAAAATAACTGCAGAAAATGTAGAAAAGCAAATATAATATCTAGAAAGAAAATTGTACTAAATGCCGCTCGGCATATATAACTCAAACATCAAATCTAAAACAAATCCCAAAACCCGGAACCTCACGGGCAACAGAGGATATAGATGTGTATAATAAAGGATCTAAACTCCAGAATGTCTAACAACAGGAAGAAAAGAAAACTAAGTACTAAAGATAGAGTAAAGAGGGAGACTCTGCGGTCTGCAGACGCAACATATCTACCTCAAAGTCTCCGTAGTCTTCATGCCTCACTGATAGCGCACCTGAGTGGAAGTACCTGGATCTGCACATGAAAAACATGCGCAGAAGAGGTGTGAGTATACCACATCGATACTCAGTAAGTGTCAAGCCTAACCTCGGTCGGGTAGTGACGAGGAAGGTCGGGGATCTACTGAGATAAACATAATAATAATCATGTGCAATGTGAAAATAGGTAGAATAATGGAAACAACAGTGGAATAAGACAGAATCTACAAGTCAACAACAAATAACCAAAATAAGGAATAAACATGGAAAAGTACAGCTCAATATCAATGATGCCATGAGGATCTCCTAGGATACCGTCCTGTAGTCCTTTATCAACTGTCTAGTGGATCTCCTGGGATACCATCCCGTATTCAACTATCAATGTGCAGGGGGATCTATCGGGAATCTAACTCGTAGTCCCAAAGTACATGTGTAGGGGTATCTATTGGGAATCAAACCCGCAGTCCCAAAGTAAACAAACAAGGGGGGAGCTACCGGAATCCCACATCCATAGTCCCAAATATAAATACGTAATCACAGCCAGAGAATAATCGGAAATGGAATTAAACACCAAGGCAACAGAAATTCTAGCCTAACATGCTTCACGTAATGCAACAAGGCAAATTAATCAATTAAACCAATTAAGTCAGCTAGCATTCTTTTCTAGGCTATCACATGCTATATGGTAAGTAACAACGTAAGTAAAAAAAGAATAGCAACTTGATCATTTTATGTAAGAACCGGATGTTCAAAAATTAGTATAAGTACACGCTCGTCACCTCATGTTCAAGGCACTCAATCATCAAATAACAAGTCATAAGGGGAGAAGGTCCCCCACACAAAGTTAGACAAGACACTTACCTCGAACCGGCTCAATAATAACCTAGAAACCACGCTTTTGCCACGAGTATCCGACTAAAAATGGCCCAAATATATTTAATTCAATTACATATCGTAAATAATATTGCAAACAACTGATTCCAATATTAAATCAAAAGTTAGGGCGCGAAAATAGATAAAATGACCAAAATGCCCCTCAGGCCAACGTCTCAGAATCAAATAATTTTTCCATTTTAAGAACCCACGTACTCTCACGAGTCTAACAATATAAAAATCTCCCAAATTGGAGGTCAAATGACCGTTAAAAACTCAATAGTTTAGCCAATGAAGTTTTACCCAAATTATCCAATTTTTTATCCTAAATTCGAATTCTAATTATGGATTTAACTAAAAAATGATAAAATATAACTAGAAGGGATAAACTAAATGTTACCCAATAATCTCCTCTTCAAAACCATCTCAAAATCGCCCTTTCCCGAGCTCCAATTTAATTTTCCAACTTTTAAAACTTAACCCTCAATTTTTTCATTTCTGAATAGTCATTTCCGCTTCTGCGGACAAGTGACCGCACCTGCATTCCCGCTTATGAGAAAATAAGACCGCTTCTGTGACTTCTTTAAATTTCACAACTTTCGCTTCTGCGGGCAAACAACCGCATATGCAGTTCCGCATTTACGGGATTCAGACCGCATCTACGGTTCCTGAGGGCTATGCCCACTTTGCTTCTACAATGACCAAAGACGCTTCTGCAGTTCCCAAGCAACTGAAGTGGAAATACTAGAAGGCAGAAGCGTTCAGCTGCTGCACAATTTTTCCAACTCCAAAAATGCCCTGTTGAGCATCCGAAACACACCCGAGGCCCCCGGGACCTCAGCCAAACCTACAGACACGTCTCATAATATCGTTCAAACTTGTACCAATCCTTAAAATACCTAATACAATACCGAAAACCTGATTTAATCAATTATTCAACCCTAAGAACTTCAAATTTCTTCCAAATACGATTTCGATCAAAAACTAACCAAAACACGTCCGAATGACCTGAAACTTTGCACACACATCCCAAAACTCTCCAAAACCCAATACCGAACATCCCGGCAACCCAAAATAGCATAAATACACTTAGGGGAAACAATTAACGGCAAATCGGGGTGTAAATTCCTAAAATAACCAGCCAGGTCGTTACAATGATCGTGCGATCCGCATTCTTTGGAACTTCGGGGCTTCTGCGGTCTGCAAGAAAATAAGTGTGGTCACACTTCTGATTGTGCAGCCGCACAAAAATGATGCAGTCTGTACACCTTGACTTTGGACTTGAACCCATCTCTTTGATTCTTTACTTATGCAGACCCCGTAATAATGAGTGCGGCTGCACTTGATTTCTTGTGGCCGTACAATTTTGGTGCGATCTACACGCCTTTAGCTGGCCCAAACACTACTCCCTAAATCTCCTCTTTACGGTTGCACTGCTGGCTTTTTTCCCCTATTTTGGTTCTTATTCCCTATTGCCTCCTTTATGAGTTGATTTTGACTTTTTTGGCTAGTTTCGCAATATTCCTACAAACAAGCACATTTTGTTAGTTTCCAAAAATGTCTTTAAGCATTTTTGAACTAAAATGCAAGTAAAAGAGAGCAAATAAGTGGTCAAAATCCCTACTTATCACCCAAATCAGTCATAAATCTCTGTAGTCTCATGAGCTCATAATTTCATACCACTTATCGCAAACAATAATAACATTATGTAACTGTAATGATAATAGAAACTGAGATATTATCTGCAGATAAATATACATGACTGGGTACATAATTGGAGCTTAAGCAAATAACTCAACAACAAAAATAAGCTCAGTGGGTCCCAACAAAATTAATACACAGCCTACACATTATTTCTTACATGAATCACAACTCAATTACTCTAACACGTAGGGATTGCAGAGATAAAACAAGACTATATAGCTACACAGTACAACATAATAAATCAAGTATAATTACCGGGGTGCACGCTCACACACCCATCACCCAAACATCAACCATATAACACGTATTCCAAAAATTCATACCCTCGGTACCAAGTTTAGAATTGTTACTTACCTCAAAGTGTGCAACTCAATGCTCCAACAAACCATTGCCTCGCAAATCGGCCTCTGAATGACTCGAATCTAGTCGCAAACAACATAATATAATCAACATAAACTAAAGGTATGATGAGGTTCTGGAAGTAGGAAACGTTGAGCCCTAGGTATATCGGACCATTTAAAATCCATGAGAGAGTTGGTAAGGTGGCCTACAAGCTTGCATTGCCAGCTAGCTTATAAGCAGTTCACTCGGTGTTCTATATCTCCATGATCCAGAAGTATCAGGGTGATGTGATGTGATGACCCAAAAGTTCATCACTTGTTTTAAAATGAAATTCTATGTTCTACGCTATTGAAAACCTCATTTAGAATCACCTCAATTTATATGCATAGTCCAGGCGTGTAACCGGAAAGCCTAGATATGAAATATTTGAAGAAATGATAACTTTTGACAATAAAATGAGCTAATTTGACTTCGGTCAATATTTTAGGTAAACGGACCTGGACCCATGATTTAACGATCCCGAAGGGTCCGTAGGAAAATATGGAACTTGGACGTATGCCAAAATCGAATTCTGAGGTCCTAAGCCCGAGAAATAAATTTTCAAAAAAAAATTATTTTCGGAAATTATTTGAAGACATTTGAAATAAAATTTGATTAGAACATGATGGTATCGGAGCCATATTTTTGTTCCGGTATCCAATACAAGTCTTATATATGATTTAAGACATTCCTATAAAATTTGGCGTAAACGAATGTCATTCGACGTGATTCGGACCTAAAATGCTAAGGTTTGATATTTTATAGATCCTCCTAATTTGGAGGGGTTTAAATAAAAGAAAAGAAGACTTTGAGGTTTAATTCATTGTTATTGAGATTATTTTGGTGATTTTATTACACGAATAAGTCCGTGAGATATTTTTGAGATCATGTGTATCTTTGTTTTGGAGCCCCAAGGGTTCGAGTGAGTTTTGGATATGCCATAGGTTGCATTTAGGACTTAAAAAATTGCAGGAAATTTTGCTGGTATGATTAGGCCTGTAGGCTTCATATTTTTGAAGCTTGGCTAAAAAATGCGAAGGCTGGCTCGCGAATGCGAAGATTTACCAATTGGCCAGGGATCACAAATGTGATGTCTTCTTCACAAATGCGACAATAGTTTCGCAAAAGCGAAAGTTTGGGATTTCTGATTTGTGAACCCTGTTTTGCAGTTACCATGTTAGCGGAGGTCGAGGTTCGCAATTCCCATAATGCAACCTGCAACTTTTATACTTAACTGATTTTAAAACCCACATTTGATATTCCCTCAAACATAAATACATCTAGGCGATTTTTTAAGGATTGCTTATAATCCAATTCAATTGTAAGTCATTTTTAACTAGTTTTCTTCATTCATTAACATCTTTTAACATGATTTTACTTAAAATCAATAATTTTCATGGGGTAAATTGGGTGTTTTGGATAGAACCTAGTGTTTTCAAAAATTGGGGATTTGGACCTAGATTTGAGGTCAAATTTCGAAACAAATTATATATTTGGATTCATCGATGAATGGATAATCGGGTTTTGGTTCGAACCTCGGGTTTTGACCATGTGGGCCCGGGGCAATTTTTGAGTTTTTGGGTAATACTTTGGAAAACTCATATTTATGCATTGAGGTTGATTTATCTAGCATTTATTGATATAGTTAAGTAATTTATGACTAGATACGAGCGAATTGTCAGTGGAATCACGGGGTAAAGCTATAATTGAACCTTAAGTTGTGTTCGAGGCATTGAAGTAAGTGTTTGGTCTAACCTTAACTTGAGGATTGGGAGTTGATTCCTATTTGCTATGTGGTAATTTTTGAGTACGACGTATAGGCATGGTGACGAGTATCTATACGTTGGTGTCAAGCATGACCGTGAGTATTATATTGTGATTATCATGATTTTGTTGTATTATTCATGCCTTGGTAAAGATTTCTAATTGTTGTATAAAGTTTGTTGAAAGAATTGTGACCCATGATCATTGAGGAAAGTTGGCTCAAGTTATATAATGAATTGTGAAAATGTAAGTGACAATTGAACTTTTAGAGCATTGGCTCGAGTTGTGAAGGTATAAATGATAATCGAACCTCTAGAGAATTGGCTCGGGCTGTGAAGTGAATTGTGAAATAAATGTGAGAAAGAGAAGAGATCATTATGTTGTCACCCTTGCTGGGCTATTGTTGATTTATTTGTTATCTCCTTTGCCATGATATGGATATTATTTATGTTGTTCCCTTTCCGAGATTTAATTGTTGACTTGTTCCTCCCTTGCCGGAATTCTCATTGCAAATTTCCTTGCCCTATTGTTTGTAATTGTTGTTTGGGTGCGGAAGATAGTTAAAGCACGAAGGATGATGTCGTGCATAATTTGTTTTGTGAGAAAAGAGTGTAAAGCACGAAGGGTGATGCCGTGCCGTACGATGTACCATTCCATTCCCATTATATTAATTTCAAGGTAAGGATGAGAGTAAAAGCATGAAGGGTGATGTCGTACAATTTATATATACTCTTATGGTGAGGACGAGAGTAAAAGCACGAAGGATGATGTCGTGCACTTGTCTTTGATTTTCCTGATTCTTGCTGATAATAGAGTTATGTCGTCCTTTATGTTTATTTACTGATTTTCTGTCGTTACTTGATTTTATTTTGATGTTATAGATTCCTTACCCTATTTTCCTTGTGATTGTTGCTTGGGTGAGAAAGAGTGTAAAGCATGAAGGGTGATGCCGAGCATTGTTTTGGTGAGAGAGTATTAAAGCATGAATGGTGATGACGTATATTGTTTTGATGAGAGAGTGTAAAACCACGAAGGGTGATGTCGTGCATTTGTCTTTGAATTTCTAATTTTTATTAATAACTTTGTTATGGTCCCTCTACATTAAATTGTTGATTCCCTATTCCTACTTGTTGTACCCCGCAACATGATTTTCCCTTTCCATTTTCAATTGAACTGCGTTGATCCTCATATTTATTTGTCGATCTTCTGTACTATTTGACATTTTCCCGTAGCATGCTTTCCCCATCCCATACTTGACTGTAGATGGCTATTTTCTGTACTTCTTTTTTGTTGTATATATAGATAAATTACACATGTTTATTTGGTAGTCTAGTCCTAGCCTCGTCACTACTCTACCGAGGTTAGGCTGGGCACTTATTAGCACATGGGGTCGGTTGTGCTGATACTACACTCTGCACTATATGTAGATTCCGAAGAAGCTTTTGGACCGTAGTATGGAGGTTATGTTCAGTCCACGCGGAGACCCAAGGTAGACCTGCAGGCGTCCGCAAGCCTTGGCGTCTCTCTCCATCTTTATTCCATGTTTTATGTTTCCTTTTATTCAAAAATAGTGTACTGTTATTTCTTCAAACTTTGTATATGGCAATCTTAGATAGTCCGTGACACTGTGACACCAGGTTTTGGGTAATTTAAAGTTTAGGCAGTTGTAATAGACTCAGATTTCAGCTACTTTAATTGTTATCTTTCGCTTAATTATTTAAAGTTTCGCAATTTTTATGATATCGCCTTATAATTGTTAAAAAGAAATAATTGGATGATGAGATAGGTAAGGATTCGCTTGCTTAGATCACATTATGTCACGACCCTAGTTCACCCTCCGTGAACATGTCATGATGGCACCTAGTCCCTACGACTAGGTAAGCCTAACAATGCGGAAACAAAATAATTTGCAAAAATAAATGACTAAAAGTAAACAACTGGAAGGGAAACTGTATATAAGTGTCGCTCGACAAATACAACTCAACATCACGATGCCTAAAAAAAATCCCAAAAAACAAAAAGTCATGGGCAACACAGGTTAGAGGAAATACCATAAAGTGCTCTAATCTCTAGAAATGTCTACATCAAAGTACGATAGAAGACTAAATGCTACAAGATAGAGTAAGAAGGAGACTCTTCGGTCTGCGGATGCAGCAGATATACCTTAAAGTCTCTGTAGCTCTCCTTGACTTTATGATAATGCGTCTGAGTGGAGGTACCTGGATCTGCACATGAAAAATATGCACAGAAGAGGCGTGAGTACACCACAATGGTACTCAGTAAGTGCCAAGCCTAACCTCGGTTGGGTAGTGACGAGGAAGGTCAGGGCACTACTGAGATAAAATATAATCATAAAGCCGACAACAATATAAAATAAATAGAAATAATGAAAAACAAATATGAAGTAAATCAGGTTATACAAACAACAATTAGCACACAGAGAATAAGATAACACATAGTAAAACAACTCAATGCCAGTACCAATAACAAGGATCTCCTAGGATACCGTCGTGTAGTCCCTTTCATCAATCTGTCCGAGGAGCTCCTGGCATACCATTGCGTAGTCCATCATATGAGTATATACGAAGGATCTACCGGGATACCGTCCCATAGTCCAACTATCAATGTATGGGGGGGATCTACCGGAATCCAACTCGTAGTCCCAAAGTAAATGTGCAGAGGGGTCTACCAAAAAATCTAACCCGTAGTCCCAAAATAAATGTGCAGGGGGTCTACCGGGAATCTAACCCGGTCCCAAAATAAATGCGCAATCACAATAAGAAGATATTCAGAAATGAAGTACAACAATAAAAGGTAACAGATAGTTCTAGCCTAACACGCTGCACGTAGTAGAATTAAGGCAACTTAAGCAAATAGGCAATTTAGATCAACTAAATATGCTTTTCTAAACTAACACATGCTAAAATGGCAAGTAGAATAAAGCAGATACGAAAGAATATCAGTCCAAATATTTTTAGAAAAGAAAAATTAATCGGGTGGTCAACAATTAGCTCAAGTACACGCTAGTCACCTCACGTACAAAGCATTCAATTACCAAATATCACATCCTAAGGGGAAAGGTCCCCCCTACACAAGGTTAGACAAGCCATTTATCTCGAACCGGCTCTAAAATCCACAAGAAATCACACTTTTGCCACGAGTATCCTTCTACAAATGACCCAAATCTATTCAATACAATTACATATCATAAATAATTCCTCAAACAACTGATTCTACTATTTAATTAAAAGACAAGACGCAAAATTAGGTAAAATGACCAAAACACCCCTCAGGCCAACTTCTCGAAATCGAATAAATTTTATATTTTCAGAACCCGTGTACTCTCGCGAGTCTAATCATATAAAAATCTCACAAATCGGATATCAAAAAATTGCTCAAAACTCAGAATTTAGACCTAAGAAGTTCCTTACAAATTTTCCAAATTTTGATCCTCAATCCGAATTTAAATGATGGATTTAACAATACATTGATGGAATATAACTAAAAAGGATTGAGGAAACGTTATCCAATGGTCTCCTCCTCAAAACCTACTCAGAATCGCCCTCTCCCTAGCACAAATTTGAGTTTCCAACTTTTGAAACAAAACCCTCGTATTTGATCTTTCTGCCCAGGAATTTCTGCTTCTGCGGTCAATAGACCGCTTCAGCGGTCAGCTTTTGCAGAAAAAGTGCCGCTTCTGCGACTTTCACTAAAGGTCAAATTTTCGCTTCTCCGAACTAATAACTGCTTCTGCGGTTTCGTTTCTGCGGGTCTCAGACGACTTCTTCAGTCTCTGAAAGAACAACCCAAAACCAATTCTGCAGCTCCGCTTCTACGGTTCTCAAGCCGCAGAAGCGAATATACTAGAAGCAGCAAAACTGATATCTCCCAAATTACAAAATTCTTCCGTCAACCATCGGAAATCTTCCCGAGGCCCCCGGGACCTCAACCAAAAACACCTAATATCCTATTCAAACTTGTACCAATCCTTAAATCACCTTAAACAACACCGGAAACCCGAATAAATCAAGGATTTGAGCCTAAGAACTTCAAATTTCATCAAAACATGCTTTCGATCAAATACCTAACCAAAACATGTCCGAATCACCTGAAAGTTTGCACACATATCCCAAATGACATGACGGAGCTAATACAACTTTCAGAATTCCATTCCGACTCACGAATCAAAAACTCACTATCGGACCGGAAACATATAAAATTCAAGCTTCGGCATTTCAAGCCTAAATTAGCTACGGACTTCTAAAATTCATTCTGAACACGCTTCCGACCCCGAAATCACCTAATGAAGCTAACGAGACTATCGGATTTCCATTCTGAGGCCGTCTTTACACTGTTCCAACTACGGGTCACTTTCCAACACTTATGCTCTCAATTAGGGATAAGTGTCCCAAGACACTCCGAAACCCAAAATCAAACATCCCGACAAACCAAAATAGCATATGAACTTAGGGGAAGCAGTTTATAGGGGATCGGGGCGTAAATTCTTAAAACGATCGGCCGGGTTGTCACATCCTCCTTACTTAAACATTTATTTTTCCTCGAACGAGCATAGAGAGCATACTTGAAGAAGTGAAAAGATGAGGGTATCGACTGCGTATATTTCGCTTGGTCTCCCAAGTTGTCTCTTCGGCCGGCCGACCCCGCCACTGAACCTTTACTAAAGCAATATTCTTTGACCTCAATTTTCTAACCTGCTTTTCTAATATAGCCACTGGCTCCTCAATATAGGATATATCCTTGTCCAACTGGACCGAACTGAAATCTAACACGTGCGACATATCACCATGATATCTCCAGAGCATCGAAACATGAAATACCGGATGAACCTCGGCTAAACTGGGAGGTACGGCAAGCTCATAAGCAACCTACCCAACTCGCCTCAAAATCTCAAAAGGGCCAATAAACCTCGGACGTAACTTCTTTTTCTTCCCAAATCTCATAACGCTCTTCATCGGCGAAACCCAAAGCAGGACCCACTCTCTAACCATATATGAAACATCACGAACCTTTCGGTCCGCGTAGCTCTTTTGTTTGGACTGGGCTATACAGAGTCTATTCTGAATCACCTTAACCATCTCCAATGCATCCTAACCTAACTCTGTGCCCAGTAGCCTGCCCCACCCGGCTCAAACCAACCCACCAGAGATCTACACCTCCTACCATATAAAGCCTCATAAGGCGCTATCTAAATGTTGGACTGATAACTATTGTCGTAAGCAAACTCCGCCAATGGCAAGAACTGATCCCAAGACCCTCCAAACTCAATCACACACGCACAAAGCATATCCTTAAGAATTTGAATAGTGCGCTCGGACTGTCCATCCGTCTGGGGGTGAAATTCTGCGGTAATTGTCACCCGAGTACCTAACTCCTGCTAAACAGCTCTCCAGAATCGTGATGTAAACTGAGTACCTCTGTCTGAAATGATAGAACTGCAATACCATGCAGACGAACAATCTCCCGGATATAAATCTCTGCTAACTGCTCCGATAAATAAGTAGTAAACAAAGGGATAAAATGAGTGGACTTGTTCAGCCGATCCCCAATCACCCAAATGGCATCGAACTTTTGAATCCATGGTGATCCATTCCCATTTCCACTCCAGAATCTCTATCTATTGAAGAAACCCACCTGGTCTCTGGTGCTCACACTTTACCTCCTGACAGTTGACGCATCTAGCCACATATCCAACTATATCCTTCTTCATTCGCTTCCACCAATAGTGTTGCCTCAAGTCCCGATACATCTTTGCGGTACCCGGATGGATGGAATACCACAAACTGTGGGCCTCTGCTACAATCAACTCCTAAAGCCCATCAACATTGGGCACACAAATCCGACCCTGCATCCTCAATACCCTGTCATCTCCAATATCGCCATGCTGAACCGTGTCTCTGCCAAGCAAATGAGGGTCATCATATTGCCACTGCCTGATACGATCGAACAATGAAGACAAACCATATAGGCTAGAACCCGACTAGGCTCCAAAAGGCCCAATCTCACAAACTGGCTGGCTAAGGTCTAAACATCCATCGCCATAGGTATCTCTGAAGCTGGTAAATATGCCAAACTTCCCAAACTCTCCGCCCGGCGACCCAAGACATCGGCTACTACATTCGCCTTTCCTAGGTGATAAAGAATAGTAATATCATAATCCTTCAACAACTCTAGCCACCTCCTCTGGCGCAAATTTAGATCCTTTTGCTTGAATAAGTGATGCAAACTCCAATGGTCAGTGTAAATCTCACAAGGCACACCGTAAAAATAATGACGCCAGATTTTCAAGGCATGAACAATAGCAGCTAACTCAAGGTCATGGGCATGGTAATTCTTCTCATGTATCTTCAACTGTTTGGATGCGTAGGCAATCACCCTACCATCCTACATAAACATCCTCTAAGGCCAACCCGTGAGGCATCTCAATAAATTGTATGACCCCGAAGCAGTAGGCAATATCAAAATAGGGGCTGAAGTCAAAGATGTCTTGAGCTTCTGAAAGCTCGCCTAACACTCATCTGTCCACTGAAATGGAGCACCCTTCTGGGTCAATCTAGTCATAGGGTTGAAATCGATGAAAACCCCTCCACAAAATAACAGTAATAACCTGCCAAGCCAAGGAAAATATGAATATCTATAGCTGAAGAGGGTCTAGGCCAATTCTGCACGGCCTTCACCTTCTTTGGATCCACCCGAATGCCCTTAGTCGATACCACGTGGCCTAAGAATGCCACTGAACTCCACCAAAACTCACATTTTGAGAAATTTGCATATAACTTCTTCTCTCTCAGGGTCTGAAGCACGATCCTCGGGTGCTGATCATGATCCTCCCGACTCCAGGAGTATAAGAGAATATCATCTATAAAAATAATGATGAACGAGTAGAGATATGGCCTGAACACACTGTGCATCAAATGCATAAAAGCTGTTGGGCCATTGGTCAGCTCAAATGACATGACAAGGAACTCGTAGTGACTATACCGAGTCTTGGAGGCAGTCTTCGAGATATCTGGCTCCCGAATCTTCAACTGGTCATGACCCTAGTTCACCCTCCATGAACATGTCATGACGGCACCTAATCTCCACGACTAGGTAAGCCTAACAATGCGAAAACAAAATAATTTGCAGAAATAAATGACTAAAATTAAATAACTGGAAGGGAAACTGTATATAAGTGCCGCTCGACATATACAACTCAACATCAGGATGCATAAAATAAAATTCCAAAACCCGAAAACTCACGGTCAACACAGGCTAGAGGAAATACAATAAAGTGTTCTAATATCAAGAAATGTCTACATCAAAGTATGATAGAAGACTAAATGCTACAAGATAGAGTAAGAAGGAGACTCCATGGTCTGCAGTCGTGGCAGATATACCTCAAAGTCTCCGTAGATCTCCGTGCCTCAATGATAATGCGTCTGAGTGGAGGTACCTGGATCTGCACATGAAAAACATGCGCAGAAGAGGCGTAAGTACACTACAGCGGTACTCAGTAAGTGCCAAGCCTAACCTCGGTTGGGTAGTGACAAGGAAGTTCAGTGCCCTAGTGAGATAAAATATAATCATAAAGCTGACAACAATATGAAATAAACAGAAATAATGAAAAATAACTATGAAGTATGTCACGTTGTACAAACAACAATTAGCACACAGAGAATAAGATAACACAGAGTAAGACAACTCAATGTCAGTACTAATAACGAGGATCTCCCCAGATACCGTCCTGTAGTACCTTTTATTAATCTATCTGAGAAGCTCTCGGGATACCATCCCGTAGTCCATCATATGAGTATATCCAAAGGATCTCTCGGGATACCGTCCTGTAGCCCAACTATCAATATGCCAAAGTAAATGTGTAGGGGGATCTACAGGGAATCTAACCCGTAGTCCCAAAGTAAATATGCAAGGAGATCTACCAGGAATCTTATCCGTAGTCCCAAAGTAAATGCACAACCACAATAAGAGGATATTCAGAAATAAAGTACAACAATACAAAAGAACAGATAGTTCTAGCCTAATATGCTTCACGTTGTACAATAAAGGCAACTTAAGCAAATAGACAATTTCGATCAACTAAACATGATTTCTACACTGACACAGGCTAAAATGGCAAGTAGAATAAAGCAGATACAAAAGAAACTCGGTTCAAACATTTTTGGAAAAGAAAAAAAATTGGGTTGTCAATAATTAGCTCAAGTACGCGCTCGTCACCTCATGTACAAGGCATTCAATTACCAAATATCACATCCTACAGGGAAAGGTCCCCCACACAAGATTAGATAAACCACTTACCTCGAATCGGCTCCAAAATCAACTCGAAATCATAATTTTGCCACGAGTATCTGGATCTAAATGGCCCAAATCTATTCAATTCAATTATCTCTCGTAAATAACATCTCAAGCAACTGATTCTACTATTTAATTCAAAGATAAGACGCGAAATTAGGTAAAATGACCAAAACACCCCCAGGCCAATGTCTAAGAATCAAACAAATTTTTCATTTTCAAAACCCTCGTACTCTCACGAGTCTAATCATATAAAAATCTCCCAAATCGGATGTCAAAAACCCACTCAAAACTCAAATTTTTGGCCTAAGAAGTTTTTTCCAAATTTTCCAAATTTTGATCCTCAATTCGAATTTAAATGATGAATTTAACAATATATTGATGGAATATAACTAAAAAGGATTAAGGAAATGTTAATCTATGGTCTTCTCCTCAAAACCCACTTAGAGTCACCCTCTCCCGAGCTCAAATTTGATTTTCCAACTTTTGAAATAAAACCCTCGAATTTAGTATTTCTGCCCAGGGGTTTCCGCTTCTGCGGTCAATGGACCGCTTCAACGGCCTCGCTTTTGCGAAAAAAGTGCCACTTCTGCGACTTTCACTAAAGGTCAAATTTCAGCTTCTGCGGACCAATAACCGTTTTTGCGATTTCGCTTCTTCGGGTGTCATACTGCGTCTGTGGTTTCTGAAGTAATGACCCAAAACCGCTTCTGCGATGCCAAGGCTACTTGTGTGGTTCCCAAGCCGGCAGAAGCGAAAATACCAGAAGCAGCAAAACTGATATATCCCAACTTTCAAAATTCTTTTGTCGACCATCCGAAATCATCCCGAGGCCTCTTGGACCTCAACCAAAAACAACAATAACACCTAATGCCCTATTTAAACATGTACCAATCCTTAAAACACTTTAAACAATACCAGAAACCTTAATAAATCAAGGATTTGAGCCTAATAACTTCAAATTTCATCAAAACACACTTTCGATCAAAATCCTAACCAAAACACGTCTGAATGACCTAAAATTTTGCATACACATCCCAAATTACATGACAGAGATATTGCTACTTTAAGAATTTCATTCCAACCCTTAGATAAAAAACTCACTGTCCGACCGGAAACTTCAAAAATTCAAACTTCAGCATTTCTAGCCTAAATTAGCTACGGGCTTCCAAAATGCATTCTTAACAAGCATCCGACCTCGAAATCACCTAACGGAGCTAACAAAACCATGGAATTTCCATTCCTACTCCTTCTTCATTATATTTTGACTACGGGTCACTTTCCACCACTTAAGCTCTCATGTAGGGACTAAGTGTCCCAAAACCCAACACCGAATGTCGGGGAAAACCAAAATAGTAGAAAAGAACATAGGGGAAGCAGTTAATAGGGGATTGGGGTGTAAATTCTTAAGACGACCGTCCGGGTCGTCACACATTAGTAGGTCCATCGTGACTTCCGAGGGTAAAAAACCTGGGTCGTGACAAGTAATCCATCCCATGTATTAGATTTCAACTCATTTCAATTGACAAGTATTTGATTACGAAGATGAGACGGTGGCCATTCTAGAATGGGAAGTTCAGAAGTTGAGGTCTTAGAGTTATCCTTCCGTTAGAGTTGAGTGGAGAGGTCAAACGATAGAGGCAACTACGTGGGATTCTGAGTCCGATATGCGGAGTATATACCCACGCCTTTTCATTAATCCAGGTACCTTTATATGTTATTTCCAGGATGAACATTTATTTTATAGGTGGAGAATGTGATGACCAGATAGGTCATTTTGAGTTCTAGACTTATTTCCATGTTTCAAAACTTCGATTAGCTCTGCTTAGTGTTTCTCAATTTGCAAGCATAGTCTGTGTCTTTTTCCAAAAGGTTATGATGCAAAAATTGAAGAAAACATGAAATTTAGCTTTAAAATTGACTTGAGTTGACTACGGTCAATATTTTATGTAAACAATCCTGGATTGGTATTTCAGCGATCCCTGTGATTTCGTATCATGATACATATACTTGAAATTGAATTCGGAAGTACGTAAATCAATTTGACTTGATCTGTTAAAAACTAGTAACTTGAAGATTTAAAGATTTCTTAGGTTTGACTGTAAGTTGACTTTATTGCTACCGTATTTGAATTTCGATTCTGAAACTTGGTATTAGGTTCATATTACAATTTAAGACTTGTCTGCGAAATTGTGTGATGTTCTTAAATTTGTTTGCATGTTTGGTTTGGAGCCCGAGGGGCTCGGGTGAGTTCATACAGGCCACGGGTCATTTTTGGACTTCGGGTTGCGGGTTTCAGCTTTTCTGCTGATATCTGGTGTCATGTGCTTCATGATCATGAATCCTTTCTCACGATAGTGAATGGGAATTTGGGATGGGGAGGAGTTTCTTCATCGCGAATGTGAAGTAGTGCGGGTCAACCCTTTGCGAACTGACCTTGCTCTCACGAACGTGTGGGGTTAGGGGGACCTGCGGGTGAACTATTAGTAACTCTTCGTGAACGTATTCACTATATCAAAAAGGCAGAGGGGATAAGCCTTCGCGAACACGAAGAGTGGCTTGCGAACGAGAAGGCCATTGGCTGCTACTGCTTCGTGATCATGTCAGGTCCTTCTTGAACGTGAAAAAGATTTGACACCAGTGATTACAACAATCCAAATATCGATATATATCCCATTTATTACCATTTTCAAGTTTGAGCTTGCCTAGAGGCTATTTTGAAGAGGATTTTCTCCTTGGTTAGTAGAAGCTTGTTTCCTTATATTTCCATTAACGCCCATTTCTTTTAGCCCTTAATCTATGATCTCTCATGGTAGAAATTAGGAATTTTGAAAAATTGAGATTTAGACCTCAAATTGAGGTTGGATTTTGAGACTAATCACATAACCAGACTCGTGGGTGAATGTGTAATTGAATTTTGGTCTGAATCTCAGGTTTTGACCAAGCGGGCTCTGGGTTAACTTTTGTTGACTTTTTCTAAAATCATTAAAGATTAAATATTTTTCACTCATGGGTAGTTTCTAAAGTTTATTCTAAATTATTTGAACTATATTTGGTTAGATTTTATTGGTTTGGAGGATAATTCTAGAGGAAAAGATGCGGTTGAGCATTAATTTGGTTACGGACTGAGGTAAGTGTCATTGTTAACCTTGAATTGAGGGATTAGGACATATTGGTATATTTGCTACATATTTTATGTGTGGGAATAATGTATATGTGAGGTGAAGATTACCTATGCATTTCCATTGAGTTAAAGCTTGCAGGTGAAAATTATTTCTTTGTGTTATATTATTTCGTTAATTATGTTATCCATGCTTAGGTTAGGTTATTACTTATTTAATTATTCATTTCGTTTATTGTTTATTTAAATATGTTAAACAATTTGGTAGTTGAAGTTTGATATTATGGCACTATATTTGAAGTGAAATTATTCCCTTCCTTATTTTATTTATTCGGGTCTATATTATTGCTCGGTGAGAAAGAGAGAAAAGCACGAAGGACGTTGACGTGCCTCATTCGCATTCATTGTCATATATTATGAGACTTGAGAGTAAAAATACGAAGGGTGATATCGTGCCATTATTTTCATGATACTACATGGTGAGGACAAGAGTAAAAGCACGAAGGGCGATGTCATACCATTTTCAAATCATTGTTTTCTTTGATTTTTCATTTTGGTGATTTACTTCGTTATATAGTTGCTTAATTCGGAAGATGTTATTTCCTAATTTCGTACTTGAAACTTTCATGATATTTTCCCCTTTCGCATGGACACCCCCATTAGTATTTTATCATTCTTCTTGTTATTTTGCTACTTTATATACACTTGTGCATATTTGTTTATGTAGGTGTCTTGTCATAACCTTGTCACTTCCTCATCCAGATTAGGCTCGATACTTATGGAGTATATTGGGTCGGCTGTACTCATACCACACTTCTTCATTTCTTGTGCAGATACTTGTATTGGTCCCGATGGCGCTTGAGATGTGTTGGCTCGAATCACTTTCATATGCAGACTTGAGGTAGATTTGCAGGTATTTGTAGATATTGAAATCCCCTTTCATTTTCTATTTTTACTGTTTATCTCTTTTGAATAGTTGTATTTATTTCAAATACATTTGTAGACTTCTAGTTGCTCGTGTATTTGTGACTCCGAATTTCTGGGAGTAGTTAGTATCACGTAGTTTATATTAGCACTGTGTTTGATCTGACATTTATTTCTCGTTGAATATCATTATTCTTTTTTAACTGTTAAAATTAGTTGGTTACTTATTTCACGTCGGCTTCCACGAGGTTGGGATTTCGGATCATGAAAAGACTAAAGTTAAACATGTCAAATATTAATTCTAGATCAACCCTTCACATTAGTGCATCCATGATCTTAAAATACTGGATCTACCTCTGCTCTCAGACCACCGAACGAAGGGTTAGAGCTCAAAACAACCGATAAAATTGTTACACATCACAACTTTGTGAGATTTTGGATCATGAAAAGTTTGAGAGAGAGTGTTGACGTAAATCAATAAGTTTCAAGAATGAAAAAGGGTTGACCAAATATAGCTCCAGCTCCGATGAATTGAAAGAAAAAGGAGATCGAAAGAGATGAGGGATGTGTTTGGTATAATGGAAAATGTTTTCCTTTATAGCCTTGTAAGATGCAGCGTCAACCCATTTTATGAAGTAGTCTATGACGCTAAAATAAACATGTGCCCATTCGAAGAGACGAGCTCGATCGGACCAATTACATCCATTCCCGAAGCGGCAAAAGGCCAAGGTGCACTTGTTGCATTGAGTTCAGTAGAAAATATTTTTTTGAAAAATAAGGAGTAATCTTATTTATTTTCTGGTATTCGGTACGCAAATTAAAGAAAATGGCTTCTCAAGAGTATTCTTAAATAATTAATATATAATAAACATGAAGCCATAAACTTTCAAACCGACAACCTTCCGAACTCACAAATTTCATAAACTTTCGAAACAGCGAAATTTCGAACCCGTAAAATTTATAGTTTCTAAACATGTAAACTTCCAAACAAATAAACCTCCGAACTCACAATTTTTCAACCTATAAAATATTGAACCTTTAAATCGATAAGTAAAAAAATTACAATTGAAAAATATATTTAATAAGTTTTTTCCGGGGGAAGGGGAGGGCAGAAAAACAAAAAAACAAAAATTTGAAATTACAAAAAAAATAAGATAAAATTTTTTTGCGGGATGGAGGTGGGGTGGGGATGGGGTGGGGTGGAGAGGTAGTAGGGTGAGTGGTATGGAAAGATTAAAATTTGGAAAAAAAACTTTTTTAGATAGGGGTGGATGGGTGGGTGGGTTGGTGAGGGTGGGGAAGATTGAGAAGGAATTTTGGAAAATATTTTTCTTTTTCTTGATAAGGAAAATATTTTCCTTCAATTGAAGAAAAATACATTTATAAGAAAACTATTTTTCAAAATATTTAAGCCAACAAAATATAAAAAAATTAAAAAATACTTTTTGAAAAATATTTCCTTCATGCCAAACACACCCGAGATATTTTTGGGACTTTGAACATTACGAGGTTAATGAGAGTATATATTTCATTTTTGGCGAAAGATCGACCACATTTCTTTCAATCAGCACCGCTGGATTATTTGCATAAGAATAATCCAGCTTTTTTAATTTATTGTTACTTCTCTAAGTAATGAATTGTTAAGTAATTAAGGGAGACAAAAGTTTCTACAATTTTGGTTGTTGAATATTTTATCAAGGAGTGTGAAAAACCTTAAATAACTATCATATAGACTGAAGCTTTACTAAAGTGTGAATTTGCTTTAACAAACATGTCGACATACACATGTTTGTTAAGTCTTCACATTAAGCACATCGTTTTGTTTAGTTCAAAGTTCTCATATACTTTATAAGCATAAATCAATTAAAATAAATAAATGGTCAATCATAGCAGGTCGTAATAAATCATAAGACCAAACGGAAAATGTGAGAGACAATGTTATCAGTTAAGGAGAGGGAGGGGGAGATCTTTTATTGATGGAGATCGACATGGTCTGCCTCTCCATGGAGAGGTTCAGAACCTTACAATGGTTTCCTCATCCTCTTTTAGAAGTGGAGGCGAAGAAGAAAAAGCAGCCCCTTTTCTAGGGCTCCTTCTCTTTGTGTTTATAGATACAAGATGTGTGAGTTGGCAGTGATAGCCACGACTATGCTGAGGTCCCGTCCCTATGAAATTCTGAGAGAGACAACTCTTCTTGTTCTCGGATTACTTCATCTTCTGCTCTCTGTTACTTTATTCTTTGTCATTTATCGTCTGATCTTCACCTCCTCTTGATTTTTCTGTGAACTTTGCTCGTTTCCTTTTAATATATTGACAATGGTGAATACCTCTCGTTCCGATATTGTTCCGGTGGCAGTTCCGGTGGCTGAGCGTTCATCTACGGTGGTGAGGACCACCGATTCGACGGATAATGATAGGCTCCCATCGATGACCAACATTCTTTCTCTGCCCGGTTGTCCGACGACAAATTTCTCCGACTATGAAGGAGAGGACCACGTAGACGAAGCTCCATTGATGGAAGAGGTAGGCATCACCCAACTGAGGGATCAGTGTGACATTCATCATTTCGCTGACATCATGCTTGCTGGGAGTGGGGAGAGACTACATGTCAACCACCGCGGATACTGTGCTTTCTACGCCTACCCTTTCAAGCTGGGATTCAAGCTTCCTCTTCCAATGCTAGTGGTGGACTTCTGCCATCACAATAGGGTATGCCCCGGTCAGCTCGTCCCTTCCTGCTACAAGCTGTTGGTGATGTTGATAAAATATGCGGAGTTGGCACGGATTGAGAATACCCTTGGGCACGTACTAACTCTCTACGCCCCCTAGAGGGTTCGAGGTACCATGGTTCGGTTGGTGCCTCATGGGGCCAGTGGCTTAACTACGAAACTCGATGATGAGGTTGATACCCATCCTTATGAGCACTTTTTCTACATTAGAACCGAGCACCTGGTGGCTTGTGCTACCGACTTCCCAGAGGAATGGAACCATGCACTAAGTTTTGTTTACGTCGGTCTCGATTTCCTTCGGTCATATGTCCTATTTTATTTATACGTACTTACCTTCCTCTTGTGCCGTAGCTGGAAGTGTGCCACCGCCACCGTTTTCTGGCATCCGTGAGTGGGTCGAGGCCGTACTTCATGTTACAACAGACATTCGCACGCGGGCATCTTTCAGGGAGGCCCATGGCCATAGGCCGGTTGCGGGTAAGAATCTGGCTTACTGTGTTGCTCTTGTTTCATAGTACTCAGTTTCTTTCCTTTGACCTTTCTTCCTTTGTTGATTAGGGCGACCACGTCGCAGGAGGGCTCCTCAGCTTGCTTTCCGCAGGCCAGGGGCGACTACCCTCTTGATTGCAATGGCGGCGCCTCGCGCAGTTCCGAGGGAGGCTTCGGTTGAATCCTCAGCGGCTCACTCTCCAGCACGGTCCACGCACCGAGTTGAAGAATCTTTAGGGTCCGTGCGTTCCAGGGTGGAGTTTCCACCGAATGAAGATGAGGAAGAATAAGAGAGGCCGCTGGTTCAGCGTAGGGTGGCGTTCACCCCGGTCCTTCTGGTGGTGATTAGCTTAGATTCTCCACCATCGAAAGCGGAAGAGAATGCAGCGGATCCTGCCCCAGAAGATGACCATTCAATGGGGGTTGCCCCGGTTGGCTTAGGCCAAGGTGACACAGTCGCTTCCGCGATTCAAATTTCAGCTTTTGTTGCTGAGAGGGAAGGTATTTCCTCAGCAACTATTTTGGTGGAAGAGACGAGCGTTGATGCTTTGGTGGAAGATACGAGCACCGATGTTTTGCCGAGTGCGGGTGCTTAAACCTCTCGAGCAGCGGAGGCCTTAACTTTTAGGGCGGCGGAAGGAGGGGGCGCCTCAGGAAAGGGGGACGATTCTGAGTCCGACTTGGACCCTGAGGACGTCCGACTGGTCCAGGAGGGTTATACCCGCCCAGTGGTACAGGCCGAAGGGGATTATTGCTATGTGGAGATTCCTAATGAGCAGAACCTGCTGCTCGAGAAGGAGAATCCGGTGATGTTGTTCGAGGTTATGTGTTTGGAGGTGGAGAGCACGTCCTTGAGGGGCATCTCAGATATTGGGTTGATGGGCTAGGTGGCCGCTATGGGTATAAAGGTATGTGTGAAGCCTCAATTTATTTCTTTTCTTAGTGTATCTTCTTATATTAACTGCCATCCTATTTGCTGTAGTCATTCTTATTGGAGGTGGAGAGCATTCGCCGGGCCAACGTTCGCTCGGCTGTCTTTGTGCGGTTGTTGGAGAAGTATTACCACTACCGAAACTAGTGCCGTGATTTGCGTGAACGCTTATAGAACGACCCACAGAATCGAGAGCTGGTAGAAGAGCTGGCGAGGAGGGAACTTCATATGCAGCAGACCCATAACAGGGTGAATGCTCTCAAGGGGCAGCTCCATCAAAGGAATGAGGAGATAGATTCTGAAAGGAGAGCGGCCACTGAGAGAGAGCGCCAAAATAAAGCTATGGCAGAAGAGGCCGGTGAGGCTTTGACTAGGCAGGTGGTCGTCTTAGAGACGGAGACTGCGGTCTTGAGGAAGCAGGCAGGGGACGCCCTGGCGAGGATCGAAGCGCTGCAGGCGACTAACTGCGCCCAAGAAAGAGAACGTGGGTTGGAGAGGGCTGCGGCTACTTTCCGAACGAGGACGTTGGAGGGGCACATTGCTATTTTCAAGTAGGACGCCCATGTTGCGGCAGATCGGATTGCGGCCTTGGAGGCCAAGAACCAACGCCTGGGGGACCAAACCGCTTCTTTCGGTCCTGCTCATGAACTTTGGACTTACGTCGAGGCCCAACTCGACGTGTATAGGAGGTTGTGGGAAGCTGGCATTGTGCCTGAGGCCACTTATGAGGAAGCCCGCCAAAAGGCTCGTGATGCTCGCCTTGACTGTGGTTTTGACATGTCTACGCCCGGGGCTGATGATGGTGCCGAGGGTGCTGACAATGTTGAAGGGGGCGTTGGTGGCATTGAGTGAACAAAGAAAAGGTTTGTAATATTTGTTTAGCTTTCATTTTTCTCTTTCTTTTTTTTTTTTTTTATCCATTTGGCTATCTTTTTTCTTTTTGCCGGCCCTGGGCCAATGTAACTGGGGGTAACCCCTTGCTAATATGTACATATATGCGACTTTCTTCCTTTTTGTTTGTTTTGTATCAATTTCGTATGTTTTTTTCTGATCTTGTTCGAGGGGGCCTTGTCTTAGGGTTTTTCCAGTGATCTTGCTAATGGTTTTGACCGGTTAGGTGATTTCGACCATTCTCGAATTGGTTCCTTGCCATAAGAGAAAATTGGTGTAGATGGCTTTGTCCATAAGTAGATGCTTTGGGTCATCGCTTTCTTCCACTTGGTGGGAGCGGGTTGTAGCCATGTTTGGGCGGTGGTGGCACATAGCCTTAGTCCCAATTCGGGCTTAGTCGGACTTGTAGTTCGACTTGGGCCAAATTACGTGGCCGAAACTTTAGTTTTAAGTTAGTCTTACTTACTTGAATGGCGGGGGCGCTTGGCCCGAGTTGGGGTTCGACCGTGGTTGAACATTTGAGGGCGCTCGGCCTCGTCTAATCGTGACTCGGCTCGTAGCTGCGGGGACGTATAGTCTTGGGTTTGATTCGACCGTGGTTGAGTTTGTGACTCTTGTGACAGATGCGTGCAGCCTGAGTCCCAGTTCTACTCGTAGTTGAACTTCTGGGCGAGGGACATAGCCTCAGTTGGTGTTCAGTCGTAGTTGAACCTTTTGTATTTCTTAATGGCGAAGGCACCTGGCCTGAGTCTTAGTTCAACTCGTAGTTGAACATTTGGGCGAGGGCACATAGCCTGAGTTGTTGTTCAACCATAGTTGAACCTTTTTGTATTTCTTAATGGCGAAGGCACTTGGCCTGTGTCCCAGTTGAACTTTTGGGCGAGGGCACATAGCTTGAGTTGTTGTTCAACCGTAGTTGAACCTTTGTAATTTTTTGATGTCGAATGCACATAGCCTAAGTTCAAGTTCAACTAATAGTTGAACTTTTGGGCGAGGGCGCATAGCCTGAGTTGTTGTTCAACCGTAGTTGAACCTTTGTACTTTTTTGATGTCGAAGGCACATAGCCTGAGTCCCAGTTCAACTCATAGTTGAACTTTTGAGCGAGGGCACGTAGCTTGAGTTGCTGTTCAACCATAGTTGAACCTTTGTAATTTTTTGATGTCGAATGCACATAGACTGAGTCCCAGTTCAACTCATAGTTGAACTTGTTGGGCGAGGGCACATAGCCTGAGTTATTGTTCAACCGTAATTGAACCTTTGGAATTTTTTATGTCGAAGGCACATAGCCTGAGTCCCAGTTCAACTCATTGTTGAACTTTTGGGCGACGGCAGGTAGCCTGAGTTGTTGTTCAACCATAGTTGAACCTTTGTAATTTTTAGATGTCGAAGGCATATAGCCTGAGTCCCAGTTCAACTCATAGTTGAACTTGTTGGGCAAGGGCACGTAGCATGAGTTATTGTTCAATCGTAGTTGAACCTTTGTAATTTTTTGATCTCGAAGGCACATAGCCTGAGTCCCAGTTCAACTGATAGTTGAACTTGTTGGGTGAGGGCACATAGCCTGAGTTATTGTTCAACCGTAGTTGAACCTTTGTAATTTTTTAATGTTGAAGGCACATAGCCTGAGCCCCAGTTCAACTCATAGTTGATCTTTTGGACGAGAGCACGTAGCCTGAGTTGTTGTTCAACCGTAGTTGAAACTTTGTAATTTCTTGATGTCGAAGGCACATAGCCTGTGTCGCAAGTCAATTCATAATTGAACTTGTTGGGCGAGGGCACATAGCATGAGTTATTGTTCAACTGTAGTTGAACCTTTGTAATTTTTTGATCTCGAAGGCACATCGCCTGAGTCCCAATTCTACTCATAGTTGAACTTGTTGGGCGAGGGCATGTAGCCTGAGTTATTGTTTAAGCGTAGTTGAACCTTTGTAATTTCTTGATGTCGAAGGCACATAGCTTGAGCCCCAGTTCAACTCATAGTTGAATTTATTGGGCTAGGGCACGTATACTGAGTTATTGTTCAACTGTAGTTGAATCTTTGTAATTTATGATGTCGAAGGCACATAGCCTGAGTCCCAGTTCAACTCATAGTTGAACTTTTGGGCGAGGGCACGTAGCCTGAGTTGTTGTTCACCGTAGTTGAACCTTTGTAATTTTTTTATGTCAAAGGCACATAGCCTGAGTCCCAGTTCAACTCATAGTTGAACTTGTTGGGCGAGGGCACGTAGCCTAAGTTATTGTTCAACTATATTTGAACCTTTGTAATTTTTTGATGTCAAAGGCACATAGCATGAGTCCCAGTTCAACTCATAGTTGAACTTTTGGGTGAGGGAACGTAGCCTGAGTTATTGTTCAACTGCAGTTGAACCTTTGTAATTTTTTGATGTCGAAGGAACATAGCCTGAGTCCTAGTTCAACTCATAGTTGAACTTTTTGGCGAGGGAACGTAGCCTGAGTTATTGTTCAACCGTAGTTGAACCTTTGTAATTTTGATGTTGAAGGCACATAGCCTGAGTCCCAGTTCAACTCATAGTTGAACTTTTGTTCTCCCACATAATCCGTTTCGTGTTGGGCGTTGGATTTGATTTTGGTTTAGGATCTTACATAATTCGTGCTTGTAGTCTTCTTGACTGGTTCGCACAGGTTATCCCGTTACAAATCTCGGTTCGAGATGCTTTTGTGCTTTTCTCTTTTTTGGCAGGATCCCGTGTAAAAAGGGGACGAGGTACCTTATGCGCATTTTTCCCATAGGGATGGGGGTTCTACTTCTTCTTCTTCTTCTTGCCCTTGCTCGGAGGCGCGCGATGTGGAAGCAAGCTAGTCTCGAGGCTTTTGAATTCCTCTTATCCGACGCGCTGCTTTGGCTTGTTCGAGTTGGGTTATTTTCTATTTTTTTTGGTCCAAGGATAAACTACGCGATTCTGCTATGAAATCCCCACAGACGGCGCCAAATTGTTTAGCTCAAAGTTCTCATACACTTTATGAGCATAAATCAATTAAAATAAACGGAAGGCCAATCATAGTAGGTCGTAATAAATCATAAGACCAAACAGAAAATGTGAGAGATAAATGTTATCAGTTAGGGAGAGGGAGGGCGAGATCTTTTATTAATGGAGATCGATATGGTCTGCCTCTCCATGGAGAGGTTCAGAACCTTACAATGGTTTCCTCCTCCTCTTTTAGAAGTGGAGGTGAAGAAGACTTTCTAAGGCTCTTTCTCTTTGTATTTATAGATACAAGATGTGTGAGCTGGCAGTGATAGCCATGACTACGCTGAGGTCCTGTTCCTATGATGGTGAATGGGTCATAGCCTTAACAAGTGAGTCAATCGATAATCGGGCACGAACATTAATAAGTGATCATATCATTTATTAACTACGAATAAGCTTAGAATATAATTAATTTCGTTAATTATCTCGAGGTCATATTTTGACCCATACACTTTTGAAATTAACGAGAGAAGTCCTTAAGAGGGTTGACGAAACAGTGCACTAAAGACAATCTTGAATAGGGACATGATACAAAGTGTAGTTAACTTTAGATTATTCTAGTTTGCAGAACTAAAGCAAGAATTTTAAATTGCTTTGTACATTTTGGTGTGGCTAAACTATTGCCACTCGTCACTTTTAGCTGCATAAGATACTTTGCTCAGATTCCCGGTTCCTAAATTTAGATAAATTTGTATTATTGAAGCTTGGATAGCCAAATAATCATTAATGGGATTGGCTGCTTGCCTGTTAACATAGCTTAACTCAACTTTCTCTGCAATAATTGCTATGTGTATTTTTAATAACTAGTGTTAGTGTATGTGTGTCGTACGCGTGCACAACATCAATTAATAAATACTGAAAAAGATAATGCTTTATTAAATAACATTAACACTAAAAGAAACGTCACATTTGTATTAGTTGATGAAAATAAATGCAAAATAAAATTGATTAAAATCGCCCAACAGATCATCGATATCCAGTATATATTGTATAATTAGTTATTTCAACAAATCGTTTTAAAATTTGAATTATTGGATAGAAATATTTTAACTAATTATTTTTCCAGAGGATATAGTTGAAGGTAAGTCAACATAGACTGCATATAATACTATTAAATATTTAAAATTTTAATTATTTTTTTTTGACATTTTCTATGGGATTAAGATTGCATCTTTACTTGTTAGTCCAGTACTTTGGCATATATATATATATATTTCGTCTTATTAAATGAATTAAATGGAAACTTTGCAAAAAAGGCCTTCTTGGTTAAGATTTTTTTTTGGGTGAAATTCCTTGGTTAAGATAGCATGCGGAAGATGTTATCTTATGGAGTAACAGTCTTAACACATGTACATTTAAATTTGGAGGATAAAAGAAATGCTTTTGCTTTGGTACTAGTACGCATTTGCATTAAAAAATATAATCGGTATTACCTAGATATTATTTTAATATTTATATAAGGAAAATCTACTTCAAATAAGGAACAATTTAATAAGTAAAATTTTTCATATTATATCTGTAGTGTTACCAATATTGTCTTCTTTTGTCTTTTTGTTCTTGAGCCGAGGGTCTTTCGGAAATAGCTTCTACTCTCTCAGGGTAGGGGTAAGGTCTGCATACACACTATCCTCCTCAGACCCCACTAGTGAAATTTCACTGGGTCATTGTTGTTGTTGTATTTATGAAAGGAAATTTTTTAGTTGATTTTAAAATCCTAAACATTACGACTTCCTATTTATTTCAAATAAGGAGCAATTTATAAGGAAAATTTTAGTCAATTTTAAAGTCTTAAAATTAAAAAAAAGTTACTTAAATTACAATTTTGTTCAATATAAATATGTCTTAGAAGATTAAAAAATAAACAATATTTTGCTAAAGACTTTTGTGCTTTGGCTCTTATCACGCTGCTTAACATTTGTTAAATACTTTTTGAGATTTAAAAAGAACTGCGGCTTTTAATATTGCGGGTATTATTGAAAATAATTAACAAATTTAGTTTTGAATTCCTAAAGTGATAGTAATTATTTTGGAATAATTTTTTGAGCTAAAGTGACTGTTAATTTGAGACGGGGGAGTATGTCTTAACAGCCGTATGAGATACTGTAAATATACATATTATTTACAGCTTCAAAATAAAATCATTTTAATCAGATAAACCTAAGTTCTCTTCTATTCTTTTCTTTCTGAAAAAACTTACAATGTATTCTTGTCTAAAGCAGACGCTTTAGACCTCACAAATTTGAGGCCCCAAAAACTACTCGTTTTATATGTAATTTAAATGTTTATTGTATATACGGAAAAGGGTCAAAACTGCCCTCAACGTATTGACTCCGGAACAAAATTGCCCTCCGTTAACCTTTTGGAAAGAAAATGCCTCCACCGTTAATTTTGTGGCATACTTTTGCCCCTAAAACTAACAGCAGCTTTGTATTTATTTTTTAATTTTTTTTAATTCCACGTGTCACGGTTTGATTGGCCATTCATTAAACTTGACCCAAAATCAATCTAACCCAAGCTCCGACCCAACCCGACCCGCCCCGCCCCAAAAAACACCAAACCCTCTCTTCATCTTCCTCCAGTACCAAAGATATCATTCCTCCAGTAAATTACTCCAGTACCTTTGCCTGGAGTAAGATTGAATAATGACTTTGATGGTCTCTCAATCCGGAAGAAATCAACCATCTTAGTTTGGACGAGAGGGAATTTTGCACATTATAAAAAGCACACATATCAATCACTATAATAAATTAGGGTTGAGCCAACAGCGAGCCCCCTAATTCCCTTATTGGATAAAAAATCAAAGAAAGTGCATTTTGTTAATTGTTACATATACAAAATTTTGTATCTTTATAATCATGTGTAGAGACCAGGACATGGTAAAACAGTCATGATCATGGCTATCTAATTAATGTTTGTTCATCGCCACTATTCTTCTTTAGAAAATAAAACTAGTATAATTTCTACACCTTAATTCCAAATTAGTTCGGATAATCTAACCGAATACTCCATTATTTATTTTATGCCATTTGGACCTTTTCATTCCAATACTCAATAAACTGGAGTTGATTTGCAAATCGAAATTGCAGAAACCAATTTCACTCAATAAAATAATCTTAGACCCCAGGAAATGAAATGTGCCTAAGTTGATAATTACCAATTTATGTTTCGTTGTGAAGTTTTCCGGCGATGTGAAAGTGACGGGCTGGACGGGGAAGATGAAGCAACGGGGTAGCCATGGGAGGTCGTTTGGTGGTTTAGAGTTAGAGAGGGTGTGTTGTGAGGAAGATGAAGAGAGGGTTTGGTGTTTTTTGGGGCGGGGCGGGGCGGGTCGGGGCGGGTTGGGTCAGAGCTTGGGGTAGAATTGATTTTGGGTCAAGTTTAATGAATGGCCAATCAAACCGTGACACGTGGAATCAAAAAAAATTAAAAAATAAATACAAAGCTGCTGTTAGTTTTAGGGGCAAAAAGTATGCCACAAATTTAACGGTGGGGGCATTTTCTTTGCAAAAGGTTAACGGAGGGCAATTTTGTTCCGGAGTCGATACATTGAGGGCAGTTTTGACCCTTTACCGTTGTATATATGATTAAATAGCGACAAAAAAAAATCCAACCATCTTTTGCTACCTTATCATCAATTGTTAATAACATAGTTTTATATTTTGTGTTGTCGTTTCTTGGAGTTGATTGAGAAAATTCAAAATAAAAGTGCAAGGCAATTAAATCTGCAGTTACTTTCTAGTTCTTCTTACTACAACTAGAATAAATTTTATTTACAATTCTATCTTTGTAAAATATTTTCTTTCAAGATCTATGTAGCAGGTTGGAAGCTAATTAGACAGTAAAAAGCTATAGTTAATTTATTTATCATCTTTGTAAATACAAATTTCACATGATTGTTACTTTGAGAGGCAATCCTATGTAGTGAGTTATGTTGACGGTCATGTATAAAAAAAATTCAAAACTAAACTTAATAAAATCTTGTCAAATGTTAGTAATATTTCAACAAAAAACTAAAGGGTTGGTTACATTATCAAGATGAATTTGCATCTGAAAAAGTAAAAAGAATAAACTTGAAAAAATGATATTGTATAGCCGCTATAAATATAGCAACCGAAAAATGTATAAGATTTATATATATATATTTTATATATATATATATATATATATGAACTATACAAGTTTTATACAATTTTTCGGCTACCAAACGTAAATAGTTTCTGGCACGCGCTAAAAGGAATAATACCCCAATAAATTTCAATAAAAATATCTAAAATTATTGAACAAGTTTAAAGCCTCTTAGTATCGCATGACTTTAGGCCTCCAATACTATTGAGCCGCCTCTAATTCTTGTAAAATATCAAGTTCTATTGAACATGAATTGCGTTCTGAATGCGTAAATCATGAAAGAATTTTGCTATACACTAAATAGTACTAACACACACAGATCCGTATGAAGATAGTTTCAAGAATGAACTTTAATTCAATAGATCTACATAACTTGAATACGTAAAAGTGAGCAAGACCTTAGCAAGGAGCTTAGTTAGAAATAATTGAGAAAGACAAAAAGAAAAAGAAAAAGCAGTACAATAAAGTGTGTATATATATATATATATATATATATATATATATATATATATATATATATATATATATATATATATTCGGACGATAAATAAATTCGTTAAGGACTACGTTTATACTGTCATAGCTACATCTTTTTTTTGTTTTTCAAATTTGCACCAACAAAAGTGATGTTTTATACTTCAATACCATACAAGAGAGGGGTGATTTGTGTGGTAATCAATTTTTCGCTTAAGCTATTTATGGAAAGATATGGTTCTTCTAAGTGTTCCTTAACCTACTATTGCCGAAATAGTAAATGCGCAAAATAAACAACACACGTATTTTATGTGGAAAATACCTGGTTCAAAAGGTGAAAAAACTACGACCTAATTCCAATAGGATTTCCCAAACTCTCCACTAAATACTGAGCCAAAACTGCATTTACAAAATACTTTTGTAGACCTAGGAGCAACTCTAATCCCGTTGTAGCAAACAACCACTAACTGTTGTGATAACTTCAAGTTAACTCTAACTTGAAAACTCTGAGTACCTATTATAATTGCCTCTAGATAAAACTGAAAGGTACAATATAAAATCACATACTACATGTGAACTAGAATTAAAGGCAGACACTTGGAACTGATTCTTCTATCTCGTTCAAGTAGCATCTGGTTTGCACGCTTGAATCACACACGAATTGTTTGAAAAATTGCCTTGCTATTTTGCTCTCAATTCAAGTTTAATTTTTGTATATGTGTGTTATCTGTAAAAGGAGAACAACACTGATATTTATAGAGTTTGTAAATAGCGCTTGTCTATAATTCTGATGCTACTCTTCCTTAATGAAAGAGTTCTAGTTGATCTCAACCTCTAACTCCTTCCCTTTCTTAACTCGTGTTCTCTTTGAGTAAGGAGTCCTTCTCCTTATCCAATATGAAACCTTTTCGATCAGGATTAGGAGATATTGCTTCTAGCAAGTTAGGTTTATCTTCTTCATGTGCATCTCACATGCTTAAGTCTATCTGTAACTGTGCTCCACTGGGATTGATTCGTGTCTGAGTTCCTTTGTCAGTCTTCAAGACTAATCTTTATTTGGACTAACAAATTCCCCCCTTTTGACAATGACAAACTTTGTGTTTTTCATACACTCAGGCCCTATCAGAACTCCGCTCAGCATCAATTCAATGTTAGAAAATTTTCATACTTATCATCAAGGACCAGTTTCATTAGGTTATAACAATCACTATTCAGAAGATAAAGCATGATATATTTTCCCCTTTTGGCATCATCAAAAAGTTGCACAAACAATGTGTGATTTACAAATTTTAAAAATTACATATGACCAATGGGGCAACTGCAAATGTATTCATAAATTAATCATCAGTAATCAACTACACATTCACACTATCAAGGAAAAAGAAATAGTCAACAAGAGCAAAAGGAGTAACTTCATAGATAGAGAATATGATTCTGCAGCAATCCATAAAAAGAACAAAAATAATTAAAACATGAGCAATAAAAAAAATCCCTAATCTGGTCACTGAAAAGTCTAGGTCTGATTCAAGAAAACAATTCTTAGGAAATTAAGGCTTGGAAGAACTGGAGGGGTGGGTTTTGTCTTGGAGAACGTGCAGAATGTCATGAAGAATTCCATCATTCTTCTTCTTTTCCTTTGTGAGCTTAGTTCTAAGAGCATCTCTCTCAGATTCTACCTCAGCCAAACGAGCCTTCAGCATTGCTATCTCAACATCCTTTGCCCCACTCTCCTGCAATAGAGCTCTCACCTTACTATTGATAGGTGTCTTTTTAGATGAACCAGGTTTATTGGGAATGGTAGTGACATCATAATCACAAGCAATCAGAGTATTGATTCCAAAATGGTCTTTGCTTGTGGCCATCTCCGACTTCTTCAGTGGCACCGTACAATGAGCAAGAACAATAGTGAGAATTAAGGGTGTCTTCTGGCCCGGGCCCGGGCCTAAGCAGGCCTGACGAGCCTGGCTTCGTGGTCCTGGGCTTCGTGTGCCGTGCCTGGCGGTCCTGGTGGTAGAGATCGGCCCGTGACGGGCCTAAGCCCACAGTGGTCCTAGGCCTGGCTGGCCGGGCCTGGTGGGCCTAACGGGTATGACGGGTATTTTTTTAAGGCAATATCTTGTATAGTAGGTATTAGTATAGTGTAGAATATATTTTATATGGTGCACTAAGTTATTAGTATAGTATATATTGTGTTGTAGTAATTAGTATATATTATATATTATGTATATATTGTGTTATATTAATTAGTATATATTGTATATTATGTATATATTGTGTTGTAGTAATTAGTATATATTGTATATTATGTATATATTGATATATATTATGTATAGATTGTGTTGTAGTAATTAGTATATATTGTATATTATGTATATAGTGTGTTGTAGTAATTAGTATATATTGTATATTATATATATTGATATATATTATGTATATATTGTGTTGTAGTAATTAGTATATATTGTATATAATGTATATATTGTGTTGTAGTAATTAGTATATTGTGTAGTACTAATTAGTATATATTTTATATATATTATATCTCTTACGTATAATGTATATATAGTCTCTTATATATATTGTATCTTATGTATATATGTTATTACTAATATATTTTCTTGTAGTTTAGGTTGTACGTTATGTATATATATTCTCGTATATATTTTATTGTAGTATATATTGTATGTTATATATTGTATGTTATAGATATATTCAAGGATTAATATCGAAGTAAAGACAAAGAATATTGAGAAAAATGATATTCAAGGATATGATAAAGAGCATTTTTATTGACCAAAATGGCATATCTTTCTTAGTCTTTCTCCCCCCAATGGAATGAGCTCAACAAGGCACTAATACCACCATTAAAAAGAAAAAAAACTAAAAGAAGATGTGGCAATGTACAAGTTACATCATAATCTACATTTGTATCTCTAACAAATCTCATAAATCCGTCAAGGTTGGGAGGAGGTTGTGTTGGTGGTGGTGGAAATGAAGCTTGTTCATCACCACTTCCGGGCGAAGCCGAATCCTCCGAAAATTCTGCTATCATTTCTTCATATGCTTCATCTAGCCGGTTGTGATTCTGCAATGCCAAAGTTTCTTCTTTCTACGCGGATTCAATCTCCAAAAATTTTTTCAAGCTCTCTCTCATCGCCGCTCTATGATCACTGATTTGTAGTCTTGCTTGACTGAACGCGCTCTCCGATGCAATAGTTGAAGCTTGAATTGATAAAACATCCCGAGCCATCCTTGCAAGAACGAGAAAATATTTTTCCCTTAACTTCCACCATTCCAAAAGATCGAAAGAGCCGTCTGGATTCTCCTTTTCTAGTCCATGTGACAAGTAAACTTGAAGCTCATTTAGATGTGAAATTTCACCAAAATTATCACCTTGAGAACCCCGGAACTCCGTCCAAGATTTAAGAGTTGTTAAGCCCGCAGCTCTTTTAGACGATTGTGAGCTAGACGAAGTAGGGGTTGGAACATTTGGCGTAGCATGCTCTAACGCATGTTTATAAGCATTATAAACAGTTTGAGCATTAATTTTAATTGATTCTTTTGCATCATCAAGTGTAGCAATTTCCTCTTCTGAAAGATCTAAAGGTTTATAAATATTAGAATACCAAAAATGAGGACCTCCTAATTTCATTGTTGGATTTAACATTGCAGCTACACCAAAAATAGGAGGGATAGGGAAAAAATATTTTTTAAACTTTTATTTCATATCATTTATAGCAAGTTCATAAATATCCCCACCCTCGCTAAATTCAACGAACAAATAAGCTAGTGGAGCAATATAAACTAAACAATTTGAAATAGTAGGATAATATTGCCTAGAAAATGCATCTGTAGCAACTTGAAAATGTTCTAAAAAATCTAAAAGAATTTTAACATTAGTCCAATCTTGGGTAGTTAGCATTTCATCACCATCCTCACCACCTACCCTAGAATTAAACGTAGCATTAATTGGGTTTCTATATTCATACGCAACTACTAATCTTTCGTACATGCAATTCCACCTAGTCGGACAAGGTTTAGTAACCTTTCTTTCTCTAAGGCCATATTCATCACATTTCTTAAAATACTCTCTAAGTCTAGTTCTACGGTTTGAATAAATAGCCAATTAAGAACCATTCTCACATTTTCAATTTCTATGTTTAATATTCGTATACCATCACCAACAATTAAATGATAAATATGACAAATACATCTAACATGAGAAATATTACTAAATGCAGGATTAAGGGTTTGTGTTAGCATGCCTACTGTACTAGTGTTACTAGAAGCATTATCCATAGAAATTGCCATTATTTTATCGCTAAAGCAAAATTATCTACATATATCTGAAACAGTGTTAGCTATAAACCTACCCGTGTGACGTGAATTAATTATTCTATATGCAATTATGCGTTTTTGCATAGTCCAGTCCTCATCTATCCAATGACTTGTAACAGTTAGATAATCACAGTCATTATTACTTCTACCAATACCAGTTGTAATAGAAATACGATTAGGTATATGAGTAAATAAATAGCGCAAATATTGTTCATATTCATGCTTGAATTTATAAATATCGGCCTTAACTGTTGCGCGAGGCCAACCTTTGTAAGTAGGATTAAAAACTCTTCTAATATAATGAACCAAATTAGGATTAGAAGTAAGAGTATAAGGCAAGCACATAACAATAATCATTTTTGCTAATTCTTCACGATCTCTATTTGGATCGTAATATGAAATACCTCCGGTGACAGTGTTAATTCCTAGTTGAACTAGATTTGAACCTGTACTAGGGTTAACTTGAGAATCTACACTTGTCCCCTCTTGTTGTACTTGCATTTGAAAAAATCTAGCCCTATCTCGAGGGTGTATTTTTATGTGCCTAACCAAACTACCTGTGCCGCTACGGTCTCCAGTATATTTATGAACAAGTAATTTCCCACTAGTTTTGCACTTAGCCTTATTTTGTTCTCTTACTTGAGTAAAAAAAAGCCAAACTAATGATGTTTCTGCACGTTTAGCAGGTTGTCTACTGAAAGTTGGAGTTTCTACAGGTGGGTGTGCCGGTGCATTACTTGAGTTATGAACATGGACTAGTAGGTGTATCATCTAAATCTGGTTCTTAGGTTTCATCATCATCATTATCATCCTCATTTTCCTCTAAGATAGGTTCATTAGGATAAAGAGCATTCATAATTTCATCATCTAATCTATCACCTACTGCAACATCATGTAGAAATTCACTATCGGTAAATTGAAAACAAGGGTGATCACTATCAAGCATTACGGGAGGCGGAGTAGGACGTCTAGGTTGGCGACTAATTTCAACTTGCTTATATTTTGTAGGTCGGGGAGCCGGGGGAAGGGTAGTATTATGGCCACTACTTTCACCCGTTTTACCTTTTCCTTTACCGAACATTTTTTTCAAAAAAAATGCCATACTAATTAGAATTATGCAAACTAAACAACACAAAAATATATTATTAACACGTAAGAGTTGAAACGAGTTTACCGGATTGCCGAACAACTTCTTAAAAATTGAAAATCGTTGAACACTTGAAAAATTCAATTCAACAACTTCACAATTTTTCACGAATTTTCAACAATAAATCAAGCAATTGTAGTAGAAAGATTGAAAGAGAGCTTGAGAGAGATTGAGAGATATAGATGAATTGGTGAATAAAAATGAAAGAATGAGGGGGTATTTATAGTTGAGAAATGAGAAAAAGTGTAATTATATAAAGTTTGGGGTTAAATTAAAGTTTTAGGGCCAAATGGCTATTTTACAAAGTTCCAACTGATTTTTAATTTTTTTTTTTATAAAAAAATAGCCGTTGGGCCTGCCAGGCCCGCCAGGCGGTCCCGGGCCTAGCGGTTCGACGATGAAAACCGGCCCGTCACGGGTTTTTTGGACGGTAGGACCGGGACCGCCAGGACTGGCCCACCAGACCCGCTAGGACCACGGTCCCGATCCGGTCCCGGGTCTGAACCGACCCGTTTGCACCCCTAGTGAGAATGAAAGGAGTATCGTGGGAATTGGTGCCATTGATAACCCAATCAAGTAGCTTGATTATAAACCTAGGCCAGTTGATCTACCGCCCACTTTCTAGACACTCCATTAAAACCAAGTCCATGCAGTTGGCAACGTACCTTATTTCCTACCTAGGCAGCACACACTTGGTGACGAATTCAAATAGTACTTTGTTGAATCGATTCATTTCACTTTTATACACAACCTTGGCCTTATTTACTTACGTGGTATTATAGAACTTCCTAGCAATGGCTAGGGCAGTAAGAAGGGAGTCCAGATTTGGCCATTTTTACGTAGTGTGGTCATCATACCCTTCATAAGGAACACTACCACAAAAAAGGCTTTTGGCGGTAATTATTTAGCGGCAATAAGGTAATTGTCGCTAATGAATTATTTAAGTTGAAATATTAGCGACAAATGACCATTAGCCATTAAAAAATATCCTTTTACCGACAATAAAAATAATTACCACTAAAAATTACTAATTAAAATTCAATATAATTATTTTAACTTTCCCTCCATCCAAACAAAATAAAATATTTCCCTATAATTTTTTGGACAAAAAATTACTTTCCCTCTAATTAGAAAACAATAGAAAAATATACTCCCTTTATTCTGAATTATGCATACCATAGGAAAACTATTTGAAAGGGATACTGAATGATGTATGCCCTAGAAAAACCTAGGTGCTTAACAATATCGTTGTCGCAGTCTTCGCCTTGCCACGGTACCCGGCCTTCGCCAGGTAAATTCTCTTCTTACCCAGCTGGTTGTTTGCAATCTATTTATAATGTATCTTGGGGTGATGCTGTTCGATTATGCTCAATCTTCGTTGTCAATCTTCTACTTCTCATCTGCATCCAACTAATTCTTTTGTGTAGGTTTCAAGATTGCTGCAAAATTTATTTTACTCCTTCAGTTTCTTGTCTTTATCGGGGAAAAAGTTCTGCTTACCGGGTACCGATTTCTGATATTTGATATCCAACTATAGTGTTTTGGATTTATCAAAGTATATCTTTTTCTATGTTTACTAAGTATGATATTTGGATGCTAATATTAATAGTCGATCGATCGAATTGATTCGTCCTCCGTTAATATACTATTTTTGAATTTATTCCTCTGTATGTTTTCTAAGGTTCCTCTGTTAATCTAATATATTCGAATATGTTCACTATTTTGATTTAATAGTATTTAATTGACTCTATTGCTGCTTTGGGTATACTTAAATTCTACTAACTATATTGGTCATTAAGGAGCATCACCTTCATTTTAAGTGAGCTCTACTGTATTTGTATATAGAACTACCAACACTTGGAAAGGTGTATGTTTACTCATGTAGAATAGGTCTACAAAAAGCATATCATTCCGGTAGTTATAGTAAAATATCAAAGGAAATTCACCGAAGAAGTTCAGCTCCTTCTGCCTTCAGATATTGATTTTGTGAATCATATTTAACATTAAAAAGTTACTTGAAAGAAAATAATTAAGATCCTAGTCCTACTCATCTGAATTATTTTGGTCAGCGAACATAATTCTTTGTTAGAATATGTTTGTTCTTCCTTTTAGCTTGAAAGAGGAATATGCATGAATCCGTAAATTCTGAATGAATATAATTTGCAAGAATGTGTTTATTCTAGTATTTCTTCTATAGATTGGAGGAGGATTAAGTTTGGAATCCCCAACTTCAGGAAACCACAGGAAGAGTATTACATATGTTAGATATTTGATCAATTCTATATCTCCATGAAATGCTTGCCTTTCATTCGAGTAGTCTCTAATTTAGATGCTTTATATTTTGTGACTAAGTTAAAGTGATAAGACTCAAGAACTTGTATAATTTTAACATTTTCAAGCTTTATCTAAAACTTGAAATTAAGATTGAAAAGAAATTTCACTATTATTAAAGATTCTAAAAGCAATATTCATTTTTAGCAGTGTGAGACAAAATTCTCTCTCCCTTTTCAGCAGTGTGGAACGAGTACCACAGATATCAATAATGTCTAGTGCTGATTTAAATACTTCATTTTATCATGGTACTACTTATCTTTATCCTTTAGCGCACTACTGTTTGAACTTTTTACTGTTTGAATTTTCCTCCAATTTATTTTATCATTAGAATTTGATGTCATTTTGGTTGTTAGGCTTGGCACTTACTGAGTACCGCTGTGGTGTACTCATGCTACTCTTCTGTACACTTTTATTGTGCAGATCCAGATACATCTGGTCAGGCGCGCTATAAGGGATTTGGAGTTGCTTTGGAGGCTTGAGGTATGCATCTGCCGCGTCCGCAGAGCGACGAGCCTTCCTCTATTCTACTTGTAGTTTATAGTTTTCTTTCGCATTCTCATTTGATTTAGATATTTCGGATTGTAGTATGTTTACTCTTAGCCTGTGTTGAGGTTTTTATGTTATATTGAGTTGACATGTATGTGTCAGGCGGCACTCTATACATTATCTTACGTCATTTATGTTTTAAATTATTGCTTCCGCAAAGACTGTCGAATTTCCGCAATGTGTCAGGCTTACCTAGTCACGAAGACTGGGTGCCGTCATGACAGGTTCACGATTGGTGAACTAGGGTCGTTACACTGCTCCTCCGCTGATTTGAGCTTTTCCAAAACACTTCACTCTCTTTCAACCCAGCAACATTAAGATTGTTCTCAATACCTTCCAATCTATAGTGGGTGGCATTCAATTCATTATGCAGGACCTCAAGCAGGTTTCTATTTGAGCTAGTTTTTTAACTGAAATCGTGTAGATATCCTCTAAGTTTTTCTTCTTCTATATCATATTGTTCAGGCATTGACTCAATTCCTTTCCTTTCTCCTTGGTCTCCTCCAGAGCAACCTCAAGGCTTGATGATTTCATTTTGAATGCCTAAACTTCTACTTCAAGTTCAGACGCCTTATCAGCGTGCTTCTTAGATTTTGCTTCTGTTGCCACACATTTTTTCTCTAATGTGCTTATTTGTTCTTCAAGCTGCTGAATCCTATAATTCTCTGTTTCGAGCAATAACTCCAAGTCACTCACCGTTTTATCCTCTTCATCTACTTTCGAGTGGGATACCAGCATCAAGTCCTCTAATTTATGGATGCATTGATCAGTGATGTTGGCCCGAAACCAATTCCCGTCTTGTTAATGCAGCAGCAGAATTTTCTTTGCCAAAAGTTTGAGCCAGTAGTCCTTCCACTCTAGTATCTTGAGATGGAATCTCATGGCAGGATGTATTAATAGCTACAATAGTTCCTCCAAATGCCCTTTGCACCTAGGCAGCTGTTGATTCACCATTGCTAACACCCTTGTTTTCTACATTATTATCTTTTGATGTAGGACTAAATGAAGGGGCTGTAGGATTCAGCCTTTTCCCCATTCCAGCATTAGCTTAAATGAAGGGGCTATATGCAATGCTGAAGTAATTCGTACCTTTGGTTTGTTGTGTCCAGATTTGTATCTCAATCCTTTCCCTATGGTGTGATGTCCTTTCTATTGCTGCTTCTATATGTATCTCTTCTGTTGTTGATGCCCAGCATCTAAATTTTATCCAGCATGTGTGTCCTGTGGCTTCCCTTAGAAAGAACTGCCTTGTGCGTGCAGAGTTGGGCAGTATTTGGTTGTTACAGCAGTTGTTCTTCCTACATTCTTGATTGTTTTGTATCGTAGTTGAGTTCCTTACACTCCATATAGGACTGGAACAATGAGAATACAGCATAATATGCCACAGTTCCTTAGATTTTATGCACACACTCAGTATTGAAACATTAGAGCTGTGAGCATGTTTGCCTGTAAGCTCCTCTACCAAATTTATCTTTGAAACATTTGGTCGAGCATGGTTGTCCCTCGCTAAATTTCTACTGGTTCTTTGGAACAGATTTAACCATATAAGTTTTTGCCATTTGATAACCTTTGAATCTTCTATTCTAGGAAATTTAGAGCCAAGAAAGGTTTGTGGGCCTACTTTAGTAAAAGATACTTGTTTATGTCCCTTTGTGGTTATGGACTTTTAGTTTCATAACCTCGCAAACTATTATTAGCTTTGTTGTTGGCTACATTTACTTCCTATTGACATAGTTATTTTATAATTTCAGATCATACAGTCTGATGTTCCATAATTTAGCGAGTGAAAGATTTCAATATGACGAAGAGTTTCATAGATTATTTGAAGATTGTTATTCATTAAGATTAGTTATATAGTGACATTAGCTATTTACTTCAAACAATATGAGTTGGTTTTTAAGGTTTTGTGATATTGATATTTTGGATTAATACTTCTTTTTGTTCGTTAAGATTTGACGAGATATACTATAGTTTTATGAATTAATATCAATATATTTTGTTATTTGTATTATTTTTTGATCGAATGTTGTAGCTATTATTAATGGTGGCTAAACATACCGTTATAGCTTGTGAATTTTAGTACCAGTTTAACAGGATTAAGATGTTTATACATGGATATTGTAACCATTATATTGTTATTAAAGATGATTTTTAGCAGCAATTTAATTGACTTTGCTATTCATTAAAATGGACGCTAAAGGGGCATACTAATATAATTTTATAAGAGATATTGTTGGCAATTTAATTACCACATAACAATTACCGCTAATGGTATGGACTTTTAGCGACAAATATTTTGAATTTAGCGACTATAAAAATGGACGTTAAAGGAGCATTATTAGTCATTTTTAAAATGGGTTTAGCAGCCATAATAATTACCGCAAATAATTATCGTTAAAACATATGAGTTTTAGCGGCAATAAATCATACAATTTACCAGCTTTTGGCAGAAATGTCGCTAAAGGCTTTACCGACCCCGGCATCACCGGCTAAATATTACTTGCCGGGAAATGATATAGCGGTTATTGTTATTGCCGCCAATGCTATTTTTTATTGCCGCTAAATGTCCTTTTTTGTAGTAGTGGAATACCAAGGATTTCACCCAGCTCTTTTCCATAAAAAGATAATTGAACCCCATCCACCTGGCTGGTAACTCTTCCATCCTTGACCTTTGCATTGCCTCTGAGCTCAATTATTTCATTTCTGGCCAGCCTGCCATCTAACTAAAGGACCATATCCTTCCACCCTTGAACCTCTAGCGTGTCAACCAATAGAACCTTCCCTGGTTTCTCCAAGTCCTTCAAAAGTCTACCGTTCAAGATGGTTTGTTTTGCAAACTTGGTCAGTTTATCTTGTTCGTTATCGGATTCATCATCTTCTTCACCACTCCAATCTTCCTCCTCAGTAGTCTTAACTTGCTTGGTTTTCATAGTAGACCTTGTTCTTTTAGCCAAAGTAGAAGGTTCGACAGACTTAGATAAAGATGAAGACTTCTTTGAGGAAGTCTTGCTCTTTTGGGCTTAGGGGTATGAACCTCCACCTCTACAGTTACATGTTCACCATGATGACTGGGTCCATCTCATCTACCTCAACAGGCTCTGCTACCTTTTGCTTTTCCTTTATCCATTTTTTATTTTACTTTCTTCCATAGCTTTCTGCAACTCCTCCTCACTATATTTCAACTTAATTCTTGTGGCCCTTCCTTTTGGTAAAGGAATATCAGTAGTTGTCGGAGAAACAACCTTCCTTTTCTTGGTGGTTCTTGCAGTGCTAGGAGTTTTTATTGTTGGAGTTCTCGTTTTATTACTTTTCCTTTCCTTCACTGAGCCGATGGTCGATTGGAAACAGTCTCTCTGCCCTTTCGGGTAGGGGTAAGGCTCGTCTACATATTACCCTCCCAGACCCCACTTTGTGGGATTATACTGGGTAGTTGGTGTTGTTGTTGTTGTTGTTTAAGTATATTGATAATGTACTAAGTATAATCTATTGGGCTAACAAGAACTATTGGGCCGAGTGCAAGCAATAGGGCCAGGTTAATTTGGGATCCGGGTTGAGTGGTAGTTTGTAGACATAGGATAGTTCCCTTAAAAAGGATAGTGGCTGTGGGTTGGAGGTTATGCGTATTGTTGAGAACTCTGTTCCCCTCGTCTCTCGTTCTTCTGGCTTCTTCATCTGGACTATCTCTTTCTGTTCTCCCTCAGTTCTCTCTATCCTTCTTCTCTGAATATCCTTCTAAGTTCTAGTTTCTATTATTGTAATGATTGACTCATAGAGTTTATAAATTAAATCTATCACTTCCCTCGTTTACTTTGTGTTGTGAATCCTGGTTCATAACAATGCAACTTTTACGACCGTATTCTCTGACTATTTTCTTTATATAAGACAATTGTTCAGATAATTGATTATTGCGTAGTACGTAATAACAAAAGGTTGATTTGTAATACTCAATTATTTCAGAGCGAATGCCAGGGGAAGCAAATAAGAACAAATTTCAACTTCTAAACTCAAATTATTCTCTTTTTTCCCCTTTTCTATAGGAGAAATTTCCAGATAACTGATGACTAACACCAAATGAAGATAAGTAATAACAGAGCCAATATCGCATTTGAAGCAAATAAGAAAGCATATCAACCTGTAAACGTGACTAACAACTGTTATAACTCAAATCTTTTATGAACCTAATTCGTAATCATGTTATCTAACTATAGGATCATTTGAAGAAGGGGATAGGGTTTCTGACAGAGAGTAGAGAGTGGAGGAACTTACATGCTCGATTTTGTTACACAGAGAGATAATTGTGATGATTCTTTCAGGTCTGCGAGTGAGGGGGGAGGAACTGGGTCTTCTAATTCTGAGCAGGTAACTTTTGTGCAAAATCCCTCTATTGAGGTAATTTTTGATCTAGTTAAAAACTTGAAAAATCAATTTGTTTTGGTTGGGTTCGTTGTGGATGTGGAAACGCCTGAGTCAAGAAGGAGAGGAGGCAAAAACAAAAAAAAAACAAAAAAAAAAGAGAGTGAGGGTGTGAGCAGTGATATGAGCGGAAAAGGGAAAGAAGCGTTTGATTCTTCACCCACCTCTGAAACGGTTTAAAAATGCCTATGTGTGGAGCTAATCCAGAAAAGGTGGTAGAAAGTAGTAAAAAATATGGGGGTACTGGTTCATGAGAAGCTGCTGAAGGGCTGGTAAATCTCAAATGCATATAGATGAACCTGGTTACAGAAATAGCGTAAATAATTATCTAAACATAAGAAACATAATTAAAATAGCATGTAATAATATCATACACTAACTACCATAAATAACTACCATAAGGGAGACACAAGCCAAAACACAAATCATCTATGGATAGCCCTGCCAAAAATCACCCAACCCCGGTGAGAAGTATGAAAAACTCTAGGAGCCCCTATCCTACAACCCTGATACTAGGCCTCCAGACTTTCCTATCAAGGGTAATGTCCTCGAAAACCCGCATTCTAGTCATGTCATGCCTAATCACCTCTCCCCGATACTTCTTAGGTCTCCCTCTGCCTCGTCGAATGCCGACAATCGCCAGCCGCTCATAACTCCTCACCGGAGCATCAGAACTTCTCCTCCGCACATGCCCGAACCACCTCAGCCTCGCTTCTCATCCACCGGGGCCACCCCCACCTTCTCTCGAATAACTTCATTCTTAATCTTATCTAACCTGGTGAGCCCGCACATCCACCTGAGCATCCTCATCTCCGCAACCTTCATTCTCTGAACATGAGAGTTCTTCACGGGCCAGCACTCCGCCTCATACAACATTGCAGGTCTAACCACAACTCCATAAAATCTCCCCTTGAGTTTATGTGGAACTTTCTTGTCACACAGGACTCCTTATGCAAGCCTCCACTTTGACCACCCCGCTCCTATACGATGAGTGATGTCCCCGTCAATCTCTCCGTCCCCCTGAATCACCTGTTGAAATACGTTCTCAAGTCACTAAACTAAACGTGTGTTCATATTTGTAGGTTTTGATAAATGACAAACCGACGTGAACGGAACATTGACATATGCCGAAGTCCAAGCACAAGAGAAACAAAGATCAAGATTTAGTAAAGCAACAAAGTTATTCATGAGTCGTTCTATAATTGTGATCTTGATCCGACAATTGATTCAAGACTTGGCTTCTCTCGTAAAATCATTTTTGTCAAACCATGCATCTTTATTTTAAAGCAAAATGATTTTCAAACATTTCATTTTAACCAAAATGAATTTTAAACATGTCTTTCAAATCTGGACAAAGATAATCGATTATGTACTTTATGATAATCGATTATGTTAAAGCAGTGTACACCAGATTTTACAAAGCTGTAAGATCGATTATGTACCTTATGATAATCGATTATGTTAAGGCAGTGTACACCAGATTTTACAAAGCTGAAAGATAATCGATTATGTACCTTATGATAATCGATTATGTTGAGGCAGTGTTCACCAGATTTTTAAACGCTACAAGATAATCGATTATGTTGAGGCAGTGTTCACCAGATTTTTCAAAGCTACAAGATAATCGATTATGTGCCTTAGACTAATCGATTATGTTGAGACAGTAAGCATCATATTTTTCAAAGTAGCAAAATAATCGATTATGGCTTTTCTGGTAATCGATTATATTAAAGACTGTTGCCAAAATATTTTCAAACGCTGAAAAATAATCGATTATGTATAATCAGACAGTCGATTATGTTAAGCATAAAATCGGGAATTGATTTTTGAACTTTGTCAGGTAATCGATTATACGATTTGGATAATCGATTATTCTGCTTAAAATCTGGGATTGATTTTTGAACGTTGGCAGATAATCGATTATGCAGAATCAGATAATCGATTATCCTAGCACAAAATCAGCAATTTGTGATTGGCAATTAAGCAACGGTCTTGGGTGTTTTGAGCACTATAAATACAACTCAAATTCACTCTTCTAAGAACAACAACTGATTATACTCTTGCCAAAGCTTACATACTCTCTTTGCAATCATTTTACATTCATTTCATAAGTTTTTGAGAGCCAAACTCTTGACTAAGTTGTTGTGTTCTTGAGCGTATTTATTTACTCATATCTACTCTTCAAGAGAGTTCTGTTTAAGTGAGTGTTAAGTGTTTGTACACACTTGAAGGGATAGTCTAATCCCTTGTTGTAAGAAGGAAAAGTAGTTCCTTGGTTTGAAGTCTTGAGGTGCGGTATCCTTGAGCAGGTTGAAGTCTTGTAGAGTGTATATCTACGAGCAAGTGTAACGGTTTGTTAAGCACCCGTAAGCTTAACGAAGTTAGTGTAAAACTCGAGAGAGTCTCTCGGGGACTGGACTAACCACGTGTTATGGTGAACCAGGATAAAATTCGGTGTGTTCTCTCCTTATCTCTTTAATTACTGCACTTACGTTATTCCCGCAATTTTTAATTCCGCAAATTTACATTGTTTTTTGTTACAACGCTATTCACCCCCCTCTAGCGTTAAGCGTATATTCTAACAATTGGTATCAGAGCCTAACTCTCTGAAAGACTTAACAGTTTGAGAGAAACTTTCCATGTCTTCTACTCGTAGTGTTTATGCAGGACTAGGTGAAGGACAATGCTTCACAAGGCCACCACTTTTCGATTGCACCAACTACACTTACTGGAAGGAGAGAATGAGGATTTTTATACAATCAAACAACTTCCAAATGTGGAAAATCATCAAAAATGGAGAATTACAACCTACCAAAAATGTTGGAGAAGAACTCGTTCCTAAAATGGAAGATGAATACGACGCCGATGATATCAGAAAAATAGAGAACAACGCAAAGGCAATCAACATGATGTATTGTGCAGTGAACCCCGATGACTATCGAAAAATATCATGTTGCACCACTGCCAAGCAAATGTGGGACAAATTAGAAATTACCTACGAAGGTACGGACCAGGTAAGGGAAGCTAAAATTGATTTCCTAACCCACGAATATGAACTGTTTCGCATGAAGGAAAACGAGAAGATAGATGACATGTTCGAACGATTCTCAAAAATCGTTAATGACCTACACGCCCTCAAAAAGACATTCACGGATAAGGAGCTTGTCCGGAAAATTCTACGAAGCCTCACTCCGGAATGGCGTTCCAAAGCCGATGCTATCCAAGAATCAATCGGCATCACAAACGTCACCATCGACGGACTACGAGGTAATCTTAAAACTTATGAATCAACTATTCTTAACTCTCCTTTGGATGATCAAAGGAAAAGAAAGATTGCGCTCAAAGCATCAACTACTCAACCTCAAAACGATGAGGAGTCAAGTGATGAAGATGTCGAGCTTGGACTCGTTATCAAGAAATTTCACAAGTTCATGCAAAAGAAGTATGAACGAAAAGGTAAGCAACAAGGCGACCAACTGAAGTGCTATGGATGCGGAGAAATCGGGCATATCAAATCAAATTGTCCAAACATCAAAAAGGAGAAGAAACCATTCAAGAAACAAAGAGCATACATCTCTTGGGGAGGCGACTCCGGAGACGAATCAAGTGATGGAGAAGGAAACGAGACCGCAAAATTGTGTCTTATGGCACACGAAGAAAATCAAAATGAGGTATGTACTTCTTCTAAGAACCATTTCACTTTAGAAGAATTGCAAGATGCATTTGATCAGTTGTATAAAGAGTTTATTAGCGCTTCTAAATCTATAAAAGATTTAAGAAAACAATTTTCTTCAAAAGAAAAGGATTTTGAAAAACTCACTCTTGAGAATGAGAAATTAAAAGAGGAAAACAAGTTTTATGGCAAAAGAAGCGCCGATAAACCCGAAAGCTCAAATAAGGATTGCACTTCTTGCAAATCTCTAAAGGAAGAAGTAGAAAGTCTTAGAAGCACTTTGCACAATTTCAATTCTTCACACAAAAATCTCAATGAAGTGCTTGTAAATTTGAAATCCACTAAGCACGGTATATGCTTCAAACACGAGCCAAAAGAAAAGGTTGAGTCCATTCCTAAACCACCTAAGACTCAACTTAGGCCAAACAAAATAAATGTCATTACTCAACCTAGAAATTTCAATCCTAGAATTGCATCTCATTCTAGAACAAATGCTAGGAGAAATATTGGAATGTATAGACCACCTAGACAAGATTTTCGAAAACTACATCAAAACTATGTTCCTAAAAATAGAGTGAATAATTTTAGACCCCCAAATTACTATCATCCTAGAAGAATGCACAATCCGAATGTCATTTGTCATTATTGCAATAAAATTGGACATATTGCTCCCGCATGCTTCACTAGACATAGACATTTCACTGCAGGGCAATCACACCAATATGTTACACCTAACGCACAAGGACCCAAAATGGCTTGGGTACCAAAATCTCATTAATTTGTTTTGTAGGTGTGTTTGAAAGGATCAAGTGTACTTTGGTACCGTGATAGTGGATGCTCTAAACATATGACCGGGGATGCATCAAAATTCCTTCAACTAAAACCTACGGAAGGAGGAAATGTTATTTTTGGAGACAATAACAAAGGAAAATTTATCGGCATTGGATCGGTCGGTAAGGACGAATCCTCCTCCATTAAGCATATTTTGCTAGTTAAAGGTCTTAAACATAATCTCTTGAGCATAAGTCAATTATGTGACAAGGGAAATCTTGTATTGTTTGACTCCGAAGAATGCTTAGTTATCCGTCGTAGTGATTTTAAAATTATTCTTCGTGGTTTTAGAATGGACAATATCTATATGGTTGATCTTGAAAATTCTTCATCAAGTTATGTGAATTGTCTTTTGAGTAAAGAAGACGACATGTGGTTATGGCATCGTAGAGTAGCTCATGTGAATATGAATCTTTTAAACAAACTTGTTTCACAAGATTTAGTACTTGGTCTTCCAAACATGAAATTTGAAAAAGACTCTATTTGTGATTCATGTCAAAAAGGGAAACAAACAAAGGCTTCTTTTAAATCCAAAAATGTTGTTTCAACCACTAGACCTTTACAACTTCTACACATGGATCTTTTCGGACCTTCTAGAATTAAAAGTCTTGGTGGAAATCTTTATGCTTTTGTAATTGTTGATGACTATTCTAGATTTACATGACGTTATTTCTTGCTCATAAAAATAATGCCTTTCAAGCTTTTAAAAGTTTTCTTAAACGTGTTCAAAATGAAAAGGACACAACCGTCACTTCCATAAGAAGTGATCATGGGGAAGAGTTCGATCACAATCTCTTCGCGGACTTTTGTGACAAACTCGGTATTGAACATACCTTTTCGGCTCCACGTACACCACAACAAAATGGAGTGGTAGAACGTAAAAATCGATGTCTCGAAGAGATGGCTAGAACCATGCTCAATGAGGCCGATATTCCCAAATATTTTTGGGCGGATGCCGTGAGTACCGCAAGCTATGTTTTAAACAGAGCTATCATTAGACCGATACTCATGAAAACTCTCTATGAACTCTATAAGGGAAAGAAACCAAATCTTTCCCATCTTAGAGTCTTCGGTTGTAAATGTTTTATTCACAACAACGGAAAAGATAACTTGGGAAAATTTGATGCGAAATCTGATGAAGGAATTTTTCTTGGTTACTCATCACGTAGCAAAGCATATAGAGTGTTTAATAATCGAACTAAAACTGTTGAGGAATCTCCTCATGTAGTATTTTGTGAAAATGATACTCGCTTGGTGAGAAAGGATTCTTGTGTTGATCTTGCAGATGCTTTAAAGAAAATCAATCTTCAAGACGAGGTACAAAAGGAGGATCCAAAGGAAGTTCAAGATGAAGTCATGGAACAACCTTCGGAAGAAGTACCACCACAAGAAGAAGAATCGATGATGCCTAAGGCTTGGAGGACGTCTAAAGACCATCCTCTTGACAAGGTAATTGGCAACATCGAGAAAGGGGTAAGTACACGAAACCTTCTTAAAGATACTGTAGGACATATGGCTTTTGTTTCACAAATAGAACCTAAAACCATTTCTGAAGCAATTGGGGATGAGCATTGGACCTTGGCAATGCAAGAGGAGCTTAACCAATTCAAACGTAATGATGTTTGGGAATTGGTGCCAAGGCCCGATAATCACACCATAATTGGTACGAAATGGGTTTTTCGGAATAAATTAGATGAAAATGGTATAATCACTAGAAACAAAGCTAGGCTAGTTGCTAAGGGATATAATCAAGAAGAAGGCATTGACTATGAAGAAACCTATGCACCCGTTGCACGCCTAGAAGCCATTCGTTTATTACTTGCTTTGTCATCATCTATGAATTTCAAATTATTTCAAATGGATGTCAAAAGTGCCTTCCTCAATGGGTTTATTCAAGAGGAAGTGTATGTTGAACAACCCCCGGGTTTTGAAGATTTTACATCTCCCGACCATGTCTTCAAGCTTAAGAAAGCTTTATATGGTCTTAAACAAGCTCCTCGAGCTTGGTATAAACGTCTAAGTAAATTTCTCTTAGACAATGAGTTTGAAAGGGGGAAAGTTGACACCACACTTTTTATCAAAAATAAAAACAATGACATTCTATTAGTTCAAATTTATGTCAAGGATATTATTTTTGGTGCTACTAATGATTTTCTATGCGAGGAATTCTCTAAGTTAATGACTAGCGAATTTGAAATGTCAATGATGGGTGAGCTAAACTTCTTCTTGGGGCTACAAGTGAAACAAATGAAAGAGGGGACTTTCATTTGCCAATCCAAATATTGCAAGGAGTTGCTAAAAAAATGAGCAACGCCAAAGCAATGGCCACCCCGATGAGTACATCCGACCATCTTGACAAAGATGAGAAAGGTAAGGAAGTAGACACCAAAAAGTATCGAGGTATGATCGGATCTCTTCTCTATCTTACTGCTAGTAGACCGGACATCATGTTTAGCGTATGTTTATGCGCTCGATATCAATCATGTCCGAAGGAGTCACATTTAACTGCGGTAAAACGGATCATGAAGTATCTTGTTAGAACAATAAATGTGGGACTATGGTATCCCAAAGATTCTTCATGCCAACTTGTTGGCTATTCCGATTCCGATTTTGCAGGTTGCAAATTGGACCGCAAGAGCACTAGTGGCACTTGCCATTTGCTCGGTAGCTCCTTAGTTTCTTGGTTTAGCAAGAAGCAAGTTAGTGTTGCGTTGTCCACAACCGAGGCTGAATATGTAGCCGCGGGGAGTTGTTGCGCTCAAATCCTTTGGATGAAACAACAACTCTCGGACTATGGCTTAGTATCGATCATATCCCTCTTCGATGTGATAATACTAGCGCTATTAGCTTGACGAAGAATCCTATTGTTCACTCAAGAACGAAACACATGGAAATTAGACATCACTTTATAAGAGATCACGTTCTCAAGGGCGATGTCGAAATTGAATTTGTTGAAACCAAAAATCAATTGGCCGACATCTTTACAAAGCCTTTAGAGAAAGAGTCCTTCTTTCGAATTCGTAGTAAACTCAGGATTCTTGACTCCACGTTGATCTAATTCATGCATTGCATTTTTATGTTTTAACGATTACTAACTTGAGCGTCGGAGGCGCCTAATTCTTTTTTGCAGGTATTGCCCCAAAGACAGGGGGAATTATCAGACACTGGTGCAGAATAATCGATTTCTCTAAAGTTAATAATCGATTATTCCCCATTTACGTTTTATGTTTATTATGCTGGAAAATTGACATTATCGATTATACAACACTACAATCGATTATCTAACAGTTTTGGCTTTGCAGGATTTTAGCTATTAAATATAAAAATCGATTATCACATATCCCTAATCGATTATGTTGACATTTATGTTCAGGTGTTAAGTCACTGTGTGAAAATAATCGATTATTTAAAACAGTATAATCGATTTTCCTATTACCGTCTCGGATGTTCGTTATGACATTTCCTGAAATAATCGATTATCTCAAACGCACAATCGATTATTCCCCGAGTCACTGAATAATGTCTTGTTTCTTTGTTTTTCCAGTTTGCATAATATTCTGTTTTTTATTTTCATGTATTTGCAATATTGTTTAATCAATAAAGAGTTAGTCATTTTTTTGCTAATGTCAAAAGGGGGAAGATATGGGCTATGCACATTGGCATAAATTGAGGGGGAATTCATGACTTGAGGGGGAACTTGTTGCATATCTATATACTTGTCTTGGATCGTCATTATGAATTAATTAATATGCATATCCCGATATTGGTTTGCCATTATCAAAAAGGGGAAAATTATTGAAACACGTTCTCAAGTCACTAAACTAAACGTGTGTTCATATTTGTAGGTTTTGATAAATGACAAACCGACGTGAACGGAACATTGACATATGCCGAAGTCCAAGCACAAGAGAAACAAAGATCAAGATTTAGTAAAGCAACAAAGTTATTCATGAGTCGTTCTATAATTGTGATCTTGATTCGACAATTGATTCAAGACTTGGCTTCTCTCGTAAAATCATTTTTATCAAACCATGCATCTTTATTTTAAAGCAAAATGATTTTCAAACATTTCATTTTGACCAAAATGAATTTTAAACATGTCTTTCAAATCTGGACAAAGATAATCGATTATGTACTTTATGATAATCGATTATGTTAAAGCAGTGTACACCAGATTTTACAAAGCTGTAAGATAATCGATTATGTACCTTATGATAATCGATTATGTTAAGGCAGTGTACACCAGATTTTACAAAGCTGAAAGATAATCGATTATGTACCTTATGATAATCGATTATGTTGAGGAACTGTTCACCATATTTTTAAACGCTACAAGATAATCGATTATGTACCTTATGATAATCGATTATGTCGAGGCAGTGTTCAACAGATTTTTCAAAGCTACAAGATAATCGATTATGTGTAGCAAAATAATCGATTATGTTAAGACAGTAAGCATCAGATTTTTCAAAGGCAAAATAATCGATTATGGCTTTTCTGGTAATCGATTATAATAAAGACCGTTGCCAAAATATTTTCAAACGCTGAAAAATAATCGATTATGTATAATCAGACAATCGATTATGTTAAGCATAAAATCGGGAATTGATTTTTGAACGTTGTCAGGTAATCGATTATACGATTTGAATAATCGATTATTCTGCTTAAAATCTGGGATTGATTTTTGAACGTTGGCAGATAATCGATTATGCAGAATCAGATAATCGATTATCCTAGCACAAAATCAGCAATTTGTGATTGGCAATTAAGCAATTGTCTTGGGTGTTTTGAGCACTATAAATACAACTCAAATTCACTCTTCTAAGAACAACAACTGATTATATTCTTGTCAAAGCTTACATACACTCTTTGCAATCATTTTACATTCATTTCATAAGTTTTTGAGAGCCAAACTCTTGACTAAGTTGTTGTGTTCTTGAGCGTATTTATTTACTCATATCTACTCTTCAAGAGAGTTCTGTTTAAGTGAGTGTTAAGTGTTTGTACACACTTGAAGGGATAGTCTAATCCCTTGTTGTAAGAAGGAAAAGTAGTTCCTTGGTTTGAAGTCTTGAGGTGCGGTATCCTCGAGCAGGTTGAAGTCTTGTAGAGTGTATATCTATGAGCAAGTGTAACGGTTTGTTAAACACCCGTAAGCTTAACGAAGTTAGTGTAAAACTCGAGAGAGTCTCTCGGGGACTGGACTAACCACGTGTTGTGGTGAACCAGGATAAAATTCGGTGTGTTCTCTCGTTATCTCTTTAATTACTGCACTTACGTTATTCCTGCAATTTTTAATTCCGCAAATTTACATTGTTTTTTATTACAACGCTATTCACCCCCCCTCTAGCGTTAAGCGTATATTCTAACATCACCGACCCAAGATATCTGACACTGTCCCTCTTGGCGATGACCTGAGATCCAATCATCACGTCCCTGCCTACTTCTCTCGGCTCGGCGCTAAACTTGCACTCCAGGTACTCTGTCTTAGATCTGCTTATTTTGAAACCTTTAGACTCGAGAGTCTGTCTCCATACCTCTAACCTCTCAATAACACCGACCCTCGTCTCATCTATCAAGACTATGTCATCAGCAAATAGCATACACCAAGGCACATCCCCTTGAATATATCGGGTTAGAGCATCCATCACCAAGGCAAACAAGAGAGGGCTAAGCGCCGATCCTTGATGGAGCCCCATAACCACTGGAAAATGGTCTGAGTCGCCACCCACCGTCCTAACCCTAGTCTTAGCTCCATCGTACATGTCCTTGATTACTCTGGTGTAGGCTTCCGGCACGCTCTTCGCCTCCAAGCACCTCCATAGCACCTCCCTTGGGACCTTGTCATACGCCTTCTCCAAGTAGATAAGCACCATGTGCAGGTCCTTCTTCTTATCCCTGAACTGCTCCACCAGCCGCCTGACAAGGGAGATAGCTTCTGTAGTGGAGCGACCCGGCATGAAACCGAACTGGTTCCCAGATATAAATGTCATCTCCCTCACCCTCACCTCGATCACCCGCTCCCAAACCTTTATGGTGTGACTTATTAATTTGATACCCCTATAGTTGTTGCAGCACTGGATGTCCCCTTAGTTTTCATGTTGGTTGGTTCTTTCACTGTTACTGGAGCTTAGTGTGCTGATTGAATTGATCTCCCTTTTTATATTCTTATGTGTTCTATTGTCTGCTGGTAGTAAGACAAAATCTATTTAGTTCAAATACAGAGACAAACAAATGAATGGTTATTAGCTAATCATAGAAATGTTTCGTCTGACGAAAAGGTGGTCTCACAGTTATGGACTGCTATCATATTCAACAAGTTTACTGGAGATATTAACATAGCATAAAAGATGGATATCACTTGGATTTAACGTAAGCTGATTGACTACAATTAAGGAAAATATATTTACCTCTTGAGTGGCTGGTGATAATGTGGAGATAGGCAACAGCAGCAGAAAAGGTCTTGTATTGTTAGCATTTGTCCTCCTTGACAGATCTCCCCAGGTTGCTAAAATGCTACTCTCCTTCTCTCTTGCAAATGTTCCTCCAATGCTATAGGTTCCTTATATTACTTTTAGTAACCCTTGTCAATACATCTTTTCATAGTAACCAGTTATTATGGTTGTCAAACTATAGAATTCTTTAAAAAGAAAGTATACCTTGTGATTTGTGAACTATCTTACTTTTATATGCATGACAACAGTCATATCTGTATACAAGTTAACCTTTGTTCCATTAGTGCAGTTGAGCTGGTAAAGTAAAAATCTTGTGAACACATGGTAACGTATTTGTGGAGGAAATATGCAGATTATGTATACTCAAAATGGGAAAAGACAATTCTTTGGGACATGGTTGAACCATACAGGAGACGAAGATCATTTACTCCTCTGGTCACAATCTACGTCTGTGCATTTTATACTGGAGTTATCGGGGCAGTCGTCACTGAGCAACTCTATAAGGTATGGTGGCATTAGGTCATTGGGTTAACATTGTATCAATTTCATTACTGATGCTTAGATGTTTTACTCGTATCTGTACCCAAAATTCACTAGTCGTGATGGCACCTAATTCAACCCGCTAGGTAAGTCAACTAATAACTATCAAATTTCAATAATGTTAATAAGTCAATTAAACAAAATAAATTATCTGGATCTATTACATTTTCCAAGGACTGGTAGTACAAATCATGAGCTTCTAAGAATAGAGTTTACAAAGTTGATATGAAAAAATACATTTTCTGTTTGAAAAGTACATAAACAGAATTTTATAATCTAAGGCTACCTTGAACAAGAGGCAGCTACAGCAGGAACACAAGTACACCTTCAAACCCAGCTTCCATCGAACACAACAATATCGGCATTCGGGATCTGCACGCAATGTGCAATATGATTACAACCGTCCCCATGTACTCAAAAAGTAACAAACCTAACCTCAGGTTGAAAGCAGTGACGAGCTGGAACATAAGTTGGATCCAACACCAATAACCAATAGTAGTTCATAATAGTGTAAAAGAAATAAATAAAGAAATAGCTCAGAGATAAAGTGCTCAGCCTTTTCACAGTTTTCCGAAAATAGTTCTTCTTTTCAAGAATATTAGTGAAAACCCAAATCCCGAAAAATCATGAGATATTTTGAAAACTGTAATTTTCCTGAAAAATCTTTTCCACCATAAATGTAAACGTTTCATTTTCTTTCTAAATAACAAGTGTGAACTACATCTCTATAACCACATATCAATGTAGGTAAAAAGTCATGAATGACGTGATACCATACAACATGAGGAAAATGCATATGCAGATAGACAAGTTACTTATCTTAAACAAGTCATTTTCGACAACGAGCAAGCAAAACGATGCTCCAAGAATGCCATCACGCGCCTTGCGACCTCCGAACGGCTCAAAACCCAATCGTTGTGATGAAAATTGCTCCAAAATCACACTTGGAAATGTAAAAATGAAGCCAAAGTCGCGAACCCTTGTATTTAACATTCTGCCCAGCATGTGCACATACATTAGCCGCTTCTACGACATAACCTCCGCTTATGTGGAATCAAATGAGGACTCAACCCTCGCACCTGCGGACAGCATACCCGCTTCCGAAACATCGCAGGTGCGAGCAACCATCCGCACCTTCTAAAACCTCGCTCTTGCGCTCCATCATTTCGTACCTACGAATCCGCATATGCGCCCAAATCTCTGCTTCTGCGGTCTTCCTCATCCAACACTATTTCGCTCCTGCGACCACCGCACCTACGCATACCAACCGCAGGTGCGGTCACACCATAACCAGCAATAGCGACATTGAAGAAAATGATCCGAAATCAATCTGAAACATGTCCGAGCCGCTCGGGACTCCGTCCCAACATACCAACAAGTCCCATAACATAACACGGACCTATTCGAGGTCTCAAAACACACATAGGAACATCGAAACGACGAATCACACTTCGATCCGAAATCATTGAACGTTGAAACTTCAACTTCCACAACCGATGTCGAAACCAATCAAATCACGTCCGATTGACCTCAAATTTTGCATACAAGTCACATTTGACATTGTGGGCTTGTTCCAACTTCCGGATTTGGAATCCGACCCCGATATCAAAAAGTCCACTCTCGGTCAAACTTTCCAAAATTTCAACTTTCGCAATTTCAAGCCAAATTCTACCATGGACCTCCAAATTACGATTCGGACGCGCTCCTAAGTCCATAATCACCCAACAAAGCTAACAAAACCATCAGAAATTCTATTCGAGGTCAATTACAAAAAAGTCAAACTTGGTCAAACCTTTTCTAGTTTGAAGCTTCTAGCTGAGAATCATTCTTCTGAATCAATTCCGAATGACCTGAAAACAAAAACCGACGATTCACATAAATCATAATACATCACACGGAGTTACTCATGCCTCATACAACCGAGCGAAATACAAATACTCAAAACGACCGGTCGGGTCGTTACATCAACACATTTGGGTAATAGTAGCTTCAGAAGTTGAAAGTAGTGGCTTGCTGAAAGATGGGTTTGGGAACTACACTATAGGTACAGGGATCGCTATATTAGACTTACCGTATTTACTTCCTAGAACATTGCTTCTTTGGTTGAGAAGGAGGTGGTTGGGTCAGCAAGCAGTCATCCATCAATCCCTTGTTTTACAGAGGACAGGCACTTAGTGATGAGTGCAAGTAGTTAACTTTTGCTCCCTTGGAGGTGATTTCCTTGTTGTGTGTCGCGCATTGTTTACCTTGCTGCTACAAGTAATGGATCCATCACCATTGACAATCTCAAGAACTTGATCTAGTGTTAAATAGTTTCAAGCACCGTTTGGGAACTCTAACATTTGTTCCTGCTGGGGATTTCGAACTGTGCCGCAAACAAAATCTTGATAATTAAGCGGAGAAGGGAAGAGGGACGGGGCCATCGTCCACCGAGTTTCGAATTTTGTGCGAGCTGAAACTCGGGGACTTCTCGGTTATCAAAAAAGATATGTGTTTTAGTTCTAAACTAGGAAAGTCAACAAGATGGTAAATCTAATAATCTACATTAGTAAACAAAAAGAATATGTAAAGCATGAGTCAAAAATGTGCTTTCTCAAGGAGCAAAAAGAAGAGTCAGGATATTAAAAGTACAGAGAAATTTATAGGAAGAGAGTGGTGCTTTCATTTGTTTCTTTTTTTTTCTTTTGTGTGTGTGTTGGGGGGGGGGGGGGGGGGGTTGGGGGGTTAACATGCTGTATCTATTTGTGCTGCTTCAAATTTGCCGTTAAAAGTGAAACTACAGCACAATTCAGGATCAAATTTGACTCTGAGATCAACTGAAAATATGGATTTTTGTAAGCTAAGATCAGAAAAAAAATGATAATAGAATCTGTATCCTACTAACTCCATATACGGAAGTTCGTCAGTGTTATTGTCTATTCTATTCTGTACACAAACTTTGACTGCGAACATACTATCTCTTCTTACCAGTATGATTATAATGTACAAGTCAAGGAGCAATGTCTTCTTCCTATGTTAGAAACTCAATGCAGTCGAAGTAGGAGGATTATTCGCATTTTCATGTCTCTGCTATTCAAGTTGGTTCTCTTTCTTTTTGCTGATCCTTTCTTGTAAGACTAGATTAATCCTTTTTTTTCTTTTTTTGGTATTTATCTGCTACACGGAATGAATTTTCATTGCTCAAGATCATGACCCATTTCCACTTGTGGAGACTATTATGAGAGATGTAAATTCTTCTGGTCAGCATAAGAGGCTTGGGGTTATGCATGGAGGATCAAAAGATATACTTTTCAGTGATGCCTGTTTTTTACAAAAATTGTCTTGATATAGAAGCTTTGTCTCTTCATTCTGACAGGAGAAATACTGGGATGAACATCCTGGGGAAGCAGTGCCTCTAATGAAACCAATGTTTTATGGTGGCCCTTGGAGAGTAATGAGAGGGGATATTCTTCCAACCGGAAAGTTCAATGCCTGAGCTTTCAGCTCGTGCTTAAGCTCCTTCAAATGGCTGTGATTCTTGTGAATATCTGTGAGTGAATACTTGTTTGGCATGTTGGTTTTGCAGTTCACTTCGACCAATTTGGTGGCTGGACGGCCCGGTAATAATATGCTTCTTCTCATTTAATTTGGCAGTACTGAGTTTCTGGTTCTTGCCTTGTCATCCAATTTAGTGACACAACTTATATTTTATAGAAAAAGTGTCGAAAATGCCCGTAACGTATTGGAAATGGTTTAAATTTGTCCTCCTACCGGGCCAAAATTGACCTTTACTTTAATCTTTTTTTTGTTAAAAATGCCCCTCTTTCTATCAGAACTATAAGATGGCAAATGTGGGTCCTTTAATTAAATAGATGTCACTGATGTATTGATTCACGTGGCGTTAGCCCCATAAATAACTGACCTATCCGGGTTAACCCAAAACAACTAAAAGCCAATTGAGTTCAGCATCAATGGTGGAGTCGATTTCACCGAGCTAGAAACGATTCTAGTTCAGCAATTTTACCACTACACCTGGATTAATAGAAGCTGAAGCAATGCTTTAAGCTTAAAATTCAATCCTCACAGCAAGGTACTGAAGCAATACTTTAAGCTCCAATCAACTTTAATCAAGCAGATTAACACAATTGATCTCAGCAAAGAAACCCAACAGTAGAGGATTCAACAATGTCCAGTACGAGCTCCTTAAAGCAGCAACTATTTCCGATTCTCAGCGTCAATTCAATAAGTTTTCCGAATGAATTCAACAAACCTTGTCTCGCTTTGCGGGCGCTTCAATGTCACATCAAGGCTTTAAGGCATATTTTTCCTTGTCAATGAGTAGGGGTGTATAAAGAAAACCGATAAATCACACCAAACCGATAATTCTAGTCAAATAAAAAAAAATTGATTGTGGTTTGGTTTGACTTGGTTTGGTATTGGAAAAGAAAACTCAACCATAATTGGTTTGGTTTGGTTTGAACTAAAAAAAGTCAAACCGAAACCAAACCAACCTGATAGTACATTTATACAATTTTTAAAAATATTTGTTACAAAACTTAGCTCAAAGTAATAAACAAAAAGATAGACAACAAAGTAGAGAGAAATAGAGAAGAGAATATATTTCTTCTATGTATCCAAGTGTATTACAAAATGATTTCTCATCCTCTATTTATAGTACTACATAGAGGTATACTAAAAGAATTCCATAAATATGCCATTAAGCTTTTGAGATCATGGAGGAAGATCATAGGGGAGATCATGGAGGTGTGGGAGTTACAACCATAAGTATTGGAGTAGTGGGAGTTATGGAGATAATGGATAAAAGTAGTGGGTGTTATAGGAGTTATGGATATCCACCATAATCTAATATTTCATAACACTTCCCCTTGGATGTCCAAAGATAATGTGCCTCGTTAAAACCTTAACTAAAATAAAACCCCATGGGAAAAAAAAAATTCTAGAAAAGGAAAAAGAGTACACATATCTAACAAAATGTATTTTTGTTGCCTCGTTAAAAACCTTGCAAGGAAAACCCAGTGGGACAAAACCTTGTAAGGGAAAAAGAGTGCAACGCGCATTAACTCCCCCTGAAAAGAGCATCAATTCACATCCTTGAGCCTTCGCATTCCAATCTTGTGTACCAGCTTCTTGAAGGTTGTTTGGTAGAGATTTTGTGAACAAATCAGCCATATTATCACTTGAACGAATCTGTTGCACATTGATATCACCATTCTTTTGAAGATCATGTGTGAAAAATAACTTTGGTGAAATATGCTTTGTTCTATCTCCTTTTATGAATCCTCCCTTCAATTGGGCTATGCATGCTGCATTGTCTTCATACAAAATCGTGGGTAGTTTGTCACATTTCAAACCACATTTGTCTCGAATATGATGTATTATAGACCTCAACCACACACACTCTCGACTTGCTTCATGAATAGCAATTATCTCAGCATGATTAGATGAAGTAGCCACAATTGATTGCTTAGTCGATCGCCAAGATATGGCAGTGCCTCCACAGATAAACACATAACCTGTTTGAGATCGAGCCTTGTGTGGGTCAGATAAATATCCAGCATCAGCATAACCAACAAGATCAGGACTGCAATTATTGCTATAAAATAAGCCCATATCGGTAGTCCCTTTTAGATACCGCAATATATGTTTGATTCCATTCCAACGTCTCCTTGTGGGAGCAGAGCTATATCTTGCTAAGACATTAACTGAAAAAGTTATGTCAGGCCTTGTAGTATTTGCAAGATACATTAGTGCAATTGCACTAAGATATGGTACTTCAGGACCAAGTAGCTCTTCATTCTTTTCTTGCGGTCGGAATGGATCCTTATTCACATCAAGTGATCGAACAACCATTGGAGTACTTAAAGGATATGCTCCATCCATGTAACCGTTTCAATACCTTTTCTATATAGGCAGATTGATGAACAAAAATTCCGTTTGCCAAATATTCAATTTGCAAACCAAGACATAATTTTGTCTTTCCGAGATCTTTCATCTCGAATTCCTTCTTTAAATAATCAATTGCCTTTTGGAGTTCAATGGGAGTTCCAATAAGGTTTATGTCATCGACATATACGGCAAGTACAACAAATTCCGATGTTGTTTTCTTTATAAAACACATGGGCAAATGGCATCATTTATATAGCCTTCCTTTAATAAATACTCACCAAGACGATCATACCACATTCGTCCTGATTGCTTTAGACCATACAACGATCTTTGCAATTTGATTGAAAACATTTCCCGGGACTTTGAATTATGAGTGTTTGGCATTTTGAATCCATCGGTAATTTTCATGTATATCTCATTATCAAGTGAGCCATAAAGATAGGCAGTAACTACATCCATTAAATGCATGTCAAGCTTTTCAAGGACAGCAAAACTAATGAGATAACGGAAAGTTATAGCATCCATTACGGGTGAATATGTCTCTTCATAATCGACACCAGGCCTTTGAGAAAATCCTTGTGCAACAAGGCGTGCCATATATCTTGTACCTTGTTTTTCTCATTTCTCTTGCGTACAAAGACCCATTTATAGCCAACAGGCTTAACACCATTAGGTGTTTCAACTATAGGCCCAAAAACTTCACGTTTTGCAAGTGAATTCAATTCTGATTGGATTGCTTCTTGCCATTTTGACCAATCAAGTCTTTGTCGACATTCTCCAACAGATTGAGGTTCAAGAACCTCACTTTCTTGCATAATGCTAGATGAAACATTATATGCAAAGACATAATCCACCACTATATCCACTCGATTAAAATTTGACTCAATATCGATTGGATTTATTGATAGTTCCTTATTTTCCTGAGTCTCGAGCTCAATGGATTCTTCATGAATCTCAGAATTTATTAAATCGTGAATTTCCTCATGAGATTCTTTCGTAGAGTCATTTTGATCATTTGCTTTCCTTTTTCTAGGATTTCGATCTTTGGAACCTAATGGCCTGCCACGTTTTAGGCGTGCTTTCGACTCATTAGATATGACACTAGAAGATTGTCCAATAGGGACATCAATACGGATTGGAACATTCTCTGCGGGGATGTGAGATTTTGTTATCCTTTTCAAGTCCGTGAATGCGTCAGGCATTTGATTTGCTATTCTTTGCAAATGGATAATATATTTGCACCTCTTTTTCACAAATAGAGGTATGTGGATCAAGATGAGATAATGATGGATTTTTCCACAAAATTTCCCGTTTGGTTTCACCAACTTCTCCCCCTAATTTTGGGAAAAGTGTCTCATCGAATCGACAGTCTGCAAATCGTGCAGTGAACAAATCCCCTGTCAATGTTTCGAGGTAGCGAATAATGGAGGGCGATTCAAATCCAACATATATTCCTAACCTTCTTTGCGGACCCATTTTGGTGCGGTATGGCGGTGCTACAGGCACATATACTGCACATCCAAAAATTCATAAATGGGATATATTAGGTTCATGACCCAAATCTAATTGCAACGGGGAATATTTGTGATAATTCGTCAGTCTGAGACGAACTAGCATTGCTGCATGCAAAATGGCGTGACCCCAAACCGAAGTGGGCAGCCTCGTTTTCATGAGTAATGGTCTTGCAATCAACTGCAGACGTTTAATTAATGATTCTGCAAGACCATTTTGAGTGTGAACATGAGCTACAGGATGTTCCACTTTTATCCCAATTGATAAGCAATAATCATTAAATGCTTGGGATGAAAATTCAGCAGCATTATCTAGTCTAATAGACTTAATTGGATTATCAGGAAATTGTGCTCGTAATCGAATTATTTGTGCCATTAATTTTGCAAACGCAAGGTTGTGTGATGACAATAGGCACACATGAGACCATCTAGAGGATGCGTCTATTAAGACCATAAAATATCTAAAGGACCCACTAGGTGGGTGAATAGGTCCACAAATACCCCCTTGTATACGTTCCAAAAACGTAGGTGACTCAGTTCCAACCTTTGTTGGTGATGGCCTAATAATTAATTTGCCTTGATAACAAGAAGTGCAAGAAAATTCATTATTTAAGAGAATCTTTAAATTCTTTAGTGGATGCCCATATGAGTTTTCTATAATCTGTCTCATCATAATTGATCCAGGATGTCCCAATCGATCATGCCAAAGTACAAAAGTATTGGAATCAGTAACCTTTTGGTTTACTGTGGAATGTGCCTCAATTGCACTAATTTTTGTCCAATACAGGCCACAAGATAAAGATGGGAACTTCTCAATAACCCTCTTTTGGCCAGAGACATTCTTTGTAATGATGAGGTATTCAAGATTATTCTCATCTATTGTCTCAATATGATATCCATTTTGACGGATATCTTTAAAACTCAACAAGTTCCTCTTGGACTTGGAAGAGAACATTGCATTCTCTATGATAAATATTGTTCCTTTAGGCAGAGTTATAGTTGCTCTTCCGGAGCCTTCAATCAATTTACTACTACCAGAAATTGTAGTAACATCTGCCTTACAGATACTTAAATGAGAGAAATATTTCTTCTCTTTGAATATCGTATGTGTGGTACATGAATCAATTAATCAAATATTTTTACAATTGGACGTTGATCCAAGTTTGCTTTGTGAGATATCCATATTTGCTTCCCATGGTTTGACATACAAAAGAAATATACGAAAAATATTAGTATTTTTTTTATAGATATGAGAATAAACAAATTTAAGTCTATGATTCAACATAATAGTTTCAGTGCGGTCATTATGAAAAAAAAAATCTTTTATCATAGTTATTCTCCTTTTAATACTCTTGTATCCGTTGCTTGATAATTAAACAATATTTTCAAAATCTGCTGAGGTTAGTCGATTAACTAAATCGGATAGTCGACTAACATGCCTTGCGAAAAAGTTCCAGTTTAATAGAATATATTGGTTAATCGATTATCTGTTATGTTAATCGATTAACTTACTGAAAAATCATTACAAATAATGTATAAGATGAATGTGTAATCTAAAGTTATATATTTTAAAACCATAATACAGATTATTTGTCAAGTTGACAAAACTTAGCTTTACTAGCTTAAAGCAGAAAATATAAAATTTGAACCATATCACAATAATAGATAACTTATGTAAACTATGGTAATTGTTTATTCATTAACTACTACGAATAAGTAAAAATAAAAATATCAAACTGCTCAATCTTCTTTAACCATGGATCCATCACCGATGAAGTGATCTATTTTCCCCTCAGGGTGCTCAAAGAAGTCTGCCACATCCAAGTGGGTGATGTCAAAATTATTGTCAGAGACAAAATTGGTTTTAGGGCCTTTACTCTTTAGAGATGCTTGATAAAGCTCAACCAAATATCTTGGTACACGGCAAATTTTTGCCCAGTGCCCTTTTCCACCGCAACGATAACATATAGTTTCTGAACTATTTGCTTTTGGATTCTCATAATTCCATTTTCGCTTTTGGTGGTTATATCTCTTTGGGGGGTGACTAACACTATGAAAATTTCTTCCTTGTCCACGTCCACGGCCATGACCCCGACCACGACCACGACCATGATTAAAGCCATAGACTTTTTCACGTTTAGCATAATGGGAATACACCTTATCTACTTCAGGCAATGGTGTAGACCCAGTGGGTCGATTTTCGTGATTTCTCATGAGCAGGTCATTATTTCGCTCAGCCACAAGGAGAAGAGAAATCAGCTCAGAGTACTTTTTGAAACCTTTCTCTCTGTACTGTTGTTGCAAAACCATATTGGAGGCATGAAACGTTGTAAACGTTTTTTCAAGCATATCATAATCAGTTATAATATCTCCACAGAGTTTCAATTTAGAAGTAATTCTAAACATTGCAGAATTATATTCAGAAACAGACTTAAAGTCTTGGAGCCTCAGATGAGCCCAATCATATCGTGCTTGTGGCAGAGTGACCAACTTTAAGTTGTCATATCTCTCCTTTAAGCCATTCCACAAGATAAGTGGATATTTGACTGTGAGATATTCAATTTTAAAACCTTCATCAAGGTGATGTCGCAAAAAAATCAAGGCCTTAGCACAGTCTTGGGTGGATGCATTATTTCTGTCTTTAATGGCGTCTCCAAGACCCATTGCATCCAAATGGATTTCAGCATCCAACACCCATGTCATGTAGTTCTTGCCCGAAATTTCAAGGGCAACAAACTTTCTTTTCATAATGTCTGACATAATTAAAACAAAATTAGGAGGAGAAAAAATACCTTAATTTTCTCAAAGAGATTCTTGAGATAGTAGAGCTTCGTTCTAATAACGTGTTACAAAACTTAGCTCAAAGTAATAAACAAAAAGATAGACAACAAAGTAGAGAGGAATAGAGAAGAGAATATATTTCTTCTCTGTATCCAAGTGTATTACAAAATGATTTCTCATCCTCTATTTTTAGTACTACATAGAGGTATACTAGAAGAATTCCATAAATATGTCATTAAGCTTTTGAGATCATGGAGGAAGATCATGGGGGAGATCATGGAGGTGTGGGAGTTACAACCATAAGTATTGGAGTAGTGGGAGTTATGGAGATAATGGATAAAAGTAGTGGGTGTTATAGGAGTTATGGACATCCACCATAATCTAATATTTCATAACACACACACACACACACACACACACACACACACACACACACACACACATATATATATATATATATATATATATATATTGTAATGCAATTTATAAATATTTTTTAACTTTTTCACATTTTCATGTTTTAACGCATTCTTTCAAGTTTGGACTTAACATTCTTGAATGATAAATAAATTTTATAGCCCATAAATGTAGTAACTCGAACAAAGTCAAATCAATATTAATGCTAACAAAAGAAACTCAATTCAACACTAGGAATATGATGATAGTGTTATATATCTATTTTTTAGTTTACACTAGTTTATGATGAAAATGCTTAACTTAATTTATTTTTTCTTTACTGCTTATTTATGTGATTAAAAGTACGTATTAGCTATACTTATTTTAGCATGACATATATAGTATATTTAGATTATGTTCGTTTTTATTATGGCTTATTAATTAGCAATATTTGCTTTATGCAATTTCATTATCTTTGTATTGAGTATTTTAATATAACGTTATGACTTATCTCATATTATTGTGTTATTTTCTTGAAAAATACAATATATAGTTGTATCTTAATAGGACTAAAGAAATATTTAGAGCACAAGTTACATATTTTGTGCTATAAAGACTTTACCGAGAAAAAACTCCGAAAACCTGGAAAAAAAAAACTGAAAAACCCGAGATTGAAAAACCCGATTTGTTGGTTTGGTTTATAGATTTAAAAAGCTGATACCATTGGTTTGGTTTTGTAATTGAAAAATTTGAAGCAACCCAACCTATGTACACCCCGACGAATGAGTGTGATCCTGAAAAGTTAACTGCATATTCAACGGACACTTTTGACATCCAATCTACTCAAAGGAACTTTTTCCTCTTTTTGATTAGCTTAAAAAGAGTGCAAAAGAAAACAGAGAAAAGTACCCTTTGACATGCAATCTACTCAAAGTATGATTGCAGATTATAGTCATGCAAAGAACTTTAAGTAATTATCATGAAGTTGAAGCCTTTTGGCATCAGTTTTCTGCAACATGGCAATGGAACACCTTGATATCGCATTTAGGAGAAATCATATTCAAAAGCAGCCTGGCAGTATCTTCCTGTCTCACCTTTGCTCTCTCCTTCTCAACCAAAGCTGCCGCCACAATCCTTTCATATTCACCTCCTCCCTTGGCCACAAAACCCACAAGTGCTGCCTGCACTGGCCCTAAACTTGGATTGTAGCAGCAGATTCCACATAAGAACCTTTATAAAATTTACCATCACAATCCATGAGTGCCACCCCAGATGGGCACCCGCTATATTGTGCATGTGAATCATTAGCAGCTTTCAGAGCTGCAAGTTTCAAAAGGGTAGTACTCTCTTTTTCATTTTTAACCCAAAAACCGTTGCTTAAATTTCCAGAGTTCATGATACCATTAACTGTTGTGGATTGGCTTTCTGATTCATTACTTGATGACCCATTATATGCATGTCCATGATAATTGCCCTTCTTGGAAATGGTCTCGCTTATTTGATCCTGAACAATCCTCACGCCGTTAGCCAGTTTTTGGGGTTGAATTTGATATAAGGTCAATTTTCTTACCAAAGACAGAGATAAACTATCATGATGGTGCTCGAGCAGCAAAGGAGTTTGCTCGTCCAAAAGATCAGATGGACCAAATGGGTAAGGCAATAATTCAGCCAAAGGCTTGAATATAATATCAGGATATTATTCTGCAGAGACGTGATATGGATTTGGAGAGTGGAAGAGTTGCGTAGTTCTTGAAGAAACTGTCTACAGTATCCGCAAGGTGCAGCAGAGACTGCGAAAGCTACGAGGCAAGAGCAGTTATGGACAGCGAGGTTGAGGAGTAAAAACTGCTCGGCATGGACAGTAGGTGAAGGGGAAGGCCAGGGAACTCAAGGTTAACGCCGAGAAAGACGCGACCATCGGAGCCAACGCCAACAGCGCTAACATGGAAATTTGAGATGGGAGGGCGGGCATGGTTCTTGGCTGGTTCAATCAACGTTGGCAAAAGTTGAAGAGTGGAGGGGAGGCCAAAGGATTGAGCCATGAGCTCAGCCTCCGAGGCTTCCAACACAAATTTAGGATAATCCATATTGACGTTTTGTGTAATGCTTTTCTTGGAGGTAGAAAATAAGGTTTTTGAGGAATTTTGCATGAACTTATATTCGTGTCTTCTTCCTTCTTTTGTGCTTTGGAAAGATTGCCCCTTAACGGTAGGAAAGTTATTTATACATGAGATTTTGGGGGTTGATATTTAGGTGGTGTATAAATACTAGTAACATCTTTTATATCCTTTCAATTTGTGTGACGTAGTTTAGTTATACACTCTTTAAGAAAGAAAGTGGACGTTCAGTACTTTTTGTCTTAACTGTACCATGGTATTATTTTAGGTGAAATAGAAAGTTCAGAGTTAAATTCTTTCTACATATAAAAAGATTAAGTTTTTTCGAAATGCACTAATAAAAAATTAAAAACTAGTGTCATGTAAAATAAGAGGGAGTATATATATATATATATATATATATTCTTCATTAAAAGAAAAGGAAGCCAACTTCCTACACGAAAGGACGTACTTATAATATCTTTTAAATAAAGAATAGCATTAGTACAATTAAATCAAAGTTTTCCGTATAACGAAAGTAGTAACTTAGGTGCTAATCCACCTATAATTCTTGTAGTAAGAGAAACAAATGGGTTCCATCTTCTTGGAGTATGAATCATCAAATTAGTAGTAGGTTCATGCAGAATTCCTCGAATTTTAATTGATGTCTGTCAAGGTATTGGTTGTCAGAAACTATGTTCACGGCTGCTGCGGACTGGAAACAGACTTGCTATTTTATTAGTATTTGGGGTTCTTTTTATGTCTCTTCACATTAACAACCAAGTTGCCCTTTGCACACCTACTAGGTCTAATATTATATTGTCTTCAGGAAAGTTGGGTTTTGTTTCTTCAACTGCTTAAAGTCCTAAATTTTTGTGTTGTAAGCTGAATGAAAGAGTCCGGAAATTTAATGGTAATATAAAGGAAAGTTTTATGGTTACTCATTTAAGTGATGAGTCCAAATGGGAAATGAGTTGATCTAATTAAGACATGAACGTGGACTACATGGTATCCAAAGTTGAGGGAGATCGGACTTTATATATGCAATAACTCAACCCCTCGTTTTGAGTTTAATGTCCCGTTTTATTTTTCGAGGCTTTCCATAGGTTATAATATATAATTATATATGGGACTTATTGGTATGGTTTGAGTTTGGACCCGAGGGGCTCGAGCCGACTAGCAAACAATGAGGGTATAGCAGGGCATTCAATAACGGTCGAGATCCAGTATTAAGGGCAGTATTTACGGCTAGTTTTTGTAATAGGACATTTAGGAGAATATTCTATTAAATATTCTCCGTACTTGTACTTTTAGGGTTGATTGGGGGTTTGTTCCATACAATAGAAGAAGAGATAAGGGGAAAGACATGTAACATTCATTTGATAAGAACAATTTTTGAGAAGAAGACTCAGAAAAGATACAAGCATTACCTTTCTAATAAGATTCTTCCGTCCATTATTCCATACTTTTCCATCAGATCCGAGAATAATTCTAATATTCTAGGATTTGTCTGTCAGTCATCACTGTCAGAAAGAGGAATCATCCACCTCACTCAATATTGGTGAATCATTCTCTTTATTTATGTTGATGCCATTTATTGTTATTTATTGCATGATATTCTCTTATCATTACTGAAATTTTTCGGCATATTTGTGTTAACTAGTTATAAATCTAAGGATATTATCATTAACTTGGTTTAACCCCTCGTTACATAAAAATTAATTAGTTTAATAAAAAATTTACACTTTTTGGTCAAACAATTTGGCGCTGTCTGTGGGAATTTCTTAGTTAAATCTTTAGTTTCTTCTAGATCTGTAACTGGTACGGATTGAAAAAGAGAGAGAAAAAAAAACTCCTTTTTCCTTGTACACACGAATTTGACATGGAAGGTAATAGAGTAGAAATAGTGAGGGTAGTGGCTGACCTCACCACTAATATCTTGAACACCATAAGGTTTCCAAGACAGAAGGTAAGGACATAACGCCTAATGCCTTCCCCAGGCAAGGTAAGACACACCTTCGTCACGGTAATATTACAACATCCCGTGGTAAAGGAGCTTCCACATCCACGACGGAAGAGACGCCATCAACAGTGAAAAAACTCCTTGAAACTTGGCTAACTAACATGCTGACCGACATCCTCAACAAGTCCGCCCAGGAGATAGTCAGAGAAAATACGATGACTTATATCGCATCGACAACAGCCAAACAACACGACACTCTCTCTCTAATAACAAGTATCACTCACAATATTAGTAATCCAGGTGACGACGCCCTCACAACTATTTTAAAAAAGATGGAGGAAATGAAAAATAAGAATAAGGTACTTCGAGACCAAATGAGAGAACACCAAGAAAGAGTCGACAAAATACCAGGCGCCCTGAAACTCTTGCAAAAAAGAGATGGTGGTCGGTTTGTCGAGAAATCGTACAGTGATGAAGCTGCCCTGCTTGCCATGCCAATGACCTTCAAAATGACGCTCTATCTGAAAATATATGATGACACAACCGATCCCGAAGATCATGTAACCCACTGTGTCACCGCTGTAAAAGGTAATGACCCTTGCCAATAAATATGTGTCCTCCATCTTGCTGAAAACATTTGGCGAGACCCTCACCGGAGGAGCATTAACTTGGTATTTACAATTTCCCCCGCGTTCCATCGAAACACTTGAAGATATAACCGACAAGTTCATTACGGCCCATGTTGGGGACAAAAAGGCATAGGCAAGAGTAAACGATATATTTGCCATCAAACAATCGCGTGGAAAGGGATTTAGGGACTCCCTCGATCGATTCATTCGAGTAAGGTTGACTTTACCAAATGTATCAAAAGGAATGACCATAGCAGCATTCCAAAATGGGATGATCATGAATGGTTCAAGGGCGACCAGAAAGTTACTAAGTCGGATTATGAAATATCCTCTAACTACTTAGGATGAGATATATAACGCCTATTATGCCGAGGTCCATGCAGACGAGGATGACAATCGCTTAAAATCGGTACAGGACGAGTCTAGGAGGGATCGAAGAAATGATGTCAGGAAAGATCTCGCAGCTCCACGACCTAATCGAGAATGACATCACCCGTATATCAGAAGCTCCATCATGCCCCTTACTCCAAAGAGGGTCCACCTAGACTAAGGACATGGACTCACCATAATGAGAGAGATATGACTTTTTAATTTGTTATCCGCTCATATTTTCTGTGTGTCACCTTTAGAAATAGTCTACGCCTCAGAGAAACTCGGACCAATAGTAAAATGTCTACAAAGGATGAGGTCAAATCTATGCACCAGAAAGTCTGACGCCCTTTGTTAGTTCCAACAGGAGCGAGGTCACAAGACTGAGGAGTGCATTGCCCTAAGGTAGGAGGTCATGAACATGCATTGCCAAGGACACCTCAAAGAATTTCTGAGCAATCTTGGGAGGAACAACTTTGCTCGAGGAAGTGAGCAGCACCAGGGACATCCGAAACCACCCTCACCAACCAGTACCATTCAAATGACATCACGGGCGGTCACGATGCTTCAGTAAACGGTGTGAAGTTTACCACAACCCACAAACTCAAACGGTCGATCACGCACGAGAGATATGAAGAACTCGAAGAAAGAATCATCTTCGATAAGTCAAATACCTACAATTTGATTTTCCCTTATTATGATGCCCTTGTTATCACTTTACGCATATTAGATATAAATGTGAGACGTGGTATAGTAGATGATGGGAGCGGCGTGGGAATTATCCACCCTCGGGTACTTGCACAAATGAAACTCGAGGATAGGATAGTGCCGCGATGCATCATGCTAACAGGTTTTAACAATGCTGTTGAACGAATGTCTAGAGAAATCACACTGCCCGTCCTGGCCGGCGGCGTTACCCTGGAAACCACATTTCACATCATGGACCAGGATATGATGTACAACGCTATAATAGGCTAACCCCTGATACACGCCTTGAAGGCCATCCCCTCCAGTTTGTACCAGGTTATTGAATTCCCAACCTCGTGAGGAATATTCAGCATATGTGGAGAACAACACATATATCAAGAATGCTAAAGTGTTGATCTGGACTGTACGACCACTCAACAAATGAAGGATAAAGCAAAAGAGGTATAGCAACTAACATGGTTGAGTTAGAGTTGCGATGAAAAAGAAAATGTCATTAGAGATCCCGAAATAGTAGAAGCAGCGGATTTAACCATCGAAGACCTCGACCTTTACTAACCTGATGATAAAGACCACAATAAGAAAGCCAACATCGGCTGCAAGCTTCAAGAACCAGGTAACTTCTACCAATTATTAACTGCTAATGCGGACTTGTTGCTTTTAGCCATCCGGATATGCCAGGTATCCCGAAGAAAATTGCTACACACAAGTTGAAAGTCGACCCATTCCATCCCCATGTGAGGCAAGTTAGGCGGAAGTTCAATTCCTCAATAAATAATGCAGTGCACGAGGAGGTCAAAAAACTATTAGAGAATGGTTCCATCAAAGAGTCGAAATATCCCAGTGGGTCACCAATGTGGTCATGATGAAAATGAAAAATGAGAAGTGGCTGATGTGCATAGACTTTACAGATCTAAATAAAGCATGCCCTAAATATTAATTCCCATTACCTCATATCGAGTAACTCATTGATGCAACGGAGGCCGATCATGAACTGCTACACTTGTTAGACGCCTACTCAGGCTACAATCAGATCCTCATGGAAGAGGAGGACCAGGAGAAACCACTTTCATCGCCCATAAGAGAACATACTGCTACAGAATTATGCCTTTCGGATTGAAAAATGCAAGGGCGACATACCAAAGGTTGGTAACCAAAGTGTTCAAAGATCAACGCGGCAAAACTATGGAAGTCTACATAGACGATATGTTATTTAAGTCCAAAAGGAGAGAAGATCACATCTATCACTTGAAATAAGCCTTCTACATGCTCAGGCGGTACGAAATGAAATTAAATCCCGAAAAGTGTGCATTCGATGTGATCTCAGGAAAATTCTTGGTTTTCTAGTGTCACAGCGAGGCATCGAGGTCAACCCCGATCAAATAAAAAACATAAAAGAAATACCAGAGAACTTAACAACAAAAAAATAGGTTCAGAGGCTGATTGGCCATGAGCCGCCCTGTTAAGATTCATCTCACGATCATCCGATAAATGCCACAGGTTTTTTGGCGTACTAATAAAAGACAATGGTCTCCGGTGGATCTCTAAGTGCGCCTAAGCCATGATGGAGTTAAAGGCCTATATGTTGTCAACGTCACTTTCTCTATTAGCTAGAACTTGGGGAGCGCCTCCTCATCTACCTCACTATATAAGAAGTAACGATGAGTGCGGTTCTGGACTGAGAAGCTACGTAATCTCCTATATACTACATTAGCAAAAATTTATTCGACGCTGAGATGAGGTACCCCTACCTCAAAAAATTAGCCCTGGCCTTGCTCATAGCTTCATGAAAGCTGACCCTACTTCTAGTGCCACCCTATCTCGGTAGTCACAACTTTTCCCTTAAGAAGTATTTTGCATAAGCCCAAGCTATCGGACAGATTAGTGACATGGGCCATAGAATTAAACAATTATGATATCACATATCAACCAAGAACGACGATAAAGTCACAAGTGCTGCCGACCTCAACGCAAAAATAATGCCCGAAGTTGAAAGAGAAACTGCCCACGCTTCTCCACAAATACAAGATCTATGGATTTTGTACACGGATGATGCTTCTAACGCATCGAGGTTGAGACTGGGACTTGTACTTGTACTTGAAGTCCCGACATACAGAGTGATTCGCTAGTCCATAAGGTGTCCGGACATGACTAACAATAAAGCCGAGATTGCAGGATTAAGGTTAGCACTCAAGTACGGGACAAGAAGGGTCATACTATGCTGCGACCCTCAACTCGTCGTCAACTAAATCACAGGACTTTCATGATCAAAGAGCAAAGGATTCAAAAATACTAGGTCGAGATTTGTAAACTGTTGCCGAAGTTTGACGAATGTTGGCTCGACTGTATTCCTCGAGCACAAAACATCGAAGCAGAGGGCCTCACCAAATTAACAGGAACTACCAAAAAGACAACCGCATATGGTAACATGGTTGCTCTCTGTCGACGCCCCCATTTTTCTAAAGGCAAAAATCGGATTTTGACATTATGGGTGAAATGACTCTTTTATCCCCTTTCGGGGAATTGGGTTATGGATTCTGGAAAGTTGCTACCTAATGATTATAGTGCATTAAGAAATTTAAAAGAATAGAAAAAGATTTTGAAAGAAAACTTGAGTAGGAGTAAACAAGCAAGTTTGCACAAGCAGGTTGAAAATTTTGAAAGAAGAAAGACACAAGTTATTTTGAAAAGAGGAATTTTAGTTGAAAACATTAATCTAAGACAAAACATTAATAAATAAAGAAGGAGAAAGGGGTCCTAGGGTTAAACATAATATGTATCACTTTGGTGCAATACCCAACAATCATTCTCACACGAGATATTAACGCACCAGTCATCATATCCATATTCTACCCTTCCCACCCCGTTAAGGTATTTAAACGCGATTAGTATCGTTTTACTTATTGCATGCTAGTTCCCGCCCCAACCTATCAATCCTGGAGCTTTATGACTTCTAATCCTAAAAGGAAAGAAAGGGATGGGGCTTTGCATGGAGTTTCAAAAGGATAAAAGTCTAATTCGTCATTCAAAACAGATACCAAGTAGGAAAAAAACAAAAAGAGAAACCAATGCTCAAAGAAACCCCTTTATATAGACAACATATAATTTATCATGTTTTGCATATACTGGTTTGGTCTTAAATTAAAATTAAGCGGAGGAGGAATCAGTTTAACATATAGAATTAGATAAAATGTCTACATTAGGCAACTTGGATCCAATTGTTAGGATCTGGAGTATTTTACCGGATTATTAATTAAGGACTAACACAGACGAGTTTTGAAAAAAGCAGAAATCTGCAGAAGTTCAGAAACGTTTTGGAAAATCGCTGGAACTGTTTAAAGAAATGTACAAGAGAATTTCAGGAATAACGTGTTCATAAAAGGGGGCAGGAGTTTGAAAGTTGTTTTTTGAAAGTAACTTCAGGAATAGAAATTCAGACAGATAATTAATAAAACAATTTTAGGAATGCGTGTTTATTAAATTGCAGACAGGTTTGGACGAATTCGTTGAAAAACATTGAAATCGTTGCTAGATTACATGCTTATAACTCGGGCGAACTTGAGATCCTATTGGCAGGATGTCTACTTTGATTTTGTTTTTGCTCAATGCTATTTTAAACGTCGGGCAGACAAGAGTTGTCTTACGCTATTGTTTGCCTATTTTTTTAAAATGTGATTCTATAGGAATGCTTTTTATATGCTTGAATAAAGAAGAATGCAAGCCTAGACATGATCTCTAGGTGATTCACGTTAAAAAGCCTATAGGCATGATATCTAAGTGATTCAAATTAGTAAAAGTCCTATAGGCATGATATCTAGGCGTTTCAAAGTATTAAATACTATAAGCATAATTTCTAGTTGATTTATAGTATTAAATCCTATAGGCATGATTTCTAGGTGATTTAAAGTATTAAATCTTATAGGCATGATTTTTAGGTGATTTAAAGTAGTAAAAGTCCGATAGACATGATTTCTACCGTTTAACAAGCGAAAAACTAAAAGCCCCTCCTGTACCCTTTACTACTATATTCCCCAAGTTTTATTACATTACAGAGTCAAAAGTAAAATAAAATACATCATAGCCCACAACTAGATTCAAACTGCCTAATGCAATATCTAATACATGTGTTTTACTGAATCCGCGTTCCAGAATCCAAGGCCTTCTCTTAGAGTGTTTCAAAGTTCCAAGGAGCTTTAAGAGCCCAAGCAATGCTTACAGCCTAAAGAGTGAATGTTGTAAGAGAGTAGTGCAATGTGTGTGATTACCATCCCTTAGGCATCCAAGTTCAGAGGGAGCTCTATAGTCCCTATGCATGGCTTACTAGAGGGGGGTAGAAATTAAGAGCTAGGAGTAAGTGTAAAGCGAGAGCGGAACCTTAGCAGGAGGTGGTCATACCTAGCCACGGCATAAACTGGCACACCCCTAACCTCTTGCTCGGATTTAAACAAATAAGAGCAGACTCTTATAGAGTCAAACTCAGGTCTGAATGGTGATCATGACACCAACAGACCCAAATTAGAGCTCAACACATTGAGGGGAAAGGTAATGGGAAATACATCGAGTAAAGACTTAGAAGCGTCTAGTTTTGGATCACTGACAGCAATTCATAGTGCTCCTATGACCCAGGACAATACTCACATGCAAAGGGAATAAAGGAAAAGGGATTAAACATAACATAACATAACATAGCATGCTTGAAGGTAATTACACAGTGCAGGAAAGCTTAAATAAACACACAAAGAAAGAAGGGGTAGAAGCAGAGAAATTGAACATACAATAAGGATGATATTTAACATAGAAGAACATACTAGTTGTAAATTCTAGAACAACAGAATAGTAATAGCAAACAATCAGCCAGCTACAACAGGAACAAAATCAAGAAACTTCCCCAAGTGCATAGGAGTTCAAACAACAGGGAGTAGAACGCTCAGTAGTGTAGGAAAATAGAGAGTAGTAACGGTAGTAGTAAAGAATTTTCAAGACAGAGAGGTGAATTCTGATTTTGATTTGCAGTCAGAATTTGATGATGGAGTGAAAAGAAGAGCATTTATTTATACTAGAAAGCATACATGCAAGCAAGGAAGAAAAACTAATCGAGTCTCAATCAAGATCAATCAATTAACAGAGGTTCTTTTAATTAAGGAATCCCAATTTGATCAGTAAAGGACGAAAATATTTAAGGAAAGGGGGTCAAATAAACAACATTGTGCATAGTACACAAATAAGGGTAGATACATAAGAGTTATTTATGGAAAAAGTTTTTGAAATACACGGTTTGTGCAAATAAGGTAAGAAGGCCAATTAACAAACAATAAATCAAAGGGTACGAGAGTTTTATACGAATTAGTCAAGTCTGAAAAAAAGAGAAGGGTTCTACTTAGGTCGAGTCACGAGCAAAAGTGGAAAGAAATCAATCAAGCTACTTCAGAAGAAATTTTGAACTAATTGCAAATTTAAAAAACCATTTTAGGGGAAAATTCATAGTATATAAGGAGCATACGAACACGTCAAACATGAAAGAAGGCTGTACCATCATTGTAAAGAATCAATAGGAAAATCTAGTGTAGAAGAACTTTTGGCAAAAAATGGTCAGAACCATATAAAAAGACAGAGATGACTTTCAGAAATGAAATCAAACTAGTTCAAAGGTGAGAGCATGCAAGTCACATACAAGTGGTCGGAAAACCCCCAAATTCTAGGGTTTTCGTCATTAATCCAGTGTAGGGATGAAAATGAATAAATCAGATAAGAGAAAACTTAGAAAAACCCAAAGGAACTTAATCGTTCCGTGAAAACATACTGAGGGAAAACACAGTAAAAAAAAAATACAAGGAAACATTATGAGGAAACATAGTAAAAGAAAACACATATGAGTAAAAGTAGAAACAAATAGGAGTCACAGTAGGACGGATACAGTAAGAACACCACATAAAATAACAGTAGAACGAGTAAAATCAAAGAAACCCTAAATCGGAGAAGATGAACAATTTTGAAAGAAAACTTTTTAAAAGGGATTTAGGAGATCTTTTAAAAACCATAAGACAAGCATGGATCTAAAGCGGATCTTGAGAAATATAAGAAAACCTCGAAGGGCTAGGGTTTCATAAGAACCCTAGAAGTGAGAAAGGCCTGGAAAAGGGTCTGCTCACAGCCAGGTGAGCCAGAGATAGGCTCATAGGACCAGGACATGCCGGAGATGGCCGTGAAACTTGAATCGGCGAAGATCTGAGCAAAAACCTTCAGGGTCAGACCTTGAATCTTCCAGTAGCAGGTGTACAAGAGCACATGGAGGTGAGTACAAGCCACCCAGGGCTTGGGGATGCCGTAGATTCCGGTGAAAACCCGTGGGAGAAGGCTAGGGTTTCGAAGGGGCTAGAGAGAGTTTGAGAGGACGAGGATTTGAGGGCAGCGGTCAAAATGAAAATGAGAGATAGGGTTAGGGGTTGGTAAGTTAAAAAGTAAAGAAAGGTTGTGGGCCGTTGATCAAATGTGATCAATAGCCAGGATTAACAAGGGAACTGGGCGGGTTTTAATTAAACAGGTAGGGGCGGGTTAAAATCAAAATTGGGTCATTTAATTGGGGATGGATTGGGGTCAAAATTGTGGTCCAAATTTGACTATAATTGAAAGCAATTGAGGGCACAATTAAAATAGCCGTTTTTCCTTTGAATTTATAAGAATAGTAAAAGATGTTAAAAATAAAATTAAATGCACTGGGTTATTAAACAATATGTACATATTAATTTAAAAATATTGGGATTGATTTTATAAATTAAATTGCTATTAAATCCGGAAATGAGCTAAAATTGCAATTTCATGCAATTTAGTTTTAAAAATACCAAATGGACGCGTAAAATTATACAAAAATCATGAAAATTATGTTTTTATGCAAATGTCAGAATCAAATAAACTATTCTCCAAAATGGCAAGTTTGGAGGAATAATTATTTGGATTTATGGTGTACAAATAGGCCATAAAATAGTTTAAAAATTCTTTTAAAATGCTAAAATCTTTTGTGATGCTCATATATGAATAAATATGTTATTTTGAGCATTAAAATATATGGGAAAAATTGGATATCAACAACTACCCCTCTTTACTCGAGGAGGATGAAAGAGTTGTCGGGTAAAGACAAGATGGCCAATTTTTTACCGAAATCGGATGATTGTGAAAGAATTCTGACCGCGCTCTGGTTTCTGAGTTGCCTACATATTCCCGATTTTACAGGAATTAGGCCATATGTAGTTTAGGAACCAATGATGGAGGTTAGGAAAAATGGACACGATGGTCTAGTTTGAGAAAGGTTATGAAGTAAAACAAGTTGCGGAGAACCGGAGCGGGAGCGCTCCTGTTGAGACGGCCGTTTGCGTGCATAAATTAAACATGATGCAAGTTCCCATTTGGTCCATGAATGCTACCTTTGGACGGTTGTGATGACGTCCTTAGGCTATGATGTCCTGGGCCATGAAGAACATAAAAGTAAAGATTCGCATGCCATGAAAAGGTGTTCTCGGGCTATGCAAATGGTGCCACCGAAATATGATGCCTTTGAGTAGGTTGGCGATCTTTCAACCCATGAGAAGGTGGCAATCGTTCAGCCAAATAAATGCAAAGGGTGGTGATCTTTCAGCCAAAGCGAGAGTTTAAAGTGCAGGTGACGATATTTCAGCCATTCGAAAAATAAAAGTGGCGATATTTCAGCCATGGAGGATGGAGATAATGTTTAATCTTGGAAAGCAGATAGATAGCCTTATGCAATGCAGATGGAGACAGACCTTAGTCTTGAAAGACAGATAAGTAGCCTTATACGAGATGGAGGTAGAGCTTAACCTCGAAAGGCAGAAGAGTAGCCTTATGTAATGCAGATAGAGACAGAACTTAGTCTCGAAAGGTATATAAGTAGCCTTATGCAGGATGGAGGTATATCTTAACCTCAGAAGGAAGATAAGTAGCCTTATGCAATGAAGATGGAGAAAAAGCTTAGTCTTGAAAGGCAGATAAGTAGACTTATGCAGGATGGAGGTAGAGCTTAACCTCGAACGTAGAAGAATAGCCTTATGCAATGCAGATGGAGACAAAGCTTAGTCTCGAAAGGCATATAAGTAGCCTTATGCATAATGGAGATGGAGACCGTGCTTATTCTTGAAAGGCAAATAAGTAGCCTTATGCAAAAAATACAGGAAATGTAAAGTGTGAATAGTAATGAGATTTTCTTAGCTGGCAGCTGATTGTGCTATCGCGACTGCTGGGGATGTTAGGTGTAGATAGTAACTTTGCGAATGAGCGATTGTTATTCAATCTTGAGGAGTACGAGTGTGTGAATGTATTCAACAATTTGCGACCTAGGGTGCCTGCATTCAAAGAAAAATTGTGAGTGCTGTAGAGGGGAAAGGTTAGTTCATATCCCCTGGCTTTTGACGTCATGTATCATTGTGGTAGCGTTGCTAAACAGCAGTGATGCGAATGATATTTATGCATGACTTAGTAAATATAAATATAAATTTAAAAAACGGTTTTATTTTGGATGAACCAACAACTGCAAAGTGGTTCAAAGACATGGAAACCTTGTTTGTTTCGGAATTTTGAGGATCCTCCTTAAAATTCTGCCCCTATTTACTGGGTCAGGTTTGATGAAGAGACTAATAAATTGACTTCTAAATTTTGAGGGTCCTCCTCAAAATTCTTCCCTAATTCCAATATCAGGGGAAAATGGAATTTTATTATAATGTGACCGAACCCATAGTGCTGCCTATGTATCCCCTCTTAAACGGGAATCAGGTCAGGCATAGTTCAAATTACATCATGTGATCAAATGTAGTATCTCTTTACTGTGTCTAAGTTTATCGGTTTCAGCTAGACTTCTCTGTCCATCTCTGCAAGAATAAGGGCTCCTCCGGTTAGAAGCCGGTGAACCATGTATGGACCCTGCCAATTGGGAAAGAATTTCCCTTTGGCCTCATCTTGATGTGGAAATATCTTCTTCAGTATTAGCTGCCCTTTTGCGAATTTCCTTGGCATAACTCTCTTGTTGAAGGCTTTGGACATTCTGTTCTGATATAATTGACCATGGAAAACTACATTCATTCTCTTTCCATCTATAAGGGCTAATTGCTCGTAGCGACTTTTTACCCACTCTGCATCATCTAACTCTGCTTCCTGTATGATCTTTAAGGAAGGGATCTCTACCTCAGCGGGAATGACTTCCTCTGTACCGTAAACCAGCATGTAGGGAATTTCCCCGGTCCGTGGTACAATAACCCAATAAGGTGAACGACAACTTCTCGTGATACTGCTTATGCCTTTCAATCATTTTCCTTAGTATCTTCTTGATGTTATTATTGGCTACTTCTACAGCTTCGTTCATCTGCGGTCTGTAAGCCATAGCGTTTTTGTGTTTAATCTTGAATGTTTCACACATTGCTTTCATTAGGTCACTGTTGAGATTAGAACCATTGTCGGTGATGATTGATTCTGGCATCCCGAACTGACAGACCATACGGTCGTGGACAAAATCTGCTACAACTTTCTTGGTCACCGCTTATAGGTTGCTGCTTCAACACATTTGGTAAAGTAATCAATTGCCACTAGGATGAACCTGTGCCCATTTCATTTGGCTAGTCTCCAATAACATCCATTCCCCAGGTGGCGAACGACCATGGTGCGCTTGTTGCTGTAATCTTGTTTGGAGGTATTTTTATCATGTCTTCATGTATCTGACAAAGGTGGCATCTCTGAACATAGTGGATGCAGTCTGTTTCCATAGTCATCCAAAAATACCCTGCTCGGAGTATCTTCTTTGCCAAAATGAATGTGCGGTCCGCAGGTCTCTGCGTTCACTTCCTCAAATAGTTTGGTTGCCTCTCTTGCCTCGACACATCTTAATAATCCTAGATCAGGAGTCCTCCTATACAGGATTCCTCCGTTGTGAAAGGAGTTGTTGGATAACCTCCGAAGCATGCGTTTCTGAGTAGCGTTGGAAAGTTCTGGGTACTCTCCTGTTGTCAAGTATTCTCTGATATCATGGAACCAAGGCTTCTCGTCGGCTTCTTCCTCGACATAAGCACAATAAGCTAGTTGGTCGTGAATCTTGACCGGGATGGGATCAATAAAGTTTGTATCTGGATGCTGGATCATAGACGATAAAGTGGATAGGTCATTAGTGAACTCATTCTGTATTCTGGGAACGCGCTGGAATTCTGTCTTTCTGAATCTCTTCCTCAAATCCTGTATATGATGCAGATAAGAGTATCTTGGAATTCTTGGTTTCTCGTTCTTCTCGAACCTGATGTATGAATAGTTCCTAAATGTTCATGTCAATTGCCCGTTTGAGCCCTAAGATGCAGGCTTCGCATTCGACCATGTTGTTGGTGCATGGGAATTTGAGCTTGGCGGATACTGGGTAATGCTGACCAGTTTTTGATACCAGGACTGCTCCTATGCTGACTCCTTTGACATTTGCGGCTCCGTCGAAAAATATCCTCCAACCATCATAGGATTCTGCAATGTCTTCTCCTATGAAAGCTACCTCTTCATCAGGAAAATACGTCTTTAGAGGTTCGTATTCTCCTCTTACAGGATTCTCGGCGAGGTGATCTGCCAAAGCTTTCCCTTTGACTGCCTTTTGGGTAACATAAACAATGTCAAATTTACTTAACATGATTTTCCATTTGGCGAGCGTCCCGGTAGGCATGGGATTCTGAAAGATATATTTCAATGGTTCCATCCTGGATATGAGATAAGTGGTGTAAGCACAGAAATAGTGCCTCAATTTCTTAGCTACCCAGGTTAGAGCACAACAAGTGTGTTCTAATAAGGAATATCGAGCCTCGTACGGGGTGAAGTTCTTGCTGAGGTAGTAGATGGATTGCTCCTTTCTTCCCTTCTCATCATGTTGTCCCAAAACATCACCAAATGCCCTATCCAATACTGCAAGAGAAAGCAATAGAGGTCTCCCTAGCTCGGGTGGAACCAAGACTGGCGGCGTTGACAAGTATTCCTTGACTATGTCGAAACCTTTTGACAATCATCAGTCCATTTGGTGGCGGCATCCTTTTTGAGCATCTTGAAGATTGGTTTACAAATGACGGTGGGCTGGGCTATGAACCGGCTGATATAGTTGTCTTCCCAGAAAAATCATTACATCCTTCTTGCTCTTTGGTGGTGGCAACTCTTGAATGTCTTTAACCTTTGACGGATCCAATTCTATTCCCCGGCGACTCAAACCCAATAACATTCTGGCAGGGACCCCAAATGCATACTTGGATGGATTTAGTTTCAAGTTGTATCTCCTCAATCTGTTGAAGAACTTTCTCAAATCTTCCATGTGATCTGCAGCTTTCTTGGATTTGATGATGATGTCATCCACATACAACTCGATTTCTTTATGTATCATGTCATGAAAGATAGTGGTCATGGCCCTCATGTAGGTGGCACCGACATTCTTTAAACCGAAAGGCATCATTCTGTAATGGTACATTCCCCATGGCGTGATGAATGCCATTTTCTCTGCATCTTCTTCATCCATCCATATCTGATGGTATCCAGCAAAACAATCGACGAACGACTGCAGCTCATGTTTGGAGCAGTTGTCGATTAATATGTGTATATTTGGCAAAGGGAAATCATCCTTGAAATTGGCCCGATTGAGATCCCGGTAGCCGACACAGACTCTAACTTTCCCGTCTTTATTTGGTACCGACATGATGTTGGCTAACCATGTAGGATATTCTACCACTCTGAGAACCCTGGCTTTGACTTGCTTGGTAACCTCTTCTTTGATTTTCAAAATCATGTCTGGCTTGAATTTTCTGAGCTTCTGTTTTACCGATGGGCATGTAGGATCTGTTGGCAATTTGTGAGTGATGATGGATGTGCTGAGACCAGTCATGTCATTGTAGGACCATGCAAAGACATATTCATACTCTTTTAAGATCTCTATGTACTCTTTCTTTTTTGGTGGTGATAAATGTATAGTGATACGTATTTCCTTGACATTCTACGCATCTCCCAGATTAACAACCTCAGTTTCATCCAAGTTGGACTTAGGCATGTTTTCAAATTTCTCGACCTCTCTGACAACCTCTTCTGGTATTTCATCCTCTTTTGAATCTATGTCTGTTTGTTGTATTGCCTCGTTGGAAGTCACAGTCATTGGTTCATCATCAAGATATGTAATAGTAATGCCTGAAGCTCTTCGGGCACTGGTGGTTCTGACTAACCAATTGGTGATGTGTTCTCCTCGGTTCACAACTTTAATGGAAGGGCCTTACTCCCCTTCCTCCTCGAATATAAAACAACAGTCCATATCATCCTCCAGAAATAGGTTCTTCATTGCTGGCAGTGTCTCATCTTCCTCTGATTCGTATATGACATGAGCTGGCTGAAAGGTCTACTCCAGCTGGGGTATGGGATGTTCCAATGGATAGTAAGGACAGCGCTACGGATGTGACCTATGATTGAACTCCTCCCAAGTGTACTCGTATCCCAAGCCGAAGGTGGTTCCATGCTTCTTCAACTTGATAGGCTTGGTGATGCCCTGGATATTTTCGCCAAGTCCCTTTCCGGGATCATACCCGCTCCAATTCAGAATGCTGTCAATTGTTTTACCCCACCGCTTGTCTTTGTCTATGTAGTTGACTCGCTTGATGTGATGGTATGTTTCTCCACCTATTCTCCTTCTACCTCCGATCATCGGGATGGTTTGGCGACTGTATATATAGGGTTGTTACCGTCGCCATGAATGATCCCTTCCTGATGATTCCACTTAAACTTCACTGCTTGATGAAGGGTTGATGCCACAGCCCAGTGGCATGGATCTAGAGTCGTCCCAGCAAAAAATTGTAGGATGCCGACACGTCTATAACTTGGAAGTCAACATCGAACCAGGTGGTTCCCATCTATATGCACATGCTAATTTCTCCGATGGTAGATCTTTGAGATCCATCAAAAGCTTTGACACTGATAGCTCCATCTCTGATCTCACGCAATCCTTTTTCCAATGTCCTGAGAGTTGTTAACAGATAGAGATCCTGGTGATAAAATGATCCTCGCATTGCGCAGTGATGTGCAATGCCTTGTTGTGGCTGAGCCCTTCTGGTGGTAACTCATCCTCGTGGAAGGTGATCATGTGGCTTTCCAACACCCGCCCCACCATATTTTCCATTTTGCCTCCTGTTATGTTGTTGGGAAAATAAGCTTCGCTCAGTATTTCATTAAGGAATTTTTATGTGTCTCAAAGCTTTGTAGAAGAACCAGAATAGAAATTTTTGCTGGTGTTTTGTTTAGTTTCTCAGCGACTGTGTACTCTTTGGCCTGTATCTTCGTCCAAAGTTCATCGGGTCCAGTTTCAATAGTTTGCCCAGAGGCTTGCTTGTTGGACTCAGCTAAATGTTCTAGGGTGTACACCCTGCCTGTCCTGGTCATGCCCTGGGCGATTGCTTCTCCAATATATGTCTTTCCCTTCTTTCTAGCCTCAGCTGTGTAATCCCAAGGTATGGCATTTGACTTGAACGAGGTCACGTCTGTCATGGAAATCAGAATTGGCATCTTGGGAGGTAACACAGTGACTTCAAATAGTGCAGGTGCCTTTGGAATTCCGAACTCAACCTCAATAGGTTTTGGCGTCTTTGTAGGAGGTGCTTCAAACTCAAGTGGTACAGACACATTTAACACACCGCCCTTGGAAGTCTGGATGTAAACAACAATGGGATTGAGGGTAACTGCTGGCTTTTTAGGCTCATCTCCTTCAGCTATCAAGCCGATTGACCCCTTAGGGCCCAATCATCTCCAATATCGATCATATGGATGCCTCCACCCTTGTAGTCAGGCAGAGGGTTGTTTCGGACATTGGGAGCGGGATCCTTTGCTATTATGACCTTATTATCAATCAGATTCTGAATCTTGTCTTTCAACGAGCGACACTCGTCGATGGTATGGCCTTTCATCCCGAAATGGTATGCGGAAGTTTTGGTTGGGTTGATCCATTGAGAGGGATTTTATGGAGTTACTGATGGGATAGGGGTAACGTAACCGGCTGCTTTGAGTTTCTCATATAGCTGGTCGATTGGTTCGGCAATGGAGATGTATTGTCTAGGAGGCTTACGGTTGAAATTTGGTCTAGGCCGAGGGAAGTTTTAGCGGGTAGGTGGTGACGGGTAGTGAGAAGGTTGGGAGTTGTATGCTTGGTATACGGGAGTGGGTTGGGAATATCTGGGTGAGGTAGGTTAATATTTGGGTGGTGGAGGTGATTGATAGGCAGATGGTGGCATGTGGTATGCAGGTGAGGGTGCTTGATAATTTATGGTAGGTTGATATATGAGTGGAGTTGAGGGGTAGGATTGTTACTTCATAGGGGAATTGTTCCTTTGCGCAACCATTACGAAATTTACATCCTTTTTCTTTGTCGAGCCACCAGACTGTAAAGCCTTATTGGTAGCTTGAAATGCCTCGAGGTTAGTGACCATACCATTTTTGATGCCTTCTTCGATCCTTTCTCCCAACTTGATGATGTCGGAGAACTTTTGACCCTCTATTAGCATCAGCTATTCGTAGTACTGCAGATCCTGAGCACAGACGAAGAACCTGTTCTTCCTCCAAGGCCGGCCTGACCTTAGCCGCTTAGGACCTCCAACAAGTAGCATACTCACAAAAACTCTCTGTGGGATTCTTCTTTAGATTCTGGATATAGAACGTATCTGGTGCGTTCTCATTGTTGAACCTAAATTGGTCCATAAAGTAAGACGCCTTGTTCACCTAACTTGTCCATTTCTTTCCATCCTGGATGATATACCATGATAAAGCATCGCCCTTCAAAATCCTCATGAACAGCTTCATGCAAATTTTCTCGTCCCTTCCGTCTCCTACCAACTTATCACAATACACTCTCAAGTGGACCCTGGGATCACCTGTGCCGTCGAACATCTCGAACTTGGGAGGTTTGTACCCTTTCGGGAGCTCAACATCTAGATGAACACAAAGATCTTCATAGTTCAACCCTTCAACACCTTTGCTACCTTCGAAACCTTGGACCCGGCTAGTCAATTTCTTGAGTTCAACGGCCAAAATCTAAATGAGGGAGCCCTTGTCATCTGATTCAGGCGCATTTGTGATTGGCTGAGTGTAGTGGGGTATATTTTCCACAAAGATAGGAGCGTTATGGTCTTTTGTGTGTTTTGTGGTTCGGGAATGAACAGTGGAGTGTTATTGCATGTGTTGCAGGCCAGAGCATGAGTGGGTTGTATTGGTGGTTGCGGGATATTTTGTGGAGGTGTAGGTTTTTGGGTGTTAACATCAGGAGCAGCAAGAGTGAAAGGCTTTCCAGGTTCAGAACTTGGTCCAATTCCTCTCGAAATCTTAGCAAAGTTTGCTCAAGATGAGCAGCAGTCTCCTTGGTAATTGCAGCATTCTGAGAAGCTTCCTCAAGTTCCTTTCTAGCGGTTGTATCTCCCATTTTGCCTTTGTTCCTGTTTCTGGTAGGACTTGGATGAGGAGGAGGAGGTGGTGGAGGACCCTTGGATCTTGTGGAGTATGCTGATGGTGCCAGAAGGCACGAACTAACCTTTGGGAAGGGGAATAAAAATAAAATAAGAAAACAAAAAGGTAAAAAGTTATTGTGGATTCTAAAAGATATTATTGCAGTATTTAAACATGTTGTGCAATAGTATAAGTCATTTCCTAATTTGGGTGCCTCGTTGTGCCCGAGATAGGCCTAGAGACAAATTAAATTTGGAGAACTTATAACGCTAAATGCCTCATTTTATTGATAAAACAAGACGACTCTTAAAAAACCGAATGATAAAAGATGTCACCAATGGCCAGTGGCCTTATTACATTATCAGGAAATAAAAATCCTATCTACTTGGTCCCAGAAGGACCTTCCCCAAGATTCGGTACTCTTGCCTCCCTCGTACAGCTGCATCAACTCGCGCATTCCTAACAGTAGATAGGCTCGGGCCAGATGTCTGCCTGCACTTCCTTCAGCATTCTAGCAATCTTCAATTCTCTTCAGGAACTTTCCTTCTAACTCGACTACTCCTCGCTCCAGATACCCCATCCGGTTGTTGGCGTTGACAGCCATATCCTTCCACTCGTTGATCAGCTTCTCGTAGGCTTCCTGTATTTCCCGATGTTCATTCTCGCATCCTCTTGCGCAGCTAATTGTATTTGACCTATGCTTCAGTTTTCTCATCAATAATCCTATGATTGTGGAAAAATCCTGGACGACCCAAACCAATGTGATCATCTTCCAATCAACCCGTATAGAGCGGCACACACCCGGGATGATACCTGTCTGGTTCAATAGACTCCTTTCCTAAGACGATCTTGCAGTGCCACATATGCTGAGCATGACACCAGTGTGGGCTATCATCATCCTGAAAGTCAGCCCTAAAATGACTCATTTTCTCTATCTTGGGTATGATTTGCTTTCTTCCAACTTGCCTCATGACCTGGAGAGGGATATAAAGATGCGTTTCCCTGAGACCGATGAGTAAGAAATGGCGCATCTCGGGACCGGACAATGAACTCCCATGCTGGCTCGAACATCCACTGAACTTGCTCTTCCTTTAGATTTCAAACCGCTCCACCCATCCACTGGCGTCCTCCGGCTGAGCAAACATATTGGGCATAAAGTTCATTCGCTTTGGGTGGTGAAAAGTGATGTGGTCATCCCAATCTCAGCATATGATTTCTTGTCTGTAGTCGCCTTTCTGAAGGTTTTCTATGAGCCAAAGTTGCAGTAACAGATTACAACCCTCGAAGTGCGGAGGCTCTTGTTGACATTTTCCCAAGGCTTGATACATCTCGGCGATGATCATGGGCACTATGCTGAAAGTCTGTTCATCGATACCCTCCATTATGGTTTTAGTTACCATGGCTAGTCTGGTGTGGATCCAAGCCTTTTTTATTGGAAAGATTATCATACCCAAAAAGCAAAACATGGACACAAAGGCCCTCCTATGTATGTGCCCCAAAGAGGTGAGGGCGAACTTGTCAGTGTAGGTGTGATAAGACTTGCTATGGCCATACCTTTCGTACAAGAAATCAAATGGTATGTAGGAGTCCTTCAGGAAAGCTAGGTCGAGATTTTTCTTGAGTCCCATCATCTTAAGGAAGCCTCTACTTTTGCGATTTTCCGGCATAAGCAGACCCAGGGTCTTCCAAGGGATACCAGCTAAACCTCATATTTCTTCCAGTAAATGAGTCATTTCCAAATCTCCGAAGCGAAACATCGATCGATCACCATCCCAAAACTAAGTGGCAGCCTCTATAATTTTGTTATTAGGTTGTATTTCCAAAAGTGAGGGCGAATTCCCTAAGTACTTGCGGACGAGCCACCAGACTGTAAAGCCTTATTGGTAGCTTGAAATGCCTCGAGGTTAGTGACCATACCATTTTTGATGCCTTCTTCGATCCTTTCTCCCAACTTGATGATGTCGGAGAACTTTTGACCCTCTATTAGCATCAGCTATTCGTAGTACTGCAGATCCTGAGCACAGACGAAGAACCTGTTCTTCCTCCAAGGCCGGCCTGACCTTAGCCGCTTCTGACCTCCAACAAGTAGCATACTCACAAAAACTCTCTGTGGGATTCTTCTTTAGATTCTGGATATAGAACGTATCTGGTGCGTTCTCATTGTTGAACCTAAATTGGTCCATAAAGTAAGACGCCTTGTTCACCTAACTTGTCCATTTCTTTCCATCCTGGATGATATACCATGATAAAGCATTGCCCTTCAAAATCCTCATGAACAGCTTCATGCAAATTTTCTCGTCCCTTCCGTCTCCTACCAACTTATCACAATACATTCTCAAGTGGACCCTGGGATCACCTGTGCCGTCGAACATCTCGAACTTGGGAGGTTTGTACCCTTTCGGGAGCTCAACATCTAGATGAACACAAAGATCTTCATAGTTCAATCCTTCAACACCTTTGCTACCTTCGAAACCTTGGACCCGGCTAGTCAATTTCTTGAGTTCAACGGCCAAAATCTAAATGAGGGAGCCCTTGTCATCTGATTCAGGCGCATTTGTGATTGGCTGAGTGTAGTGGGGTATATTTTCCACAAAGATAGGAGCGTTATGGTCTTTTGTGTGTTTTGTGGTTCGGGAATGAACAGTGGAGTGTTATTGCATGTGTTGCAGGCCAGAGCATGAGTGGGTTGTATTGGTGGTTGCGGGATATTTTGTGGAGGTGTAGGTTTTTGGGTGTTAACATCAGGAGCAGCAAGAGTGAAAGGCTTTCCAGGTTCAGAACTTGGTCCAATTCCTCTCGAAATCTTAGCAAAGTTTGCTCAAGATGAGCAGCAGTCTCCTTGGTAATTGCAGCATTCTGAGAAGCTTCCTCAAGTTCCTTTCTAGCGGTTGTATCTCCCATTTTGCCTTTGTTCCTGTTTCTGGTAGGACTTGGATGAGGAGGAGGAGGTGGTGGAGGACCCTTGGATCTTGTGGAGTATGCTGATGGTGCCAGAAGGCACGAACTAACCTTTGGGAAGGGGAATAAAAATAAAATAAGAAAACAAAAAGGTAAAAAGTTATTGTGGATTCTAAAAGATATTATTGCAGTATTTAAACATGTTGTGCAATAGTATAAGTCATTTCCTAATTTGGGTGCCTCGTTGTGCCCGAGATAGGCCTAGAGACAAATTAAATTTGGAGAACTTATAACGCTAAATGCCTCATTTTATTGATAAAACAAGACGACTCTTAAAAAACCGAATGATAAAAGATGTCACCAATGGCCAGTGGCCTTATTACATTATCAGGAAATAAAAATCCTATCTACTTGGTCCCAGAAGGACCTTCCCCAAGATTCGGTACTCTTGCCTCCCTCGTACAGCTGCATCAACTCGCGCATTCCTAACAGTAGATAGGCTCGGGCCAGATGTCTGCCTGCACTTCCTTCAGCATTCTAGCAATCTTCAATTCTCTTCAGGAACTTTCCTTCTAACTCGACTACTCCTCGCTCCAGATACCCCATCCGGTTGTTGGCGTTGACAGCCATATCCTTCCACTCGTTGATCAGCTTCTCGTAGGCTTCCTGTATTTCCCGATGTTCATTCTCGCATCCTCTTGCGCAGCTAATTGTATTTGACCTATGCTTCAGTTTTCTCATCAATAATCCTATGATTGTGGAAAAATCCTGGACGACCCAAACCAATGTGATCATCTTCCAATCAACCCGTATAGAGCGGCACACACCCGGGATGATACCTGTCTGGTTCAATAGACTCCTTTCCTAAGACGATCTTGCAGTGCCACATATGCTGAGCATGACACCAGTGTGGGCTATCATCATCCTGAAAGTCAGCCCTAAAATGACTCATTTTCTCTATCTTGGGTATGATTTGCTTTCTTCCAACTTGCCTCATGACCTGGAGAGGGATATAAAGATGCGTTTCCCTGAGACCGATGAGTAAGAAATGGCGCATCTCGGGACCGGACAATGAACTCCCATGCTGGCTCGAACATCCACTGAACTTGCTCTTCCTTTAGATTTCAAACCGCTCCACCCATCCACTGGCGTCCTCCGGCTGAGCAAACATATTGGGCATAAAGTTCATTCGCTTTGGGTGGTGAAAAGTGATGTGGTCATCCCAATCTCAGCATATGATTTCTTGTCTGTAGTCGCCTTTCTGAAGGTTTTCTATGAGCCAAAGTTGCAGTAACAGATTACAACCCTCGAAGTGCGGAGGCTCTTGTTGACATTTTCCCAAGGCTTGATACATCTCGGCGATGATCATGGGCACTATGCTGAAAGTCTGTTCATCGATACCCTCCATTATGGTTTTAGTTACCATGGCTAGTCTGGTGTGGATCCAAGCCTTTTTTATTGGAAAGATTATCATACCCAAAAAGCAAAACATGGACACAAAGGCCCTCCTATGTATGTGCCCCAAAGAGGTGAGGGCGAACTTGTCAGTGTAGGTGTGATAAGACTTGCTATGGCCATACCTTTCGTACAAGAAATCAAATGGTATGTAGGAGTCCTTCAGGAAAGCTAGGTCGAGATTTTTCTTGAGTCCCATCATCTTAAGGAAGCCTCTACTTTTGCGATTTTCCGGCATAAGCAGACCCAGGGTCTTCCAAGGGATACCAGCTAAACCTCATATTTCTTCCAGTAAATGAGTCATTTCCAAATCTCCGAAGCGAAACATCGATCGATCACCATCCCAAAACTAAGTGGCAGCCTCTATAATTTTGTTATTAGGTTGTATTTCCAAAAGTGAGGGCGAATTCCCTAAGTACTTGCGGACGAGCCACCAGACTGTAAAGCCTTATTGGTAGCTTGAAATGCCTCGAGGTTAGTGACCATACCATTTTTGATGCCTTCTTCGATCCTTTCTCCCAACTTGATGATGTCGGAGAACTTTTGACCCTCTATTAGCATCAGCTATTCGTAGTACTGCAGATCCTGAGCACAGACGAAGAACCTGTTCTTCCTCCAAGGCCGGCCTGACCTTAGCCGCTTCTGACCTCCAACAAGTAGCATACTCACAAAAACTCTCTGTGGGATTCTTCTTTAGATTCTGGATATAGAACGTATCTGGTGCGTTCTCATTGTTGAACCTAAATTGGTCCATAAAGTAAGACGCCTTGTTCACCTAACTTGTCCATTTCTTTCCATCCTGGATGATATACCATGATAAAGCATTGCCCTTCAAAATCCTCATGAACAGCTTCATGCAAATTTTCTCGTCCCTTCCGTCTCCTACCAACTTATCACAATACATTCTCAAGTGGACCCTGGGATCACCTGTGCCGTCGAACATCTCGAACTTGGGAGGTTTGTACCCTTTTGGGAGCTCAACATCTAGATGAACACAAAGATCTTCATAGTTCAATCCTTCAACACCTTTGCTACCTTCGAAACCTTGGACCCGGCTAGTCAATTTCTTGAGTTCAACGGCCAAAATCTAAATGAGGGAGCCCTTGTCATCTGATTCAGGCGCATTTGTGATTGGCTGAGTGTAGTGGGGTATATTTTCCACAAAGATAGGAGCGTTATGGTCTTTTGTGTGTTTTGTGGTTCGGGAATGAACAGTGGAGTGTTATTGCATGTGTTGCAGGCCAGAGCATGAGTGGGTTGTATTGGTGGTTGCGGGATATTTTGTGGAGGTGTAGGTTTTTGTGAGTTAACATCAGGAGCAGCAAGAGTGAAAAGCTTTCCAGGTTCAGAACTTGGTCCAATTCCTCTCGAAATCTTAGCAAAGTTTGCTCAAGATGAGCAGCAGTCTCCTTGGTAATTGCAGCATTCTGAGAAGCTTCCTCAAGTTCCTTTCTAGCGGTTGTATCTCCCATTTTGCCTTTGTTCCTGTTTCTGGTAGGACTTGGATGAGGAGGAGGAGGAGGTGGAGGACCCTTGGATCTTATGGAGTATGCTGATAGTGCCAGAAGGCACGAACTAACCTTTGGGAAGGGGAATAAAAATAAAATAAGAAAACAAAAAGGTAAAAAGTTATTGTGGATTCTAAAAGATATTATTGCAGTATTTAAACATGTTGTGCAATAGTATAAGTCATTTCCTAATTTGGGTGCCTCGTTGTGCCCGAGATAGGCCTAGAGACAAATTAAATTTGGAGAACTTATAACGCTAAATGCCTCATTTTATTGATAAAACAAGACGACTCTTAAAAAACCGAATGATAAAAGATGTCACCAATGGCCAGTGGCCTTATTACATTATCAGGAAATAAAAATCCTATCTACTTGGTCCCAGAAGGACCTTCCCCAAGATTCGGTACTCTTGCCTCCCTCGTACAGCTGCATCAACTCGCGCATTCCTAACAATAGATAGGCTCGGGCCAGATGTCTGCCTGCACTTCCTTCAGCATTCTGGCAATCTTCAATTCTCTTCAAGAACTTTCCTTCTAACTCAACTAGTCCTCGCTCCAGATACCCCATCCGGTTGTTGGCGTTGACAGCCATGTCCTTCCACTCGTTGATCAGCTTCTCGTGGGCTTCCTGTATTTCCCGATGTTCATTCTCGCATCCTCTTGCGCAGTTGATTGTATTTGACCTATGCTTCAGTTTTCTCATCAATAATCCTATGATTGTGGATAAATCCTGGACGACCCAAACCAATGTGATCATCTTCCAATCAACCCGTATAGAGCGGCACACACCCGGGATGATACCTGTCTGGTTCAATAGACTCCTTTCCTAAGACGATCTTGCAGTGCCACATATGCTGAGCATGACACCAGTGTGGGCTATCATCATCCTGAAAGTCAGCCCTAAAATGACTCATTTTCTCTATCTTGGGTATGATTTGCTTTCTTCCAACTTGCCTCATGACCTGGAGAGGGATATAAAGATGCGTTTCCCTGAGACCGATGAGTAAGAAATGGCGCATCTCGGGACCGGACAATGAACTCCCATGCTGGCTCGAATATCCACTGAACTTGCTCTTCCTTTAGATTTCAAACCGCTCCACCCATCCACTGGCGTCCTCCGGCTGAGCAAACATATTGGGCATAAAGTTCATTCGCTTTGGGTGGTGAAAAGTGATGTGGTCATCCCAATCTCAGCGTATGATTTCTTGTCTGTAGTCGCCTTTCTGAAGGTTTTCTATGAGCCAAAGTTGCAGTAACAGATTACAACCCTCGAAGTGCGGAGGCTCTTGTTGACATTTTCCCAAGGCTTGATACATCTCGGCGATGATCATGGGCACTATGCTGAAAGTCTGTTCATCGATACCCTCCATTATGGTTTTAGTTACCATGGCTAGTCTGGTGTGGATCCAAGCCTTTTTTATTGGAAAGATTATCATACCCAAAAAGCAAAACATGGACACAAAGGCCCTCCTATGTATGTGCCCCAAAGAGGTGAGGGCGAACTTGTCAGTGTAGGTGTGATAAGACTTGCTATGGCCATACCTTTCGTACAAGAAATCAAATGGTATGTAGGAGTCCTTCAGGAAAGCTAGGTCGAGATTTTTCTTGAGTCCCATCATCTTAAGGAAGCCTCTACTTTTGCGATTTTCCGGCATAAGCAGACCCAGGGTCTTCCAAGGGATACCAGCTAAACCTCATATTTCTTCCAGTAAATGAGTCATTTCCAAATCTCCGAAGCGAAACATCGATCGATCACCATCCCAAAACTAAGTGGCAGCCTCTATAATTTTGTTATTAGGTTGTATTTCCAAAAGTGAGGGCGAATTCCCTAAGTACTTGCGGACGAGCCACCAGACTGTAAATCCTTATTGGTAGCTTGAAATGCCTCGAGGTTAGTGACCATACCATTTTTGATGCCTTCTTCGATCCTTTCTCCCAACTTGATGATGTCGGAGAACTTTTGACCCTCTATTAGCATCAGCTATTCGTAGTACTGCAGATCCTGAGCACAGACGAAGAACTTGTTCTTCCTCCAAGGCCGGCCTGACCTTAGCCGCTTCTGACCTCCAACAAGTAGCATACTCACAAAAACTCCCTGTGGGATTCTTCTTTAGATTCTGGATATAGAACGTATCTGGTGCGTTCTCATTGTTGAACCTAAATTGGTCCATAAAGTAAGACGCCTTGTTCACCTAACTTGTCCATTTCTTTCCATCCTGGATGATATACCATGATAAAGCATTGCCCTTCAAAATCCTCATGAACAGCTTCATGCAAATTTTCTCGTCCCTTCCGTCTCCTACCAACTTATCACAATACATTCTCAAGTGGACCCTGGGATCACCTGTGCCGTCGAACATCTCGAACTTGGGAGGTTTGTACCCTTTCGGGAGCTCAACATCTAGATGAACACAAAGATCTTCATAGTTCAATCCTTCAACACCTTTGCTACCTTCGAAACCTTGGACCCGGCTAGTCAATTTCTTGAGTTCAACGGCCAAAATCTAAATGAGGGAGCCCTTGTCATCTGATTCAGGCGCATTTGTGATTGGCTGAGTGTAGTGGGGTATATTTTCCACAAAGATAGGAGCGTTATGGTCTTTTGTGTGTTTTGTGGTTCGGGAATGAACAGTGGAGTGTTATTGCATGTGTTGCAGGCCAGAGCATGAGTGGGTTGTATTGGTGGTTGCGGGATATTTTGTGGAGGTGTAGGTTTTTGTGAGTTAACATCAGGAGCAGCAAGAGTGAAAAGCTTTCCAGGTTCAGAACTTGGTCCAATTCCTCTCGAAATCTTAGCAAAGTTTGCTCAAGATGAGCAGCAGTCTCCTTGGTAATTGCAGCATTCTGAGAAGCTTCCTCAAGTTCCTTTCTAGCGGTTGTATCTCCCATTTTGCCTTTGTTCCTGTTTCTGGTAGGACTTGGATGAGGAGGAGGAGGAGGTGGAGGACCCTTGGATCTTATGAAGTATGCTGATAGTGCCAGAAGGCACGAACTAACCTTTGGGAAGGGGAATAAAAATAAAATAAGAAAACAAAAAGGTAAAAAGTTATTGTGGATTCTAAAAGATATTATTGCAGTATTTAAACATGTTGTGCAATAGTATAAGTCATTTCCTAATTTGGGTGCCTCGTTGTGCCCGAGATAGGCCTAGAGACAAATTAAATTTGGAGAACTTATAACGCTAAATGCCTCATTTTATTGATAAAACAAGACGACTCTTAAAAAACCGAATGATAAAAGATGTCACCAATGGCCAGTGGCCTTATTACATTATCAGGAAATAAAAATCCTATCTACTTGGTCCCAGAAGGACCTTCCCCAAGATTCGGTACTCTTGCCTCCCTCGTACAGCTGCATCAACTCGCGCATTCCTAACAATAGATAGGCTCGGGCCAGATGTCTGCCTGCACTTCCTTCAGCATTCTGGCAATCTTCAATTCTCTTCAAGAACTTTCCTTCTAACTCAACTAGTCCTCGCTCCAGATACCCCATCCGGTTGTTGGCGTTGACAGCTATGTCCTTCCACTCGTTGATCAGCTTCTCGTGGGCTTCCTGTATTTCCCGATGTTCATTCTCGCATCCTCTTGCGCAGTTGATTGTATTTGACCTATGCTTCAGTTTTCTCATCAATAATCCTATGATTGTGGATAAATCCTGGACGACCCAAACCAATGTGATCATCTTCCAATCAACCCGTATAGAGCGGCACACACCCGGGATGATACCTGTCTGGTTCAATAGACTCCTTTCCTAAGACGATCTTGCAGTGCCACATATGCTGAGCATGACAGCAGTGTGGGCTATCATCATCCTGAAAGTCAGCCTTAAAATGACTCATTTTCTCTATCTTGGGTATGATTTGCTTTCTTCCAACTTGCCTCATGACCTGGAGAGGGATATAAAGATGCGTTTCCCTGAGACCGATGAGTAAGAAATGGCGCATCTCGGGACCGGACAATGAACTCCCATGCTGGCTCGAATATCCACTGAACTTGCTCTTCCTTTAGATTTCAAACCGCTCCACCCATCCACTGGCGTCCTCCGGCTGAGCAAACATATTGGGCATAAAGTTCATTCGCTTTGGGTGGTGAAAAGTGATGTGGTCATCCCAATCTCAGCGTATGATTTCTTGTCTGTAGTCGCCTTTCTGAAGGTTTTCTATGAGCCAAAGTTGCAGTAACAGATTACAACCCTCGAAGTGCGGAGGCTCTTGTTGACATTTTCCCAAGGCTTGATACATCTCGGCGATGATCATGGGCACTATGCTGAAAGTCTGTTCATCGATACCCTCCATTATGGTTTTAGTTACCATGGCTAGTCTGGTGTGGATCCAAGCCTTTTTTATTGGAAAGATTATCATACCCAAAAAGCAAAACATGGACACAAAGGCCCTCCTATGTATGTGCCCCAAAGAGGTGAGGGCGAACTTGTTAGTGTAGGTGTGATAAGACTTGCTATGGCCATACCTTTCGTACAAGAAATCAAATGGTATGTAGGAGTCCTTCAGGAAAGCTAGGTCGAGATTTTTCTTGAGTCCCATCATCTTAAGGAAGCCTCTACTTTTGCGATTTTCCGGCATAAGCAGACCCAGGGTCTTCCAAGGGATACCAGCTAAACCTCATATTTCTTCCAGTAAATGAGTCATTTCCAAATCTCCGAAGCGAAACATCGATCGATCACCATCCCAAAACTAAGTGGCAGCCTCTATAATTTTGTTATTAGGTTGTATTTCTAAAAGTGAGGGTGAATTCCCTAAGTACTTGCGGACGAGCGTTTGATCGCTGGCATGAAGATCTTCCCGCCAGCTTAGCAACCTTGGGTGAATGTTGGATACCATACCGAATCTGGGGACTTCGTGCCTCATTTTCTTTAAAACAAAGTGTTAGGCCCTTAACCCCACTAGACTCGACTATTTGAATCAATAATTAGCAAAAGACATTTAGCTCTCCAAATAAATGCACATAACATGGAGGTGTTCCTTTGGGTTTCGAGGAAACCCCGTGGACTTTGGTTTAGGCTATCTTAAGGAGTCATTATGTGGACAACATAACTGACTCGGCTAGGGCTGACCATGATGCATGAACATTTTAAGGGAATAAGGTTTCAACTTTTGAAGTGCTAGACAAGGTACCCTTCAGCGGACAATTCAAGAGGGAAAGGCGCGGAACTGTCGACTACACTGTTGATCGACTGGTTTTACCGCAAGTATGCCATTTCTACATTTAGGGGGTTATAATATTGGAAGGACGCAATACTTATTATAAGAATTGTTATAGGATTTGTTTTGGCACAAGTGGAATATGATATTGGGGAATGCAGTTACAATAATGAAGAAAATTGCATGCATTTTCACGTTCATAAAGATTACAATAAATACTCAGAAATTACAACGGGGTTGAACTAATAAGGCAGTAAAAGAAGGCATTAAAGGGAAAGAAAACATAAACAGCCAAGTTAGTATTCTTGATGAAACAATTAAAGACTGAAAGTGAATGCGATCAAGGAAGCAATAAAGTCACAAAGCACGTCACGGTGAAAGCCTTAAAGAAATCCCCAGCAGAGTCGCCATGCTGTCGATGCCCCCATTTTTCTAAAGGTGAAAAGCAGGTTTCGACATTATGGGTGAAATGACTCTTTTATCCCCATTTGGAAAATTTGGGTTATGGATTCTAGAGAGTCGCCACCAATGATTATAGTACATTAGGACACTTTAAAAGAAAAGAAAAACATATTGAACAAAAATCAAAGTTCGGGTAAGGGCTTGAGATTAGCTCACGGGGAAGGTGTTAGGCACCCCTCAAGATCCACTAGTGTGGTTCCCGGCTGTGCTTAGTTGTGAATTTAAGAAGCGTAGGAGTAAACAAGCAAGTTTGCACGTAAGCAAGTTGAAAATTTTGAAAGAAGAAAGACACAAGTTATTTTGAAAAGAGGAATTTTAGTTGAAAACATTAATCTAAGACAAAACATTAATAAATAAAGAAGGAGAAAGGGGTCCTAGGGTTAAATATAATATGGATCACTTTGGTGCAACACCCAGCAATCATTCTCACACGAGATATTAGCGCATCAGTCATCATATCCATATTCTACCCTTCCCACCCCGTAAAGGTATTTAAACGCAATTAATATCGTTTTACTTATTGCATGCTAGTACTCGCCCCAACCTACCAGTCCTGGGGTATTAGGACTTCTAATCCTAAAAGGGAAATAAAGGGATGGGGCTTTGCATGGAGTTTCAAAGGATAATAGTCTAATTCGTCATTCAAAACAGATACCAAGTAGGGGAAAAAACAAAAAGACAAACCATGGCTCAAAGAAAAACCTTTAAACAAACAACATATAGTTTAGCATGCCTTGCATATATTGTTTTGGTCTTAAATTAAAATTAAGCGGCGGACGGATCAGTTTAACATATAGAATTAGATAAAAGGTCTACATTAGGCAACTTGGATCCAATTATTAGGATCTGGAGTATTTTACCAGATCATTAATTAAGGACTAACACAGACAAGTTTTGAAAAAGCAGAAATCTGCAGAAGTTCAGAAATGTTTTGGAAAATCGCTGGAACTGTTTAAAGAAATGTACAACAGAATTTCTGGAATAAAGTGTTCATAAAAGGTGGCGGGAGTTTGAATGTTGTTTTTTGAAAGTAACTTCAGGAACATCAAATTCAGACAGAGAATTAATAAAACAATTTTAGGAACGCGTGTTTATTAAATTACAGACATGTTTGGACGAATCTGTTGAAAAACATTGAAATGGTTGCTAGATTACATGCTTATAACTCGAGCGAACTTGAGATCCTATAGGCAAGATGTCTATATCAATTTTTTTTACTCAATGCTATTTTAAACGTTTCGGGTAGACAAGAGTAGTGTTACCGTATTTTTTGCCTATTTGTTTTATGCAATTCTATAGGCGTGATTTCTATATGCTTGAATGAAGAATAATGCAAGCCTATTGACATGATCTCTAGGTGATTCACGTTTAAAAGCCTATAGGCATGATATCTAAGTGATTCAAAGTAGTAAAAGTCCTATAGGCATGATATCTAGGAGATTCAAAGTATTAAATCCTTTAGGCATGATTTCTAGGTGATTTAAAGTATTAAATCCTATAGGCATGATTTCTAGTTGATTTAAAGTATTAATTCTTATAGGCATGATTTCTAGGTGATTTAAAGTAGTAAAAGTCCTATAAGCATGATATCTACGTGATTCAAAGTATTAAATCCTATAGGCATAATTTCTAGGTGATTTAAAGTAGTAAAAGTCCTATAGACATGATTTCTACCCTTTAACATACAAACAACTAAAAGCCCCTCTCGTACCCTTTGCTACTATATTCCCCAAGTTTTATTATAAAGTTATTATTACAGAGCCAAAAGTAAAATAAAATATATCATATCCCACAGCTAGATCCAAACTGCCTAATGAAATCTTGATATCCAATACATGTATTTTACGAAATCCGGGTTCTAGATTCCAAGGCTTTCTCTTAGAGTGTTTCAAAGTTCCAAGGAGCTTCAAGAGCCCAAGCAATGTTTACACCCTAAAGAGTGAATGTTGTAACAGAATAGTGCAATGTGTGGAATTACCAGCCCTTAGGGATCCAAGTTCATAGGGAGATCTAGGGTCCCTAAGCATGGCTTACCAGAGGGAGGTAGAACTTAAGAAATAGGAGTAAGTGTAAAGTGAGAGAGGAACCTTAGCAGGATGTGGTCATACCCAACCATGGCATAGACTGGCACACCCCTAACTTCTTACTCAGATTCAAACAAATAAGAGCAGACTCTTATAGAGTCAAACTCCTGTTTGAATGGTGATCAGGACACCAACAGACCCAAATTAGAGCTCAGCACATTGATGGGAAAGGGAATGGGAAAGCCATCGAGTAAAGACTCAGAAGAGTCTAGTTCTGGATCACAGGCAGCAATTCATAGTGCTGCTATGACCCAGGACAATACTCACATGCAAAGGGAATAGAGGGAAAGGGATTAAACGTAGCATAAAGAGATATAGCATGCTTGAAGGCAGTTACGTAGTGCAGGAAAGCATAAATAAACACACAAATAAAGAAGGGGTAGAAGCAGAGAAATTGAACATATAATAAGGATACTATTCAACATAGAAGAACATACTAATTGTAAATTCTAGAACAATAGAATAGTAACAGCAAATAAATAGCCAGCTACAACAGGAACAAAATCAAGAAACCTCCCCAAGTGCTTAGGAGTTCAAACAGTATGGAGTAGAACGCTCAGTAGTAGTGTAGAAAAATAGAGAGTAATAATGGTAGTAGTAAAGAATTTTCAAGGCAGAGAGGTGAATTCTGATTTTGATTTCCAGGCAGAATTTGATGATGAAGTGAAAAGAAGAGCATGTATTTATAATTGCAATCAGACATGCAAGCAAGGAAAGAAAACTAATCGAGTATCAATCAAGATCAATCAATTAACAAAGGTTCCTTTAATTAAAGAATCCCAATTTGATCAGTAAAGGGCGGAAATATTTAAGGAAAGGGGATCAAATAAACAACATTGTGCATAGTATACAAATAAGGGTAGATACATCATTGTTATTTAAGGAAACAGTTTTTGAAATACAGGGTTTGTGCAAATAAGGTAAGAAGACCAATTAACAAACTGTAAATCAAAGGGTCCGAGATTTTTATACGAATGAATCAAGTCTGAAAAAATAGAAGGATTCTACTTAGGTCGAGTCACAGGCAAACAAAGATGGCTTTCAGAGATTAAAATCAAACTAGTTCAAAGGTGAGGGCATGCAAGTCACATACAAGTGGTCCGGAAACCCCAAAATTCTAGGGTTTTCGTAATTAATCCAGTGTAGGGATGAAAACGAACAAATGAGACAAGAGAAAACTTAGAAAAAACTCAAAGGAACTTAATCGTTCCGTGAAAACATGCTGAGGGAAAACACAGTAAAAGAAAAATACAAGGAAACATTATGAGGAAACATAGTAAAAGAAAACACATATGAGTAAAAGTAGAAACAAACAGGAGTCACAGTAGGACGGATACAGTAAGAACACCACATAAAATAACAGTAGAACAAGTAAAATCAAAGAAACCCTAAATCGGAGAAGATGAACAATTTTTGAAAGAAAACTTTTAAAAGGGATTTAGGAAATCTTTTAAAAACCTTAAGACAAGCATGGATATAAAGCGGATCTAGAGAAATATAAGAAAACCTCGAAGGGCTAGGGTTTCACAAGAACCCTAGAAGTGAGAAAGGCCTGGAAAAGGGTCTGCTCATAGCCAGGTGAGCCAGAGATAGGCTCATAGGACTAGGACATGCCGGAGATGGCCGTGAAACTTGAATCGGCGAAGATCTGAGCAAAAACCTTCAGGGTCAGACCTTGAATCTTCCAGTAGCAGGTGTACAAGAGTACATGGAGGTGAGTACAAGCCACCCAGGGCTTGGGGATGCCATAGATTCCGGTGAAAACCGGTGGGAGAAGGCTAGGGTTTCGAAAGGGCTAGAGAGAGTTTGAGAGGACGAGGATTTGAGGGCACCGGTCAAAATAAAAATGAGAGATAGGGTTAGGGGTTGGTAAGTTAAAAAGTAAAGAAAGGTTGTGGGCCGTTGTTCATCGTCGTTGATCAAAGATGATCATCGACCAGGATTAACAAGGGAATCGGGCGGGTTTTAATTAAACGGGTAGGGGCGGGTTAAAATCAAAATTGGGTCATTTGATTAGGGCTGGATTAGGGTCAGAATTGGGTTCTAAATTTGGCTATTATTGAAAGCAATTGAGGCCAAAATTGAAATAGCCATTGTTTCCTTTTGAATTTATAAAAATAGTAAAAGATGCTAAAAATACAATTAAAAGCAGTGGGTTAGTGAACAATATGTAAGTATTGATCCAAAAATATTGGAATTGATTTTGTAAATCAAATTTCTATTAAATTCGGAAATGAGCTAAAATTACAATTTCATGCAATTTAGTTTTAAAAATACCAAATGGACTCGTAAAATTATATAAAAATCATGTAAATTATGTTTTTATGCAAATGTCAGAATGAAATAAACTATTCTCCAAAATTGAAAGTTTTGGAGAATAATTATTGGGATTTATGGTATAAAAATAGGCCATAAATTAGATTAAAAATTCTTTAAAAATGGCAAAATCTTTTGGGATGCTCATATATTTATATATATATATATATATATATATATATATATATATATATATATATATATATATATATATATATATATATATATATATATATATATATATATATATTTATATATATATATATATATATACTATTTTGAAAGTGTTTTGAGTATAAAAATATATGGAGAAAAATTGAGTATCAACATTCTCCTCTACTCATCGATAGATCAAATCGAGGTAAAGACCATATATTTAACTTGGGTCTGGAGCATCCGTATTGTTACATACTTGCAGGATGGCATACTCACAAATGGTAAAAAAGAAGCCAAGAAACTTTGGATGCAAGTAGCCAGGTACAATATCATTCAAAATGACCTATACAAAAGGACATATGGCGGTCCCTTGGCGAATTGCCTAGGCCCGAATCAGACATGGCATGTCCTCGAAGAAGTCTATGAGGTCTACTGCGGAGCTTATTCCGACAATCAAACTCTGGTCAGATGTTTCACACGGGCAGTTTACTACTGGACCACCATGAAAAAAGAGGCCACGTAGTTCGTGAAAAAATACGAGAAATGCAAAAAATACACCCATATGATCCACCAAGCGGGCGAACACCTCCACCCAGTCGCTTCCCCTTAGACTTTCATCAAACGGAGGATGGACATTGTCAGCCCCCTCCCCACGGGACAAGTTTGTTGGGGCTCTTGTCTATTTTTCATATATGATTGTTTTCTTTTCTCACTGAACAGATCAGTAAGATATCCTTTCTTCAAAAAATGCTTTACCTCTCATTGCAGAAGCCTACAACCCAGATTCGCACCAGAAATCTGGGTTTATTTTACTTGGATCTGATCTCATGTTTTAGGCGATCACACCTTATCCCCCATACCTCTTAAAACATCCACTATCTCGGATGTGTTGATGTTAAAGCTGTTATCTCCTATCCTTGCTTGCATATTGGAATCAATGTTTTGGACATCTCATTCTGTTTTGAACCTGGATGAAAAACTCAAGTCTCTTTTCCTTGGTCTTGAATCAAGTCATGCCCTTTCCTGTTTGAATCGAGAGTCTTGCCCTGCAAGTCCCATGTACGGGCCGTACCTATTTTTACCAGATATGTTTTTCTGATTTTGAACATCTCAATCTTGGCCTCTCATCGGCTTTTGGCTGTGTCATCGTATTTCTTCTATCCGTAACTTCATATCCTTTTGGGTTAAGTTATTGCCTTTCACGCCAGTATTGAACACAATTACGTGATCTCGAGGGTCGGTTGTTCTTATATAGTTGGAAATATCAGGCATTTTAAACTTTTTGGGAATTAGTAAAGGTGCCACACTTGTCTTCCAGGGTTGCTGCGAATATTTTTCAATATTCACTCCTTTGATTACGGGTGGTACGCCTAGTATTTGCTCTATATGATAGTTCTTTTCCTTGAACTATTTCTGCAAAGTTAGCACTAAACTTTGTATGTTAGAATTATTTGGAGTATCTTACCCTCCACGAGATTCATTAGGATTTTCTCAGCGTCAAGCCCTGAATGTGGGTTCTCCAGAGTTGTTGTATTAACCGGTGGAGTAGCTTGCGCCACATTAGATAATCCTCTAACAAAAGCTTGTAGCGCACTATTCATGTGTTCCACAATCAATTGTCTTGATCCACTGTTTGGTCGTTTCCCTGCTGATAGTCAGCGCATGGAGTGGACCTTTCAAGCGAACTTCCATATGACTGTTGAGGGGATCCCGTGGGTGTGTGGTGTGGTGGAGTTGCACCTTGTTGGTTCAGCTGGTTTTTGTCGTTACGATTGACATATTTGATTGTTAAAGATTGGAAAGTGAACAGATTACAGATTTTCAGTAATGAAACTTATTTGCTTGACCCAAAAATAGATTTCTTGGTCAAAGTCAATATCTAGAAGAACTCGGATTACTGATAACCAAGATTTACTTTACTTTTCCAACAATTTGAAAGAATAAATTACGGAATGAAAATGATTGACAAAAAAAATAAGAAATGAACTAATAATTACAAAAAAAAAGTACGACTTAAGGCTCTGAGGGTAAAGCAAAGAGTAACTGTATGAATTTCAATAATAATCGTTACTTGTATAACAAATGAGATTTCATTCCTTACATAGGAGCATACAATAATAACGATTCCCTTACTTAATTTGGGCTCACTAACAATGTTAATTGTACAGATTACCCATTACCATGTATAACTGTAGTGGAAGTATTTATGACTAAAGATTACTTGTAGCTGCCCCAATTTCCCTTCCTTATTTATGACATGTTCGTGTATCATTCCTTCTTTACAACCTTTATTCATTTTGTTCCATAGTGTAACCCGTGGGTGTTTCTCCCGTGCCTTTTTCGTATCTTTGACTTGTCTTAATTAAGAATGCCACTTATCCTTACATCGATATTCCACATATCATGCCCCGTCAACTTGTTGAAGCCCAAGAGTCATGTCATTTTACATCAATATAAGGATAACACTAGGGGTGTTGATCTATATCCACATGCATGCACAACAAATTCAATGTGCTACCAGGACAGTGTCACATGATCAATATCATAATCTACCCGGCATGATCACAAGCATAATACTACAATCCGCCTTTTATATTCATACACATAACAATACAATCTGCCCGACATGGTCATAGGCATCCAGTCCAAATCATATCACACAGAATCAAATAGACATTCATTCCAAATCATATCACAAAGAATCAAATATACAAGAATACATGTATATGAAGATTCAATATAGGACTTCATACTCTTGGATTTGTATAAATGACATGTTGCAGTATCAAATAGCAATTATGAAGTTCATTCACGGATTTAGCCTCTATGTAAGCTCAAACGTGGATAAAGTTGTTCACAACAAGGTTATAAATATGAGAAATATCACATCTTAAAGCTTACATAGACAACACAATGCTTAACATAGCCTAAGCACTGTCCCGAGCATGTATATATATATCGGTGCTCGTACATGGGTTCAAACCCCACACATCTACGCACCAATAACACATATGCAAAAACAATAGAAGCCATAAAGCTTCAGCAATAATACCGAGTCCAAAATGAATCTGTATTCAATATGAATCACACCTAAGGCCCCCAGACCACGTCCAAATATATCAAAAAGTTCTTATACATAATACGAACGTTTTCGAAGCCTCAAATCACATCAAACAATACTAAAATCACGAATCACACATCAATTCAAGCCTAATGAAACTAACAAACTTCCAACTTCTAAAACTCATGGCGTTATTAAATCAACTTCGAATGATCTCAAATTTTTCATGCAAGTCCCAAATGACACAACAGACATATTTTAATTTCAAAAACCAAAATTCGAACCCGATATTAACAAAGTCAACTCTCGGTCAAACTTCCCAACCTTTCATACATTCAATTTCCAACTTAAAGACCTCCAAATCCAAATTTGGTCACACACCTAAGTCCAAAATCACCAAATGAAGTTATTTAAACTAGCAATACTCCATTCCGAAGTCATTTACATATAAGTCAAGCTTTGGTTAACTCTTTAAGCTTCCACCTTGGGACTAAGTGTCCCAATTAACTCCGAAACCATCCCAAAACCAAATCCAACCATCTCCCAAGTCACATACCACAAATAAATATAGAAGAAGAAATAAATAAGAGAATAGTGCTGCAATACACAATACAACCGGCTGAATTGTTACAATCAGCCTCCAAATGGGTCAAATCTAATAAAAAATAACTCAATAACATCAAACAATGCTATAGGAATCGATTCCAAGTAATAAAGCTCCAATCTTTATCAAATGGTAAAATCAACCAAAGCTATTGGAATCATCAAATTACCATTCCAAGATCGTTTACACAAAAATCGAACTTTGGTCAACTCTTATAATTTAAATAGCTTTCATTCCTGTACATAAGTGTTCTGATTTCCTCTAAAACCTTTCCAAAATCAAATCAACCATTTCCCAAGTCAAAAACAATAAAGAAGAATATGAGAAGTATCAAATAGGAGAATGTGGGTCAAATGCACAAAATAATTTGTCGGGTCATATACATACTCAGGCATCGTGTCATGATGTTAGGCTTAACATTTGGTCAGGAGGATTCGTGCACCCTTCCCACATTTGGTGATCTCACTTTGAGACCATTGAAACTATGTTGTTGTATTCTATTTCTTTTATGTAGTGCCAACCTGACCTCTTAACTTAATTTTTCATTTATAGCATCATAGAGGTTCCATAGATTGACTTGTATTTTTTTTTGGATTATAGCTACATGAACTGATTTGCAAATGATATTCACGATTATGGCTCATTCAAAATTATTGATGGTTATTTCATTTCAATTAATTAAAAACTATTATTAATGAAATGAATTGCATCATGTGAGTATGATTTGGATATGTACTGCATCATTAGAGTTCACTAGATGCAATTTGGCAGGCACTGTATGCCGGCCATGTGGCAATCCATTTTGGTTTATGACATATAAGTCATTCTAATGTGGATCCAATTAAAAATATTTTATGAATCTAACCTAAGAGCTACCATTCGAACATGAATTCAAGGTGAAATTTCGGAATCTAAGACCTATATCCATCTGAATCACCTAAATTGGATTTTGATAATCAGAGTGGACTCTAAATGGAGATATAAGCATAGGTTTGGATTCAAAAGATTATAAGTCAACGATATTTGACTTTAGTTTCGGGTTTGACCACGTGGGCCCGTCTTTGAGTTTTAGGTTAGCTTTGATTTCGGGTTTAACTTTTTTGAGTATGCTTTTGTCTATATCGATCTTGTTTGCGTCTAGGTGCGAGGTGAGTCAAGACTTTAACCTCAATGAGATAATTTTTTTCAAATTGAACTTGTTTGCTGGACAAGAGGGGTTGCTCTGATGGCAAGCAACCCCCACTTCCAATCGAGAGGTTATGAGTTCGAGTCTCCCCAAGAGTAAGGTGAGAAGTTCTTGGAGGGAAGGATGCCGGGAGTCTATTTGGAAACAGCCTCTCTACCTTAGGGTAGGGGTAAGGTCTATGTACACACTACCTTCCCCAATCCCCACTAAATGGAATTATACTGGGTTGTTGTTCTTGTTTTTGAACTTGTTTGCTAAATGTTATGCGTAAGGGGAAATTTATATACAAGATGAGGAGTATATATGCGAATTTCAAGGATTTTATTTTTATGCTTAGATTAGTACGTTAGTTTTTTTTCTTACGCGTTACTTGTATATTTCTTATTTGTTGTATGACTAATTAAGCATCCTTATATGCCAGTATCATATTTTAGGCATCTCCTACGTGCTAATTTATGATAATAAATTTTTCTATATGTCATATTAGATATTTTGTTCATAGGTACGCATATATATATATATATATATATTTGCATATGAATGCACATCTTATTGTAATTATGGCACATGAGTTGGCTGTACAATTTATTATCCGCATGTGAATCGGCCATGCAGTTTGACGTTAGAGCTAAAGGCTAAAATATATTCTTTATTTTATAATTTTATGTTCAATCTAACCGCTATATAAATTGGGACAGAGAAAATAATATATTGTCGGAAGATTTAAATACTGAATAATTAAGATTATTTCTTTTCTCTGCATTTGAATGTGTATAATTTATTAGTTATAATTTAAATAAAAAATAAATTTCAAATGAAATAATAAGTACATATTATTAGAGATGAATTTTATATTTACCGGTGTTGTAAAAAGAATTCGATGAAGCACACTAGGTATACTTTTTTTGGATATAGTTATATACACTAGTAGCTGAAAATTATTTTTATGCTATTACTGAATTTCAGCTTGTGATATAAAGTTAGTTATTAATTTTATCATGTTACAAATTAATATTATCATTGTGAGCACGTAATTTTTTCCATATATATGAATCATTCCCAAAAATTCAAACAAAAAAGATTTTTCCTTATTGTTAAAAATTTTGTGAATTTTGTGTTAATTATTTGCATTTTATTTGTGAGTGTTAATTCACATGAAAATACAAAAAAAAAATATGCATTTGCACTTCGGATATAATTTTGTATTTCAGTATTAATTAGGGGTTAATTAGCTTTAGAACAAAATATGAAAAATAACAAAAATAGTTCACTTTTACATTTTATTGTTCTAATTATGAATTCATCACGAAATAGTTTTTAAACGATTTTAGGCATTAATTAGTTTAAATTTGAAATATATTTGGACTTTATTTTAATTTTTTTTTATTTTTCATATTTATAAAATCAGAAAAATAAAACAAAAAATACAAAATGGGAATAAAGAAAAGAGAAAAAGTAAATAAAACAAAAAGAATAGGATTTAAAGAAAGGAATTGGTCTGCCCAAATTTGGGCCAAAGTTGATAACCCAAACGGATTCTCCCCCAGCCTAGGCCGAACATACCTAAAAGATTCGGCCCAAATTCACCCCACCGGGTCCAAATGACCATGCCCACCAAGACCAACAAACGACGAAGTATAAGACAAATACTACGTCGTTTTGAGTTAAGTGCTCAATCAATCCTAGCCATTCATCTCTCATAATCCAATGGCCACGAACTGATCTCGGACATTAGATAAAAGTGTTTGAAAATCCATCAGTAACCCTAGAGCAACTTTATCTTCTTCGTACCCCCTGTCCCTCCACCGTCTGCCGGAAATCGTCTCCGCCGGCGGCGATGCTCCAAACCTCACCAAAACTACACCTTAGGTTCCCCTCTTCCTCCTCTTTCCATATCTAACCTTAGTTTCCCTTAAATCCTCAAAAGTTTCGAATATCAAATCGGAAAATTCGGCCAAAACACAAACTCGTCCAATCGATCCGAAATCGATACCAGATAGTCTCTTAACCTTCCTCAACTCGAATCCTTGATCAAAACCCCTCTAATCCCTCCAAGACTTCTCGAATTTTGGATCCAGGGTTTTTGTCAAGAGTTACTGGAATTTCTAGGGTTAGCTCGGGCTCATATGGTTTTTAAATTATATTATTTGTTTGTTCTTGGTAAGAGCAAACACATAATATTATTTGAAGATCAATTGTGAAATTAGCCGAGTTGGGTGCTCAAAACCAGTAAGTTGCTCATTTTTCCTTTGTTAAATTATCCTCTCCATGGCAGCTTTGCTTCATTAATTGATTCTGTGTTATCTATTTGGAGTCAGTAATCAAAATCGTTTTTGATTGTGTCATTTTGATTTGAAGTCAGTTGAATGCTAACATGAATCTATCTATCTAATTTTCGCACTCGCTTAAGTATAGTTCTTGTTGATTAATCCATAGTTAGTTTTCTAGGATTCAGCTCAAATTATGTTTTTCGTCTTTAGTCAGTAATGTTCTTCCTCAGTGGGTTGATCCTGTTTCATGATTGACTGATTCCGTTTCATTTTAGTTTTCATTAGATTTGATTCTCTGTTAGCTTGATTCAATTTTGTTATTGGATAATCTGATCTTTTTTTAATTCTTGGAATGATTTGGGTAGTAAGTGAGTGTGGTTAGTATAGGTTCAATTTCGTTTAAGGTGGCTTTGTTCGGTTGATTCTCGTTAAGTATTGCTGATCTTTATCTTTGTCAGTATTTGATTTGTGACGTTTTAATTCAGCCCAATTGGGCTTATTCTGTAAGTATCATTGTGTAATAAAGTAGCTCATTTGGTCTTTAGGCTTAGCTTAGGATGATTGGATGCAGTTGAATCTAGTTAACCCATCCAAACTCCTCTTTTCTTTCAATTTCTGTTAGCATTTTAAATCCAATACTCAAAAAATACAAACAAAAAAATCATAAAATTAGAAAACAAAAAAAAAATGAAAAATAGATACTGTTTCGTTGAGCATTTTGCAGATTTAATGCTATTCACTGTTATTTTTCTTCGTAGTCTTATAGTTTCTGTTAAATTCTGAGTTTACAAAAGTGATGTAGTCTGGTTCAAGTGATTCCACCTCTGTTGGGTTTAAATTTGGGTTGATTTTGGAGTTTTGGTCTTGTTTTGGTCATTGGACGTGTACTGGCATTATCCTGAGGCTACATTTCTATGTGTTAAGTTCAATTGAATCCCCTGATTTGAGTAACTACTGTTGTTTTTGGTTTTCAAACCTCTTTTGGGTTATAAATTGATTCCCTGGGCTGTGCATGGTTGCTACTCGCATATCTGCTGGTTTGTTGATATAGTGCTGCTGCTGAGTTTCCTTTTCTGTGGCAAATTCCATTTCCAGGTAACATTTTGAACTCATTGCAATGTAATTGTGAGCTGAAAGATAAAATAAAGAAGTCTCATGGATTTTCCGTGATTATGAGTGCCTCCTGTTGACTGCTTCATAGCTATGTTAATGTTGTAGTTTCAATTGATTTTATATAAATTCTATCGCAGTTGTAAGGTTATAGAATTAGGATACTGGCAGTTTGCTTGGAATTGGTTTAAACTGGGATTACTATCAAGCTATAGGGACTGTGTTAACTAGAACATTAATTGTGATCTGTTTAATCCTGGACCTTACAGCTTTCATTTGAAATCCTGTGTTAATTGTTATATTGTCGTTATTTCCAGCTTACTGTGCATTTAAAAGTAATTGATTTCAGGCCAGATTGAAAGGCGTTTCGTAAATAAAATAAACACTGTTTGGTTCATGTGAGTAATAGGGTATAATATTAATACCATGTTTAATTGATTGCAAGAATTTGTAGAGTTTGTCTCAAACAGTTGATACGTTTCTGTTTGTGAATCACGCCCAATTGAATTGTCATGCTATTTGAGGGTTCAATGTAAGTCAATAAGTAAAATAATTGGGATGCGAACTCAGCCCCTTATCGTTTTGCACATCTGGACTCGTTGAGAGTCTATTCTATCAATCGTTATTTGCTCTTTGGGATATCGGATCCCCAAGAACCTTTGGGCTGTGTAACGTGAACTGAAATCCCCAGTCCCATAACATGTATTTGGAAATTGGGTTTGGGCTAAACGTTACTCAGAATTTGGTCATGCCTTGTATGTCGTTTGATTTGAGTTGGTTGGGCTAGGGATTAAATGACTACTGATTCGTTAGTTCTTTTTGAGTGACACATTTGGTCTTCGAATTAGGTAGCGGGTTCAAGCTAAAAGTCACTCCCTTCTGTTTGGACCCGGGCTTAAATTTGAAGCTCGACCTTTCTAATAATAATAATCAGTTAGGATTTTTCTTTTCTTTTAGAGGCAAAAACAAAAAATAGAAAATATAGTCGCTTTTAGGCTTGCCCTTTAAAATAAAGCGAGATGAACCTCACCCAATAAAAATGCAAAATTGCGGGGCCCTTAATAAAGGTTTAAAAATACTTATAAAATCGGGAATAGCCGTTTAGCGAATGCCACGGTCCTCCCAAAAGATAACGACGCGTTAGACTTTTAGACGCGATTCTAACAAAATTACCTTTTTAAACTCGGGTGTGCTTTCATGCAACCCAAATCAAATCCCAAAACGTTGAATAGGGTATGCTTAGGATTGCGGGTGCATTTAACGACGTCCACCTTTCTTTTAAAAAAAAACATATTGAATAAAAGTTGTAAAAAGTAAAAATTGGCACATAGGCTCTTCATGTAATCAAATTAGATAAAAGCTAAATGAAACAGTTAAGCGACCGTGCTAGAATCATGGAACCCGGGAATGCCTAACACCTTTTTCCGGATTAACAAAATTCCTTATCCGGATTTCTGGTTCGTGGACTGTTAACAGCGTCAACTTTTTCCTTGATTTAGGATTCAACCAGTGACTTGGGACACCAATAATCTCCCAAGTGACGACTCTGAATAAATAATAACCAAATCGCGTTCTGATTGTCCTTTAAGTGGGAAAACTCCTTTACGCCCCTCGCTGGGGTGTATAGTAAAAAGGAGGCATGACAACTCTGACGACTTTGCTGGGGAACAGAAACCAGAACGTTTTGTTCAGGTTCAAGAATTCGAGCTTGGAATAATTGTTGTGTTTGGCTTTGTTTGATTTTGTTACATGATCTATGCTTAATGTGCTAATTGAATGCTTTTACCGTGTTGATATTACGTGAACTGTATATAAACTGTGCCGAAACCCATCTCCTCTCTGAGTCTTCTAAATCATGAAGAAGGGTGTACTTCGTACGACTACTTTTCTATATACTGTCTAATTCTCAATTTAGAACGAGGTTTGGATAATTTGGAAAACCGGCGAAGCTTCTGTATTCCCGGGATGATGCCTCTCCCTCGGTTCGAGTTGTCCGCTCGGGTAAGATAGGTCTAGAGCAAACACCCAGGTTTTGAACCTAGAATAACTCAGCCTCATGCCGGATCCTTAGTAGGAACGCTTATCTGCATCATGTGCATTTTGACTTAGCGGACTCAACACAGGGGTTGGGTCCGTCTAGGGCTAGCAATCTGAAATGACAAGACCATATTGATGTATCCTACTTGTTTTCTGTGCATTCATTTGTTCGGTCTTGCATGTTGACCGGCTTCTGAATCTCGGGAATGTTGGAAAATTAAAAAAAAGAGGGAAAAAGAGAAAAAAAAAGAGAAAAATAGTAGTTGGAGAGTTAATTGATTATTTTGGAAAAATCAATGCCCAAATACTGTCGAAATTTTGCCGGAATTTTTGAAAAATAGAAAAATATTTTATGTTTTGCTTAGAAAGCAGGAAATGTGAAAAAGAAGTTTTTATTTTAGTTAGTTTTCGTAAATAAGAAAAAGAAAAATAGTTTATTTTGTCATGAAAAATAAAAAATGAAAAGATGTCTTTTATTTTAGTTTGTTTTGTTTTCAAAAAATAGAAAAAGGAAAATAGTTGTTTTACCATGAAAATGAAAACAAAAAATTGTGTTTTTAAAAGTAGTCTTTGTTATTTGCCAAAATGAAAAGGAAAAGAGTTATTTTTAAAAATGGTTTTTATTATGCTTAAGAAATGCCAAAAATAAAAGTTAACAAAGAGTCTTGTTTCAAAAAATAGTTAGTTTATTTGCCTGAACTACGCAGGTTTGATTCTCGATGTGAGATACGTAGGCAACCCTTATCGGGTCCAACCTCTCCTTTACAAAAAATAGCTCAAAAATATCAAAATTTTAATTTTTGTCATAAATAAACCAGGTGATGCTACTGTTGTCAAAAATAGTCAAATGTTTCCAAACGGGATGCCGAAGGCTGACTTTGCATAAACAACCACCTTTGATCATATTTTGATTTTGGACCCTCATAGTGTTAAAATCTTTGTCCCCGAGGCGCTGGAAGGTCGTATTTGCAATAGCGGGTCATTTATTTTAATTTGAAAAACAAGAAAAATAGTTAGTGGTCAAGTGAATACCGTTCAAATTTTAGGTCAAATTTGGCATATAGAGGAAGGAATCTGTCATTTTGTTTTTGGGTTTGTATTTCTTTTGATTATAGTATGTGGATCATTTGATTTTTGAGTCTGTATTTCATCATTAAGTTAGTCAGTTTTGTTGTTATCATGAAAATGAAAATTTTCAAAAATATTATATTGTCGTTTACCTTTTATCTGCAAGAACTACACACGGTCTAATTCATGCGGGATCATGATACGTAGGCAATCCCCATAAGATTCGAGCACAAAAAAAAATGGAAAAAAAAATGGAAAAAGATGTTGTTAATAATGAGGACCGACTCAATCCATTCTAACATGTTTTGTTTTGAATTGTGAAGAAAGTTGAGGTGGTTGGTTTGTGGTAAGCTGGAAACACAAGATATGAGGAAAGATGATAACTGACATCGAAGTTGTTACAAGTGCTCAAGAGACTCGGGGTCAGAGGGTTCAACTAGAGTCTACGGTGTTTGGAGAAAATAGAACACCGAAACAAAAAAATGATTGAAATACATCAAGCATGAGCCAATGGTCAAGGAGAGCCCTGTCATGGGTCACAATTGTCTACACAGTAAGATCACCACTCGTACTCATTCGAAATTCCCGCAAACATTGAGAATCCTGTCCAAACGAGAGTACATGAAGAAATAACCCAAAGAGTGAATAGATTAGAACAACAGTTCAAAAACATGCAAGCAATGGCTAGTCAAAAGAGTGTTGCCTTCAGAGATCTATGCATGTTCCCCGATGTCCACTTGCCGCCTGGTTTCAAGGTTCCCAAATTTGAAAAGTACAATGGACATGGAGACCCCATAGCCCACCTGAAAAGTTATTGCAACTAATTGAGAGGTGTGGGAAAAAATAAAGAATTGCTTATAACTTATTTTAGGGAAAGCCTCTCGGTAGTAACATCTGAATGGTTTTTGGATCGAGACACATCTTGCTGGTACGTCTGGGATGACATGGCATGGAGGCCTTTGTCAAACAGTTTCAGTAGAACATCGACATCGCCCCAGACCGCATTTCCCTTTCTAACCTAAAAAAGAAACCAACTGAAAGTTTCAAGGAATATGCCATCAAATGAAGAGAGCAGGCAACTATAGCTAAGCCACCCATGGATGACCACGAGTTAATCATCGTCTTTTTACAGGCTCAAGAGCCAGATTATTTTCAATACATGACGTCCGCAGTGGGTAAATACTTCCCGGAAGCAATCAAAATGGGAGAGATGGTGGAGAACGGCTTTAAAAGGGGAGAATTATAAGTCAAACATCTCTCAAAGCTGCAGCTCAGGTTGTCCAAATTGAATCTAGTAACACGAATGAGAGGGATGAAGAAATCATGATGATATCAGGGCCAAGAAGAGGTCCTAGGAGAACATCTCGAAGGTATGTGCAGCCTCATCAGATTTCCCATGACCCCTCTAAGCATTACTATCCACCTCCGAACCCCCATACTCTATTGATCCTTCCTAGTGTGTTTCCTACCATCAAATCACCCAAGGAAGCGAGCACGAGTATTACACAATCTCCACCCGCCTCCGCAAAATTTTCAGGTACCTTATAACCCACATCCAATCCAGGGGTATAAAAGGGAACGAAAGCTGAAAGATAGTTTTATACCAATGGGAGAGTTCTATGCAAGCTTATTTGAGAAATTAAAACAACATGACATGATTGCACCCATTCCTCCAAATTAGGTGGACCGACGTGCGAGAAGCTTTGACTCATCTAAAAGGTATGAATACCACTCCAATTCTCTGGGGCACAATGTTGAAAATTGTCGGGATTTGAAAAGGTAAATAGAAAGAATGATTCAAGAAGGGGTAATTGTAGTTAATGACGGTGACATAGATCATGCGAATCTTCTTGGGAACTTGTTGGCTGGAGTTGATGATATCAAAATTGGTAATGATCTTGGCAATATTGATGCAGAACTCAGTGGCTAAGATGCTGATCTTGGTAATAGGAAAGACGCTTCATCTCGTGGCCAGCTGGAGAGAAGTCTTGGTGGTTTATTTTGTTGTCATTTCTGTTGTTCGGGTTAATTTTAGGGTTGTAATCCGAATATTGTCTTGTGATTCAAAGCCTTCTATCCTTTTATTTGTCTAGTCGTCATATCTTATGTAGTGTTATCTAGGTTTGTTTTAGGATTATACCCCAGTTTGTGTTGCTTGTTTTGTTGTTAAACCCTTTAACCGTCTGTTTAATACAATTCTCTGTTTTTTGCTATTTCTAGTCATTTTTGTTTAGTTCTCTTTTCTTTTTACAATTTTTTTCCTGCTGGTTCTAGTGACATGACATGTACACATAAATTATCAATCGGACTTTTAAAAAGCTATGTTGGTCGGGAAGCAATGAAACCATTTTCAAGACGATGAGGGAATTTGAGGAAATAAGAATAGATTTGGACGTTGTGAGATTGTTTGACGCCCGAACCATGTGAAACTGGGTCAAATAGAACATAAGTAAAAGAAAGTCGGCCAAATTGATAAGGGGCCGGTCGTGGTAATAAGAGTAAGAGTGTGGCCCAATGGCACATTATATCAGACAGATGTAGAAAGAAAATGTTGGAAATGGGCATCAATTCCGATGCAGTCAAGAGATACCGTGTATGGTTTCTATATTTTGATTTTACCTGTTTGTACTTGGCATATTTTGAGGGTTGAAATGACGAAGACGTTTTGTTCTGCTATCCAAACCCTTTTTTCCCATTGTCACCCCTTTTGAGCCGATTTTATTTTCTTTCATACCCCTATTTCGGACTCAACGGCACAATTAAAGAAACGCAAGTGCCGGAAATACGAAAATGGAAAAAAGAAGGAAAAATAAAAGGAAATGTAGGAAAAGAAGAAAATAAAGAAGAAAGGAAAAGGAGAAATAAAGAAAGGAAGGAAGAAAGGAAAAGAAGAAAAGAAAAGAAAAGCAAAGAAAGGAAAGAAAGAGAAGAAAGAAAAAAAAGAATGAAAAAAGCAAGAAAAACAGAAAGAAAAGAAGAGAAAGAAAATCACAACAACGTAGTTTCTATGACGTGAACTACGTTTGACTTGATCCCGAAAGGGTACGTAGGCAGCTTCTCTTTGAGGTTCAGTCATACCAAAATAAAATTCCAAAAGTCCCAAGCAAGAAACTGGGGCAGAGGTTGTGATTGTTGAAAGAAATCAGATTCCGAAAGTTGTAGTGTTAACCCCATTTTGAATTGTTTTGAGCCTTTATATCTTTTTTTTTTCAAACCCTATCCAAAAGCCCACATTACGGTCCAAAGAAAGACCTTCCGATCAGACTTTGAGACATGCCAAGAAAAGTAGGTAAAGGTGATTCATGTCAGGGGAAACATTCCGTCTAAACAAGGAAAATGAAAATGAAAATGAGAAAGTCTTATTGATGAAAACCCTCATGGGTATCGCAAGGCGATGATAGCCGAGAGAAATAAAATGAGAGAGTCTTATTGGAAAGTCTTCACAAGCACCTTGAGGCGATGATAATTTGACAGAAAGAACAAATGAGAGAGGTTTGATGGTGAAAACCCTCTGGGCACCACAAATCAAATAAGGATAGCGAATCAAACTGGATAAGTGGAGCATTGAAGCCTAGTTTCACAACGAAAGGTACAACAAGAGCTGAGCGTCAGAATTGATTGATAGAATATCTATAAGTGCATGTCGTGGTCATTAGAGTTGGTACTCACAATTGATAGGTGTCTACTTTGTAGTCTCCTCTTTAGGAATCGTTTCTTTCCTTTGTCCGTCACTCCGTTCCTCTGTTTTGTTTATTTCTCCTTTCTGAGTCTTTTTGGTCGTAACAAGTGAGAAATGACCTCCAAATTTACCATAAGCTTTCCGATTTCACAAAATGGGGTCACAAGTTAGGAAACAACAGCAAGAGCACTGAGCTGGTAATAATCAACATACTTTGGGGATCCTGGTGAAACACAAAAGTTTGGTAGATGTCAGTTTTGGAATAATGCAACAGAGAGAGGATTGGGTTTGAAAGAAGAATAGGTATTTTCTATGACAGGGGTCAAGCGAAAGAGCAATAGACTTCAAGGTCAGGGGCAAGGGGTTTCAATTTGGAAGAACAACATACTGTTGGTGGCAATCAACATGCTTTGAGGTTCACATAAGGCACAAGGGTTGGTAAAAGTCAGTTCAAAAACCGTGCAGTAAACAAATGGTATAAGGTTGGAATGCATAAAAGGTATGTTCTGTGCGAATGGTGACCAAGGAAGTGGTTAGGCAAGAAACAATTGGAGATGGAAATGAAAGATATCGGCAAGTAAGGGAGCAACAGACCTCAGGGCCAAGGCCATCAGATAAGCCAGGAAACAACAACATACTGTGGGGGGCAATGGACATAATTTGGGAATTCATGTAAGACTCAAAGGTCAGGAAAATGTCAGTTCATGAGCGGTGTAACAAACAGAATATATAGGGTTTGAGTGCAGAAAAAGTATGTTTGGTGACACAGAGGATGAAAAAGTGGTTAATCAGTGAACATCCAAAGCATGGAAAGGAGAAAAGGAAAGCCATCCCAGCGTGAGTACCACAACCAACCACTGCACTTTAAACTGACAGAATTTTTTTTGATTTGAAATAGGGGCATGGAAATATTATTAATGGCAGAAAGGTATGCTCTAGGAGGGTTATCAAACTGGGGCAGAAAATTGTCTGTCCGGTAGAAAGAGGGAAGTAGTTTTGAGGAAAGAAACACCAGTTTAAGAAAAATAATTTTCGGAGGAATAAAACACTAGTTTCAGGAAAGTGGTTTTTGAAGGAGGACAACACCAGTTTTTAGGGAAACGGTTCTGAAGGAAGATAATTCAAGTTAGAAGGTAGTTAAACAAGTTTCAGAGGAAAATGGTTAAAAGAAAAATCTTAGTCTGATGAATTATTCACCTAAGATAAAGAAATCTTAGTCTGTTGAATCTTTCACCTAAGATAGAAATCTTAGTCTGATAAATTTTTAACCTAAGATGAATAAATCTTAGTCTGTTGAATCTTTCACCTAAGATAAAGGCCTAATTTGGAAAATAAGGGAAGGCAGAATTTGAGTAAAAAGAAAGGAAGGCATAATTTAAAGAAGGGGAAGGCAGAAGTCGGAAAAAGAAAGGAATGCGTAATTTGGGAACAAGAAAGGAAGACAGAATTTGAAAATAAAGGAAGTTGGAATTTGGTAAATTAAGAAAGTCGGGATCACACAAAATTGGACCTAGTCTGATGAATTATCTCGTAGAGTCAAAATCTCAGTCCAATGAATCTTCCTCCTGAGATCACAAAAAATGGACCTAGTCTGATGAATTATCTCCTAGAGTCAGAATCTTAGTCTTTTGAATCTTTCACCCAAGATAAAAATATTGGTCTGATGAATTTTTCACCTAAGATCAAAGATAAAAATCTTAGTCTGTTGAATCTTTCACCCAAATTAAAAATCTTGGTCTAATGAATTTTTCACCTAAGATAAAAGATAAAAATCTTAGTCTGTTGAATCTTTCACCTAAGATGGAAATTTTAGTCTGATGAATTTTTCACCTAAGATACATAGAAAAATCTTAGTCTATCGAATCTTTCACCTAAGATAAAAATCTTAGTCTGATGAGTTTTCCACCTCAGATAAATTTTAAATTTTAAAATACATTTCAGTCTTTAAATTTTTAACGTCGCATTTCAGTCTTATCACAATTCAAGTTTTAGTTCTTATTAGTATGTGGTAACAAACACCCCGTTTTCCAAACTGGGGCAGAAATTTTTTCTTATTTTGTCTATTGTGTGAAGTCAGGAGCCTGCTTGGATAATAGAGGAATACTTTCAAGTTCAAGTTCAGCCGTCAGGAACCCGCCTGAAGAATAGAGGCGTACAATTCAAGTTTCGGAAGTCAGGAGCCCGCCTGTATAACAGAGGTATTTCAAGTCAAGTTTTAGTCAAATTTTTATTAATATCCAGTAACATGTACCTAGTTTCCAAACTGGGGCAGAAATTTTTTTTTATGTTGTCTATTTTTATGAAGTCAGGAGCCCGCCTGGATAGCAGATGAATATATTCAATATCAAGTTCAGTAGTCAGAAGCCCACTTGGATAACAGAGGAATACATTCAAGTTCAGCAATTCGGAGAGAATGAACAACATCAAGGTCCACGATTTGAAGTGACAACAATGAGTTTCACCAAAGAAAACACAAGACAACAGGCAACAAGGAAGTACACGAGTAAGTTTGAAGAATTTAGATAAGACATTTTTAATTCATAGTGCATAGCTTAAGCTAGCTTCTTTTATTTTTGATTGGTGTAATAAGGAAGGTCAGCGAGCAGCAGCAACAATCACAGTAAAATTACAGCTCCTGGCTGAACTACACTGACCTGATTCCTTCTTAGCCCAGGATATGTAGACAACCTCTGAAGAAGGGTGCGGCCAAAACTTTTCAAAAGGCTTCACAACTGAATATTTGAACGGGCAAAAATCGCTCGTATTCGCTTACTTATCTTTCACAAAAATTCTTCGTATTTTCGAACAAAGAAGGGCAGCTGTGAGCACGTGATTTTTGCCATATATATGAATTATTCTCAAAAATTCAAACAAGAAAGATTTTTCCTTATTGTTACAATTTTTGTGAATTTTGTGTTAATTGTTTGCATTTTATTTGTGCGTGTTAATTCACATGAAAATACAAAAAATATGCATTTGCGTTTAGGATATAATTTCATATTTCAGTATTAATTAGGAGTTAATTAGCTTTAGAACAAAATTTGAAAAATAACAAAAATAGTTTACTTTTGCATTTTATTGTTCTAATTATGAATTCATCACGAAATAGTTTTCTAAACAATTTTAGGCATTAATTGGTTTAATTTTGAAATATATTAGGACTTCATTTTAATTTTAATTTTTGTTTTGCATATTTATAAAATCAAAAAAATAAAATAAAAAACGCAAAATGGGAATAAAGAAAAGAGAAAAAGAAAACAAAACAAAAAGAATATGATTTAAAGAAAGGAATTGGTCTGCCCAAATTTGGGCCAAAGTTGATGACCCAAACGGATTCTCTCCCAGCCCAGGCCAAAAATACCCAAAAGATTCAGTCCAAATTCACCCCACCCGGTCCAAATGACCATGCCCACCAAGACCAACAAAACGACATAGTATAAGGCAAATACTACGTCGTTTTGAGTTAATTAAGTGCTCAATCAATCATATCCATTCATCTCTCATAATCCAATGGCCACGAACTGATCTTGGACATTATATAAAAGTGTCCGAAAATCCATCAGTAACCCTAGACCAACTTCATCTTCTTCGTACCCCATGTTCCTCCACCGTCTGCCGCCGTCCGGAAATCGTCTCTGCCTGCGGCGATGCTCCAAATCTCACCAAAAATACACCTTAGATTCCACTCGTCCTCCTCTTTCCATATCTAACCTTAGTTTCCCTTAAATCCTCACCAAAAGTTTCGAATATCAAATCGAAAAATTCGGCCAAAACACAAACTCGTCCAATCGATCCCAAATCGATACCATATAGTCTCTTAACCTTCCTCAACTCAAATCCTCGGTCAAAACCCCTCGAATCCCACCAAGCCTTCTCGAATTTTTGATCTAGGGTTATTGTCAAGGGTTACTGGAATTCTTAGGGTTAGCTCGGGCTCATATGGTTTTTAAATTATATTATGTATTTTTTCTTGGTAAGAACAAACATATAATATTATTTGAAGATCAATTGTGAAGTTAGCCGAGTTGGGTGCTCAAAACTAGTAAGTTGCTCATTCTTCCTTTGTTAAATTATCCTCTCCATGGCAGCTTTGCTTCATTAATTGATTTTGTGTTATCTATTTGGAGTCAGTAATCAAAGTCGTTTTTGATTGTGTCATTTTGATTTGAAGTCTGTTGAATGCTAACATGTATCTGTCAATCTAATTTTGGCACTCGCTTAAGTATAGTTCTCGTTTAGTTTTCTAGGTTTCAGCTCAAAATTTGTTTTTCGTCTTTAGTCGGTAATGTTCTTCCTCACTGGGTTGATTCTATTTCATGATTGATTGATTCCGTTTCATTTTAGTTTTTATTAGGTTTGATTCTCTGTTAGCTTGATTCAATTTTTTATTGGATAATCTGATTTTTTTAATTCTTGGAATGATTTGGGTAGTAAGTGAGTGTGATTAGTATAGGTTTAATTTCGTTTAAGGTGGCTTTCTTTGGTTGATTCTGGTTAAGTATTGCTGATCTTTATCTTTGTTAGTATTTGATTTGTGACGTTTTAATTCAGCCCAATTGGGCTTAATCTGTAAGTATCATTGTATAATTAAGTAGCTCATTTGGTATTTAGGCTTAGCTTAGGATGATTGGATGCAGTTGAATCTAGTTAAATTTAGTTAATTCATAGCTTGGGTAAGGGTTTGGTTAGTTAATTGAGGTTAGTAATTTTAAGAGGTAATAAGGGTAGTTTGGGAATGAGAAAAGGGTAGTTTCTTGAAGAACCCTAATTTCAAAGTAGGGGTAAGGGTAGTATGGGTATTTTGGGGATAGAAGAGCATCCTAGGGCCTTCTAGAAGGGTACTTTATTGTAGATGTTTGCGCAATAGAGGTATTTACTTGTTGAGCAAGTCAAAAATAAAGGGACCAAACTGAAAATAGAAAAAGACTAAAAAAAAGATCAAAAAAATATGATTTACCCCCTTCTTGTTGCCTATAAAAGCGCATCAAATGCCTTGGGGAAGGGGTTTTTTTTTTCAGCCCAAAAATCCCCATCCAAAGCTCTCCTCCTTCCTTTCAATTTCAGTTAGCATTTTAATTCCAATACTCAAAAAATACAAAAAAAAAAACTTCAGAAAATTAGAAAACAAACAAAAATAATAAAATAAAAAATGAAAAACCAAAAATGGATATTGTTTCGTTGAGAATTTTGCAGATTTGATGCTATTCACTGTTATTTCTCTTCATACTCTTATAGTTTCTGTTAAATTCTGAGTTTACAAAAATGGTGTGGTCTGGTTCAAGTGATTCCACCTCTGCGGGGTTTAAATTTGGGTTGATTTTGGAGTTTTGGTCTTGTTTTTGTCATTGGACGTGTACTAGAATTATCCTGAGGCTACAGTTCTATTGTGGGCTTGTGTTAAGTTCAATTGAATCCCCTGATTTGAGTAACTGCTGTTGTTTTTGGTTTTCAAACCCCTTCTGGGTTATGAACTAATTCCTTGGGCTGTCTATGGTTTCTACTCGCATCTCTACTAGTTTGTTGATATAGTGCTGCTGCTGATTTTCTTTTTCTGTGGCAAATTCCATTTCCAGGTACCATTTTGAACTCATTGCAATGTAGTGAGTTGGAAGATTAAATAAAGAAGTCTCATGGATTTTATGTGATTATAAGTGCCTCCTGTTGACTGCTTCAGAGCTGTATTAATGTTGTAGTTTCATTTGATTTTATATGAATTCAATCGCAGTTGTAAAGTTATAGAATTAGGACACTGACAGTTTGCTTGGAATTGGTTTAAACTGGGATTACTATCAAGCTATATGGATTGTGTTAACTAGAACATTAATTGTGATCTGTTTAATCCTAGACCTTACAGCTTTCATTTGAAATCATGTGCTAATCATTATATTGTCGTTATTTCCAGTTTACTGTGCATTTAAAAGTAATTGATTTCAGGCCAAATTGATTTCGTTAATAAAATAAACATGTTTGGTTCATGTGAGTAATAGGGTATAATATTGATACCATGTTTAATTGATTGCAAGAATTTGTAGAGTTTGTCTCGAACAGTTGATACGTTTTTGTTTGTGAATCAAATTGTCATGCTATTTGAGGGTTCAATGTAAGTCAATAAGTATAATAATTGGGATGCGAACTAAGCCCCATAACGTTTTGCACATCTGGATTCATTGAGAGTCTATTCTATCAATCGTTATTTGCTGCTTGGGATATCGGATCCCCAAGAGCCTTTGGGCTGTGTTACGTGAACTGAAGTCCCAGTCCCATGACATGTATTTGGAAATTGGGTTTGGGTATTACTCCGAATTTGGTCTTGCCTTGTATGTCGTTTGATTTGAGTTGGTTGGGGCAGGGATTAAATGACTACTGATTCGTTGGTTGTTTTTGAGTGACACATTTGGACTTCGAATTAGGCAGCGGGTTCAAGCTAAAAGTCATTTCTTCTGTTTGGACCCGGACTTGAATTTGAAGCCCGACATTTCTGATAATAATAATCAATTAGGATTTTTCTTTTCCTTTAAAGGTAAAAAAACAAAAAACAAAAAATATAGTGCTTTTAGGCTTGCCCTTTAAAATAAAATGAGACGAACCTCACCTAATAAAAATGCAAAATTACGTGGCCTTCAATAAAGGTTTAAAAATACTTAACAAATCGGGAAGGACCATTTGGCGAATGCCACGGTCCTCCCAAAAAATAATGACGCATTAGAGTTTTAGACGCGATTCTAATAAAATTACCTTCTTAAACTCAGGTGTGCATTTCATGCGACACAAATCCCAAAACAATGAATAGGGTATGCTTAGGATTGCGGGTGCATTTCATGCGACCCAAATCAAATTCAAAGGCACGCTTTAAACGAAGTTCACCTTTCTTTTTAAGAAAAACATATTGAGTAAAGGCGGTAAAAAGTAAAAATTAGCACATAGGCTCTTCATGTAATCATATCAGATAAAAACCAAATGCAACAGTTAAGCGACCGTGCTAGAACCCCGGAATGCCTAACAGGCTAACACCTTCTCCCGGGTTAACAATTCCTTATCCGAATTTCTGGTTTGCGTACTGTTAACGGAGTCATCTTTTTCCTCGGTTCGGGATTCAACGGGTGACTTGGGACACCATTAATCTTCCAAGTGGCGACTTTAAATAAATAATAACCAAATCTCGTTCCAATTGTTCTTTAAGTGAAAAAACTCCTTTATGCCCCTCGCCGGGGTGTATAGTGAAAAAGGATGTATGACAATCATAAAAATAACTTGATTATGTAAATATTTGGATACATTAGACCTCGGCAATTTCCTTATATAATGCTCTGAAATAATGAAGAATGTCTATCAAAACCAATTGGAGTATTTAACAACAGTGACACATTATCATCAGAGATTATTCAACGAGAAACTGACTTTTAGAATGTACTGCAGTACAGTTCACTCTCATGCTAAACCTAATATTTGTATAGCATTATACACTTTACAACTATGGACACATATCTGCAGTGATACCAACCTAATATATTTAAAATTTGACTAGAATTTAGAACCATGCATGGAAATCTTGATATCTATTTTGCTCTTAACTTCCATAGGTTAATTCATATATAGTTTATACTGACATTATATGCCTGTATTCATCACTATATAGTTACCTTGTCGCTCAAGATTCTGTCTCAGCACTCAGCAGTTGGGGTGAACCTGTAAAGGTATCATTAATCTCTGTCAATAAAACCTTTTCGAGCAAATTTGTCTCAATATTTGACTGAGCATAATAATTAATTAACAAAGGAAAAAAGAAATTTGTAATCTTGAAGGTGCCATGAGAGTTCTATAACTATAACAGCATGCCAATAATGGCACTAGGAAGTTTGAAACATAATTGTTTCTATATATAGAAAGAAGTTATTATTTTAAGACTAACCAGAAAATAATATATCACGTAAACTGAAACGATGTAGTACAATATTCTCACGGTACCTGTGGGCCTCACTGAGCTGGCTGTCCTGACTTTCAACTCTCCTCTACTGGTCGTAAGTTCATCCAAAATCTCAGCATCCGAAATTTCAATTTCAGCATTTTCAATTCTTGGAAGAGTTGCCTCCGTTTCCTAATACATTTGACAGCATATATATAGATTTGTTTTAAGACATGAAGATAATCCAAAATGAATTAGGATAGGAGAAATGACATACACTGAAAGAAAAGCTAAGTGCACGTTGTGGAGAACCAGCAATTTCCCCATACTCAGCTGCATCAAGCTCTTGCAAATGACGAGGGTGGAACAACTTGGGAAGTAAATGCTGCCTTATGCTTATGAGAATAAAGAATGGCAATGGAAAAAGAATGCCAGCTATAGGAATCCATGTGACTCCAAAGCACACAAGTAACAACACTAATTGGAACAGCGTGAACATTGCAATGTGTTTGAATGGTACTGCCTCCACAAAAGATGCATGCATCCCTTCTAGGACCCTGCAGCCATCATGGTATGTTTCGAGAAATCACATAATTTTTCATATCAAACATGTCATGCAGGAGCGTACGCAGAATTTTTTGTAAGCGGTGTCGAAATTTAGAGAGGCATACAAATGAAGGGATTAATTTATAAAATCATATTTTAGAAAAACACAATTAAAATATAGTACTACAGTTCTCCCCCACGAACTTTTATTTTTATAAAATGTACTAATAATAGACTCAGTACGAATATTAGTAAAAAAATTAAAATCTATATAAGGCAGCAAACATTTACTCAATAGCTCATTAACCATTCGAATCCATAGGACGCTGCTTTTTTCAAAAGAAATTCCAGAAGAACACAAAAATATTAAGAAAAAAGCTATAGTACTACAGTTCTCCCCCACGAACTTTTATTTTTATAAAATGTACTAATAATAGACTCAGTACGAATATTAGTAAAAAAATTAAAATCTATATAAGGCAGCAAACATTTACTCAATAGCTCATTAACCATTCGAATCCATAGGACGCTGCTTTTTTCAAAAGAAATTCCAGAAGAACACAAAAATATTAAGAAAAAAGCTTTTATCACCGTGACGAGCCGAACACTTGACCACAAGCAGAAACTGGATTGCTTCACCGACAGGCCAATATAGTTGTAAACGTCAAGTTGCGCCATTATTATACTATATTTTCTTTTGCAGATTATATATATATTAATAAATAAAAATTTCCGGCTAAGCGGCGTTGGATGCCACTGCTTGGCTCAACATGCCTCCGTGACATTTCTGTAGCCACAAAAGCATATCATAAAGGTAAAATAAAAAATTTAAAATTACATTGTTTTTAAATATAAAAAGATGTTATTCTTGTTGGAAGATACAAAAAGGAAATACAACAACAACAACAACCCAGTATAATCCCACTTAGTGGGGTCTGGGGAGGATAGTGTGTACGCAAACCTTACCCCTACCCTTGGGTAGAGAGGCTGTTTCCAAATAGACCCCCGGCATCCTTCCCTCCAAGAACTTCCCGATTGGAAGTGGGGGTTGCTTAGCATCAGACTAACCCCTCTTGTCTCTACAAAAAGGAAATAGTATTACGTAAAAAGGAATAGAGGGAGTAATTACTTCATATATATCAAAATGAATGAACTTACCTAAATCTCCTGCCAGGGGTGATGAAGAGAAGCAAGATTCTTTCCCATAGTTGATTTCCTGGTAGGCTGTCAATAGACATGTATGCAAAATATCCCCAAAGAACTGATGTTGGTATCTTCTTTATCACTGGCATTGCACCTACTGATGCTGCCACTAGTAGTGACTGCAATAGATTGCTCACTCTTTGTTCATTCACTCGAACGGGTAAGTAAGCATCAATATGCTTCTCTGGATCAAATTTTCCATTTAACTTTTCACCATTTTCATATTCATTTAGTTCATGTTTCATTACTGCCTCCTTCAAGTGTTCCAGCTCTTTAACTACAGCATTCTGTGTTTGGAAAAAAAGAAAGATTGATTCTCGATATAGAGCATGCAATCACATGATGTGTCAAGAGTCTCAGTAGTACTTGAAAAGTGAATCAACGTTCAAGAATTGGATAAAATCGACTTACAACAGGAGAACTGTCTATTTCTATGAACACAGTTTGCATGTTGACATAAAGTTCGGAGTTGCTAGCTTTTTGTCTGATACTTTCCTTCGCACTTTCAACCATCTTCTTCCGAATCAGCTGGTTAACGTTAATTACAGAAAATGTTAACTTTCAAATTGGCAGCGCCAGAGGTGACAAACTAAATCAGTAGCATATATAACAACTTCTCACAAATTAATTTGGCTATGTTTTACCTGTTTTTTAAGAACAGCCAAACTTTTAGTATGCATAGGGGACTGTGGCAAGACACCATTTGAAGGAGGCAATCCAATCAAACCACATAGCAAAGTCTAAAGAGAAGGTTCAAACCATGCCAATATTATTGGTCTTAATTATTGAAACAGCAATAAATAATGACAGATGATAGAGAATACCATAAATCCCAAGAGTAGGATATCATAATGATAAGCAGAAGGATTCTTTAGGTTGAACTCCTTTTGTTGTGCCATCTGAGAAGCAACGCTGTGATCGAAGAAATAGAGTCCAGCTATCATCAAAGCTGGTATCAGGGCAGCAAATATGTATACTGGAGGAACCTTCCCCATATCCTGCAGTTAATTATGTAGTGTTAAATTAATCCCAAGATTTCCCATATAATTAACCAACTGGTCAAGATGGAACCTTTCACAAATTTTACTCCACCTTAATTACAGTCCAGTGATATAAAAAAGCAGATTCCCAAGGAAGGGGACTATAGAGCCTTCTAGGAACTCCAGATGGAAGTTTGCCAGGGACCATAAATGAGAGAGCTGACCACACAAGAACCATCAATGGAACTCCATAATCAGCTATGAAGCTTCTAAACCAGCCTGATCATTTTAACATGAAAATTAAGTTAGAGACCCAATGATAACATACAGTAATCCCTTTGTCCCATTTTATGAGAAACGCTTTCCTTCTAGACTGTGCCAAAAAAGAGCATATTTCTATATTAGAAATAATTTGATGTTAAACTTGTAATTCTATCCTTAACTAATTTACCATCACAGAAATGTCAGTGGCATATTTTAAGCTACAAGCTTTAGATCGAATTTTTCATTTATTCTTAAACCATAAGACTGAGAAGGAAGGAGTAATTGACAGCTGACGTTTGGATAAGAATCAATAGGCATATAATTTCTCTTGGCTTATGCCTCAATCTTGTTAACTTTAATGTGAATAACGAAGACAAGAGGGTTTGCTTCCAATCGAGAGGTTGTGAGTTCGATTCTCCCCAAGAGCAAGGTGGGAAGTTATTGGAGGGAAGGATGACGGGGTCTATTTGGAAACAATCTCTCTATCCAAAGGTTAGACTAAGGTCTGCGTACATACTACTCTCCCCAGACCCCACTAAGTGGAATTATACTGGTCTGTTGTTGTTCTAATGCAGCCACGAGCTTAATTGTGGGGTTTTATGTGTAGATTTGGAAAGAATGCGCGTGATTCAAAGCCATAACAAAAGATTTTTGAGGGAGCATGTGTTTGGCATCCAAAAGGGTGCTCAACGCCACCTAAAATGCCAAAAGGCAGCTGAGCACAAAATTGCAGAAATTAGGCGTCCAGGTTGGCGCTTTGCGCCCCTCAAACAGCAAAGCCAACAGGCTAAAATCTTCATCGTCCGGCTTGGTTCCCCGAGCCAGCTATGGCACCCAACTGCGTAAACTCTCCTATCTCGACTTGGAGAGGTTTTATTCCTGTCCTGCACGCGTTCCTAGCAAGTGTACAAGTGTTTGTAAACCAAATTTGAGGGGCTCGACATTATTTGGAGGCAAGATTCGCGTGCGGGGCAATTTTTAAGGCAAATTCTTTATTTTTTCATTTTTTGTTTTGTAATTTATTCATGCAAAGCACTTTGGATGATTGTAGCTATAATTTATGAGTGGATAAGCACTCAATTTTCTAGAGTTATGGGTTTCATGAATATTGAGGTGTATTAATAATATTTTTATTAATTCAGATTACCATCGTTAGTTATTTTCCTAATTCTAGTTTCAATTTGTGAATTCTGTGGCGACTAATTTACACTACTATATTTGATATTCTTGAGAAAGTCATGTTTAGATCAAAGTAGAATTAGAGAGAGCTTATTTCTAAACTCATGATTCGAGGAAAGATTCCGTGGTTAGGATAGAAACACTTAACATTATCGCATAGTTTATTATCGTAAGATTCAGTGATAGGAGTATAGTGTTGATATATTATGAATAAATGAATAGTATTGTGAAGATATGCTATTATTTAAATTGTCAGGTCAACTAGCAATCATAAATAATTTGGATTAGCAAGTATAATTACGAACTCAATAGAATTAATAAATCGAGTACAACCCTGAAATCTTCATCTCCTCTTATTGAAATCCAATCACAAAATTCTGGCACTCTTGTCAGTTTAGTTAATTGCTTATTTTATTTTTTGTAATAGCAAAGTTAATTGATCTTAAGTGAGCTTACGTAACAATTTACTCTTGGTCTATGTGGGTTCGACATCCGGTTTTTGAATCACTTTATTATTTTATGGCCACAAATACTTGTGTGTATTTGGGGAACTAACAAATTTTTACCGCTATTGTTGGGGACTTAAAAATTAATTATTTATCTAAGTTAAATTTTTAGTTGATTTTTGTTCAAGTTTTTAATTTTCTAGTTTAGTTAAATTACATATTTTTAACATAGACTCTTGGAATAAAAATTAGTCGAATGATGGTATTCTTAGGTATTCTTATTATGATGATCCTTGTCCATATTATGAAGGACTGCATTGGCGGAGAAATTGTCAAAATATTCTTGGGAACAAGTTGTGTGCACAATCTCAATCATATGAGTGGAATATTTATAATTTATGTGGGGGTCAATGTGGCCAATGAAATGGTTGTCCTTATTATTTTTATCCTGTAGAAACTCAGTAAAATTTCTTTTTCTCTCTTGATGATCATTTTATTGTACAGATGCCTAATTATATATACACACGTTTTAGGTATAAATTAAGGTACATTTACAACTATACAAATAAAGTGTACAATATAAAAGTATAGTGTCCTACTCATGTTTGCACTATAACATTTACAACCAAATATTGCATGTGGATAGTGAAGTTCTGGTTGGAAAAGAATTCCTTCCAGTTGTATCTATATGCTACAGAAAAGTGGACTGAGTGCTTTAATATTTTGGGCCAGAACTGATTTGGTTGGGCTTCTTCTATTCTTATTGGACCAATATAACATTTTGGCCCAATAGTCCAATATCTGATGTTTCTAATTCTTATAGGTCAGTTGACAGAACATTTTAATCACTAACTCTATGTCTTTTTCCTCCTCTTTGTCGACTGCTTTGTCGATTGCTGATGCTCTTCATCGATCTCTTCTTGATTTTGAGCCCAAGTTCTGGATTCCAGTCCATCACCCCCCTCAAGTTGGAGGGCTAAGAAAACAGGCCCAACTTGGAGACGATAGCCCTGTGAAGAAGTCCGGAAAGAGGTTTTGTGAGGATGTCGGCGATTTGGGATTTCGTCGGAACAAAAGATAAAGAAATCAGGCCGGCAAGGAACTGTTGGCGGACAAAGTGACAGTCAATTTCCACGTGTTTGGTGTGTTCGTGGAAAACTGGGTTTTTGGCGATGTGAATAGCTGCTTGGCTGTCGGAGTGAACTGAAACCGGCAAAGAGGGGGAAAATGAAAGGTCTGTGAGGAGGCGTACAAGCCAGGTAAGTTCTGAAACAACCTCTTCATAGAGCGATATTTTGCTTCTGCATATGAGAGAGATATTGATGATTGTTTCTTTGATTTCCATGAAATAGGAGATCCTCCGAGGTTGATATAGAAGCCACTAACTGAAGGACGAGATTCCAGACAAGTGCCCCAATCGGAATCACAAAAAGCAATTAACTTTAAAAGGTTCTGAATTTGTAAAGAGCCCAAGCGAAGGTGAAGACAACAAATAATTAAGATAGTGTAAACCAGCATTTAAATGAGGTTGACGCGGACATTGCATATACTGGCTGAGATGCTAAACTGCGAAGGAGAGGTCAGGGCGAGTATTGGTTAGGAAATTGAGCTTTCCTATCAGTCGTCTGTAGACGGTTGGGTCTTGAAGAGGTGTATCAACATCAGCTCAAAGCTTGCGATTGGGATCTAGCGGAGAAGAGACTGGTCGTGAATCAAGAATACCAAACTCAGAAAGAAGCTCCAAGGTAAACTTCCTTTGGCTAATTATTAGTCCATTCTATTCCCGCAGTAATACCATGCCAAGATAATAATTTGCTTCTCCAAGATCTTTAATTTTGAATTCTGAATTGAGGAATTCTTTGAGATTAGAAAGCTCTGTAGGGTCATCACCTATGAGAAGTATGTCATCGATATAAACAGCAACAATATAAATTCCAGTAGCTGTTTTCTTAAAAAAAGAGAATAATCGTTCATAGAGTGAGAATATCCTTTGAAATTGAGTGCACCAGTGAGTCGTGCATACCATTGTCGGGAGGCCAATTTAAGTTCGTATAAGGACTTCTTTTAACCTGCATACATGATTAGTAGAAGGCAAGGCAATCCAGGGTTGAATCTCATATATACTTCTTCCTGTAAATCACCATGAAGAAAAGCAATATGGACATCTAATTGAAACAATTTCTAATTTCTTTTAACCGCAACTGCTAAAATGCACCTAATTGTGGTCATTTTGACCACTGGACTAAAAGTTTCAGTGTAGTCTATGCCTTCTTTTTGGATATCCCCAAGGATAACTAGGCGAGCTTTTAACCTTTCAATGCTCCCATCAAATCTGTATTTTGCTTTATAAACCCATTTACAAGGTAGATGTTTCTTGCCTCTTGGTAGTTCAACCACATCCCAGGTTTGATTGATTTCCAATGCTAGAAGTTCCTGTGCCATTGCTTCCTGCCAACCGAGATGTAAAACAGCCTGGGAGAAATTGGTAGGCTCAATTATGTGTGAGATAGCGTTAATACAAGACTGGTTTGTAGTAGAAAGGTCGGTGAAATTCATAATAGTAGGGGAGATGGGTGTTGTAAGACAAAAATTAGTTAAATCAATCAAGGTACACATCATTGCATACATAATCGACCAGATAGGACGATGGATTGTGGTCCCTAGTAGACCGCCTTAGTTCGGGTTGAAAGGGTAGAGAAGATGGAGATGAAATAACACTAGGGGTAAGGGGTGTGGTAGGAGTTGCTCGAGGTGAATTTATTGAAGGTTGTATAGGTGAGGGAGAATCTGATTCTGTAGGAAAAGGGGTATTAAAGTGGGAGAAAGAGTGAGGAGGATCATGAATAGGAGAAACTTCCTTAGGGAAAATGGGTGTTTCAGATGAAGAAGAGAAAAAAGGAAATATATCCTCGTAAAAAATAACATCTCGTGAAGTAAAAATGGTTTTAGGGTGAAGATCTAACAATTTGTAACCTTTCTTTCCAAAAGGATACCCTATAAAAACAAATTTGATAGATCTAGAGTCAAGTTTTATCCTGTGATGAGGCAAAGTAGATGCATAACATAGACAACCAAAACATTTCAAAAAATTATAAGATGGAACTTTTCCAAAAAGAATTTCAAAAGTTGTTTTGAAATTAAGAACTCTAGAGGGAAAACGATTTATTAGAGAAGTAGCAGCTAACAAACAATCACCAAATACATGGTGGGGAGATTGGATTGAAATAACAGAGCTCTGCAAGTTTCTAAAAGATGTTTGTGTTTTCGCTCAACCACTCTATTTTTTTGTGGGGTGGAAACACAAGAGGTTTGATGAAGGATTCCATTAGAGGAAAAAAATTTGCAATAATAAATCCCGATCCTAATTCCAAAGCATTATCGGAATGAAAATGATTTTGACGTTTGTGGCAAATTGTCGTTCTACCATTATTAGAAAAGATTTTAATACGGGAAAAACATTACTTTTTATTCTTAATAGGTAGGTCCAAGTTGCTCTACTATACTCATCCACTATAGTCAAAAAATATCTGTAACCGTCATGCGTTGGGAGCTTGTAAGGTCCCCAAGTATCAATATGAGTTAGTTGAAAAATGAAATTTGTGTTGATATGACTTGAATGAAAAGGCAACTTTGCTTGCCTAGCTTGAGAACATACATCACAAGGATGCTTAAATTTGGCAATGGAAGGAAAATGAAAACTGGATAAATTTCGCATGCTAGAAAGGGGCATGTGCCCCAATCTTTTATGCCATAGGATTACATCATAGTTGATTCTAGCAGAACAGGAAACTAAGCGAGACACAATGTCCTTCTTAGGATTGTTGAAAGCTGAAAAAGATTGAAAAGTTGATTTATTTCCAGAAACTAGTCTTGAACTTAGAGAAGCTGGATTAAGTAGATATAGACTTTCCTTTACTTCACTAACTACCACTGGCCTCTTCAGTGAAGGACCCTGCAAGAATGTACCAAAAGATGAAAAAAGCAAGGTACACATGAGTTGTTTTGTGAGTTTATGAACCGAAATTAGATTAAACTTGAAATCTGGAACATATAACACATTGTTTAGGGTTAAGTCTGGTAGAACATGCATACTACCAATTTGACTGACGTTAACTTTATATGAATTGGGCAGATTGACGTACACAGATTTGGTTAAAGGATTCAGATTGAATAGAATAGAATAATCAAAGGTCATATGTCCTGAAGCGCCTGAATCTATTATCCAGGAGGTAGAATTTATGTGAGGAAAACAATAAAGACAATATAGATTAGGTGTATTGATGGGTTTACCGGCACAATTGGCACTAGCAGTTGCATCAGAAAGCTGCTCACCCTGTTGCACCTTTACCTGTTAAAGAAGGTGATAAATCTGATTGAATTGTTCTTGAGATATGACCTTACCTGCTTTATTTTCTCCCATTATATTTGCTGACAAAGTTTGTTTTCTTCTGGCATAGTTATTGCTACATTGCTGTGAGATCCTCCATGATATTTTTTGGATTTGGTGAACTTGAAAGTGGAGGGAAAACCAATGATTCGATAGCATTTGTCAATGGTATGGCCGGATTTCTTACAATAGTTGCATATCAGGTTATTCTTCTTTCCTTCAAGATTTGCTTTGAATTTTCCTTCTACATTAGTATACTTTTGAAAATAGGTTTGTTGATTCCCTGCCAGAAAAGCATTTTCAATAGGGTGTTGTGTAACATGAATTTTCCTTTGTTTTTCATCTTGAATAAGAAGAGAGTAGGCTTAATTGACACTAGGAAGAGGGGTAAACATGAGAATGTTACTCCTGACAGCTGAATAGACATCATTAAGTCCCATGAGGAATTGGATGAGCCTGCCATCTTGAAGGGACTTTAACGTTTTTAATTTTCCTTCACATTTACATTCACAGGTACAATGCACACAAGTATTCAAGGCATCTAACTCATCTCAAATCCTTTTCACCTTTGTATAGTATCCTGCTATATCAAAGGTTCCTTGCATTGTGTCAGTTAATTCCTTTTGAAATTGATAAAGTTGAGCACCATTACATTGCCCAAATCTAACTTCAAGTTCTTTTCAAATCTCATTTGTAGTTTTAGAGTAAAGAACACTTTCAGCTATGTCCTTAGATAGAGAGTTTAAAATCCATGATATAACCATATCATTGCAGCGATTCCATTGTTTGAAATCAGTGACGTGCATCTGGTGCAGAAAATGCTCCATCGATGAAGCCAAGTTTGTTCTTGGCAGAGAGTGCAATGATTATGACTCTGCACAATCCTCAATATCCTTTCCCATCAAAACTGTGTTGATAAGAACCCTTCCCGGTGAAGCAGATGGATGGAGATAATAGAGGTGAGTGGAATCAATGACCATAACAGCAGGTTGGTCAACCATTCTAGCTGCAGAAACATTTGAAGAGTCATCTGTGGAGATTGGTGCCATTTCAGGAAAAAAGAAAAAAAGTAAGAAAATGTGGGTAATGATTTCAAAATTAGCTACTGCTCTGATACCATGTAGAAACTCAGTAAAATTTCTTTCTCTCTCTTGATGATCATTTTGTTGTTGAAAAAACCTACTTTATACACACATATTTTAGGTATAAATTAAGGTACATTTACAGCTATACAAACAAAGTGTACAATATAAAATTATAGTGTCCTACTCATGTTTGCACTATAACATTTACAACTAAATATTGCATGTGGATAGTGAAGTTCTGGTTGGAAAAAAAATGCCTTCCAGCTGTATTCATATGTTACAGAAAAGTGGACTGGGCGCTTTAATATTTTGGGCCAGAACTGATTTGGTATTTTGGACTTCTTCTATTCTTATTGGACCAATATAACATATTGGCCCAATAGTCCAATATCTGTTGTTTCTAATTCTTCTAGGTCAATTGACAGAATATTTTAATCACTGACTCTGTGTCTTCTTTCTCCTCTTTGTCGATTGCTGATGCTCTTCATCGACCTTTTCTTGATTGAGCCCAAGTTCTGGATTCCAGTCCAACATATCCACCTATGAGATCTTGTTGTGATGATTATAATAATATGTGTGAATTTGATAGGAGCAACTATATGGAAGACGTGCATTGTGATGATCATATAGTGGATATGGTGAGGAAATTAGTGGAGCAAACTGATAAATGTCGATTTTTTTTAAAAATCTCAAGGCAACAATAAAGAGAATGAAGGCCAAAGTCGAATAGCTGCTTGAAACATTAGATGATCAATAAGTTGAGGGCTCAGCTGGTATTCAAGAAGAGCCTTAAAGAGAAGAAAAGAGAGTTCCACTAATAGTAAATTTTTGCAGAAGTTGAGAATTTAAGCCAAACTTGTCTAATAGAACAAGCTCAATAACTGAAAATATTTGAGGCTCAACGTGAGAAAATTACATGTGAATAAGAAACTTAGTATAATAAGATTTAAGCTTAGCAAAGAGATTGACCAATTTCACAGTACTATTCATGACTTTGAGAATAAGAAGTCCAAATGTTGATGGGCCTAACACCCAATAAATTAGTTACTAGTTGTGTAAAGTTCAAGAAAAACTTACAAGGCAAATTGAGGAGCTAAAAGTAGAATTTCAACCATTCGACCATATAGTAGTTGGTGATATATGCCAAAGTCGAGAAAATTGCATTAGATTCAAGTGAGAAAATGGATAATCTCATTATTGATGACTCTAGTGCGGGTGAAAGTAAGGATGAAAAAATAACGTGATTCTAGGGTTGGTGCACATTGATCCTCACTCTACACAGTTTTCTACATTATATTTGGATAATGACATAGAAATTGAGGTGATCGAGTGGAACAAGGTTCTTACATTATTGAAGTTATCATACTAAGAAATAAAATTATATATACCTCAGTTAAATGCCAAGAAGTGCAAAATGTGACATTGGTTGCTTGACCTTGTTAGACATGTACATCCACCACTAGGGCATAGCTAAAAGCTTAAAAACAAATTAGGGGTTCAATTCATGAGTTCGAAGAGAAGGAAGCAAGAGCGTTTAACTTGAACAAGTGAATTATATCGTGACACGATGTTAAATTAGGACTAAATGTAAGGTGATCGCATAAAGGACCAGACCTGAGAGAAGCCTCAATTTCCTATGAGCTGCTAATGTTTCCGCCATGAGTTCTTTCTCCAAGTTCTTGTTTGAATTTTTTTGTTATGTGCACTGGGGATATTGCACCTTTTAAGTGTGGGATGGGGGACTCTCGTCGAATTGCAGCAATATAATAGTCTTGAGCTTAGCTTCTTGTTTTCAATTTGTAGTTACATTATGGTGTTAGCTTGGTTTGACAATTAGTAGTAAACTGGCATAGACCTGTAGTAGAATTTATTAGCTTCATTCTATTTAAAAAAAAAGGAAAGAGACAAAAGTTCAAGCATATTAAAAAATGTGGATATTTTCCAGCGATAAATTTCTGTAGGAATAAAGATCCAATGAAAAAATCTGAATTTCATTTCATTTTTAGTTAGTCGAAGGTAGATAATAGTTCCCTGGATTTTTTGTTACGACTCGACCAGTCACTTTGAGCTTTTGCACCTTGATCTCCAGTTCTTGGGCATGACTTGCCCCGCGTTATGCATTATGACTGATTTGGTTTGTTGGTTTTGGTTTTCAGAAAAAACCAGAATGCATTTGAAGACTGGTCTCAGTTGAAAGCGTTGAATTTGAAATGTTTGACCAAGAGTTGACTTATTTGTATATGAGCTCGGATCAGAATTTTTATGATTTGGCTAGCTCCGTTAGGTGATTTGTGATTTAGAAATGCTATCAGAATGCATTTTGAAAGTCCGTGGAAGGATTTGACTTGAATTGGCGAAGTTAGTATTTTGGCGAATCCCGATTGTTAGGTGAAATTTTGATCCGAGTGTCGAATGGAATTACGAGAGTTGCAATAGCTTCTTTATGTTATTTGGGATATGTGCGTAAAATTTCAGGTCATTCGGAGGTGATTTGGTTGGGGTTTTTTTATCAAATGCGTATTTCGGAAGTTTTAAAAGAACTTAGGCTTGAATTCGATGTGAATATAGTTTTTGTTGTCTTTTGAGATATTTTGTTGATTGGAACACATTTGAGTGATGTTATGGATTATGTTGGTATGTTTGGTTGAGGTCCCGAGGGCTTCGTGTGATATTTGGATGGTCAAACAGACCATAGAAGTATTTTGGCAAGGCTGAGTTTTGTTCTATGCGTTCACAATGGAGGGTCCGTGATCGCATAGTATAAGTTGAGGGTCTAGCTGAGTTGCTCTATGCGTTCGCATCTGGGAGGCCACGTTCGCATAGTTGTTGGAAGTAACTCTTTGCGTTCGCATGAGATAGGCCGCATTCGCATAGACAATTTCTGAGGTCGTGGAATTTTGTGTTTCGCAATCGCGAGCCTTGGGACGCGATCGCATAGAAGGAAATCTAGGCTGGCAGAATGATTTATAATAACATTTACTCCGCGAGTCTAAGTTAATTTTACCATTGTTGAGAATCTTTGAGAGCCATTGGACGTGAATTGAAGAGGGATTCAAGAGGAATCGAGTTGAGGTAAGAATCGTGGTCTTAAAACTCGATTATATTGTGAAATTGGCCTATGAATTCATGGAAATTTAGCTAAAATCGAAGAAACTAGGGCTTGACTTTTGAGATCTTTTAATTGAATTTTAAGGGCCATTTGAAGTTGGATTTGAGAGTTTTTGATATGTATAGACTCGTGGCAAGATAAGGAATCCGTTGATGTAAAAATTTCTGAGTTTCGAGATGTGGGCTGGGGGGCTCGGGTTCTGCTAATTTCGGAATTTGTGCCGTTGATTGTTTTTATTTGGGCTTTGTTTCCTTAGCATATTGTTATGTATTCGCTCTGATTTTGGATAGATTTGACGTGCACGGAGGCCGATTTGAGGGGCAAAGCCGTCGCGATCTAGAGATTTTACCGGTTCGAGGTGAATAGTGATTGTAAATAATATCCTGTGGGTTTGAAACCCTGAATTGCACGTCGTAATGCTATGTTGAGGTGAGTCACACGCTGGATGATGAGCGTGAGGTCTTTTACCACTGGGGATTGTGATTGGTCCGTCTCGATTGATTATTTTACCGCATATTTGATAGAAACTTGTTTGTTATCACCTAGATTTGGGCTTATTGCCATATTTGGACTTCGTGCCAATTATTTGAACCTTCAGAGAGTTTTATCATTGTTTCCTTAGTGTTTTGATTTATGCATGAACTCAGTCCTGTTGATAGCTATTCCTTTACAAACTCAGCTATTTTTACTCAGGTTTGAAACTTAAATGATATTTCTAAATAATTTTTTGGGCTGAGAACTACTATTTTTCAAATGCCCGAGGGGCGTGTGATAATTTCTGGACTGAGTGAGGCTGATGGCCTAATGTGAGGATATGTTGAATGATATGAGACCGAGGGCCTGAGATACTATTTATGCCACGCGGTGGCTTGATATTGATATGAGGCTGATAGCGTCTTTATGATGCCACAAAATGGCTTATTATTGCCCTTGGGCCGTAAGGGGCCCCTCTGGAGTGTGCACCCCCACAGTGAGCGGGGTATCCATTATGCTGAGTGATTGATACTGAGTCCGAGGGGCTAATATGAGTGATGTGGGAGGCTTTCAGGGCTTATGAGTGATGTGAGAAGATTTTCATGCCTTATGTTGTTATTGCTGTGAGGTAGCCCTAGGGGCTGGTATTGCTTTGAGATATTGCCCGATGGGGCGAGCTTTTATGTGATCATTTTGCATACTTACTTGTCTTTCACGTGTTATATTATGGTAAAGGTGTTTAACGAGTGGGCTTGGCCGGACCTATATTTTTTGGACTTGCACGGGTTACGGTCCGGGCCAGTTACGGGTTTGGTCCTAACAGGTTTATAGGATTCGGGTTCATCCGAGTATAAATTAAACCATAAGGGTTACCGGTTGAGGGTGCCGAGCCGGGATGGATTTATTGTATTTTTTTGGGTATTTTGTATAATTATTGTAAGTTATATTAATACTTTATATTAATTTAAGGAATAACAAGGAATATGGGAAAAAATTGCACTTATACTGCAAGTGCTACATTTATTTCAAAATTCAAAATTAAAGTTTGCATTTAAAAAATAAATTAACAAATAAATAGTAAACTAAATTGTCATGCATAATAAATTAATAATACTTAAAATTATCTAACAAACTAAAACATTAAGCATAAATACGTCTAATAATTTAATTTATACAAATTATCTTAAAATATTAAAATAACACATATATAGCATATTTTAAGAATAATACGTTACCATCATATTTTATGATTAGAGCATTCATAGATTTATACCCTAAATATATACACTATGTGTTGACTTCCAACAATTTTAAAGTATGTTAATTAGTATACAATAATTAGTATAATCATAGTATATGTAGTATATTCATGGTATATTTGTGATATATTCATGGGCCGGGCCGGTCCAGTTAACCAGTTCAATGGCACTGTTCATCAAATGGATTTTATCGGGCTGGGTAACCCGTTTCAAAAATTTAAACCGTCCAAACGCCCCCAACCCCTCCACCCAGCCCCCTTACTGGTCCGGGCCGATTTCGGATTCTACCAATCTGGGCCAGTCCGGAACTTGGCCTACCCAGTGCATTTAATACCCTTATACTGTGATATTTATGCCCGAGGATTGGATTTCTTGGCTTATCGACACCAATTGTTTTGAAATTATTTCGCAACTATTGAAAAGACCATTTTCAAAAGAGGTTTAAAGTAGACAAGAGGTTTTCTAAAGATTTCACAGTTTCAGTGATTTCTCAAAGGATTGTATACTGCTTCTATACAACATATTGATAGCTTTACGTAGTTTCTTGCTACTCAGTTGTTATTTACCTTTATTACTCATTGGGTTGAAGTACTTATTTTACTCCCTGTATCTCGTGTGGAGATGCAGGAATTTATTCATCGGGTAACGGGTATTGGTTGTTTGGAGGCATAGTTGTAGGAGTTTAGCGAGGTGACTGCCAGCGTTCGCTACACCATTTCTCCTATGTTATTCATTATTCTTGTTCAGTGTATTTCTAGACTTTGTAAATGTAATTACACTCTTATAGATGCTCGTGACTTATGACACTCCAGTTTGGGCTGTGTTTGGGTGGTACTACTTCCAAGTAATATTATTGAATCATCTTTAAAATTGTTTATTTATGTTTATCAAATTTTGAAAAAGGCAATTTGGGTTGGTTGGCTGGCCTTGTCTTCACAAGAGGCGCCATCACGATCGGAGCGGAGTTTAGGTCATAAAATTTTTCTTGGAAAACATTTTTTTCTTTTGACACGTTTTTCCATCTAGTGTTTTATTGCTTTTTATGACTTGATTTTGTTCTTACTTGCTTTAACTTCAGAGTTGGAATGGAACAGCCTGAATGGATCATATGCATTGTGTTTCGTGAGGTCTTGATTTTATTCAGTGCTATCTTGTGTTAGTCAAGAACTTGTTCCGTGTGTTAGTCGAAGGGAAATAATTACGTCTTGCGAGTCCAAGAGATAACATAGACATTTATTATTGTCCATTTGAGCTTATAAATCTTTTCTTTGGTACACACGTCAAGACGAATTTCATTTTGTTCTTAACTAAATCTTTTTGTACTTTACCTCAGAAAGAACTTAAGTCTCTAGGAGAGTAAGGTGAGAGTTGGGCATAGCTTCTGAGTGGAATCCATAGAAAGGCAAAAAGGTGCATGTATGTTTTGAAAGATCATTAGACGAATCAAGCATATAAGAGAGTATAAACATAACAACAAAAAATCCAGTAAGAATGCCACATAGTGGGGTTTGGGAAAGGTACGATCCAGTTAGACCATACCCTTATTTTTGTGAAGATAGAGAGATTATCTTCGATAGACCCTCATCACAAATAATAAAAAAATTATGGAGAGTGTGAAGATAAAAAAAGAATTAATTTTACCGATAGACCCTATGCTTGAGTGAAAATTCACTTCATAGATAGCAGATTCAGATTTGATGTTAAAGTCTGTATCGCCTTGAAACTTATTTGCAACAAAATTAATTTGGCATGAGTCAGACTCTTGTATGTGATTCTAGTCTTTCTTTAAGTTCCTTTTGAAATTTCATTAATTTTGAGGTTTGATTTGCAGATTTAGATGTTATTTATGGGATTTGATCATGTGAGCGAATTCATATAATGTTATTACACTTGTGTGCATATTTGGTTTGGAGCTTGAGGGGCTCAGGTGAGTTTCAGATATATTTCAGATGAGTTTAGATAGTACAAATATAGCTGGTGTCTTTCCAGCTCTGGTGCTCTGTTGCAGATCTCACATTTGCGAGGTCTGGCTCGCAATTGCGAGCCTCGTTTTAGCGAACAATAGCTCACATTTACAAGCATCGGCTGGGAAAGGTTAATCTCGAAATTTTGAGGAAATTGTTCGCGTTTACGAACTGTTAGAGGTTACATTTGTTATCTCAGAGTCGCATTTACAACTTAGTGCCTTTGAGTGATCTTCACAATTGCGAGGTTTGGTCTATTCGCAATTGCTAATCTTTTGTTGCAATTGCGACTTATGGACTTATGTGGCAGAGTTCTTATTTGCGACCCTTCTCTCGCATTTGCTATGCTCGATTGCGGATAGGACATCACAATATCAACATCTGCAGCTAGGTAAAAGAGGAAAAAATCGGGACTTAGCTCATTTACACCATTTTTCGACCCTAATCTCTCTAGACGCAATTTTGCAAGAGACTTCTCTTCCCAATTCATTGGTAAGTGACTTTAATTCATTTCATCTCAATTATTCGTTACTCTTCATGCGATTGTAACATCAAACTTAGGATTTCCATTGTAAAATTTAGGGATTTGGGTTACAATTGGGCGTTTATGTAAAATTGAGATATAGACCTCAAATTGAGATTGGATTTCAAAATAAATCACATAACTAGGCTCGGGGGTAAATGGATAATTGATAATCGATTTATGGTCCAAATCTCGGGTTTTGACCAAGGGAGCCCGATGTTGACTTTTGTTGACTTTTTCAAGAATGATCAAAATTGAACCTTTCTCATTAATGTGTAGTTTCTAAAACTTATTTTGAATCACTTTATTGATTATTTACTAAATTTTGTTGGTTTAGTGGCTTGTTTGAAAGGCAAGGCCATGGTTAGGTTATTGCTTTGATTCACGGAGTGAGGTAAGTTTTGGGTCTAACCTTGACTTGAGAGAATTAAGGATCCTTGAACTATGTGTTATGTGAATTATATGGAAAAATAGCATATATGTATGGTGACAAGTGTATATATGTCATGATGATATTTTTTTCCAGGTTTTCATTTATTTCATTATATATCTTGCTTTACGCCTTAATTGTTTCATGCTTAATTTGACTTCTATGCAAAAATTGTTACTTGTCATTTAATTATTCTTTCTAGTAAATTGTCCCTTCCTTCTATGACTCCATGCTTATTTGCTACTTGCCTCTACTTGGTTTACATGCACACCTATATTATCACATGCTTTACTTGCCTTACTATTTTGTAATATTTGTTGCATGCTATAAATGTGGTTTCCTATGCATGAGTTGTTTTCTTGAATAGATACCGATGGATTGGTAAAGTTGAGAATTCGAGTTCTTGAGATTATTGATTTATTATGGGGTTTTTTATTGCCATGTACATTTACCTTCTTGATGTTGAAATTCTTGTAAATTTGGCTTTTTGAATTGTTTTTGTTGATTGAAATTGTTTGGGGATCAGGTTGCACGCCGTAACGGAAATTTAAAGATAATGAATTGAAATATTGGAATAAGGATGAATTATGATATTGACAGATGATGATATGGTGGGATCAGATTGCGTGCCCTAACGAATTGTATATGTGTTATTTATTTGTGATTTGTGGAAATTTCCTCGGCTTTGTGATATGAGACTATGATACTTGTTATTCAGGGATAGTAGTTGAATTTCAAGCTCATTGTCATGAGTTAACCGCTTTACATTCATTTCCTATTTTTCATGTTATTATTATTACTGCGTACAACTTATTGTAAGTGACTCGCCTTAGACTCGTCACTACTTTGTTGAGGTTAGGCTCAACACTTATAGAGTACATAAGGTCGGTTATACTCATAATACACATTGAACTTCTTGTGCAGATACCACAGTGGTCCCAGCATCGCGGAGAGAGATTGCTCAAATACAGCTACCCGTGGAGACTTGAAGTATAGTTTCTCGACATCCACAACCCTAAAGTCCCCTTCTATGTTATCATTGCTTTTTATTTTGATTGAACAATTGTGTTTTATTTATACTATTGTATGTAGTACTCTAGATGCTCATGTATTCATGACTCCAATTTTGTATTTGGAGTACGTCGTTCAGTAGTTTATCACCTTTTTTAGACTATTCAGTTTTATTGCTATCATATGATTTTAATTGCTAAGTCTAGTTAATAAATATAGATTACGTTGGCTTTCCTATCAAGTGAAATGTTAGGCGCTATCACGATCTTGTGGGTTCGAATTCCTAATCATGACAAGTTGGTATCAAAACAATAGGTTGCCTAGGTCTCACGAGTCATAAGCAAACCTGATAGAGTTTAGGGGATCGGTATGAAGACGTCTCTACTTATCTTATAGAGGAAATATATATAAGGCTTTACGAAAATGTCACTTCTTTATTTCTCTATCGTGGGACTATCTACTATTGTTCTACGTACATGATGAGAACTCGCTCAGCGTCTACATCTAGACAGAAGCCTGAACCCCCTGTTGCATCTACTACCTGGGATAGGGGCTGGGATTGATGTAAGGGTCGAGGCAGAGATCAGCCTAGAGGACGAGCAGCAACAACATGCATGGTGGATCCTTAAACTGACCAAAAGGAGATGGTCCCAGCTCAGACCGCACTAGTCGAACCCGCTCAGGTCCTAATGGGATTCTGTGTTACTCTCGTTCTTCAAGATGCTCTAGTCAGCTTAGTTGGACTCATTGAGAGCGGCTCAAGTCGGAGTATTTCCTATGGCACAGTCTATCTCTTAGACTAAGGGGGAGCATAGACTCCTGCCACTCACACTCCGGAGTAGATGGCTCCTCTATACCAGACTACGGCAACTCGAGTAGTTAGGATAGTTCTGCCCGTAGTTGCTATACAGCCCGGTAAGAGGCCTACAATGTCTTCTAAGAGGTTGATGAGGTTGGATAAGTTCATCAAGCTCTTTCATGTTCATTATTTGTGCACCCTCTGAGTTCCCGCATGATTACTTGGAACATTTCCATGAGGTGCTGCACAATATGAGGATTGTTGAGACCAATGGGGTTGACTTTGTAGTGTTCCAGATTACCAGTCTTTCAAAGAGGTGGTTGCGTGATTTTGAGCGGAACGGACGACTTGGTTCACCTTCTCTTACCCGAGATCAATTTTTGAAGTTATTTTAGGAGAATTTTATTCCTTTCACTCTGAGAAAGGAGTACCATAGGCAATTTGAGAGCCTTCAGTAGGGTGGCATGACCATTACCCAGTACGATACAATATTTGTGGACCTAGCCCGTCATGTAACTGCGTTGATTCCCACAGATAGAGAGAGGGTGAGAAGTTTTATTGGTGGTCATACCTTCGGCATCAGGCTTCAGATGGCCACAGAGACGTGGGATGACATTTCTTTCTATAAGGATGCAGATATTGCTAGACCGATCGAGATGGTTCGTGGTCAGGATAGAGAGGCAACATCTAAGAAGAGGTCTCGCTATTTTGGTGGCTTCGGTGGTGTCTTATCTGGAGGCACAAGTTCTTTTAGTGGAGGTCATCGTTCTAGGACAATTCAGTTCGCTCTTCAGGTAGCCCACGGTGCTTTGTGTTTCTTATGGGTCTCGTCCTGAGCAACTAGCATTCAGTGCACCTTCTGCTCCTATTAGTGCACCACCCCTTTATAGTTACTACAATGACTATCGAGGCTATTTAGCAGACTCAGTAGATGAGTGATTGCCTTAAGTGTGGGGCATAGGTCATAATAGGAGGTATTGCCCTAAATTTATGAGTAGTAGTTGTCGGCACCGGCTGCTACACCTCCTGCCCAATAAGCTAAAGGCGGGGGTCAGGTTGGTAGAGGCAGAGGTCAGGGCCTTAGAGATAGAGTTCAGCTAGCTAGGGGTCACCTAAGGGGCATAGGTCAGAGTCGTGGGGCCCAACCCCAGTTATATGCATTTCCACCTAGATCTATTGTAGAGTCATATGATGTTGTCATAACAGGTGTTGTTCCAGTTTGCAATATAGATGCGTCAGTTTTATTTTATCCGGGCTCTATTTTTCCTGTTTTGCTTCATATATGATTATGCCTCGTAATTCTTTGAGTGCTCCTGTATATGATTCCATGCTTGTGGAAGATTTTATTGTTGTAGATCCTGTTTATCGCTCGTATGTGGTTTCTATTGGAAGACTAGTGTAGATATCATATTTCTTGATATGGTGGACTTTAATGTTATTCTGGGCATGGATTGTTTGTTACCTTATCACTCTATATTGGACTGTCATGCTAAGACGATGACCTTAGCCATGCAAGTGTTTCCTTGAGTCGAGGGAAGGGGTACTCCTGGTCATTCTACTAGTAGGGTTATTTCTTATGTGAAGGCTCGACGTATGGTCGATAAGGGATGTCTAGCATATTCGTCCTATATATGTGATCCTAGCGCGGAGGTTCCTTCCATTGATTCACTACTAGTTGTGCATGAGTTCTATAGGTGTTTCCTGTGGATTTGCCAGGGATACCACCCAAAAGAGATATCAACTTCTGTGTTGACTTGGACTTGGGCACTCAGTCCATTTCTATTCCATCATACCGTATGGCCCCACCAGAGTTGAACGAACTGAAGGAGCAATTGAAGGAATTGCTTAATAAGGGATTCATTAGGCCTAGTGTCTCGCCCTAGGTGCGCCATTGTTGTTTGTAAAGAAGAAGGAATGCTCCATAAGGATGTGTATAGATTATATGCAGTTGAACAAAGTCACTATCAAGAACAAGTATCCTTTTCCGAGGATTGATGACTTATTTGATTAGCTTCAGGGTGCCAAAATGTATTCAAAGATTGATTTGAGATCTTGCGGCCATCAGTTGAAAATTAGGGCAGCAGATATCCCTAAGAAAGCTTTTCAGACTCGATATGGACATTATGAGTTCCTAGTTATATCATTTAGCTTGATAAATTACCTAGCAACATTTATGAATTCGATAAATCAAGTATTTATGACCTATTTAGATTCTTTTATGACTTTCATTAGTGATATTTTGATATGCTCCAGCAGTCGAGTGGAGCATGAGCAAAATCTTCGGATTGTACTTCAGACCCTAAGAGATAGTCAGTTATATGCCAAGTTCTAAAAGTGTGAGTTTTGGTTGGACTCGTTTTCCTTTTGGGGGCATGTTGTATCTGTCAAGGGCATTAAAGTTTATCCTAAGAATATTGAGGCAGTTCAGAACTTACCTAGACCTACTTCAGCTACAGAGATTCAAAGCTTCTTAGTTTGGCGGGTTATTATCGCCGACTTGTGGATGGGTTTTTATCCATCCCAACCCCATTGAGTAGATTAACAAAGAATGGTGTCCTATTTAGGTTTTCTAATGAGTATGAGTCAAGCTTTTAGAAGCTCAAGACTGTCTTGGCTACAACTCCGATATTGGTGTTTCCCCCAGGTTTGGGGTCCTACTCTGTGCATTGTGATGCATCACGTATTGGTCTTGATGCAGTGTTGAATAGGATGGCAGGGTGATTGCATATGCGTCTCGGAAATTGAAGGTTCTTGAGAAAAATTATCCTATTAATGACTAAGAATTAACAATGATTGTTCATGTATTAAGGTTGTGGAGGCTTTACCTTTACGACATGTCATGTGAGGTATTCATAAATCATCCGAGTCTATAATACTTGTTTAAGAAATTCATCTCAACCTGAGGCGGCGAAGGTGGTTAGAGATATTAAAAGACTATGATATCATCATTTTGTACCATCCTGGGAGGGCCAAAGTGGTGGCTGATGCCTTGAGTAGAAAGGATGTACGGGTAGCCTTGTATATATTTTAGTTGGTGAGAGACCGCTACCACCAAATGTACAGGCATTTGCAAGGTTTCTCGGTCTTCTTTTGTATGAGCGCATCAGAGAGCGTCAGTATGACCACCCCCACTTGCTTGTCATAAGGATGCAGTGCAACACAGTGATGCCAACAAGGTTTATATTGGAGATGATGGGGGCATTGGAGATACAGGGTCGGATTTTTGTGCTCAATGTGGATAGGCTTCGTGATTTGTTTCTTGAGGAGGCCCACAGTTTGCGGTATTCCATTCATTTGGGTGTCGCCAAGATGTATCAAGATTTGAGGCAGCGTTATTGGTGGAGAAGAATGAAGAATGATATAGTTGCGTATGTCGATCGGTGTTTAAACTACAAGCAGGTGAAATATGAGCATCAAAGGCATGGTGGTTTGCTTCAGAGACTTGATATTCTCGAGTGGAAATGGGAGCGTATTACCAAATATTTCGTTGTTGGGATCCCATGAACTTCGAAGAAATTTGACGTAGTATGGATCATTGTAGATAAGTTGAACAAGTCGGCACATATCATTCCGGTGGAAGCTATCTATTCTTTAGAGCGGCCGGTTGAGATCTATATCAACAATATCATTCATCTTCATGGTGTGCTGGTGTCCATCATTATTTATTGGGGCATGTAGTTCACATTGCATTTCAAGATGGCCGTACAGCGTGAACTAGGCACATGGGTTAAGTTGAGTAAATAATTTCACCCCTAGACAGACAGGCGGTATAAGTGCACTACTAAGATATTAGAGTATATGCTTCACACTTGTGTTATGGAGTTTGGGGGGTTCTTGGGATCAGTTCTTGCCATTTGCAGAATTTGCCTACAATAATAGCTACCAATCTAGTATTCAGATGGCTCCTTATGAGGACTTATATGGGAGGCGTTGACTTTCTCCAGTTGCTTGGTTTGATCCGAGGGAGGCTTATTGTAGGGTACTGATTTGGTTCAAGATGCCTTGGAAAAGGTGTTGCATTCATAGGAAGAAGTTGTATGTCTATTGGATAGTTTGTGGTGTTGCATTCATCTTTGGAGAGGGGGTTTTGCTCTGCATTTCACCCACGAAGGGTGTGATGAGGTTTAGGAAGAAGGAAAGGTTGAGCCCTAGGTATATCAGACCCTATGAGATCCTTGAGAGAGTCGGCGAGGTGGCTTACAAGCTTGCATTGCCACCTACCTTATCAGGAGTTCACCCGGTGATTCATGTTTCCATTCTCCAGAAGAATCGTGGTTATTTGTCCCATCTATTAGATTTCAGCTCAATCTAACTGGACAAGTATTTGACATATGCGGAGGAGCTGGTGGCTATTCTAGCACGACAGGTCTGGAAGTTGATGTCTAAGAGTTATCCTTCTGTTAGAGTGTAGTGGAGAGGTCACCAGATCCAGGCAGAAACGTGGGAGTCCAAGTCCGATATGTTGTGTAGATACCCCCACCTTTTCTCCAGTCCAGGTACTTTTCTATATCTGTTCGAGGATGGACGTATCTTTTAGAGGTGAAGAATATGACGACTCGATAGGTCGTCATTTTGAGTTTATCCCCTTATTTCCATGTTTCGAGACATCCGTTTGATATTTTTTTTGCGTGTGTAGTCCATATCTCTTTTTGAAAAGCTTTTATGTAAAAATTTCAAGAAAACATGATTTTTGCTTTAAAAATAACTTGAGTTGACCACGATCAATATTTTGTGAAAACAACCTCGAATTGGTATTTTGACAATTCCAACAAGTCTGTATCATGATTTTGGACTTGGGTGTATGCTTGGAATTAAAATCAGAGATCCCTAGTTTAATTTGACTCATTTTGCCGAAAACTAGTATTTTGAATGTTCGGAAATTTCCTAAGTTTGGCCGTAAGTTGATTCACAGATATCGGGTTCAGATTTTGATGTTGAAATTTCGAATAGTTCCGTAATGCTATTTGAAACTTGTCTGTAAAATTTGGTGCAATTCGAAATTGATTTGGCATGATTTGGACGCTTATATGTGATTCTAGTCGTTCTTAATTTCCATTTGAAATTTCATTCATTTTGAGGTTTGATTTGTAGTCTAGACAATATTTTGGTGATTTGATCATGCGAGTGAGTTCATATAATGTTATTACATTTATGTGTATATTTGTTTTGGAAACTGAGGGGCTCGAGTGAGTTTCGGACATGTTTCAGATGAGTTTGTATAAGGCAAAGATAGTAGGTGTCTTTCCAGCTCTGGTGCTCTGTTGCAGATCTCGCATTTGCGATGTCTGGCTCACAACTGCTGGCCTTGATTTTGCGAACAATAGTTTGCATTTGCAATCATGGGTTGGGATGGGTTAATCTAGTAGTTTTTAGGAACTTGTTCACCTTTGTGAATCGTCAGAGGTTGCATTTGCGACTTGTGTGCTTTGAGTGATATTCATAATTGGGAAGAAATTTTCTGGATTTGTGAAGGTAGATCTGTTCACAATAGCGAATTACTTCTGTGGCAGGGTTTGCATTTGTGACCCTTGTATCGCATTTGCGAACAAGACACCACAATTGTGACATCTACAGCTGAGTAAAACAGGGGAAAATCAGGACTTAACTCATTTTAAACCATTTCTCAACTTCAAACACTTTAGATGCGATTTCCAAGAGACTTCTCTTCCCAAATTCATTGATAAGTGACTTTAATCAATTTCTTCTCAATTACCATTACTTTTCACGAGATTTCAATATTAAATTTAGGATTTCGATGGTGGAAATTAGGGATTTGTGGTACAATTAGGGATTTGTGTAAAATTGAGATTTAGAACTCAAATTGAGGTCTAAGTTTTTAAAAAATCACATAACCAGGCTTGGCGGTGAATAGGTAATCAAGTTTTGGTCCGAGCCTCAAGTTTTGACCAAGCAAGCTCGGGGTTGACTTTTGTTGACTTTCTCAAAAAATGATCAAAATTGAACCTCTCTCATTAATAGGTAGTTTTTAATGCTTATTTTAAATTACTTGATGGATAATATGCTACATTTGGTTGGTTTGGAGGCTTGTGAGAAAGGCAAGGCCGTGGTTGGTTGATTACTTTTATTCGCAGAGTGAGGTTAATGTTTGGTTTAACCTTGATTTGAGAGAATTAGGGATCCTTGAACTATGTGTGATGTGAAAGATATGGAAAAACCACATATATTCAAGGTGACAAGTGTATATATGCTACCATGATATTTGTTTCCAGGTTTCTGTTTATTTCGTGATATATCTTGCTTTACGCTTAATTTTTTCATGCTTAAATTGACTTTTATGCAAAAATTGTTACTTTTCATTTAATTATTCTTGTATTAAATTGTTCGTCCCTTCCATGATTCTATGTTTATTTGCTACTTGCCTCTATTTTCTTTACTTGCACACCTAAATTGTCGTATGCTTTACTTGCCTTATTATTTTGTAATATTTGCTGCATTCTATAAACGTGGTATCTTGTGCATGAGTTGTTTAGTTGATAGATACCGATGAATTGGTAAAGTTGAGATTCTTGATATAATATGTGGTTCTTTATTGCCTTGTGCATTTACCTCTTGTTATAAAAATTCTTGTAAATTTGGCCTTTTGAAATATATATATATATGTTGATTGAAATTATTCTTGGGAGCGGGTTGCACATTGCATGAAAACTTAAAGATAATGAATTGAAATGATGCAATAAGGACGGATTATGATATTGACAGATGATGATACGGTGGGGCACCACAACAGATTTTATATGTGGTACTTGTTTATGATCTGTTGGATTTGCCTCGGTATTGTGATATGAAACCATGAGACTTGTTATTGTAGGCTCTCTAGTAGTTGAATTCCGAATTCGTTATCATGAGTTAACTCCGCTACTTCCATTTCCTCTTTTTCCTGTTATTATAATTACTTCGTTCATGTTATTGTAAATAATCCGCCTTAGCCTCATAACTACTTCTTCGAGTTTAGGCTCGGTACTAAAAGAGTACAAGGGGTCGGTTGTACTTATGCTACATTCTGTACTTATTGTGCATATACCGGTGTGGGTCACATCAACATTGAGTGAGATTGCCCGGATCCAGCTATCTGTGGAGACTTGAGGTATAGCCTCACGACATCTGTAGTCCTGATGTCCCCTTATACGTTATCATTGCTCTTTCTTTTAATTTAAACAGTTATATTTTATTCAGACTATTATCTATAGTACTCTAGACGCTCATGTATTCATGAATGCAGATTCTGTGATTTATGTTTGGAGTATGTCGTTCAGTAGTTTATCATCTTATTTCAGACTATATAATTTTGTTTCTATCGTTTGATTTGAATTGCTAAGGCTTGTTAGTAAATATAGCTAATGCTGACCTGTCTAGCAAGTAAAATATTAGGTGTCATTACGATTCTGAGGGTAGGAATTCTGGATCGTGACAGTTAGCAAGTCTTAACTAGGTTGCTCCAGCAAGTGTGGGGTGGTATTTGAATAAAAAAATCGCAAGTAATTTGCCTTGGATTGTACCTCGATCTAGTTAACTTTAATGTCAATATTGTCGACTAGAGCTTAACTATGGTGTTTCATGTTTAGGAATCAATAGGAAGTGATTTGGAAAGAATGCTCACGATTTAGAGCCAAAGAGGAAGTATTTTAAGGGAGTATCCAAAAGGGTGTAAGGAACCAAATAAAACGCCAAAGGCTGCTGAGCACAAAATTGCAAAAAATTGGGTGTCTAAGTTGGCGCTTGGTGCCCCTCAATACGGCAAAGGCAATAGGCAAAAATCTTCTTCGTCTGGCTTGGCGCCCCGCGCCAACTGTGGCACCAACCACGAAACTCTAGTATTTCGACTTGGATAATGTTATTTGATTCTTACGTGTTCGTAACAAGTATAAAAGCGTCTTTAATTTTGAAGGGTTGGACATTATTTAGAGGCAAGATCAATACGCAAAGCAATTTTGGAGGAGAAAAACATCGAGTTCTTCATTCCTTCATCTTTTTTGTTTGTGATTTATTCAAAACACATCGATGATTGTTACTTTGATTATGAGTTACTAAGACTAAATGTTTTAGGGTTGTTGTTATCATGAATATTGAGGTTTATTAATTACATCTTTGTTAATTCGAGTTATCATTGTTTGTTATTTCTCTAATTCTAGCTTCAATTTGTGAATCGTGTGGCAACCAATTTCCTCTTCTATCTTTGCTATGCTTGAGAAAGCTATATTTAGATTATAGCAGAATTAGAGAGAGCTTATTTCTAAATTCGTGGCTCAGGGAAAGATTTCGCTGTTATGATATGTACATATCTAACAATCTCGCTTAGTTGAACACTGTTTTATATTCGTTTATGATTGATTCAATATCATGGGAATATAGTGTTGATATATTATGAACAGACAGATAAATATTATCGAAACATGCTATCGATATAAACGATTCAATAGGATCCTCTAATTAAAATTCAATCACAAATTCTTGCACGCCTGTCAGTTTAGTTATTTGCTTTTTGTAAAAGTAGTTTAGTAGAAAAACCATCATTCTTGACTATTTCTGACAGTTAACTAATCCTAAGTTAGCTTAGTTAATAATTACTCTAAATCTTTGTGGGTTCGATATTCGACTTTTACGTGATAGTCATGCATGTATATTTGCATGTACTTGGGGAATCAAAACAATAATATGATATGGCTGGACATACAAACCTGTGCCATACCACCATGACCTTGCTTTCCTGCTCTTTAAGGCTGTATAGAGAAGGCCAATAGTGAATATGATTCCAAGCAACCCATTTGTGTAAAGCCAATGAAACATATATTTCTCTGAACTTGGGTCCTCCGATTTAGGGATGTGAAACTCACTCACCAATCCCTGCAAATTAAAATTACATTACCAATGCGACCTGATTAAGACTTTCATTCTTCAATAGACACATTAATCTTTTTGTGCAGATAGAATACCTTTATTGCCTCTTGCATGAAAAGCACGGTGATGAGCATGCCAAAAGTCTCCCCAGCAATCCTTGTAAATCTATTGACGATGGAACAAGCATTAGATATTGCTAGAAGAATCAATATTAGAGCTGTCCACACACAAACCCTGCAAATTTATTCACATCATTTATATGAGTTATGATAAAATTTTGTATCTGAAAATTGAACATATTCCAAGACACAATATACCATCCAGTCCAAGCTAAGTAAAGGGTCTGTCCCAAGTCATCTCTCCCTTTGGCAAATTTGTAGAGGTAACTGTACATAATAATAGTAGGTTCTGCAACTCCTAGTAGCAAAAGAGGTTGCCCACCTAATATGGAGTGAATGATACCACAAATAGCTGTAGAAGCTAAAGTCTCCACAGTGCTCAGGCTACCATCTAACATTGAAATCAAGACAATTAATGCAAATCAAGAAAATTATCAGGAAAGTGTGTTTCTTTTGATCCTCATCTGGCAATAAAAGTTTGAAAGAACCTGTATCTCTGCTCAACTGTTCTCCAAAAGCAATCACTGGAAGTGCAGATGCGAAAAATATATACGTAGTTGGAGCCAGTATCCTGGCAAGAAACATGTAAATTATCGTTTGCAAAATATATATAGTTTATTTTAAAACCAAATAATGAAAACATATACCCTATCCCGGATCTGATACCGGCAATCCAATCTTGCTTGTAGCAAGACGCACGCCCTCGAATATCCTTTGCAATGCCTTTTAATGTACTTCCCTGAATCTTCATTAACATTGCTGATAACCGTTAGTTACCTGATATTTGTCGTCTCACTTTCCTGCAGTGACTTTCTTACTATTTGTTTTTCAAACTAAAAGTTCTCAGTGTTCGTTCAGAGATGCAACTGCTAAAAAGAAGAGCCAGGAGTTAGTAGCTCTTACTTACTAGTGGGGCCTTAAAACCGTCCTAAAACTTGTGCTCTTGTCCCAAAGTCAGCTCTTACTTACTAGTGGGGCAATAAAACCGTCCTAAAACTTGTGCTCTTGTCCCAAAGTCAATTTTTGCTTTTCGCTGAATAGAAAATTTTGTATTACGTACAACAATTTGCTAGCTGGCCATGTCTCTAATGAGAAGACTACAATTTAATTGGTTCAGTCGCAAATATAAAATATTGGTACAGAACTCAAAGCTTAAGATCTCGCATGACGACCTAAGCTAAGGTTTTTCAAAGATTGAGATGTCAACATTGCCGTATCATTCACTTGTTTTTTTGTGAGTTGCACTTATCATTAATTTCTCTCATTTCATGTGTAAGTAGTCGATCAGGAACCGTACACGATAGATATATATGTTCCTACCGGTCCTTAAAATACAACGAAAACTATGCAACTTTGTCCCACGCGTGAATCCTTAGGAACTATGGAGTATCTTTCACAGCAACTTCTGCTCTCCTTTACTTATGACTATCACATAAGAACGTACATGGAAAACTGCAGTTTAATTAAGACCTTTTGCCAACTAATTATTCGAGATTACGAGGATGACGATTCATATCCACAAAATAGTTGGATATATAGCTCCAGTGTTACACGATACATTGACTGAAACTAATTGGAGTGCCGAAATTTTGCTCTTTCACAGCTCTCTTTGCGTGTAATCAAATCATCATAAACCTCTAACTTAACCAAGTCACACAAGCTCTTGAACCTAAAAGTAACTCATTTCCAAAATTCTCGCTCTGAAGGGACCTTTTTTTCTTGCATCCCTCTAATACTGCCACTTACACACGGGCTTCCTTCGGTAAAGCCCTGTTACCGAGGGACGTCCCTCTGTAATTTGCGTCGGTAAACAGGTAATTTTTAGTATTATACCATAAGTCTAGGCGTCATCTAATACATATTTCAAGTCCTAGCCATACACAAATTCGAAAATCATTAAATACCACATATGTATCTTGAACCTATTAAAACCTTCTCGGTAGCCAATACGCACCGCACAACCTGTAATCCACCATCATATGAATATCTAAGAGAAGCAACCAAGCGATTTTCTTTCCTTACACAATACATCCGCATCGAATATCCAACTCGAATCATTCCAAGAATTCCATATGCCCATATAGCAAAGTACACTACGACTCCTGCCAATCCTTTACTCAAATCATCCTCGAAGTCATTCTTTTCCAAGTTATAACTAATCTACAAGCGTTCCTTAGTCGAGAAACTGATATAACATTTGTATTCAACAAAAAATAGGAACTTTGGTCAAAGCTATATTTTAGAAGAACACGGGCTTCTGATAATCAGAAATATAGAACGAATAAAGGAAATTGACTTTTTAATAATAATAAGATGAACAGAAGAAAGAAAAGTAAATCAGTATATTTCAAATAGTATTTCGTGTCCTTACAAATGATCAGACTTCCCCTTTTTATAGCTATTTCTAGGTTTTGCCTTTTTCATAATAAGACCATTATACACAATTAAAGGTATTTAATGCTACGTTATAAATGGTAATTATTGCAATTCAATACATATTCTCTAACGTTTCCAGTAATTAATGCCTATTAAATGTTGTATCCGTACCCTATTTTGCTATCACGTTCATTCTCTTTGATTTTTGAACGTAAATAGGTACGAGCACAAAGTCTTTTGAATCTCTGCTGGTGTCTTTGAGCGTGTCTGTTGTAAGTCGTGCCACTTTAACTATTCTTTGCTGATCGTCATTCCTCGACCAGTCCACATGTCATGACATGTCATTGTAACGACTCGACCGGTTATTTTTAAAATTTACATTCTGTTCCCATATTAACTACTTCCCCTAAGTTCATTTATGCTATTTGGGTTTGCCGGGATGTTCAACGTTAGGATTCGGAGAGTTTTGGGATACTTAGTCCCTAAATGAGACCTTAAGTGTAGTAAAGTGGTCAGTCATTAGAACAGTATGAAGACGGCCTCAGAATGGAACTTTGATAATTCTGTTAGCTCAGTTAGGTGACTTTGGGGTTAGGAGCATGTCCGGAATGTGTTTTGGAAATCTGTAGCTCATTTAGGCTAGAAATGCCGAAAGCTGGAATTTCGAAGTTTCCGGTCCGATAGTGAAATTTTGATTCGAGGGTCGAAACAAGATTCCAAAAGTTTCTATAGCACCATCATGTCATTTGGGACGTGCGTGCAAAATTTCAGATCAATCGAACGTGGTTTGGTTAGGTTTTTGATTGAAAGCGAGTTTGGTTGAGTTTTGAAGTTCTTAGGTTCAAATCTTTGGTCAATTCGAGTTTCCGGCATTATTTGAGGTGGTTTAAGGATTGGTACAATTTTCAATGATTTTATGGCATATGTCCGCAGGTTTTGTTGAAGTCCCGAGGGCCTCAGGTGTATTTCGGATGCTCAACGGAGCAACTTGGAGTTTAGAAGTGTTGTAGAAAATTGCAGGTCTGAGATCCTTCTTCACGATCGTGGTCCTCCCTTTGTGTTCACGTAGCTGTGGCTTCCCCCTTCATCGCGTTCGCATCCCTCTTTCAAGTGTTCATGAATCCCAACTTCCCCCTTCTTCCGCATTCGCGTCCTTGCCAACGCGTTCGCGTAAGCCACTTCTAGACCCCTCCTATTTTTTCTAGGCGATCGCATGGTACGCGTTGCGTTCGTGTAGGTTCCAACCCTAGACCTTCAGGTTTGTAGCCCTATCTTCGCGATAATGAAGAGAAATCTTCAGCCACTTGAATTTTCCTTTCCGCAAATGCGAGCCCATCTCCGCGTTCGCGATGAACAAAACCCCTGAATAGTTTCAAGGTTTCAAAACGTGGGTTCTTCCATTTTTAACAAAACTTAAGCTAGAGAGCTCGGATTTGGGGGAAATTTGAAGGCTTTTCAAAGGAAATGATTGGGTAACGATTCGTCACTCTTCTATGACTAAAACCCACTAATCTAATCTCGAATTCAACCTTTAATTTCCGATTTTGGAATGAAATTGGGGAAAAGTTCTTAGACCTAACCATGGGGTTTTGAGGGGGCATTTGACATCTGATTTGGGAGATTTTGATATGGTTATACTCGTGAGAGTACGAGGGTTCTGAAAATATAAACATTATTTGATTCCGAGACGTTGGCCGGAGGGGCATTTTGGTCATATTAACTATTTTCGCGCATTAGCTTTGATTTTATTAATCAAATCAGTTAATTGCAATGTTATTTACGATATGTAAGTGAATTGAATAGATTTGGACCACTCGGAGTCGGATATTCGTGACAAGGGCGTGGTTTCGTGTTAATTTTTTACCGGTTCGAGGTAAGTGGCTTGCATAGCTTTGTGTGGGGGACCTCTCCCCTTAGGATATATTATTGATGTTTAAATGCCTTGTACGCGAGGTGACAAGCATGTATTTGAGCTAATTGTTGAAAATTCGCTTTAATTGAAACGTTTAAACTGTGTTTTCTTGCTTACTTGGCTACTCTAAACGCAAGCTTAACCTGTGTTAGTTAGAAAAGCATGATTAGCCAGATTTAACTGCTTAATTGCTCATTTTCGCCTAAATTGTACTACATGAAGCATGTTAGGATAGTACTACTTATTTGCCTGTGTTTACACTTGAATTTTGAATATCTTTTGTTGTTATTGCGCAATTATATTTGGAATTACGGATGTGGAATTTCGGTAGCTCCCCCCTATTTATTTACTTTGGGATTGTGGATTCGATTCCTGATAGATCCCCCTGCATATTTACTTTGGGACTACAGGTTAGATTCCTGGTAGATCCCCCTGCACATCGATAATTGGACTACGGGACGGTATCCCAGGAGATTCTTCGGACACACATATATGATGGACTACGGGACGGTATCCACTAGACAGTTGAGAAGGGACTACAGGATGATCCTCAGCATCACTGATATTGAGCTATAATTCTCCGTGTTTATTTCTTGTTTTGATTATTTTTTTTTTACTCGTGGATTCTGTCTTATTTTGCTGTTATTTATACTATGTTACCTGTTTCGTACTGCACCTTGTTTTTATTATTATTACTTTTATCTCAGTAGAGCCCTGACTTTCATAGTCACTACCCGATCGAGGTTACGGTTGGCACTTACTGAGTATAGTTGTGGTGTACTCACGCCTCTTCCGCGCATGTCTTTCAAGTGCAGACCCAGGTACTTCCTTCCAAGCGTATCATCCTCGCAGTAGAGAGCATTAGTGGAGACTTGAGGTATATATTCTACATCCGCAGACCCGAAGTCTCTATTCCATTCCAGTTGTAGCTGATAGCTCCTCTTTCCCTTATTTTCATGTTTTTCAAGATGCTCTAGTGTAGAGTATATTATGAAACTCATTTAGACTGTGTTGCCCGAGAGATCTTGGGTATTGGGGATTGTTTCAGAATTGCAGTGTTAAAGTGTATGTGCCAGGCGGCAACTATATACATTTCTTCATGTTATTTAGCTTTTAAATTAATATTTTTGTAATGGTTGTTAATTTCATAATGTGTTAGGCTTACCTTGTGCCGAAGACTAGGTGCCCCCATGACGTGTTCACAATTGGTGAACTAGGGTCGTGGCAAATTGGTATCAGGGCTCTAGGTTCATAGGAGTCATGGAACACATGCCGGTTTATCAGAGTCTCCCTGATGGGTACGAAGATGTCTGCACTTATCTACGAGAGGCTTTGTAACTGTTTAGAAAAAATATTCACTTCATTGAATTCCTTGTTGTGCTATATTTTGACATTAATTCTAAAATTTCTATCTTCTATTCTTTCACATATGGTGATAACATGTGCTACTCGGGATGATCAGGCATCCGCACCTCCTGCTGTAGCTGTCAGAGGCCGCAGCTGGGGTAGAGGCCATGGACGCGCATGTGGTGCAGCCAGAACACATGCGCGAGCTGCCGATAGGTACCACTAGCTGATCCAGTCAGATTTCAGGCACCCGACACGTCTACCGCATCCACTACTCAAGAATTTTAAGAGACCTTAGCTTAGTTCATGTCTATGTACACCACCTTAGCTCAGGCGGGGTTGCTTCCCATCACTGCAGCCATATCCCAGACCAGAGAAGGGGCCCAGACTGCTGCAGCCTGCACTCCTGAGCAGAAACTGCATATGTAGCAGGTCCCAGAGATTATTCTTGTGCCGCTTGCAGTGCCAGTTCAGCCCGAGGGTGGGTCATCAGTATCAGAGGACAAGTAGATGAACCTTGAAAGGTTTAAGAAATATAAGCCTCATGTGTTTAGTGGTTTAGCATCGGAGGATGCCTTGGGATTTCTAGAGGAGTGTCATTGTATTCTTCGCGCTATGGGCATAGTAGATTCCTGCGGGGTTTTCTTTACCGCCTTTAAACTTCAGGGAGCTGCCTATGATTGGTGGCGTACTTATGAGATAGACAGTCTGGGCGAGGCTGCTTCACTAACTTGGACCTAGTTTGGGACATGTTTTTGAGAGAGTTTGTTACCCATAGCCTTGGAGACGCATGGCATGTAGCGTTTGAGCACTTGCGCCAGAGTGCAATGATAGTTTCAGAGTATGCCATCCGTTACATCAGGTTGTCCAGACATGCACCGGCTTTGGTTGCTGCAGTCCGCGAGAGAATTCGCAGGTTCATTGAGGGCCTTGTCCCACCCATCAGATCCAGCATGGCTCGAGAGTTGGAGATGGACATCCCTTATCAGCAGGTAGTGAGCATTGTGAGGAGGATTGAGGGTTTGCTCGCCAGGGAGCGAGGGGAATGAGAGGCCAAGAGGTCTCGAGAGTCGAGCTACTACTCTGGTTCCCATACTCCAGCAGAAGGTCGATATGTTAGGGGTTTTGTTGGTCGCCCCGTTCATTTAGCTCTTCCAGCAGCCAGCAATGCCCTAGCTCCCACTATACCTCAGGAGCCTTATTATGCGCTTCTAGTTTCTAGTACGCCTCCTACGCGGGGTGCTTCCAGGGGTCAGTCAGTAGACCTAGCCCTAGCTATTCATAGCCACCACGTCCTCCCAGAGCTTGTTTTGAGTGTGGAGATATGAGTCATATGGTTAGGGACTGCCCTAGACTTTGTAGGGCTGCATCTTCACAGTCTGCTCAGCCACAACGTGCTTCTTAGAGTCTCAGGCCATGATCACAGCTCCAGATGCCACCCCATCTGCCCATCCAGCCAGAGGCAAAGATTAGGGAGATGGAGGTTGCCCTCGAATGAGGGGTCGGGTAAGATATTATGCTATTCCTGCTCGCACCGAGGTGGTTGCCTCTCATTCTATCATTACATGTATTATATTTGTTAGTTATAGAGAGGCATCGGTTCTATTCGATCCAGGCTCTACCTACTCATACGTGTCTTCTTATTTTTCTCTGCATTTGGGTATAGCCCGAGAGTCAATGAGCTCTCCTATTTATGTTTCTATTCCCGTGGGAGATTCTCTTGTTGTGGACCATGTTTATCGGTCGTGTTTGATTATTATTCATGATTTTGAACTAGAGAGGATTTATTATTACTCGATATGGTTGACTTTGATATTAATTTGGCGTGGACTGGTTGTCGCCCCGCCCATCAACGTAATGCTTGCTATGCCAGGTGTTTCGCGTATTGAGTGGAGTGGAACTTTTGATCATACTCCCAGTAGAGTTATCTATTTTCATAAAGCTCAACGTATGGTTGAGAAGTTGGTGCCATGTATTTAGCTTATGTGAGGGGAGTCAGTACTGATACCCCTTATGTTGATTGTGTTCCAGTTGTACGGGATTATTCGGATGTGTTTCTAGCTGATCTTCCGGGTATGCCACCGGATAGAAATGTTGATTTTGGTATTGATTTATTGCCGAGCACTCAGCCTATTCCATTCCTCTGTACCGTATGACTCCTTTTGAGTTGAAGGAATTGAAGGATCAGTTACAGGAATTGCGTGATAAGGGTTTTATTCAACCCAATGTTTCACTGTGGTGTGTTCCTGTCTTGTTTGTGAGGAAACAGAATGGTTATATTCGCATGTGTATCGATTATCGTCAGTTGAACAAGGTTACAGTGGAGAACCGATATAATTTGCCTTGATTTGATGATCTTTTTGACCAGCTTCAAGGTGCACAAGTGCTTTCTAAGATTGATTTGCGCTCAGGTTATCACCATTTGAAGATTCGGGAATCAGATATCCCGAAGACTGCCTTCATGATTCGGTATGGCCATTATGAATTCCTTGTTATGTCATTTGGGCTGACCAATGCCCCAACAACTTTTATGCATTTGATGCACATTGTATTCATGCCCCATCTCGACTCAGTCGTTATTACTTTCATAGATGATATTCTTGTATACTCTCGGAGTGGGGAAGATCATGAGCAGTACCTGAGGACCGTGCTTCAGATCCTGAGAGAGAAGAAATTATATGCAAAGTTCTAAAAATGTGAGTTTTGGTTGAGTTATGTGGCATTCATAGGCCACGTAGTCTCGACTGAGGGCATTCAGGTGGATCCGAAGAAGGTGGAGGCCATGCATAGTTGGCCCAGGCCCTCCTTAGCTACAAAGATCTGCAAATTCTTTGGCGTGGCGGGTTATTACCGTCATTTTGGGGAGGCTTTTTATCGATTGCAGCCCCTATGACTAGATTGACCCAGAAGGGTGCTCCTTTTCAGTGGACATATGAGTGTGAGGTGAGCTTTCAGAAGCTCAATACAGCTTTGACTTCAGCCTCTATTCTGATATTGCTTACTGGTTCGGGGTCCTATACAGTTTACTGAGATGCCTCACGAGTCGGACTTGGTGCGGTGTTAATGCAGGATGGTAGGGTGATTGCCTACGTGTCCAGACAGCTTAAGATACACTAGAAGAACTACCATGTCCATGACATTGGGTTAGCTGCTATTGCTCATGCCTTGAAGATCTAGCGTCATTATTTGTACGGCGTGGCTTGTGAGATTTACACGGATCATCAGAGTTTACAGCACGGATCATCTGAACTTGCACCAGAGAAGATGGTTGGAGGTATTGAAGGATTATGATATTGTTATTCTTCATCACCCAGGCAAGGCCAATGTGGTAGCCGATGCCTAGAGTCTCCGGGCAGAGAGTTTGGGAAGTTTTTTGCATATTTACAAGCTTCAGAGAGACCCATGGTGATGGATGTTCAGGCCGTAGCTAGTCAGTTCGTGAGATTGGATCTTTCAGAGCCCAGTCAGGTTCTAGCTTGCATGGTTTCTCGGTCTTTATTTTTCGATCGTATCAGGGAGCGACAATATGATGATCCCCATTTACTTGTCTTTAGAGACATGGTTCAGCATGGCGATGCTAGGGATGTGACCATTGGAGATTACGGGGTGTTGAGGATTTAGATCGGATATGTGTACCCAATATTGATGATATTCGGGAGTTGATATTGGTAGAGGCTCATAGCTCGCAGTATTCCATCCATCAGGGTGCTGCGAGCAGGACTTGAGACAATATTTTGGTGGAGGAGGATGAAGAAAGACATAGAAGGTTTTATAGCTAGAGGCCTCAACTGTCAACAGGTGAAGGCTGACCACCAGAGACCGGAAAGGTTACTTCAGCAGATGGAGATTCCGAAGTGGAAATAGGAGAAGATCACCATGAATTTTGTTGTTGGTCTCCCTCTGACTGCGAAGAAATTTGATTCTATTTGGTTTATTGTGGATCGGCTGACCAAGTCCGCTCATTTCATACCAGTGTGTACTACTTACTCAATGAAGCGGTTAGCGGGGATTTACATCAGGTATATTTTCCGTCTGCACGGTATTTCATTTACTATCATCTCGACATAGTTACTCAGTTTATATCACGGTTCTGGAGAGCCTTTCAGTAGGAGTTGGGTACCCGGTGACTATGTGTACGGCATTTCACCCCCATACGGATAGAAAGACCGAGTGCACCATTCAGATTCTTGAGGATATGCTCTGTGCATGCGTTATTGAGTTTAGAGGGTCTTGGGATCAATTCTTGACAATGGCGGAGTTTGCTTACAACTACAATTATCAGTCTAGCAATCCGATAGCGCCATATGAGACCATACATGGTAGGAGATGCATATCCCCAGTGTGATGGTTTGAGCTGGGTAAGGCCAGGTTATTGGACACTAATTTGGTCTTGGGCACTGATTTGGTCCAGGATGCGGTAGAGAAGGATAAAATGATTCAGGACAGACTCCATACAGCCCAGACCAGACAGAAGACTTACGCGGACCGGAAGGTTCGTGATGTTTCCTTTATGGTTGGTGAACAGGTTCTTCTTTGAGTCTCGCCAATGAAAGGAGTCATGAGGTTTGAGAAGAAAGGGAAGTTGAGTCCTAGGTTCATTGGCCCTTTTGAGATTTTGAAGTGAGTTGGGGAGGTTGCTTATGAGCTTGCTTTACCTCCCAATTTGGCCGAGGTTCATCCGGCATTTCATGTCTCGATGCTTCAGAGGTATCACAGCGATCCGTCTCATGTGTTGGAGTTCACTTCCCCGCGGATCTATCCTACGTTGATGAGCCAGTGGCGATATTAGACAGGCAAGTCCGAAAGTTCAGGTAAAAGGATATAGCTTCAATAAAGGTTCAATGGCAGGGTCAACCGGCCGAGAAGGCTACTTGGGAGACCGAGCAGGATATGTACAGCCGATACCCTCATCTTTTTACTACTTTAGGAATGTTCTCTATGCTCGTTCGGGGACGAGCAAATGTTTTAGTATAGGAGGATGTAACGACCCGAACGATCGTTTTTAGAATTTACACCCCGTTCCCCTATTATCTACTTCTGCTAAGTTCATTTCTTCTATTTGGGTTTGCCGTGACGTTCGGTGTTAGGATTTGGAGAGTTTTGGGACACATAGTCCCTAAATGAGAGCTTAATTGTTGGAAAGTGGTCAGCTATCCTAACGGTGTGAATACGGCCTTGGAATGGAAATTCTATGGCTTCGTTAGCTCCATTAAGTCATTTCGGGGTTGGGAGCGTGTCCGGAATGTGTTTTGGAAGTCCGTAGCTCATTTAGGCTAGAAATGCCGAAAGTTGGAATTTCGAAGTTTGCAATCCGATAGTGAAATTTTAATATAAGGGTCGGAATGATATTCCGGAAGTTTCTATAGCACTGTCATGTCATTTTTGACACGCGTGCAAAATTTCAAGTAAACCGGACGTGGTTTGGTTAGGTTTTTGATCGAAAGCGAGTTTGGTTGAGTTTTGAAGTTCTTAGGTTCAAATCTTTAGTTAATTCAAGTTTTCAGCGATTTTTAGGTGGTTTATGGGTTGGTACAAGTATTAATGATGTTATGGGATATGTATATTGGTTTGATTGAGGTCCCGAGGGCCTCGGGTGTGTTTCGGATGCGCAACGGAACAATTTGGAGTTTAGAAGTGTTGCAGAAAATTGCAGGTTTGAGATCCTTCTTCGCGATTGCGGTCCTCCCTGCGCGTTCGCATTGATATGGCTTCCCCCTTCATCGCGTTCGCGTCCCTCTTCTTTGGTCTAGGTGTGTGTTTGAGCTTCTAATTTTACTTGTAACATTTTTGGGTTTTTCTTTTGATTAACGACTACAATTTACCAACTATAAATTAAAACTAAGTTTTGCTATGATATTAATTCTAGGTTGTATGCAACATAGAGAAAGGCACTAAGGTCATGGCATTTACCTACGTGGTCAACTAACGGGTAGAGATTCCTAATACAAGAACTATGATTATGGGGCATATGCTATAACCATTGCACGATTGCACTCACTCTCACACCTCTCAGTAGAGAGAGTGATTTTACCCAATTGACTCTCTTGAGACCAATTGGGTAGGCCAATTTGCCCAAGCAACTTAGGGTTCAAGTTGGGTAATTATTCTCTCGAGGTTTAACCAGTTAATTGAGACTACCATGCTCATGGGTCCATCCCAATTCCTTATTGGGTCAATTTTGGGGTCATACATTATCTTTCTCAAGAAGAGTCAAGACCCACTAAACTAGACTTAGTGTTTGCAACAACTAAATCCTAAGGTAATCATAAAATTAACCCAAACAGCAAACACTGCACATCATTCAAGCATTACACAATCACATCCATTAATTACCCACACTAGGGTTGGGCCACAATTCTAGGTAATGGGTTTAACTATACATGCTAAATACATAAATTGGGGAATAGTAGATGAAATTGACATATTAATTAACCACAACGTTAATCTACTCAAATCCACATTAATACAAGATGAATTTGCCCAAAATAGGCTAAAACTTTGAAGTCACGAGCTTAGATGCTATCTGATATCTAATTATTTTCCACCTAAAAAAGTAAAATGTTCTATTTATAGTACACAGGAAAAATTGGATAAAAATACCACTGCGGGTCTGGCGCGGACCGCGCATAATTGCCGCGCGGCTGCGTAGGGATCTTGGTCTTCACATCTCTCTTCTAAAGCTGGGGGCTTGGACAGCGCAAAAAGGTAGCGCAGCCGCGCTGGCTGAAAGGTGCGGACCACGTAGAAATGGGGCACCACCGCATGGAAAACTTGGCAAAAATCACCACTCTCTAACTTCATTCACGCGGACCGTGCTATTTTGGTGTGAGGACGCATGGTCCTTTGCCTTAATTTCTAAGTCTCTGAACTCCCTGCGGCGCGGACCGTGTAGGTGTGAACGCGGACCACGGAAGTCAACATAGAAATTGCACCTTCTCTGAACTCTTCTGCGCGGCCGCATGGCAAATCAATACGGACAACGCAGGATGCCTTGATCCCCACTTCACTTGTCTTTTGACTCTTGGCAGATTTCACTCCTTTTTGAGCCGATCTTTGACAATTGTCATCATGTTGCTCAAAAATAAAATCTAGCGCAACTTGTATGTATTTTGGGACTAACTTATGGCAATTCACACATAAAGCTTAAGCAAGAATGGGTATAAAATGTGTTAAAATCATAGTTATCAGACCTCTCCCCTTAGGATATATTGTTGATATTTTAAATGCATTGTACGCGAGGTGACAAGCATTTACTTGAGATAATTGTTAAAAATCCACTTTCCTTGAAATGTTTAAATTGTGTTTTCTTGATTACTTCACTATTCTAAATGCAAGCTTAACTTGTGTTAGTTAGAAAAGCATTATTAGCCAGATTTAACTGCTTAATTTCTCATTTTACCTAAATTGTACTACGTGAGGATGTTAGGCTAGTACTACCTATTTGCCTGTGTTTACACTTGAATTCTGAATATCTTTGGATGTGATTGTGCAATTATATTTGGGACTACGGATGTGGGATTCTGGTAGCTTCCCCCCTTATTTGTTTACTTTGGGATTGCGGGGGTCGATTCCTGAAAAATCCCCCTGCATAATTACTTTGGGACTACGGGTTAGATTCCCCATAGACCCCCATGCACATTGATAATTGGACTACGGGACGGTATCCTTGGAGATTCTTCAGACACACCTATATGATGAACTACGGGACGGTATCCCGGGAGATCCATTTGATAGTTGAGAAGGGACTACAGGACGGTATCCAAGGAAATCCTCATAGCATCACTAATATTGAGCTATAATTCTCCGTGTTTATTTCTTATTTCAATTATTTGTTGTTTACTCTTGGTTTCTATCTTATTTCGCCGCTGTTTCTATTATTTTACTTATTTTCATACTGCACCTTATTTTTATTATTGTTTATCTCAGTAGGGCCCCGTCAATATATATAAACTCAATTTTTCCTAATACATATAGTCCCGTCACTTGCTATTTATTCCTCAATTGAATATTTGGGAAGTGAATTTTGTTAGAGCGGGAATATTTGCCGCCATTAATTCTCCCCCAGAATCAACGCTTTATATGTCACTTCTATTTAATGCCTATTACACATGGCATCTTCTGATATTGGTTCTGCGACTTCTCAGCATCTTTAAGGCTTTTTTACGGCTTCACCAATTATGAAGTGAAAGTTCTCATCATGACGTTTCCATCATTGCACATTTGCCTTTGACGGTTGCTTCTAAGTATAAATATGATTTCACCTTTTGACTTTCGTACATAAATTTCTCAGAATAATCAATTCTTGTTTCATTCTTCCTCGTACTATTATGTCTTCATCAAACCCTAACACTAGGAGAGTCCCTATTTCGATTACCTTTCTCTTGCTCCTATTAGGAGCAGAAGAGGTTGTAGACTTCGTTGTCGATGCCCCCTTTTCTAAGGTCGAAATCAGGTTCACGACATTTGGGGGGACAACTCGTTTCTATTTGGGAATCGGGTTTTTGAAATTAAAGAGTCGCCACCTAATGATTAAGTGCATTAGGACCCTAAAGGGGTTTGAGTTTGAAGAACCAGAGTTTGGGTAAGGGCTAGAAATTATCTCAAGGGGAAGGTGTTAGGAACCCCTCAAGGTCCATTAGTGTGGTTCCCGGTCATGTTACAATTGTGACTTCACATAATCAAACAAGCAATTAAGGGGCTCAAATAAAGGGATTGCATATAAAATTGCAAATAAGTTGAAAACTTTTGAAGGTAAGTAGAGAGAGCGGAAATGTGAAATGATTTAAGCAGTTCTAAAGAAAGAAGATAAAGACAAGTAAAGGAAAAGAGGTCATAGGTTTGTGATTAATATAGATCACGTCAATGCAATATCAAGTAAATCACTATATAGAAGAGGTGCTACATGAGGTATTAGCGCATCGGTCATCATTTGCATATTCTACCCTTCCCACCCTGTAAAGGTTATTTAAAATGCGTGGGTTGGTCACGAATGCTTATTGCGTTCTATTACCTGTTCCGTCCTATAAGTCCTAGAGGGTATTTAGGACCACTATTCCTACAAGGGTAAGGACTAGGCTGAACCCTTAGGTTTAAAAGATAAAATGCTAAGCGACATACATAACAAATAGGACCACACATAAGGGAGCATATGAGGACAAATAAGGCTCACACATCCCTCCACAAGTAAACATGTAATCAGCACGTCTCAAACACATTTAAGGTCTCAAAGATAGGACTTGTGAAAGAAAATGAATGGGTAACAACAGTTAAGTAAGTAAAAGAGCCGTTAAAGCATGGGTTTGAAAAAAATAAAGTAGAGACTTGAAAAATACAGTAGCCTAACTAGATATAGGACAACTATCAAAATAGCACGATTTTGGGCAGAAAAGGTAGCCCAGTAGTTTGAAAACATAGTAGAACATTAATTAGAAAACCAGTGAGAGTAAATAGATGTACGATTTCAAAATCTATTTCTAGATAGAGAGGGATTTTAGTAAAAGAGAGTGAAATTCAGAGAGTTAAAACAAGAATAGGAGCGGCATAGTTCAAATTAAAAGAGGCCGATTAGTCTTAAACTGGTAAAAACATGATTAATCGATTAGGCCTAAAGTTTTCCTAGGCATCATATGCATTGGCTAATTATCTTAAAGGGTGAACATGGATATTTAATTTCGGTTTTAAAAGGATGTAGTTAACCAAACATGTATCATTAGATTAAGCATGCTAATGAGGCCTTCAAAATTGCAGCTTAGACAAAATTAAAACCCTAAGTAACAGGATGTCTAATGCAAATAGAAGTTCCTAAAATATGGTTTCTAAATGCTAATGGGAATGCAACAGTAGTCTTATAACAGTTATTTACTGGTTATTAACTGATCATGATTATGAAATGAGTATAAGAACAGGATGGAAATAAAGAGCCTAAAATAGGATCTCTAACGTATGAGATGCATGTCCTATATAGGATATCTATTGCGGAAATAAGTAAATAAAATCCTATAAGCATGTTTTCTACCCATTACTTAAACTAAGCATGCATAACCCCCTCCCTTATTCACTATTCCAACCCCAATCATTCGTTTACAAATTATTACAAACCAATGATAGCTAAATAAAGAATAAAAAATACAAAGTTATTCTATAGGGAGCCTTCAATCAGGCCCAATCTTCCAACCTCACTCCTTTCGAATTTCATTGCCTTTGCCATGGTCTGGGTGCGACAAAGCTCCCTAGGGCCCCATTGGGTCCCTGGCCAATACCAGGACCCAGACACTTACCAAAATGTAGAAAGTGCAGTGTGGGATTCCCAGCCTTGTGATTCAAAGTTGAGTGAGTACTCAGAGGTACCCAAAGCAATGCTTACACGAGTGGTGTAGAACCTAATCTCTAAGAGTAGTGAGAGTGCTTGATATAGTTTTGAAGGAATTTAATTTAGAAAACAGTTTGAAAATGATCCATCTAGAATAAGTTCTTGAAAGAAAACAATAGAAGAGTGTAACAGTTTTGGAAGAAGGTGAGTAGGACAATCTCAGAACTAGAGTATCACACATAGTTCAGGGAAGCAAACACAAACAGAGGAAAGGGAAAAGGGGACACGTAGTTCACATGTAAGAGCATATTTGCACATACATAGACATTAGAGAAATCATTTCAGGACTTAAACAGTCACAACACATTTCATCACAAAGTGTTCATGTCAGGAGCTTAACGACACTAGATTGAGGGACGTCAAACAGGTTCACATATCATGTTCAAGGAAGTGGTTCAAGATTACCTGGTAGCTGGGAAGGGTCATGAATGCATGCTGATAATGTATTGGGGTTAGGGAGTAAGGAAGAATTGTAGTAAACAAGTAGGGGAAGCAGCAAGCATGCATAATTAAGGGAAGGATAATAATATTAATGAACTAGTGAAGAGGCATGCTAATTGCAATGTAAACACTAGAACCATACGTAGAAGCATAAAAGAAATAAGAGAAAGTGCAATACGAATAAAAACATGTTGTTTTGGATGCGTTAAATCAAATAGAAGACATACCAGTCAAGAGTGAGAGAATAGAACATTAGCGTGCAGTGAAGCATAGCAATAGATAGTAGTGTGTAGAGCAAGAGATAAGCAATGTATAGAGCAATAAAATAGTAGAGTAACAAGTTACTCAGTCTTAGCTTTCAGCCGACTGGGTAGGTAATAGTCAATAATAGAAACGAGTGAGAATGTGTAGGAAAGTAAGAGAAAACAATGAGTACGCTTGTGTCTCTGATATGCATTGTGTTAAAGTATTTATAATTTTGGAAACAAGTAGAGAATAAAGTAACAAGTAGTAACTTAACATAATTATAGAAATAGTACCAACTGGAATCAATCATAGGACCAAACTCCTTTTAATTAGGGAGTCATGATTCGAATAGGTACAATTTATATCTGATAAGGAAAGAATTACTTAGACTACTGACTCTACCATAATAGGAGTGGTAAAGCATGTAACATGTAATAAAGGCTAAATACATAATATTTCAAGTAAGGAAAATATATACTGAGTATTTGAAAGTATGTTTATGCACATAAATATGATAAAAATATAAATTAATTCTAAAAATTAGTCAAAGAATCACGGATGAAACTAAAATAATAAGGAATTAGTTCTTTGTAAGAAAAGCATCTCACAAATAAGGAAGTGATTCAAAATCAGTAAAAAGCTTCTAAGAAAAATATATACAAAATCATGAATTCGAAGAGATGCACAGAATTAGCAAAATATCTGGTAAACAATGGATGATCAGACCTATTAAACATAATAGGCTTAAAAACCAGAGAAACCTAAGCAAGAAATAATAGAAATAGTAGAAGGTTGGAAACCCTAACAACAAAATTAGAGCATAGAACTCAGAGAGTAACCCAGAAGAATACACAAACAAGTAAATAATACAAACACAAACATATAAAGCTAGGATTTCATCAGACTTAAGCAAAAATGCTTAGAAATGGTACTGAGAATCATGAATTAGTACTCAAAATAAGAAAATAAAGTGATTTCAAAAAGGGGTTCAGAAACCCTAGTTTCAAAAAGAGAACAAAATGTTTAAAACTTGACCAATCGTAGAGATCGAGTAGGGAATAGTGTAAAACATAAAGGTGTGAGTTAAAATCATTAAAAATACAGAGATTTAAGAGGTCTGGGTCGAGATTAGGTGTAACGACCCAACCCACCGTCACGTGATTTACCGCCCCGTTTTCCCCGTTTTATGCTTCTATATATTTTGTGAATTTGAAGTAATTCGGATAGAGTTCGGTTAGAAATGATACAATTAGTCTCTTTAAGAGAATGTTTGTTTGGAAAAGTGAACTCGATGTTGACTTGTGAGTTTGAGAGCTTGGAATAGATTTTAGATGAGTCAACTAGTTTTGGGGTGATAATTAAGGCTTAGGGGTGCAATCGGAATTGAATTTGGAGGCCCGGTGTAAAATTAGGCTTGAATTGGCGAAGTTTGAATTTTGTCAAATTTCGGTTGATCGGTGAGATTTTGATTTGAGTGTTGGAATGGAATTTTGAAAGTTGCAATAGCTCCGTTAGTGATTTTGGATATGCGTGCAAAATGTCAGATCATTTAGAGGTGTTTAGGTCGGGTTTTTTTTATCAAATACAAGTTTCGGAAGTTTTAGTTTGACTTAGGCTTGAATCCGTGGTAATTTGATGATTTTGATGTTTACAATAGTCTTTTTTATGCTGCGAGCAGGTTTGAATGAAGTAATAGAACATATCTGTGCTTTTGGTTGAGGTCCCGAGGGCCTCAGGGTGATTTCAGATGGCTAATGGGGATTTTTAATTTTAAAAATGCAGCAGAAAAATTGCAGAGAATTTTTGTTCTATGCGATCGCATAGGCATCATTGCGATCACATAGAATGTTGTTAGGGGGGCTCAGATTAACTCTATGTGATTGCGTAAAGGGCTGTGCAATCACATAGATGTGGAAAGCTGTGCTATGCGATGGCAGGGCCAGTGATACGATCGCATATAAGGAATTTTGCAAGATGAAATTTGTGCTATGCGATCGCAATGGTAGTGATGCAATTACATAGGGTTAAAAATGCATGGGCAGAATGTTTTATGGGTTATTTCATCAGTGACCTATTCATAATTTCCACCATTTTTACTCCGCCAGGAGAGCTTTTTGGTCAAATTGAAGAGGGTTTTTGACGGGTATTGATTGGAGGTAAGTCTCTTATCTTAGAAAAACTATTTTATTGAAGAATCAACACTCAAATTCATGAAAGTTGGTAGAAATTGTGAAGAACTAGGGCTTGGTTTTTGAAAACGAATTTTGGGGATTTGAAAGGCCATTTGAACTCCGTTTTTGATAAATTTTATATGTACGGTCTCGTGGCGAGACGATGAATCCGTTGATGTGACTTTCATAATTTTTTGAGAAGCGGACACGGGGCTCGGGTTTTACCAACTTCATGAACTTTAGTACTTTTCGAGTATTTTTATTGGGTTATATTTCTTTAGCCCATATTTATGTATTCGTGGTGGTTTTTACTAGATTCGATAAGCGTGGAGGAAGATTCAAGAGGAAAATGTATCGCGAACCAGTCTACGGCCGGTTAGAGGTGAGTAGTTTGTTTAGATGATGGCCTAAGGGTTTGAAACCCCAGTTTATCACATTGTGATGCTATGTAGGGCGTGACTCGCACCCCATGGCAGGTGCGGGATTGTTTATGACTGGGGATTGTGACTTGGTCCATCCCAAACAAGAATCTTACTATATTGGCAACTGATACGCACACTGTATCTGGGTTTATTCCATGTTTGGGGCCTTGTGCCGATCTGTAGCATCTGTCTAGGATGAATATCATTATGATAACATAATTTATATAATCATTGATCTCAGTCCTATATTTAATCACTGTTATAAAATGCTAAGTCACTTTTCCTGAAGTTAAATGACTAAATTATAATTTCTTAAAAACTGGAAACAGAATTTAATTGAATCTGTTATGTGACTCATATGCATACCGTGGACTGAGTACGGATCGCGCTCTACGCCTCAGTGATGATATGATTATATTGCGCTCGGACTGTAGGAGCTCCGTCGGAGTCTGTACACACCCCCAGTGAGCGTTGTCGATGTTAAATAGATCGGGTTGTACGCCGTAGCGGAACATGTGCATTGCATTGAATTCTTGCATTATACTTGACTGATATACTTGATATTGCTTCGCTGTTGATTTGTAGTTAAGGTGTCGGGCAGTTAGTTTTGGCTTTACTTTGTGGCATTTCACGGATTTTGTATATTCAGACATTTTATATGTTTATTACTCACCGAGTCGGTAGTACTCACCCCTACTCCCTGCACGTTGTGTGCAGATTCAGGTGCACCGTAGGCTTAGCTGAGTAGTTGTTGTCTCCAAGGATTATCAGAGTTTTTGAGGTAGCTGCTTGACGTTCGCATGACTTGGCTACTCTTCCTATTTCAGTTTTATTTTTATATACATTTCCAGACTTATGTATTTTCATTCAGATATTAATATCCAGTTTGTTTTAGAGGCTCTAGACTCGTGACCCTAGATCGTATGGGAGTGATTATTCAGATTTTGTATCTCTCCATATTATTTTATTATAAATATTGGATTATTATTCTAAAACTATTACAATTTTTCCTTAAATTGCCAGTTTTGAGTTTTATTGTCGAAATGAGAGCAATTGTTGGTCAGGCTTGCCTAGCGTTATGGTTGGGCGCCATCACAACCGGGTTTGGGTCGTGACTAGTTGGTATCGGAGCCAGGGTTACAAGGCCTCGCGAATCATGAGCCGATTTCATTGAGTCTCGCGGATCGGTACATAGACATCTGTATCTATCCTCGGGAGGCTACATAACCTTTTGGAAACACTTCGCTTTCTTGAAATCTTATCGTGCGTCCTTGAATCAGCTTGAAAGAGTAACTCTTGAAATTTCTTCCACGTGAGCGTATGCACGAACGAGCGCTCAGTATTAGATGTGCCTTGATGGCTTGTGATTCCCCGATTGAGGGGCGAGATGTGATCACCTTGAGTTTGATGTTAGGCCAATATGGAGGACTTGAGGCCAGATCTTCACCCTATGGCTTGAGCACCGAGGTGTTGATTTTACGAGCTAGTGTTATGAACTAATATGTTTAGTATTATCCCTAATAGTGGGAATGGCAGCTGGATAGCTACATGATGAGTATGTCAGTGCTGTGTGACGTGTCTATATGACTTGGAAGTGTCGAAGAAGGTCTTCTAGGTGATAAATGAACCATTAAGTGTTTGATTTCCATTGCGATTGGATGTGTTGCCCTGAATTGTGGGAGCGTGGAGAATCTTTTCAAGTCTCCTAGTTGGGAGCGAAGTAAATACCATATTGCGGGTTGAGTTCAAACCCAGGAAGATTAAATGACCGTGTAACATATATGATGGTGGAAGGCAGGCTGAAATACTGAATTGAGGCGAAGCAGGTGGGATATCTCCTGCATAGTGCCCTTAAGTGGTATGATCCTTATGTGTATGTTAGAAGATCTCATGTGTAATTGAAAGGTAAATTCTATGTGTTATGATTCGAATAGGTGCAACATATGTCCGTGTATCAATTTTGATAATAGAATACATGTAGTATTGAGATTAGTGTTGTTGATATACATTGTGATGTTTTCTCAAGTTGTGGACATGTTGTTAGGATGGTTTTGGTGATTCTCTGGCAGGTGGATATGCTCAATTACAAAGGAAACTCTGCTAAAATTTTTGAAAAATTTGGGACTTAGTAAAAATTTCGCCGCCTGTAGAGCGGGCTTGACTGTTGTGTGAATGAATGCAAGAATTGCAGAAGAGTTAAATTTTTTGATGATTCGTGTTTCCACAAGCTTATGACAGAGTGAGTTTAATCTCACCATCATATTACGATCACAATAGAGTATATGTGTTGTGATATATATGGCTTCGAGCTAAGTTGGGGAGGTTGCTGTTGTTTAGTTGATTGTATGGTTATGTACTATATTAGTTTCGACTTGATGCATGTGGGCAAATCAGTTCTGGTTGCAGCAACTGAGCCCAGGGTGGAACGAGTGAAGCAAAATATCGACAAAGGTTATATGATGCTTAGCAGATGTGAGAAAAAATAATAGGATGTCTTGAGTTGTTGATAAATAATGCTTAGTGTAAAGATAAGGGAGTGGTTTGGTTGTATTGGACTGAGATCAGGTACTGCGGTGTCAGAGTTCTGATAAAGTACGAGTGGTTCGATTCGTTAAGTCAAGTAATTTGCAGTACGTATGAGTGTGGATAACTCTTGAGAATGGTTTTGATATATTCAAGATTTTAAATGTAGCACTTAGGTGTCATAAGGTTGAGTAGGTCACCAAGTCAGTGCTTTCATGAGAAAAGGTCAAGACTTGTAGTATTTTTTCGTTAATTACGGATTCTATGTATCAGTATCTGTGAAGTAAAGGTAGCAGACTTAGATTCGCAGGAAGTTACTTCAAAGTAGGATATTTTAGAAGGTGGTATGTTTGGGAAAATTTGAGAAAGTATATAGTGTCCTATTGGTCTTAGACAACATGGTCCTATGTTCGTGTCTCGGGTGGTACGCCTGGATTGAGGCGTTGTGGTTCTACAACAAGAGAGTATATCAAGTTGAAAACAAGGGAAATCTAGAAAAATGAAATAGCTTGTTAGTGGACCAAATCGTTATGGTAAAGATATGATCAGTTCCTTATTTATGTTCAAGGTAATGAGCCTTACGGGTAATGGGCGACAGAGCTTTTGAGCTCGGACAACTTGCTTAGACTGGTGTGGATAGAAGGATCTAGTTCTGGCAGTTTAGCTTGTGGTTAGGAAAAAATGGAGTTCTCAGGTTATCCTAGAATAGTATGGTATGTGCGGTCTGTTGCGGAGGATTGGGATGTGTGTGAGTAGTGTACGGTGCAGTTCCAAATGGGAAGTCATTAAGTTCTTAAGAAGCTCGTTCAGCTGTATATGATTTAAGAATCGACCCTTAGATGATTAAGGAAAATGGTATTACTATTCTAGTAATTTGACGGGAGTATAAGTTCAGTAAGAGGGAAGGTGATGTAAACTCATAACACTTCGGTGGGATTGTCGCAGTTTCCTGTTGGACCGACTGTTGACATTGGAGTTTGTGATGGCACAGGGAAATTTTAGAATATATATGGGTACTTGATATGTAATATGTATTCATACCGCGGAATGTGGGACCAGGTATCATGATTTGTGTGTTATATAGAGTTGGAGACTGGGAGTTCTCCGATACAGTCTATGTCGCGGTTGTGGATCTTTATTTGTTGATATGATAGATATTGGATATGATATTGGGTGTAGACTGGTTGCCTCAGTGTTGGGTTTATCTAGACTATTGTGTTGTGTGCTATGCCAGAAGATGCCACAGGTTGTGTAGTGAGATGCATTGGGTGATGTTACAGCAAGAGTGGGTTGCATTCCAACGACCAGTGGACGGCTGAAGAGGACTGCTTGTCTTGTTCGGGCCTTTGTGGAAAATGTTAGTGCAGAATTTTTTACCGTTGATTCAGTTCCATATTGAGGGACCTTTCCGGATGCAATCCTCGTGGCCGGGCATGTCGCAGGGCGAGATTGTGGACTTCATTATTTATTTGGTGCGGGCACCGTATCGTACGGCTTGAAATGCTTTATAGTAGTGGAAGAGGCATCCCCAAGCTTCTTGGTAATGAGTTTGTTGGTAAGCTGATTGAATACGTGTTTAGCTTGAGTTGGCTTGGTTAGTCCTGAATTGTATTAATAAAGGATGGGTTGCCTCGATCGTTATTGGACCTACTAGTGATCTGGGAAGATCTATGAGTTGTTTTTCTGTGCTGTGAGGCATTATAATTTTTGGGCAGTGGCACATATATTGTGGTGCTATCGAGATTCATAGTGGAAGCTGAGTTTTGTAGCTTACAATGGTACAAGTAGATATGATTATGCACTCAGTGCGCTTGTGACCGATGCTCGGTATTTTGTTATAATGAGCAGATTCAGCTCGATATGCATCTCCCTATGTGAGATATCTGAGTGGATTAGGTGGCACGCCGCCACAGGGTATGTTATCTGGATCAGATTGCGCGCCACAACAGTGTGATGTTGAGGATAGTTTCCGTAGGTTACTTTGTGTGCCTTGCTTCCTGTTTTCTGAGGAAGTCCATATTGGGAGTTGCTCGGCGAATAGAACATCGGTTGTTCATTTCAGGATTGAATAGTGTATATAACTTTCTTCACCGTGGGTGTGATGGATTACTTGTTTTCAGACATCAATCTGTGCGTGGCTGTCTATTTTGAGCATGGTGACTCAAGGTACGTCATATGTAACAGTGTTTGGATAGGAGCGTGTGTTATGGAGAGGCCACATGAAGTTATGGTCTTTCAAAGAGGATTCAAGTATTCTATTCCTATGATATGAGATGGGGTCTCCACCTTGTATTGTGATGGTACTAATGAGCTTGAGAAACAACTCTTTCGTCGAGTCAATTTCATGATTTGAGTATGTTCAAGTCGTTCCTTATTGGTGCGCGTGTTATGCAAATGTGGATTAGGCCGGTAATAAGATGTCATATCACCATAATGGTATGTAGGATTTGAGGTGATGGTTGGAGTCATTAATGAATACGAACGGATTTGGTTGTAGCTTGTTGGAAGGTTAATACCAAGGTTCGACTCGGAAATATGTTGTGATAGTAGTCTAAAGGGAAGTGACTTCATGAATGGTGATCTGAGAGATTGTTACACTATTGCGTGTTTGATTTATTGTTGGCAGTATACAGAAGTGTTGGAGTAAGACCTTGGTTAATAAGAGGTTTCCACCGATATTCGGGTGTTATGGGAAAATGTTGTATATAAAGACAATAGTTTCGAGTGTTGGATTGTGTGGTTTGTTGCATGGGTTCACCTGGGGTTGCAAGTATGGGTTATTACAGCTGGTTCGGGCTTATTCTGAGTATAAATGTGAGGTTATGATCTATTGTATGGTTTCGCATGTGCAATGTGGTTTTACGGTTATGGTCTAGATGGACTATGAAAATTTTAGTTGTGTTGTATTATCAGGCCTATGTTAGTAAGGGTGACGTGGGATCACCCCGTGTATATGTTTGGTTAGGACATTCAAGAATTGGTTGGCTCCTAGTACAACTCTGGGCCCACTCGAGGATGAGCTTTTATTTAAGTTGGGGAGGATATAAGGACCCGAACCGTCATCACGTGAGTTACCGCCCCGTTTTCCCCGTTTTATGCTTCTATATGTTTCATTATATGTGTTTGGTGAATTTGAAGTAATTCGGATAGAGTTCGGTTAGAAATGAGACAATTAGTCTCTTTAAGAGAATGTTAGTTTGGAAAAGTCAATCAGATGTTGACTTGTGAATTAGAGGGCTGGGAATGGATTTCCGATGTTTCGACTAGTTTTGGGTGATAATATAAGGTTTAGGGGTGCAATCGGAATTGAATTTGGAGGCCCGGTGTAGAATTAGGCTTGAATTGGCTAAGTTTGAATTTTGGCAAATTACGGTTGATAGGTGAGATTTTAATCCGAGGGTCGGAATGGAATTTTGAGAGTTGCAGCAGCTCCGTTAGGTGACTTTGGATATGTGTGCAAAATTTCAGATCTTTCGGAGGTGTTTTAGGTCAGGTTTTTGATCAAATGCAAGTTTCAGAAGTTTTAGTTTGACTTAGGCTTGAATCCATGGTAATTTGATTATTTTTTATGTTTACGATAGTGTTGCTACGATCAAGTTTTAGTGAAGTAATAGAATATATCCGTGCTTTTGGTTGAGGTCCCGAGGGCCTCAAGGTGATTTGGAAGGGCTAACGGGGTATTTTGAGTTGAAAAATGTAGCAGAAAAATTGAAGAGAATCTTTGTTCTATGCGATCGCATATGCATCATGCGATCGCATAGAAGGTTGGCAGGGAGGCTCAGATTGACTCTGTGTGATCGTGTAAAGGGTTGTGCGATCGCATCGAGTGGAAAGCTTTGCTATGCGATCGAAGGGCCAGTTATGCGAAAGCATATGTGGAATTTTGGGAGATGAAATTTGTGCTATGCGATCCCAATGGTAGTGATGCGATCGCATAGGGTTAAAAGTGCCTGGTTAGAATGTTTTAAGGATTATTTCATCCTCGACCTATTCATAATTTCCATCATTTTTACTCCGCCAAGAGAGCTCTTTGGTCAAATTGAAGAGGGTTTTTGACGGGTATTGACTGAAGGTTAGTCTCTTAACTTAGAAACACCATTTTATTGAAGAATCAACACTCAAATTCATGAAAGTGGGTTGAAATTGTGAAGAACTAGGGCTTGGTTTTCGAAAATGAATTTTGGGGATTTGAAAGGCCATTTGAACTCTGTTTTCGATAGATTTTATATGTACGGACTCGTGGCGAGACGAGGAATCCGTTGATGTGACTTTCATAATTTTTCGAGAAGTGGTCACGGGGCTCAGATTTAACCAACTTCGTGAACTTGAGTACTTTTTGAGTATTTTGATTGGATTGTGTTTCTTTAGCCCATATTTATGTATTCATTGTGGTTTTGACTAGATTCGACGAGCGTAGAGGAAGATTCAAGAGGAAAAGGCATCGCGGAACAGTCTACGGCCGGTTAGAGGTGTGTAGTTTGTGTAGTTGATGACCTGAGGGTTTGAAACCCCGGTTTATCACATTATGACACTATGTAGGGCGTGACTTGCACCCCATGGCAGGTGCAGGGTTGTTTATGACTGGGGATTGTGACTTGGTCCATCATGAACTAGAATCTTACTATATTGGCGACTAAAACGCACCATGTATTAATATACCTGGGCTTATTGCCATGTTCTGGGACTTGTGCCGATATGTAGCATCCATCTAGGATGAATATCATTGTGATAGTATGATTTGTATAATCATTGATCTCAGTCCTGTGTTTAATCACTAATATAAAATGCTAAGTCACTTTTCGTGAAGTTAAATGACTAAATTATAATTTCTTAATAATTGGGAAATGAGAATTTAATTGAATCAGTTATGTGACTCATATGCATATCGTGGACCGGGTATGGATCGGGCTGCACACCGCAGCGATCATATGATGATATTGCGCTTGAGCTGTAGGATCCCCTTAGGAGTCTGTACACACCCCTAGTGAGCGCCGTCAACGTAAAATGGATCGGGCTGTACGCCGCAATGGAGCATGTTCATTTCATTGCATTCTTGCATGATACTTGATTGATATAGTTGTTATTGCTTCATTGTTGGTTCGTAGCTAAGGTGCGGACTATTATTATTAGCTTTACTCTGTGGAATTTTGCGAATTTCTTATCTTCATACATTGTATATTCTTATTACTTACTGATTCGGTAGTACTCATACCTACTCCCTGCACCTTGTGTGCAGATTCAGGTGCATCGGAAGCTTAGCTGAGCAGTCGTTGTCTCTAGAGATTATCAAAGTTGTTGAGGCTGCTTCTTGACGTTCGTAGGACTTGGCTATTCGTCCTATTTCAGTTTTATTGTTATATACATTTCCAGACTTATGTATTTTCGTTTAGATATTATTATCCACTTTGTTTTAGAGGCTCTAGACTCGTGACCCCAGATCTTATAGGAGTGATTATTCAGATTTCGTATCTCTTTGTATTATTTTATTATAAATATTGGATTATTATTCTAAAACTATTACATTTTTCCTTAAATTGTCGGTTTTGAGATTTATTATCGTAATGAGAGTGATTGTCGGTCAGGCTTGCCTGGCATTATGGTCGTGACATTAGGGTTACATAAGAAACCAGTGGGAGAAGTAAGAGAAAACTGGCTGTGAAACTCAGTAATAGTGGTGGTCGTAGCACCATCAGACCAAAACCCATAGGAGAAAGACCGGAGAAAAACTGGGCAAAGATTCGCGACCATCTCATATGGTGGAGGCTTCTGAGGTCTCAAGGATAGAGGGAATCGACGGGATAAGGCATTACGACAGCTGGTGGTCGAAAGAGGTGAGGCTGGAGGTGGCAGGGAAGATGGTGAAGGCCATCGGAGAAGAAGAACCAGAAGGTTCTAGAGAGAAGGAGGAGAGGAAGAGAAGAATTAGAGAGAGACTGTGTCACGCCCCAAATCCGTGGGCATGACCGGCACTCAACCGCGTATCCCTACTCGAGTGGACCTGGGTGCCTTTGCTATTCCCCACGCGTTTCCCCACATCATTCGATGACAATTAGCCAAAAGATACTAAATTTGCAATCGAAAGAACATATGATTTCTCTTATATAAACACACATTATGATTAACAGGGAACATCTGTTACAAAACATATACTATGATTAACAGGGAACATGGCATACAAGTTTTACAGCGTCCAAAACATATACCTTTATACATAAGTTCTAATCCACATACCACTGTCTACGGAGCCTCTAAGGGAAAGATAGTACGACACATGCCGGCGACAAGGCCCCGGCTATACCTTTACAAAAGGACACAAGACACCAATATACAACAGATTAGGTGGCATGAGCCACACATGACCCCGGAAGGAAAGGGGCTCACCAAACACGAATACCGCCGATAGAGAGAAGGAGTAGCTATGAATGGTGGACTGGAGTTACTGCCACGGATCCACCTACAATCATAACACAAATGTAGCACCCCCGGAAAAAGGGACATCAGTACATTTGAATTGTACTGACATGTATGAACAAACTCTGTCCCAAGTAAACTCAAGACAAATTACATATACAAGTATAGAACCGAACAACAGTAGTACAAGTACAACCATGAAGCAACAACCAAATATTTCATAACAAATGATTCAAGTAGTCATACAAAGGGGCAATCAGTGCCCCACAGGTTAAAAACTCTCCTGCTGTCTCCTTTCACATTTCCACATTTATCATTTCATTATTCCCATTCATATCAATAATGATATTGGATCACATTTTCCACACTTATTTCCTCGTCCACCCTTATTACCTCGGCCACCCTTATCACCCCAACCCACACCTTATTTCACCGTATTGCGGCACGCAACCTGACCCCGTCTGATAGTTTTCAATTCACAACAACAAAAAGCACAACAACAAATACAAGAAATCAACTATGGCACATTGTTAGCATAGATCCACAACAAGGGTAATGCAATTCCACAACTAGTAACAACAATTTCCTCATGTTCATCAAGTTGGAACACAATTTAGATCATTACAACAGTTATTCACAACTAATCAACACGTTGTTCCTCAATATTTCCATTTCTACTGTTCCACATTATTCCCATTTCCATTGTTCCACATTGTTTCCATTTCCATTATTCCACATTACTTCCATTTCCATTGGTCCACATTTTTCCATTTCCTTGTTCCAATTACAAGTTCCAAGACATTCACCACAAAGTGTTACCACACAATTACACCACATAAAGCTTCACAATGATTCTCATATGAATATCAACTATCAACAATTTCACAACTAGCATAGGGCAATTTCACAAGGATCACAGTTAGCCATACATACTTGGAGTTGAGTTTTTTCCTTTAAACCTTTAGTCCAATTTGCCAAGCAATAAAGAAGTCAATCTAGTTCATGAACAACACTTAGGTTTTAGAAATTCAAACTCATAGTTACTACCCAATTCCCTTTTTACAAGATTTTTGAGTTTTGAAGCCATGCATGAAGATTTTATGAAGAAAATTCAAAGCAAGTGTATGGGGTTCCCTTCCTAATCTTAATTTCGAAATTTGGGGGAAATGGTCTAGGGATATTACTTGAGAAATCAATAGAGAAGACAATGAACCAAGAAGTTTCCAAGCTCCAATGGTTTTGAAAGATCAACTGATGAAGAATTTTCTTTCTCTCTAGTGGACCGTCTCTTCCTCTCTCTTATTTTGTTCTTAAATTGGGTTAAAAATGAGGGATTGGCTGTTTTTATTAACGAGGGTCGGGCTTAGATTAATAGAAAAATAACTGGGCGAGCTCAATCTGCGACGCAACTCTGCGATCACAAAATAGACATGCGGTCTGCAGAATGGACCGCAGAAATGGCCCAAAATTTTAACCTCTCAGGTTAGGAATACGGTGAATATGCGGTCCGTATTTGAGTTCTGCGGTCGCCAAATGCACCGCAGAATTGACATTCGAATTTCTTCAGGGACAATATGCGATCACTCTGCGGTCCGCATATTGATTATACGATCGCAGATTTGACCGCATTTTCAACATCAAAATTTGGTTGCTCTCTGATTCACTCTGCAGTAGGAATGCGGTCCGCATAGCTGATCTGCGACCGCGTTATGGACCACATTTTGACCATTTTCTGGAAAAATTTTGATATCACATTTTCAATTTCAAAACAGTAAAAAGAATCTGATCCATGTAGGTAGACTCGACTCTATGAGCTGCTAACATCTTAGCACTCACTTTCACGGGGCCTTACATCCTCCCCCGCTTAAGATCATTCATCCTCGAATGAGGACTTGGGACCCAAACGAGTTTGAAAACATGATATGCAAGTTTCTACACTTTTATTAACTTTCAAGCTTGTTTAGAAAATTTTTTCCAGAGTTTCCTTTGTAATATGGACATTACCACGTGCCAAAGAACCTCCAAAACACATTCCCAAGCATTACGACACAGCTTGCTACCTTTACACTAGTTGTAGAACACATAATCATCACACTTGCACATATTCAACCTCTTGATACACTTTTAACCATTTGGCATACAACATATAATCAAATTAAGCATTAGTCATCTGCACTATTAAAGCCAATTACCTATCACAAGGGTACAACACAGTTATTCATTTCAATACAATTCCTTCATGAAAAAACAAATCATTACACAACTAGAACATCTTAATACACAATCTCCATACAAAATTAATTATTACCTCCATGCATCACCTTACCATGGAAGCACAAGACTTTCATTACCAAAAGGACTGCACATTGTTCAAATAGTTATAACACATAGAATTGGTTGGCACAACTTGGAGAAACTACAACAATAAGGCACTTGGAAAGAGAAAGGATGATTCTTACACCTAATGGACACAACACTAACCCTCCTAAGGGACATGATTCACATGATCATTCCTAGACTTGCAAAATAAATGGGGGTATTTTATCTTCATCTCATCTTCCGCTTCCCACATGGCTTCCTCGACTTGTTGGTTTCGCCACAACACTTTAACCGAAGCAATTTCTTTGTACCGCAACCTTCAAACTTGCCTATCCAGAATAGCAAATTGAATCTCGTCATATGATAACTCTTATGTAACCTTGATTTCTTCAACTGGCACAACTTTAGACGGATCACTCACAACTTTCCTCAACATGGATACATGAAACACTGGGTGCACTAGGGACATTTCAGGGGGCAATTCCAACCTATGCGCAACTTGACCGATCCTTTGAATAACTTGATAAGGCCCGAATTACCTAGGACTTAGTTTTCCTTTCTTCCCAAAGCGCATGACTCCCTTCATAGGAGACACCCTCAAGAATACCCAATCTCCTTCTTGAACTTCAGTTCTCTTCGACGCACGTCCGCATAGGATTTCTGGCGACTGTGAGTAGCATTCATTCTCTACTGAATGAATCTTACCTTCTCCATGGCCTGGTGCACGAAATCTGGTCCTATAAATTCCACTTCACCAACCTTGAACCACCCGATCGGGGACCTACACCTCTTTCCATACAATGCTTCGAATGGGGCCATTTGGATGTTAGCATGGAAGTTGTTATTATAAGAAAAATCTATAAGGGGAAGGTGATTATCCCAATCACCTTTGAAATTCAAGACACATGCCCGCAACATATCCTCGAGCGTCTGAATAGTCTGCTCTGCTTGGCCATCGGTCTGCGGATGAAAAGCTGTGCTGAGATTCACTTGAGTACCCAAACCTTGCTGAAATTTCCTCATGAAGTTAACTATAAACTGAGCTCCTCGATCCGAAATGATGGAAAGTGGCGTACCATGAAGCCTCACCATCTCCTTGATATACAACCGAGCATATTGTTCCGCAGTATCGGTGGATTTGACTGGCAAAAAGTGAGCTGATTTGGTTAGCCTATCCACAATTACCCAAATTGAATCGAACTTGTGATGGGTACGAGGTAGTCCTGTCACAAAGTCACATATTGATAATTTCCCACTTCCACATCGGTATTTCTATAAGCTGAGTCAACGCTCCCGGCCGCTGATGCTCGGCCTTCACTTGCTGGAAATTCAGACACTTAGAGACGATGTCCGCTACACTCTTCTTCATACCAATCAACCAATAAATATCCTTGAGATCGTGATACATTTTCGTAGAGCCTGGGTGCACTGAATACCTGGAATGATGACCCTTCGCTATTACCTTCTCCCAAAGATTAAACACATCTGGTACACATAACCTGTTGTGGCAACGCAGCACGCCATCATTGCTGCCGAGTGAAAGTGCTGAAATTTTGTTACTTAGAGCTGCCTCCTTCAATAGAGCCAATGCTGGATCAACAAACTACTTTTCTTTAACCTCTGCCACGAGCGACAATTCTTATGTATTATGCACCATAAGTTCCTCCTCATTCGGGGTCGAGATACAAACCCCAAGGCTGGCCAATTGATGTACTTCCCGAGCTAGGAACCTCTGATCCGCTCTCAAGTGAGCCAAACTACCCATGAATTTTTGACTGAGGGCGTCGGCCACCACGTTCGCCTTCCCTGGGTGGCACAAGATGTCCATATCATAATCCTTAGGCAATTCTAACCACCGCCACCACCTCAAATTTAGCTCCTTTTGCTTGTATTGAAGACTCTTGTGATCTGAAAACACATCTACATGAACCCCATAAAGATAATGCTGTCATATTTTCAAGGCGAACAGAACTGCTGCAAGCTCCAAATCATGCGTCAGATAATCTTTCTCGTGATTCTTGAGTTGCCTGGAAGCATATGCTATAACCTTCCCGTGCTGCATCAGAACACACCCTAAACCAACCCTGGAGGCATCACAATAAACTACAAACCCCTCTATGCCTTCTGGCAAGGCCAATAGTGGTGCCGAAGTCAACCTTATCTTCAATTCCTGGAAACTTTTCTCAGTTGCATCTGACTACTGGAATTTAGCAGATTTTTGCGTCAATTTAGTCAAAGGAGAGGCGAGGGTGGAGAATCCCTCTACAAACCTCCGATAATACCCTGCTAACCCCAAAAAGCTACGGATCTCCGTTAGGGTCGTGGGCCTAGGTCAATCCTTCACCGCTGCAACCTTTTGGGGGTCTACCTGAATCCCATCACTGGAAACAACATGACCCAGAAAAGTGACGGACTCCAACAAAAATTCACATCGTTTTACTCTCTTTCAAAGAGATGACTATTCAAACCTCAGAGTATTCGGTTCAACTAGTGCTGATGTAGAGTCTGCAAAACCGCTCTAAGGTGACTGACATGATCCTCCCTATTCCACGAATATACGAGAATGTCGTCAATTAAAACAATCACGAAGGTTTCTAAGAATGACATGAAGACCCGATTCATAAGGTCTGTAAAAGCTGCGGGGGCATTGTTTAGCCCAAAAGACATGACCAAGAACTCAAAAGCTGCAGGGGCATTGGTTAGCCCAAAAGACATGACCAAGAACTCAAAGTGGCCATAACGTGTCCTGAAAGCGGTCTGAGGAATATCCTGCTCCTTGATCTTCAATTGGTGGTACTCGTACCGCAAATCAATTATGGAGAAGAACCTTGCACCTTGTAATTGATCGAACAAATCCGCTATCCGAGGAAAAGGGTACTTATTTTTGATTGTGACTTTATTAAGCTGCCGATAATCGATACACATCTGAAGTGACCCATCCTTCTTTATGACCAAAAGAACCGGATCACCCCATGGCGACACACTTGGCCGGATAAACCCCTTCTCCAATAAGTCCTTCAACTGTTATTTAACTCTCGCAACTCTACTGGCGCCATCCTGTATGGTGGAATAGATATTGGGTGAGTATCTGGCAATACATCAACCTCGCAATCAATCTCCCTAGCTGGCGGAATTCTTGGAAGCTCATATGGAAATACCTCAAGAAACTCATTCACAACTAGCACCGACCCGGGGCAGGAACCTTTGGAGTAGCGTCCGCCACCCGGACTAAATTATAGTACACCCCTTCCTGATCATCTTCGAAGCCTTGAGGTAGGAAATAAACCTACCCTTCGGCACCATACCATTTCCTTTCCACTCAACAACCGACTCATTAGGGAAGTCGAGTCTCATGACTCTCGTACGGCAATCAAGTTTAGCAAAGCACGAATAGAACCAATCCATCCCTATGATTACATAAAAATCCACCATACCAAGCTCGATAAGGTCAGCCGTGGTAACACGACCACCTACCATAACAACAAAATTCCTATAGACCCGCGCGACTGTAATAGAATTACAACCCGAAGTCGATATAGAGAACGACTCAAGAGGTTGTTTGGGTTCAATCCCAAAACTCAAAGCAACAAATGGAGTAACATAGGACAAAGAAGACCCCGGATCAATAAAAGCATAGTATTCAAAGGTCTGAATAGATAGGATACCTGTGACAACATCTAGGGAAGCTTCAGCACTCTGACGACCACTCAATGCATAAAACCTGTTGGGTCCGCCCCTACCACGAGCTCCACCTTTGGCTGAACCATGCTCTGCTGGGGCTGGAGGGCGCACCGATGACGTAGCAACTGATGAACGGGATGGCTGAGCGAGTCCCCTACCCGTGCCCTACCTGGGGGCACGACAGTCCCGCTGCAAGTGAACTCTCACCCCACAATTGTAACACACTAGAGCATCCAAGTAAAAGGCCTCTGTATGAAATCTCCCACACTTGGGGCATATACCTCCTTGCTGTCGAGGTCTCACCCGCGAATGACTGAACTGGCGGGAACTCCTACTGTCTGATCCTAGCCTCGAAGGGCTTCTCTGCTGGAAACAGTGCACAGATGGTGGTGCACTGGCTAAGGATTGAGCATAAGACTGAGGTGGTCCTGATGACCCTCTCCATAGAGATGATCGCCCTTAGTGATCCATAGACCGGGCCCTGCTGCTACTCTCCCTGTCTGCCCGAATCTTCAACTTCCTGGCCTCTGTGTCCTGATCAAAACCCACGATCTTCCCATAGTTCATGTCTGAATGAAAAACCGCTGTAACAGCTTCATTTACCATCAAAGGGCTGAGACCCTGAACAAATCGCTGAACTCTAGCCTCCATAGTCGACACCAACTGAGAAGCATACTTGGACAACCTCACGAACTCCATATGATACCCCCAAACATGCATGCTACCCTGCTTAAGTACCTCAAACTCGTTGGCACGTGCTTCTACAAACTCATCCCATCTAGATGGAGGGCTCCCCTCCTCACGGGAGTCTTCCGACAGCTCAAACCATGAATGTGCAGCTCCTTTCAACCTGTGTGAATCCAATTCTACCCTCACTATCTCCGTAGCCTTCATCACTCGGAGGGTCTTGTACGTCTCATAAAGGAATTCTTGCAGATCGGCCTCTGGGTCTGTGCCTCAGAACTCAGGAGGATTCAATCGCAAAAACTAATGAACCTGGAGCTGGAGGAATCTCCCTGTCCGCTGGAGGACACAGGGGCATCATGAGATCTCTGGGCCTGGGCGGCCACTGACTGAGTCACCATACGGATAGATCCCCTAAGGTCCCCATTAGAAATCCCGCGATCAGAAGCTGAAGCAACATCAGGATTAGGAGCATTTGCATGAGGGATAGTAGCACCCTCGGTCACTACTGGAACATGATTGCTTGGATTAGGAATGGATGGAGCAGGCAAATTCAGAACGGGGGAATCACTCTCACCCAGGGCAGTTGGCACATAATCCACATCCGCACTGGAAGTGGCATAGGACCCTAGGCCAAGTCTAGCTTTCTTCTTAGGTGCCATCACTGAAAATTCCAGATAGAGCACGAACTAGACACAACATCACTTCACCGCCCGAACTTGGAATAAAAGAAGAGGATCATTTTTCTTAAATTCCCGTGTAGCCCCCAACTTATAGATGTGGTAAAAAACACACCGATAAGAAGGGCTCTACTAAGCACGGCTTCGAGACATCCTAGGACTCCGTTAAAACCTTAGGCTCTGATACCAAGTTTGTCACGCCCCAAATATGTGGGCATGACCAGAACTCAACCGGGTATCCCCAGTCGAGTGGACCTGGGTGCCTTTCCTATTCCCCACGCATTACCCCACATTATTCGATGACAATTAGCCAAAAGATACTAAATTTGCAATCGAAAAAACATATGATTTCTCTTTTATAAACACACATTATGATTAACAGGGAACATCTTTTACAAAACATATACTATGATTAACAAGGAACGTGGCATACAAGTTTTACAGCGCCCAAAACATACACCTTTATACATAAGTTCTAACCCACATACCAATGTCTACGGAGCCTCTAAGGGAAAGATAATACGACACATGCCGATGACAAGGCCCCGGTTATACCTTTACAAAAGGACACAAGACTCCAATATACAACAACATAGGTGGCATGAGCCACACAAGACCCCGGAAGGAAAGGGGCTCACCAAACACGAATACTGCCGATAGAGAAGAGGAGTAGCTACGAATGGTGGACCGGAGTGCCTACCACGGATCCACCTACAATCATAACACGAATGTAGTACCCCTGGCAAAAGGGACGTCAGTACATTTAAACTGTACTGGCATGTATGAACAATCTCTGTCCCAAGTAAACTCAAGACAAATTACATATACAAGTATAAAACCGAACAACAATTTTACAAGTACAACCATGAAGCAACAACTAACGATTTCACAACAAATGATTCAAGTGGTCATACAAAGGGGCAATCAGTTCCCCACAGGTTACAAACTCTCCTGCTATCTCCTTTCACATTTCCACATTTATCATTTCATTTTTCCCATTCATATCAATAATGATATTGGATCACATTTTCCACCCTTATTTCTTCGTCCACCCTTACTATCTGTGCCATCCTTATCACCCCAACCCACACCTTATTTCACTGTGTTTCAGCGTGCAACCTGACCCCGTCTGACAGTTTTCAATTCACAACAACAAAAAGCACAACAACAAATACAAGAAATCAACTATGGCACATTGTTAACATAGATCCACAACAAGGGTAATGCAATTACACAACTAGTAACAAAAATTTCCTCATGTTCATCAAATTGGTACACAATTTAGATCATCACAACAGTTATTCACAACTAATCAACACGTTGTTCTAAAATATTTCCATTTCTACTGTTCCACATTATTCCCATTTCCATTGTTCCACATTGTTTCCATTTCCATTATTCCACATTACTTCCATTTCCATTGTTCCACATTATTTCCATTTTCGTTGTTCAAATTACAAGTTCCACAATATTCACCACAAAGTGTTACCACACAATTACACCACATAAAGCTTCACAATGATTCTCACATGAATATCAACTATCAACAATTTCACAACTAGCATAGGGCGATTTCACAAGGATCACAATTAGCCATTCATACATGGAGTTGAGGTTTTCCCTTTAAACCTTTAGTCCAATTTGCCAAGCAATCAAGAAGTCAATCTAGTGCATGAACAACACTTAGGTTTTAGAAATTTAAACTCATAGTTACTACCCAATTCCCTTTTTACAAGAATTTTTAGTTTTGAAGCCATACATGAAGATTTTATGAAGAAAATTCAAAGCAAGTGTATTGAGTTCCCTTCCCAAACTTAATTTAGAAATTTGGGGGAAATGGGTTAGGGATTTTACCTGAGAAATCAATAGAGAAGGAAACCAAGAACTTTTCAAGCTCCAATGGTTTTGAAAGATCAATTGATGAAGAATTTGCTTTCTCTCTCTAGGACCCTCTCTTCCTCTATCGTATTTTGTTCAGAAATTGGGTTAAAAATGAGGGATGGGTTGTTTTTATTTATGTGGGGTCGGGCTTAGATTATCAGAAAAATAACTGGGCGAGCGCAGTCTGCGACGTAACTTTGCAATCGCAGAACAGACATGCGGTCAGCAGAATGGACCGCAAAAATGGCTCAAACTTCAAACCTCTCGGGTTGGGAATGTGGTGAATATGCGGTTCGTTTTGAGTTCTACGGTCGCAGAATGCACCGCAGAACTGACCTTCAAATTTCCTCAGGGACAATATGCGATCACTCTGCGGTCCGCATATTGATTATGTCGCAAATTTGACCGCATTTTTAACATCAAAATTTTGTTGCTCTCTAATTCACTCTGCGGTAGGAATGCAGCCTGCTTAGTTGATCTGCGACCGCATTCTGGACCGCATTTTGACCATTTTCTGGAAAAAATTTGATTTCACATTTTCAAGTTCAAAACAGTATAAGAATATGATCCATGTGGGTAGACTCGTCTCTATGAGCTACTAACATCTAAGCACTCATTTTCAAGGGGCCTTACAGACTGGTCACGAAGAATGAGGGGTCATGAGGGAGAGGATAGGTTAGGATTTAATTAAGGAAAAAAATTGAACTTATTTGATCGACGACTCTGATTGTTTCGGGGCTGGGCTGGGTCAGAATTTAATTGGGTCTTTGGTCAATTGGGTTAATTTAAAATCTGATGGGGTGGGTTAAAATTGGGGCTGAAATTGCAATAATAATGGATTATATGTTAAATAGCCAATTTTCCCCTTTTATGTTATATGAAATAGTTAAAATAATTTTAAAAACAAATCTAAAGCATTTATATAATTAATAATGTATAAGTATTAATCTAGAAATAAGAGAAAGATTTTATAAATGTAAAATGCTGTTAAACGTAATATAGGCTATAATTAAAACTTTATGCAATTTAGCTTAAAAAATATCAAATAAATTTGTAGCAATATGAAAAATTACCTTAATTATATCTTGGTATAAATATAAGAGTGGAAATAAATTAGTTACCAAAAATGATAGTCTAGCAATTATTATTGGATTTTGTACTACTAAAATAGATAATAAATTGATTTAAAAAAATTAAAAAATAGGAAAAAATATCAAAACTCCTGGGCATTCTTATATATGCATACACATGTTATTTTGAGAGTATTTTGAGTACAAAAATTACGGAGAGAAAAATTGGGTATCAACATTTGTAATTTAGTGTCTTCATCCGCACGCGATTCTTCTCTACCTTCATCCAGTTCCACTCCATCTTCTAGAACTAAAAGTCCACTTTCTTAAAGACCTTCATCTCAGGCTAAAGAACCTAGTGAAGCTCTTTGTGACCCTTCATTGGATGAAATTATTCCTGTGGAACTATCTTTCTACAATGATAGGGAACTCATTAGAAATCAACTGTTTTCATTAGATCGTGTTGATATCTACCCGGCTCAAATTACTGAAGGTCTGATTTCAAAAGTTCGTAGAGATTTCCATTGGAGCCATGCATTCCCCATTATAATCCCTAGTGCGATTTAAAGAACCACCTCTTATTTAACTGGGGTTTCTTTTGTTTATATATACCCTATCATGTTGGGTTTTAAACCTGCTATTGACCCTGTTGTCCTCAAAATTTGTCGCCTTTTCGACGTCTATTTATGACAAATTGGCCCTATTGTGTTGAGGTCTGTTGCATGCTGGAGACATTTGACCAATATGGTAGATATGCCTTTTAAATTTTTTCATTTAATCTATCTCTATTCTCCAAAGTCTTTCCCCAAGGAGTCTTCACTCTAGTGGCAAGAAGCAAAAGAGTTCTGGTCAATCCAGAATATCACAAAGACCGTGGCTAGTACACCAGGTTTGTTGCTACCCCCACTATTAGTTTAGTAGGTGATAAAAATATTTCCTTTCCTGAGAAGTGGAGTTTTGCACGTGAGTTTTCTTTTTAATAACTTTCTCGCACCTTTTTCTCAATTTTGATGATCATCATTTTAATTTTCATTTTCTTTCTTAGCAACCATGGGAGTTGTTGATGAAATCCCCAACTTCCGTGGTTGGGTAAGCAAGCTATTGAGTGTTGCTCCAATGGACGGTAGGTCTTGGAAAAATCTCTCACGCCGATTTGGTTGAAAAGTTAAAACCCACGATAATAGTTTTTTCTATACTTTTCTAATTGCTTCCTTCAGAAATTATTTTAATCCTTCTTTTTATCGAGATTTCCCATTCGAGGCAGTAGTGACGATGCTGTCGTAGCTTCTCAAATTTCTTTGGAAAGAGCCCAAGATATAATTTTGTGCTCTTCATTTAAATGAAATGCTATTATTGATCGAGTCTCTGAGGAGGAGGAAGAACAAGACATGGGTTCTTTGATAAAGAGGCCACGGGCTAGAAGAAGAATTATTTCAGTGAATGAAGCATCTCCGCCTCGTTCTACTCTTCTCACCAAGCCTGTTGAAGCGTCGTTGGTGTTTTATGATGATGATACCCCCGTTGCTGCCCATGATTCCGTTGAGCAACTTTTTATCTACAGGTTTGGTATTGAAAGTTTAAGACCAATTTCTGATGATGCACCCTTTGCTTCTTTTCATATATCCGCTCCTACGACTCTTTTTTTGCCAATTGTGACTGTTGTTGTTGCTTCTCCTCCCCCAACTATTTTGACTCTTTCTAGTGCTCCTCCCTTAGCTGTTTCAACTCCTTCTACTGCTCCTCCCTTAGCTGTTTCAACTCCTTCTACAGTTCCTTCTACAACTGTTCAACAAACTGAGATTGGTTCCTCAAGTAGAACTGGAGCCATGAAACAGGTTATCATCGAGGTTCCTGCCGATGGTAATCTTTTGAGAAAATGAGCTGGGGATGGCATGTGGTTGAAACCCCTAATTGGTCCAATCGAGAAGGCCAAACTTGAGAGCGACAATTCTTTAACTTGGATAAATGACATAATACAATCATCATTAAAGGTATTTCTTTTTAATTATTTGTTATTCTTTTTGATAAGGTTCTTACCTTTCCTTTTTTTTTTCAGATCAACCTTGTTGGAACATAAATGATCAAGAGGGTTTCTCACACGGAGCAATTGATGCACGAGTACCAAGTTGAAGCAGATAACTGGAGAGAACAATATGAAAGCCTTCAAATTGATATGGAAGCATTAGAAGAAAACAAGTCCACCTTAGAGCAGCAGGTAAGGGTTTTATCTTCAGAGTTAGCGGTTGAAAAGGCTTACTCAAATCAAGATGGTAAGGACAAGAATCTTTTCGAAACTTCTTTTTTCGAGCAAATCTCCAAGGCTAGTGAAGAAATAAGAGAGTTGAAGACTCTCGTATAATAGAAAGAAGCTTATACTGGAGAACTTGTGCAAACTTTGACTCAGACTCAAGAAGACCTACGGGAGTCTTCTGATAAGGTTCGTTTGTTAGAAAGTTCATATGCTTCTATTCAAGTTTCTTATGATTCTGCCTTGGTTGAGAATGAGAAACTTAAAAGTAAGATTGATGAGTGGGAAAAGGATTGCAATATTCTTGAGGATAAAACCGCAATTGAAGTGAGCTGGGCATTTTTAAATACTCGCCATGATACCCTTGTAGAAGTTAGCCAAGAGAATTTTAACTTGGTGGCTGAGCTGGCTAAAACAAAAGAATCCAGCGAAAAAACTCAGCAGAGCCGAGACTTTCCTTCTCCCATGGCTGAAACTTATGAAAATATTGAAGATTATATAGGTACCGTGAGTGCTCCAATTCCTTCAAGTCAAGTTGTGTCTGCTTCTACTGATGACCTAGCTTCAGTTCCTTGTTCAACTCCGTAGTGACAAATGTATGATATGTGACTCCTCTTGTGTTTTTATTTTTATTTTTGGTGGTATGTGATTGTAACCCTTGGTCCTTTTTGAGGGTTTGATGTAATAATTAAGTCCCCAGACCTTTTCTGGCACTTTGTATAAATAACTTTTAGTTTATGACTAAGTTAATACTTAGTCTAAATTTTTTAAATATTAAGAAGTTTTTCGTTGTTGTTTGTACTTCTGTTTTATTTATTCTTGCCTTTATATTTAAGGACTTACCGAATAACTTGTATTTTTATTTTGCAAAATGCTTTTTTTAATTCCATGAATGTTTTAAATCAATCATGAATTTTATAAAAGAGGGCCCTTTTATATTTGACACTTAATGAAGAAGATATCTCAACTTCATAATGTTGTTAATGTACGACAAAAGAAGTAGAAATACACATGTTGCTTGAAATAACTTTGACAAGTTTGTATTTGAACTTTGTCAAGCTTTAAATAACATCTTGCATGTATTTAAGTAACTTCTATTACATTTTCGTAACTGTTTTCCTTACAATAGATTTTCGAAAAAGAAAATAAATCACAAGGTTTTTATTTACCCGTTTCAGTATATGTACATTGCTTTTAACCTAGCTATGATGAGGTTTTTCTTTGGCTCTTTTGCTCGTAGCTTTGCTATGCACTTGACTCATTCGATGAGTAAACATTTCAAGATTGAATTTTTGATTATTTCTCAATGTTCTTTTCCTTCCTTATACATATGTCCGCGTATATTATATAGATCCCCAATTGTTTGAGCTTTGAGGTATGAAGTCTCGAGCACTAGATTACTCATCTTACTTGGTCCTCTTCCTCTAAAGGAATAAAACATACGGGACTCGGAGGTACGATTATAGATGAAGATTGCTTAACCCGTTTCAATTTCTATCAGAATAGTTGTAACCCTACACCGGGAATTTAAATCTATTCCACGTGCCTTGCAGGTCGTGATTCATCATTTAGTATGGGTTAGCTTTTTTTCCTATCATCTAAAATTGTTAGTAAAATTTTAGCAATTCAAAAACAAAATTTTAAAATGAGGATATCTGCCTGTGGAAACTCCTCAGAAATAGTATCTCTTCAGGTGAAAAACATTTCAATATGAAGGTAATATCTTACCCTGTATAGTTTCCAGCTCGTATGCTCCATTTCCCGCAGTACCATGAATCTTGTAAGGTCCTTCTTGTGTTAGATCTAATTTTCATGCATTAGCTTCCTTCGTCGATTGAAAAACTTTCTTGAGCACAAAGTCCCCAGTGTTGAAGTATCTTAGATGTGCTTCTCGATTATAGTATCATTCCATGACTTGTTTTTTCGCTGCCATTCTTATTAATGCAGCTTCTCTTTTTCCTTCAAGTAGATCAAGATTTAGTCGTATTTCCTCTTCATTGGATTCTTTTGACACTTTTGTGTACCTCGTGCTTGGCTCCCCTATTTTTTCTAGAATTAAAGCTTCAGCTCCATATACCAATGACAATGATGTTTTACTCGTGCTTGTTTTTGCTACCGTGCGGTACACCCATAAAACACCAGGTAACAATTTTGGCCACTTGCCTTTAGATTCTTCTAATCATTTCTTCAAATTGTTGACAATGACTTTATTTTTTGATTCTTCTTGTCCATTACCCACCGGAGGGTAAGGCATGGATGTAATCCTCTTGATCTGCCAACGTTGAAAAAGTTCTGTGATTTGTGCGCCTATAAATTGCGGGCTATTATCACACATGATTTCCTTTGGTACACCGAATAAACATATGATATTTCTCCAAATGAAATCTGTGACTTCTTTTTCTCACACCTGCTTAAATGCTCATGCTTCCACCCATTTTGTCAAGCAGTCACTGAGTACAAGCAATAATTTTACCTGTCCTTTTGCTTATGGTAGTGGACCCACAGTATTCATCTCTCACTTCATACATGGTGCAATAAACAGATGTAACAACTCCGCAGGTCTATGCATGTTATTACCGTATCTTTGGCGTTTAACGCATTTAGCCAAACAAATTTCTGCTGCTTCTTCCTTTTTAGACCACAAGGGTGTTGATTCACTGCAGACCTTAATGTTCGGAATAGTCACATTTGTAATAGCCTTTAAATAATTCATACTTTATGTAGGCGGAGGTGAACCATACTAGATAATAAAAAAGTCTATGGCCCTCCGGGCTTTAGCTTGAATGCCTTTAAAAATGGAATTGAGGCACGCTGCACCAAATGTAATCACAAATTTCATGACCTTCTTTAATTATTTCCTTTAAATTATTTAGAACTCGGGACATGCCATTTAGAAAATTTCCATGGCCTCCCTAAAGTTAAAAACGTGTTAGTTGCTTTAGGCACAATCGTTAATAATATTACCTTCTTAAACTTGGGTGTGCATTTCATATGACCCAATTCCAAATCCTAAAATATTGAATAAAATGTGTTTCGGATTGTGGGTGTATTTCATGTGACGTGATCCAAAGACACATTTTAAACGACGTTCAATCTTCCTTAAAAATTAATCAAAAGCGGTAAATAATTTAAAATTACACCATAGGTTGAAACATGTATTAAAATCATGTAATATGGAAATTATGATAGTTTAAGCGACCGCGCTAGAACCACGGAATCTGGGGGTGCCTATCACTTTCCCCGGGTTAACAAAATTCCTTAGTCAGAGTTTCCGGTTCGCAGACTTCACCTGGAATGCCGAAATTTTCCTTGATTTATGATTCAAAATAAACAGGTTAGTTGGGACACCAAAAATAATCCCAAGTGGCGACTCTGATCAATAAATAATTTTATTTCAAATAATGTCACTTAAAGTGGAAAAAATCCTTTCTTTATACACTATCCTTCCGGGGGTGGTATGTAAAAAAAGAGGTGTGACAATCCACAAAATCAAAGGCAAGTTTAATGAATTTTTAAAAACTAATGTGGATTGTTTTTCCTGGTCCCATTCTGATATGACAGAAAAAGCAGTGGAAGTAATGATTCGCAAGTTAAATGAAGACCCATCGTATCCCCCCATCAAACTAAAGAAGAGAAAACACGGGACTTTCAAAAATTAGGTGATTCAAGAGGGGGTTCAAATAACTATTAAACATTGGGTCTATCCTTGAGATAAAGTATCCTAATTAGTTAGCTAACACTGTTGTAGTGCCGAAAAAGAATGGCAAATGGCGAGTTTGTGTAGACTACACAGATCTGAACCAAGTTTGTCCTAAAGATTCTTTCCATCACCACATATAGATACGTATTCAGGATAAAACGAGATAAAAATGGATCCCCAAAATGAAGAAAAAACTTCAGTTATAACAGTAAGGGGGACTTACTATTATAAAGCAGTGCCTTTTGGTCTCAAAATCGTTGGTGCAACGTATCAACTATTGGTGACCAAAATGTTCCAAGAACATTTAGGAAAAACTATGGAGGTCTTCATAGATGATATGCTCATTAAATCTCAACAATCAGGGGATCATATACTGCACTTGTCTAATACATTTCAGATCTTACAAAAATTAAATATGAAGTTAAATCCCGAGAAATGTGCATTCGACGTTTCAGCAAGTACGTATTGGGTTTTCATGATTCAAACTATGGTGTTGAAGTAAATTTTACATAGATTAAAGTCATTGAAGAAATCCCTAGCATGATTTCAAGTAAAAAAGAAGTGCATATATTGACAGGAAGAATTGCAGACTTGGGAAGGTTTATTTTCATGTCATCAGAAAAATATTTTAAAATTTTTCAGCTCTTAAAACAAGATCGTTTCGAGTGGACTGAAGAGTGTCAACAAGAACTCAAAAACTTGAAGAAATACCTGTCGAAACCGCCGTTGCTCGCAAAACCAAAGGTTGGGGAAAGATTGCTCATTTATCTGGATGTGTTAGAAGTAGCGTTGAGTGCTATTTTAGTTCGTGAAGATTAAGGTAAACAATCTCTAATTTATTATGTTATCAAATCATTGTTAGATGCAGAAATGCGGTATCCTCAATTAGAAAAGCTTGCACTTGCATTAATCATGACATCTAGAAAACTAAGGCCTTATTTTCAGTATCACCTTATTTCTGTGGCAATTGCTTATCTATTACGCAATATATTACACAAGCATGATTTATCAGGTAGGTTAACCAAATGGGATATAGAATTAACGGAATATTACATCAATTACCAGCCTAGAAGCGCAATGAAATCTCCGATGTTAGCAAATATTTTGGCTGAGTAGCCAAGGAATTCAATTAGAAGCAGAAAAAGAATTACAAGTGTTCAACGAGTCTAATCCAGGAATTTAGACCTTATTTACTGATAGCTTAGCGAATGTGAAGGGGGCGGGCTTAGGAATTGTTTTGGTACCACCTACGGATGAAACCATTCGACAAGCCATAAAATGCCCATTCTATAACTAACAATTAGACAGAATATGAACCTGTGATTGCAGGTTTAGAACTGGCACAAGAACTCGGCATTAATCAGATTGTAATAAAAAGCGATTCGCGGCTTTTAGTTAACCAAATATTGGGGACTTACACAGTCAAGGAGTCACAAATATAGCAGTACTTAGAAAAGGTACGGGATTTGATTAAGCTATTCCAAACCTTAAAAGTCACGCAGATACCAAGAGGCGAAAATGTCGAGGCAGATGCCCTAGTCAATCTCGCATCGGCGGTAGACGTGACGAGTAATGAAAATGCCTTTGTAATTCATTTGTTTCATTCAGTATTCAATCCAGACAAAAACGGGGTAAAGTTCAATAACTTAACCTAGAATTGGAGGAACAAGATTGTTACTCTATTGTAGTATGGTACCATCCTTGAAGACAAGAAAAAATCTCAAGTGCTTCGAAAAAAGGCTTCTCGATATTGTTTGAAGAAAGACAATCTTTATCGAAAACTGCTCGGTGGTCCCTAAGCAAGAAGCCCGGGGCCTTCTCAGACAAAATATGTAATGAGAGAAATACACGATATTCAAGCCCAATATGCTAAATTCGGATTTGTTAATTTTGATTGCACTCCAACGCATGAACTGGAACATAGGAAATTAACGTAAGGCCAGTTCGAAGCGAAGAAATATTTTGGGCCTCATTTGTAAAAAGAGGTTGTCCTATTTGTTGGGCCCAATGACAAATCCAAAATCAACTCCTTAATGTGTTTGGGTGCAAGGACTCAATATTGAGTTTCTAAAGCCCTCAACCAATGATATTCAACAAAGGATAGGGTAAAGAAAAAAATCCAGTACTGAGCCTTGCCACACTTTTAGCATATAGTAAACATCCAAGAAACTTTAAACCCAACAATATTACTGAATTAAAAACAAAATTGTCAAGTTGAATTTAAATGGCTAATTCCAAGGATACTATATACAAACCATGCCATAACTTTGGAAGTAGAGAAAGGGGGCGGGCTTAGGAATTGTTTTGGTACCACCTACGGGTGAAACCATTCGACAAGCCATAAAAAGCCATTCTATAACTAACAATTAGACAGAGTATGAAGCTGTGCTTGCAGGTTTAGAACTGGCACAAGAACTCGGCATTAATCAGATTGTAATAAAAAGCTATTCGCAGCTTTTAGTTAACCAAATATTGGGGACTTACACAGTCAAGGAGTCACAAATATAGCAGTACTTAGAAAAGGTACGAGATTTGATTAAGCTATTCCAAACCTTAAAAGTCACGCAGATACCAAGAGGCGAAAATGTCAAGGCAGATGCCCTAGTCAATCTCGCATCGGCGATAGACGTGACGAGTAATGAAAATGCCTTCATAATTCATTTGTTTCATTCAGTATTCAATCCAGACAAAAACGGGGTAAATTTCAATAACTTAACCTGTGATTGGAGGAACAAGATTGTTACTCTGTTGTAGTATGGTACCATCCTTGAATACAAGAAAAAATCTCACGTGCTTCGAAAAAAGGCTTCTCGATATTGTTTGAAGAAAGACAATCTTTATCGAAAACTGCTCGGTGGTCCCTAAGCAAGATGCCGCGGGCCTTCTCAGACGAAATATGTAATGAGAGTAATACACGATATTCAAGCCCAATATGCTAAATTCGGATTTGTTAATTTCGATTGCACTCCAACGCATGAACTGGAACATAGGAAATTAACGTGAGGCCAGTTCGAAGTGAAGAAATATTTTGGGCCTCATTTGTAAAAAGAGGTTGTCCTATTTGTTGGGCCCAATGACAAATCCAAAATCAACTCCTTAATGTGTTTGGGTGCAAGGAGTCAATATTGAGTTTCTAAAGCCCTCAACCAATGATATTCAACAAAGGATAGGGTAAAGAAAAAAATCCAGTACTGAGCCTTGCCACATGATTAGCATATAGTAAACATCCAAGAAACATTAAACCCAGCAATATTACTAAATTAAACGCAAAATTGTCAAGTTGAATTTAAATGGCTAATTGCAAGGATACTATATACAAACCATGCCATAACTTTAGAAAGTAGAGAAATTGCATATTTACTTCTTAAGAACCTCGTGACGTTATGCTTTTAGAGGTTCATGTTGTGCTTATCAGCAGGCAGATTTCACTAAACTCGTATAAACAGAAATTTATTCAAAAAACCAAATAGCACTTCCCTTTTTAACCCGCTAAAGCCTAGATTATGTTAGAGTATCAACTAGGTGAAGCCAAAAACCAAGCAAAACTTTAAAGATATAGCAATCTAGCATGATTAAACTTAAACATGATTCTGGATTTAAACAAAATATTTAACAATCCAAACAACTTGAATTGTTGAGCTTAAACACACCAAGTCCAAATGACAATAAAACACAACGTTAATCATGAAAGTCAATAATTAGAGTCCATTGTTTTCTTAAGTACAGATCCAAAATACTACACTATTTTCTTTTTACACCCCCAAATTCAATATGAATGATGCTAATCAATATTTATTAATTTATATCTACTAAGAACTCAGTAACAAAGAGGAAATAAATTCTGTTGGAAACACGTTCTCAAGGCATTATACTAAACGTGTGTTCATATTTGTAGGTTTTGATGAATGACAAACTATGCGCAAATTGACACATGACGAGGTCCAAGCACAAGCGCAAAATTGATATATAACGAGATTCAAGCACAAGACAAAGATCGAGATTAAGTTCTATATGAGTCGGTATTTAATTGTTATCTTGATCCGACAACTTAAACTCAAGACTTGGCTTCTCTCGTAAAAATAATTTTAACAAATCATGCATATTTAATTTAGAGCAAAATGATTTCAAATAATGCATATTTACTTTAGTTAAAATGATTTTTAAATATGCCTCTAAAATCTGGACTAAGATAATCGATTATGTACTTATGATAATCGATTATGTTTAAGTCAGCTGCTTGACAATCGATTGTGAACTTATGACAATCGATTGTGTTAAGGCAGTGAGCATCAGATTTTTCAAATCTGCATGACAATCGATTGTGAACCTTATGACAATCGATTGTGATGAGGCAGTGTCCATCAAAGTTTTTCAAAACTCAAAATAATCGATTGTGAAGCTAATGACAATCTATTGTGAAGAGACAGTGTCCATCAGATTTTTCAAAGTCACAAAATAATCGATTGTGAACTTATGACAATCGATTGTGTTGAGGCAGTGTCTTCCAGACTTTATCAAAGTTATTAAATAATCGATTGTGAACCTATAACAATCGATTGTCAAGAGGCAGTGTCTAAATTGATTTTTCAAGACTGATATATAATCGATTGTTAACTTAGTATAATCGATTGTATAAATGACCGTTGCCAAAATGTTTTCAAATACCGTCAGGTAATCGATTATTGATTTCTTATAATCGATTGTTTTAATTAAAATCTGGAAAGGATTTTTTGAACGTTGCTGAGTAATCGATTATTGATTTGCTATAATCGATTGTTTTAAGTAAAATCCGGAAATGATTTTTTGAACGTTGCCAAGTAATCGATTGTAGATTTCTGACAATCGATTGTTTTACGTAAAATCTGGAAATGATTTTTTGAACGTTGCCAGTAATCGATTATTGATCTTAGATAATCGATTGCTAAGCGTAAAATCTGGGATAGATTTTTGGAAGAACTGGCAAACAATCGATTGTGGTAATTTGACAAACGATTGTCACTGAGTAAATCAGCAATTCTTAATTGGCAATTAGGCAACGGAATACAAAGTTTTTCAACTATAAATACATCTTCAATTCAGTCTTTTAATAACAACAACATACAACAACTGATCATACAATTGCTAAAGCTTGCATACTTTATTGCTTATCATTTTATATTCATTACATAAGCTTTTGAGAGCAAAATTCTTGTCAAAAGTTGTTGCGATCTTGAGCGTATTCTTTTTACTCATATCTACTCATAAAGGAGTGTCTTGTTTGAGTGCTAAGTGTTTTTGTACACTTGAAGGGAAGTGTTAGTCCCTTGTGTTGTAAGAAGGAACTTGTGTTTCCTTGGTTGAAGTCTTGGAGTGTTGTATCTCCGAGCAAAGGTTGTTGAGGCTTGTGTCCTCAAGTTGTAACGGTTTGTTGAGCACCCGTAAGCTTAACAAGTTAGTGGAAATCTCGAGAGAATCTCTCGGGGACTGGACTAGCCACGGGTTGTGGTGAACCAGGATATATCAGTGCGTTTGTTCTAATTTATTTACTTATCGCACTTATTTATTTCCTGCAATTTTTTTAAATTCCGCATGTTTACGCTAATTTTTATTATAACGCTATTCACCCCCCCTCTAGCGTTAAGCGTATTATCTAACAATTGGTATCAGAGCCCAACTCTCTGAAGACTTAACCGTTTGAGAGAAACATCCATGGCTTCTACTCGTGATTCTTTTGCAGGAATAGGTGAAGGACAATGCTCCACCCGACCACCGCTATTCGATGGTACAAATTATACATACTGGAAGGAGAGGATGAGAATATTTGTACAATCAAATAGTTTTCATCTTTGGAAGGTCATAATGAATGGAGAACAAATTCCAACCAAGAAGGTTGAAAATGAATGGGTCCCAAAGTCCGAAGATGAATACGATGCGGATGATATCCGAAAGGTGCAAAATAATGCTAAAGCTATTAATTTATTATATTGTGCTGTAAATGCTGATGATTACAGGAAGATATCTTGTTGCACAATGGCGAAGCAAATGTGGGACAAGCTGGAAATTACGTACGAAGGTACGGACCAGGTAAGGGAAGCCAAAATTGATTTCCTAACCCATGCATATGAATTGTTTCACATGAAGGAAGGCGAAAAGGTCGATGAGATGTTTGAACGATTTTCAAAAATCGTAAATGATTTACATGCTCTTAAGAAGACCTTCACGGATAAGGAACTTGTCCGAAAAATTCTCCGAAGTCTCACTCCGGAATGGCGATCCAAGGCTGACGCGATTCAAGAATCCATTGGCATTTCAAATGTCACCATCGACGCATTAAGAGGTAATCTTAAAACTTATGAATCCACTATACTTAACCCTCTTGTTGATGATCAAAGGAAGCAAAGAATTGCTCTCAAGGCAAGCACAAGCTAACCTCAAAATGATGAGGACGGAGACAACGAGTTCGGACTCGTTTTCAAGAGATTTCAAAAGTTCATGCGAAAAGAGTATGAACGAAAGGGCAAAAAGCAAGGAGATCAAATAAAGTGCTATGAGTGCGGAGAAACCGGGCACATTAAATCAAATTGCCCAAATGCTAAGAAGGAGAAGAAACCCTTCAAGAAGCAACGAGCATACATATCTTGGGGAGGCGACTCCGGTGACGAGTCAAGTGAGGAAGAAGAAGACGAAGCCGCAAATCTTTTTCTTATGGCACAAGAAGACAACAAAGAAGAGGTATGTCAAATTTCTTCCAAAAATTTCTTTTCCCTTGAAGAAATGCAAAATGCTTTTGATGAGTTGTACAGCGAATTTATTAAAGCTTCAAAAATTGTTAAGAGTATAAAAGAAAATGCTTCTTCAAAAGAAAAAGATTTTCAAAAACAACTCTATTTTAAAGAAAAGGAATTGGAAAAACTGATTTTAGAAAATGAGAAGTTGAAAGAGGAAGACAAATTTTTTGGCAAGAGAAGCGCCGACAAGCGCGAAAGTTCTAGAAATTGTACTTCTTGCATGCATCTCAAAAGTGAAGTAGAAAGGCTTAAGGCACCTTAGATAAGTTTAACTCTTCTCATAAAAATTTGAATGAAGTGCTTGTTAATTTGAAGTCAACCAAGCATGGCATAGGTTTTAGAAACGAGCCTAAAGAGAAAGTTGAAGCCAACCCTCAACCACCTAAGGCTCAACCTAGGATAAATAAAACGAATGTTCATCCTAGATACAACAAACCTAGAAATGGTTTTCATCAATCGCAACCTAGAAATAATCATGCTAGAAATAATGCACATTCTAGGCCAAACACTAGAAAGATTTTTGAACCTTTTAGAACACCTAGAAATGACTTCCAACCTAGAAACAACTATTCTAGAAATGATGCATATCCTAGAACAAATGGTAGGAGAAATGATTTTCATGATTCGCGCAATAGTTATATTGTCAAGAATAGAGTAAATGAATTTCGTCCGTCCAATTACTATCAACCTAGAAGGATGCATAATCCTAACATGACTTGTCATTATTGTAGACGAATTGGACATATTGCTCCTGCTTGTTTTACACGACATAGACATACCATTCAATCACATCACTATGACTTGCCTAACCCCCAAGGACCCAAAATGGCATGGGTACCTAAAACTCATTAATCTGTTTTGTAGGTATGTTTGAAGGGATCAAGTGTGCTATGGTACCTTGATAGTGGATTCTCCAAGCACATGACGGGAGACGAATCCAAATTCCTTCAACTAGAACACAAGGAAGGGGGAAGTGTTATTTTTGGTGATAACAACAAAGGAAAGATTATCGGCATCGGATCGGTCGGTAAGGATGAAATTTCTTCCATTAAGCATATATTACTTGTGAGAGGTTTAAAACATAATCTCTTGAGCATAAGTCAATTATGTGACAAGGGAAATCTTGTTTTATTTGATTCGGATGAATGCTTAGTTTTTAGACGCAGCGATTTTAAAATTATCCTTCGTGGTTTTAGAATGGATAACATTTATATGGTTGATCTTGCAAATTCTTCACCCGAATATGTGAATTGTTCAATGAGAAAAGAGGATGATTCTTGGTTATGGCATCGTAGAGTAGCTCACATCAACATGCATCTTTTGAACAAGTTGGTTTCACAAAATTTAGTTGTTGGTCTTCCAAATTTGAAATTTGAAAATGACTCTATTTGTGATTCTTGTCAAAAGGGAATCAAACAAAAGCATCTTTTAAATCGAAAAATATTGTTTCAACTACTAGACCATTGCAATTGCTTCACATGGATTTGTTTGGACCATTTCGCATTGAAAGTCTTGGTAGAAATCGTTATGCTTTTGTTATTGTTGATGATTGTTCCAGATTTACTTGGACTTTATTTCTTGCCCATAAAAGTGATGCTTTTCAGAATTTTAAATACTTTCTTAAACGTGTTCAAAACGAAAAGGAAACAACCGTCACTTCAATTAGAAGTGATCATGGGGGAGAGTTTGGTCACAATCTCTTTGCGGACTTTTGCGACGAACTCGGTATCGAGCATACCTTTTCCGCTCCACGAACACCACAACAAAATGGGGTGGTGGAAAGGAAAAATAGGTGTCTCGAAGAGATGGCTAGCACCATGCTCGAAGAGGCTAAGATTCCCAAACATTTTTGGGCGGATGCCGTGAGTACCGCATGCTACGTTTTAAATAGAGTAGTCATAAGACCAATACTCATGAAAACCCCTTATGAACTCTACAAGGGAAGGAAACCAAATATCTCCAATTTTAGAGTATTCGGTTGTAAAGTTTTTATTCATAACAATGGAAAGATCAATTGGGAAAATTTGATGCCAAATCCGATGAAGGAATTTTTATTGGGTATTCTTCACGTAGCAAAGCATAAAGGGTATTTAATAATAGAACACAAAATGTGGAGGAATCCCCTCATATTGTGTTTTCCAAAAATAATGCTCGCTTGGCGAGAAAGGATTCTTGTTCTGATCTTGCAGGTATTTTAAATAGTTTAAAAGACAAAGTACAAGAGGAAACTCCTAAGGAAATTCAAGATGGAATGTTGGAACAATCAACGGAGGAAACGCCACAATTGGAGAAAGAAACGAAAATGCCTAACGAGTGGAGGACAATCAAAGATCACCCTCTCGAACAGGTAATTGGCGACGTCGGAGAAAAGGTAAGTACCCAAAACTCCCTTAAGAACACCTTAGGACATACTGCTTTTGTTTCTCATATTGAACCAACAACCATCTCCGAAGCAATTGGGGATGAATTTTGGACCTTGGCAATGCAAGAGGAGCTTAACCAATTCAAACGGAATGAAGTTTGGGATTTGGTACCAAGACCCGAAAATCATACCATAATTGGTACGAAATGGGTTTTTCGAAACAAACTAGATGAAAATGGTGTAATCACTAGAAACAAAGCTAGGCTTGTAGCAAAAGGCTATAATCAAGAAGAGGGTATTGACTATGAAGACACATATGCTCCCGTAGCTAGATTAGAAGCTATTCGTTTATTGCTTGCTTTTGCCTCTTCTATGAATTTCAATTTATATCAAATGGATGTGAAAAGTGCTTTTCTAAATGGTGTTATTCAAGAAGAAGTTTATGTTGAACAACCCCCCGGTGTTGAAGATTTTAAATCTCCCGATCATGTTTTCAAACTCAAAAAGGCTCTTTATGGTTTAAAACAAGCTCCCCGAGCTTGGTATGAAAGATTGAGTAAATTTCTATTGGAAAATGATTTCATTAGGGGGAAAGTTGACACCACTCTTTTTGTTAAGCATAAAAACAATGATATTTTATTAGTTCAAATCTATGTGGATGATATTATATTTGGTGCTACTAACAATGTTTTGTGCAAGGAATTTTCCGATTTAATGACAAGCGAATTTGAGATGTCTATGATGGGTGAGTTAACATTATTTTTGGGATTACAAGTAAAGCAAATGAAAGAAGGTACGTTCATTTGTGAAGCGAAATATTGCAAAGAATTGCTGAAACGATTTGAAATGACCAATGCAAAAGCAATGGCAACCCCCATGAGCACATCCGATCATCTAGACAAAGATGAAAAAGGTAAGGAAGTCGACATCAAAAAGTATCGAGGTATGATTGGCTCTCTCCTTTATCTTTCTGCTAGTCGTCCGGACATCATGTTTAGCGTGTGCTTATGCGCTCGTTATCAATCGTGTCCGAAGGAGTCTCACCTAACTGCGGTGAAACGGATATTGAAGTATCTTGTTGGTACTGTAAATGTGGGTCTATGGTACCCCAAAGGTTCTTCATGCCAACTTGTTGGCTATTCCGATTCCGATTTTGCTGGATGCAAATTGGACCGCAAGAGCACTAGTGGCACTTGCCATTTGCTCGGTAGCTCTCTCGTTTCTTGGTTTAGCAAGAAACAAGTAAGTGTTGCGTTGTCCACAACCGAGGCTGAATATGTAGCCGCGGGGAGTTGTTGCGCTCAAATCCTTTGGATGAAACAACCACTCTTGGAATATGGCCTAAGTCTTGATCATATCCCTCTTAGATGTGATAATACTAGTGCCATATGCTTGACAAAGAACCCCGTTCTTCATTCGCGAACAAAACACATTGAAATTAGACATCATTTTATAAGAGATCACGTTCTCAAGGGCGATGTCGAAATTGAATCTGTTGAAACCAAAGATCAATTGGCCGACATCTTTACAAAGCCCTTAGAGAAAGAGTCCTTCTTTCGAATTCGTAGTGAACTCGGGATCCTTGACTCCACGTTGATCTAAGTCATGCATTGCATTTTCCTTTTAACATGTTTTCTAACTTGAGCGTTGGAGACGTCTAATGTATTTTTGCAGGTACCGCCCTAAAGGCAGGGGGAATTATAAAGCTTGACGCACAGAACAATCGATTTCTCTTTTGCATAATCGATTATCCAGTATCAATAATCGATTGTCTTGACATTGTTTGCGTTATTAATTCTGAAATTTTTTTTAAATAAACAAGTTTTTAATTATTCTATATTTTTTTTGGCTAATGGCAAAAGGGGGAAGATAACGGGTATGCACTCTCAATACTTATCGGCATAAATTGAGGGGGAATTCATATATTGAGGGGGAACAAATTGCATATCTATATACTTGTTGCATATCTTTACTTGTCTTGAATCGTCATTATGAATTGCCTAATATGCATATCCCGCTTAAAGTTTGCCATTATCAAAAAGGGGGAAATTGTTGGAAACACGTTCTCAAGGCATTATACTAAACGTGTGTTCATATTTGTATGTTTTGATGAATGACAAACTATGCGCAAATTGACACATGACGAGGTCCAAGCACAAGCGCAAAATTGATATATAACGAGATTCAAGCACAAGACAAAGATCGAGATTAAGTTTTATATGAGTCGGTATTTAATTGTTATCTTGATCCGACAACTTAAACTCAAGACTTGGCTTCTCTCGTAAAAATAATTTTAACAAATCATGCATATTTAATTTAGAGCAAAATGATTTCAAATAATGCATATTTACTTTAGTTAAAATGATTTTTAAACATGCCTCTATAATCTGGACTAAGATAATCGATTATGTACTTATGATAATCGATTATGATTAAGTCAGCTGCTTGACAATCGATTGTGTTAAGGCAGTGAGCATCAGATTTTCAAATCTGCATGACAATCGATTGTGAACCTTATGACAATCGATTGTGATGAGGCAGTGTCCATCAAAGTTTTTCAAAACTCAAAATAATCGATTGTGAAGCTAATGACAATCGATTGTGAAGAGACAGTGTCCATCAGATTTTTCAAAGTCACAAAATAATCGATTGTGAACTTATGACAATTGATTGTGTTGAGGCAGTGTCTTCCAGACTTTTTCAAAGTTATTAAACAATCGATTGTGAACCTATAACAATCGATTGTCAAGAGGCAGTGTCTAAATTGATTTTTCAAGACTGATATATAATCGATTGTTAACTTAGTATAATCGATTGTATAAATGATCGTTGCCAAAATGTTTTCAAATATCGTCAGGTAATCGATTATTGATTTCTTATAATCGATTGTTTTAATTAAAATCTGGAAAGGATTTTTTGAACGTTGCTGAGTAATCGATTATTGATTTGCTACAATCGATTGTTTTAAGTAAAATCCGGAAATGATTTTTTGAACGTTGCCAAGTAATCGATTGTAGATTTCTGACAATCGATTGTTTTACGTAAAATCTGGAAATGATTTTTTGAACGTTGCCAGTAATCGATTATTAAGCGTAAAATCTGGGATTGATTTTTGGAAGAACTGGCAAACAATCGATTGTGGTAATTTGACAATCGATTGTCACTGAGTAAAATCAGCAATTCTTAATTGGCAATTAGGCAACGGTAATACAAAGTTTTTCAACTATAAATACAGCTTCAATTCAGTCTTTTAATAACAACAACATACAACAACTGATCATACAATTGCTAAAGCTTGCATACTTTATTGCTTATCATTTTATATTCATTACATAAGCTTTTGAGAGCCAAATTCTTGTCGAAAGTTGTTGCGATCTTGAGCGTATTCTTTTTACTCATATCTACTCTTAAAGGAGTGTCTTGTTTGAGTGCTAAGTTTTTTTGTACACTTGAAGGGAAGTGTTAGTACCTTGTGTTGTAAGAAGGAACTTGTGTTTCCTTGGTTGAAGTCTTGGAGTGTTGTATCTCCGAGCAAAGGTTGTTGAGGCTTGTGTCCTCAAGTTGTAACGGTTTGTTGAGCACCCGTAAGCTTAGCAAGTTAGTGGAAATCTCGAGAGAGTCTCTCGGGGACTGGACTAGCCACGGGTTGTGGTGAACCAGGATATATCGGTGCGTTTGTTCTAATTTATTTACTTATCACACTTATTTATTTCCTGCAATTTTTTTAAATTCCGCAAGTTTACGCTAATTTTTATTATAACGCTATTCACCCCTTCTAGCGCTAAGCGTATTATCTAACAAATTCAGTTTCCAATAACATCTTGATTTAAAGAGCTTCAAATCCTTTACGTGTTCAGAAATCAATCATCAAGCATGAGCTAAGAATGTACCTAGGAATGAAGAGAATTAATGAACAGAAAATCAGCAGTAGCAACAGGAACCAACAACATTAAAATAGAGCATGAATTGCTTTTAACAACTAGGAAGATGAAGTTAAAACCCCAAAGTCAGACTCAGTCGAGAAATAGCAGTGGACTTGACCTCAAAACTGATTTCAAGGTCAGATTCAACCTATTTTTTTTAAAACCTTCAATTGCTTATAAATTATTTCAGAACGAATATCTCAGGAATTTCAGGGATTTTTCTTAATAGAACAATGAGTTTTTGAAGTTTTTCAGCTGCTTGTATTTCTCTACTTTTAGCTCTTAAATCTGTTGGGCTCTAAAAATATGACTTCTAAGTCAAGGAAGTAATGCCTTTATAGGCAAGTAAGTAGGGCATCTATGCAAATTTTATTTTACACCTTAACCCTCTCATGAATTTCATTTTTTGCCAATTAGTCCCTCACTTTCTGGATTTCTACCCAAGTTATACTACCCAAAACCAAGAACTAAAATTAAACTTCACACTAGAAGCTTCTAGGGGCTTCCTATTCTGTTACTGCAAGATTTCCTAATATAAACTACCCAAATTACCCTTTAAAACTTCTGAAAATTAGTTAGGAGACTAAACCGGGTCAGATTGACCCAAGGCAAATCAGACTTGGGCCTTTAACCAATTGGACTGAACCCTTATTTTCCTAAATAGGTCATAAAATGTTCCAAGACTCAAACAACCTGTTAGCCCAATTAAGATTCTAAACAAACTAACTGAAATGTAACAATTTTAGCAATTTAAATTCTTGACTACTCAACCTATTAACCAGAACTGAATTAGTGAATGGACTGATATTACTAATCATAGAAATCATATAAAACTAACCATGCATAAACAAGATAATTGCATAAAACTAAAAAAAAATTGAACAATGAACAAAAGCAACATGAAATCTAAACAAACTTATGAACTAAATGAAAGTCAAACAGAAAACTAAAAAATATGTTAAATAACGACTTGCACGGATATGCAGAATTAAAAAAAGAAGAAGATAAAAGGAAATAATAAAAGGAAGTGAAGAAAGAGATCCTGAACTCATCTGTCTATGATAGGTAGGTAAGAACCTGGAATCAACCCCTTTGAACATCCTTGTTATGGGTCGAGTTAGACCTTAATCGCATGTTCTCGATGAAGACACGCGACTAAAGTCCAAATCAAACCCAATCTTCATCCAACTGATCAATTGGGATTTTAGAGTTCTGACCTTCGACCCAAGATTCGGGCTGTTCTGAAGGATTTTGAAGCAGACGAAGTGGGTATTTGGAATGAGTAGGGCTTGGGGATTATTTGGTGTTAGTTTGGTGGTGGCGCCGCCACCGGAGAAAATAAGGGCGTCGTATAGGGTTTTGAGGTATTAAGGGATTCCAATGGGATGCAAAGGGAGCTGATGGTGGATACATGATGAGGAAGGGGAGAGGGAGCTCTGGTGTGAGTTTGGGGGCGATTTCTGGCTGGCAGCATGCGGAAGTGGAAGGCAGAGTAAGGGTTTTTATCTAAGAGGTTTGTGAGATGGTGATGGGGGGGGGGGGTGGGGGTCCGTTTGGACATTCTTGTATTATTGGACTCTAGCTTCCCAGCGGTTAGATCACTAAACCTTGACGGCTGGGATTAATTCTAAATGAAGCGGCGGCGTTTTGGTAGTAAGGGGAACCTGGACCAGATTTTGGGCCGGCTATTAGGCGAATTTAGTGGGTATTTGGAGGGTTTTGATTTGGGCTGGCCCAGATCGGGTCTTTTACTAAGATGACCCTTTTTTTCTTTTTCTTTTCTTTTTCTTTTTCAAATTAATATAAAACTAAGATAAAACTTACAAAATTAAATTAACCTACCTAATTATATTGAGCTATAATTAATAATCAAAACTGTTATAAATACCAATTTAAAGAAAACTAATAAAATTCAAAGCTAAAATTTAAACCATGCAAAAATAATCAATTTTTTTTTATTTTTGTGATTTTGTAAAACCCTTATTACTAATTAATATGAAAATATAAAATTAAATCCTAAATGAAAATGCAATGCGTATTTTTGTATTTTTTAATTATGTTAAATTAAAAATGTACACAGTAAAAAAATAAATAAACAAGAAAATTATGCAAATGATTAAATGGAAATCCTAATTTTAGGAATTCTGTAGGAGTAAATCATGCAAGGCAAAAATCACGTGCTCACAGCTGCCCCTCTTTTCCCGGAGACGCGAAGGATTTTCGGGCAAAGATAAATGAGCAATTATGAGGTATTTTTAGTTGCTTGGCACTCCATGAGAAGTATTTTTCAAAAATATATGACCGAACCTTGCTTTAGAGGTTGCCTACATATTCTTGGTTGTAAAGAAATCAGGTCAAGTTCTGGAAGATTTGGTAGCCGGTACTACCGGGAGCTGTTATTTCACTGCTGATGTTGCTGCTCCTGCTTGCTGCCCTCCTTATTACACCAAAAAGAAAATCAAAGTATAACGACCCGACTTGTCATATTACTAATTAGAACCCCGTTCACTTAAATAAAACTTCCCACGCTTTCATTAGCTAAATTACAACTTGCGGGGGCGATTAGTTCAGAAGTTAGGAAAGTTTTGAGTGAAAATAAAATCAATTATTTCCTTAAGGTTTTATTAAGAGGTCAAACATTACTTCAGTCAACTTTCTTAGGAAACAGACCTCGATTCATGATTTGACGGTCCTGGAAGGTCTGTGGAAAAATATTGGACCTGGGTGTATGCTCAAAATCGAATTTCGAGGTCCCCAGCCCGAGTACGGAATTTTTATGTAAAATTGTTAAATCAAAGTTTTAAGGAATTAAAGAATCTAAGTATTTATTAAAAACCCCAGGTGTCGGGTTCGGATTGTAGTTCTGAAACTTGGTACAAGTCTGAAATATCATATAAGACCTACCCGTATAATTTGGTGTCAATACGAGTAGTCATAGAGCTTTTTAACCCGTTGAAGGGAAATTATGAACTTGAAGTTCATTAAATTGAATTAATTGATTTTGGGGTCTGATTCCTTGATTTAGTGTTGTTTTGGGTGTTTTGACTAGGTCCACCTCATGATTTCAGACTTGTCGGTATGTTCGGGCGGGGCTCGAGCCCCTAGCGTGAAATGGTTGAGGTTTAAGGGAAGTCAGATTTTGGAAAGGAAGCAAGGTTGTTGCTTCTGTCAGAACCGCTTTTGCGTTTCTTTGACCCTAGAAACCCTAGAAATGAGAAGGCTTGAAAAAGGTGTGGTCCCGAACAGGTCTGAGCTGTAGCTAGGCTCTTAAGGCTAAAATACGTCGGAACAGAGCCGGAGAGGCCATAGGAGCACAGATCGGCGGGGGATCTAAATAGGCATCGCTGAGGTCGGAGCTCAAAGCCTTCAACAACCAGGGCCTGGAGGTTAAAGTAGGTGAGCACAGGCTCCATGGCCCGAGAAGCCATGGACTCCGGTGAAGATTGATCAGAGAAGACGAGGGAGATGATTAGGGTTTCGCTGGCTTGAGAGCGTTTGAGAGGAGGAGAGTTCGAACGCAGCTATCTAAGAGAAATGGGATTAGGGTTGGGGGTTGGTAGAATTAAAAATGTAAGTATCAATTGTGGCTGTTGATTAAAAGATCAACGGCCTGGATTAAAAGAGGTTTCGGGCGGGTTTAGGCAATTGGGTCAGGGGTTGGGATTGGGCTGGCCTAATTTGGGTTTGAAATTGGCTGAAAGTGGAGTGGGAATGTGGCAAAAATTGAAATAAATTGAGGCTACAATTGAAATAGCCAATTTTTCCATTTTTATTTTATAAAATAGTAAAAATGATGCAAAAATCAAATTAAAGACACTGAGTTACTAAATAATATGTGAAGACTAATTTATAATATTGGGATCAATTTGTATTTATAAAAATGCCACTAAATCTTAAAGAGGCTAGTATTGCAATTATACGTAATTTAGTTTCAAAAATACCAAACGAATTTGTAAAAATATGCAAAAATTATATTACCTATATTTTGATATAAATATGAGAATAATAGAATTATTCTCCAAAAATAGCTAATTTTGGGAATAATTAATGAATTTAATGGTGTAAAAACATACCATAAATGGGTTTAAAAATCCAGAACCTTTTGGTGTGCTTAGATATACACATATATATTATTTGGAAGTATTTTGGGTACAAAATAGGTAGGGAAAAATTGAGTATCAACAGCTGCCCCTCTTTGCCTGAGGAGGATGAAAGAGTTGTCGGGTAAAGACAAGATGGCCAATTTTTTGCCGGATCGACATTTGAAAAGAATTTTGACTGAGCTCTGGCTTCTGAGCTGCTTATATAATCTTGGTTTTAGAGGAATTAGGTCATATGTAGTTTAGGAACCATTGCTGGAGTGTGCCAGAGGGGGATTCAAAAAGAACGGACGCAACGCTTGGATTGGGAAGGGTATCTGGAGTCGGACATGCCGCGGAGAACGGAGCAGGAGCGCTCCTGCTAAGACTGCCATTTGCTAGCCGGTATACATGTGAATGAATAATGTGGCATGTATTTTTCATAATTTAAACATGATTCAAGTTCCCGTTGGACTATGAATGCTGTCTTCGGACGATTAAGATGACGTCTTTAGACTATGATGTCCTGGGGCATGAAGAGCATAAATAATGATTCTCAGGGCATGGAATGGTGTTCTCAGGCTATGGAGATGATACCTCCAAACTATGATGCCTTTGAATAAGTTGGCGATCTTTCAGTCCATGAGGAGGTGGCAATCTTTGAGCCAATAAATGCAAAGGGTGGAGAGAATCCTTTTCAGGCAATAAATGAATCGCAATGTCTTCAACCACGTTGCAGTCGTTGGTCCATCTGATAGGAAAATCTTTTTCAAATATATACTTACGTTATATTTACTAAATCATTCATAACTATCTTTTGAATTGCTATTATTTAGCCACGCTACCAGTAATACGTGACGTCAGGAGCCACAGGAAGATTAACTGACCTTCCCCCTACAGAACTCACGATTTTTCTTTGGATGCAGGGCACAGATCGTATGAATACATTCACACACTCGCACCTTCCAGATGTAAACCATAAGAACGATCGCTCTGCCTTCCGAGGTTAAGATTTACGTCCATCCTGCATAAGACTACTCATCTGCCTTTCGAGACTAAGACGTGTCTCCATCTACATTTTGCATAAGGCAATCTATCTGCCTTTCGAGACTAAGCTCTGTATCCGTCTTGCATGGATGAAAACTCACCACTCAATTTTTGAACAACTGCAATATCGCCACATGCATTTAAATTCCCGCTTTGGCTTAAAGATCGCCACCCTTTGCATTTTTCGGGTGAAAAAATGCCACCATTTCATGGGCTGAAAGATCACCAACTTAGTCAAAGGCGTTATAGTTTGGAGGCATCATATTCATACCCCGAGAACACCATTCCATGGCATGCGAATAAGTATTCGTGCTCTTCATGGCCTAGGACATCATAGTGTAAAGGCGCCATCTTTACCGTCTGAAGACAACATTCATAGTCCAACAGGAACTTGCATCATGTTTAAATTATGCACAATACACTCCACATTGTTCATTTACAGGTATGCCGGCTAGCAAATGACTGTCTGAGAAGGAGCGATCCTGTTCCGGTTCTCCACGGCCTGTTCGACTCTAGATACCCTTTCTAACCCAAGCGTCGCGTCCGTTCTTTTCGAATCTCTGTCCGACACACTCCATCAATGGTTCCTGAACTACATATGACCTGATTCCTGTAAAACCAGGGTTATGTAGGCAGCTCAGAAGCCAGATCTCAGTCAAAATTCTTTTCAAACGCCGATCCGGTCAAAATTTGCTATCTTGTCTTTACCCGACAACTCTTTCATCCTCCTCGGGTAAAGAGGGTAGCTGTTGATACCCAATTTTTCCTACATATTGTTTTTACCCAAAATACTTCCAAATAATATATATGTGTATATATAAGCACACCAAAGGGTTTTGGTATTTTTAATATTTTTTAAACCAAGTTATGGCCTATTTTTACACCATAACATTCAATAATTATTCCCAAAACTTTCCATTTTTACATCAAAATATAGGTAACATAATTTTTACATTTTTTTACAAATTCGTTTGGTATGTTTAAATCAAAATTGCGGGTAATTGAAATACTAGCCTCTTTATGATTTCATGGTATTTTTATAAATATAAATTGATCCCAATATTTTTAAATTAATATTCACATATTATCTAGTGACTCAGTGGCATATTTTCTTTTTAAATTATTTTTACTATTTTTATATAATAAAAATAGAAAATTGGCTATTTCAATTGTATGCTCGATTCATTTCAATTTTAGCCACATTCTCACTCTAATTTCAGGAAATTTAGAACCCGAATTGGGCCAGCCCAATTCTAACCCCTGACCCAATTTCCTTTACCCGCCCAGGACCTCTTTTAATCCAGGCCATTGATCTTTTGATCAACGACCACAATTGATAGTTACCTTTTTAATTCACCCCCAACCCTAATCCCATTTCTCTCAGATAGCCACCTTCGAACTCTCCTCCTCTCAAACTCTCTCAAGCCCTCAAAACCCTAATTCATATCCCTCTTCTTCTCCGATCAATCTTCACCGAATTCCATGGCTTCTAAGGCCATGGACAGCCTGTGCTCACCCGTTTTAACCTACATGCCCTAGTTGTTCAAGGTTTTGATGTCCGACTGAAATGATGTCTGTTCAGATCCTCTGCCGATCTCTACTCGTATGTCCTCTCCGTCTTTGTTTCGATGTGTTTATGCCTTAAGATCCTAGCTACGACTCAGACATGTTCGAGACCAGAGCTTTTCCAAGCCTTCTCATTTCTAGGGGTTTTGAGAAACCCCAAAGCTATTTCGAGGTCCCTTCTTCTCTTATTTGCTTAAATCTGTGATGAATCGATGTTGTATTCAAGATTTTGATGCTTTTCCCCAATTTTTCTTTTTCAAATTTAGCCTGTTTCAATTTAGGTTTTCTAAAAATCATAAAACTACTTTTGTCTCTTCTTCTTCTTCTTTTCTTTGTGTCGATCTATATGTATATGCCATGTTCTTATGAGTTTTTGCTTGTGTTTGTATGTTCTTTCCTCGCATGTTCTTCTCCTGTGCTTTTGTGTTCGCCTTATTATGCATGTTCTCAGTTCTTTATTCTACTAGTTTCTATAACATGCTTTCACATGTTTATCTTATATGTTCATTTACCCATATGTTCATTTATTGTATTTTTCTACTAAGCATCATTTATTTATCTGCCTTCTTCTGAACTTGTTTAAGTTCCAAGTTTCTTCAAAATGTGTTCTTGCTACTCTTACTAAGTTTCCAGTTCTATTGCCCTGAACCTGCTATATGTTCGTTTTCTCGTGAGTCTTTGAGACTGTTTCAATAATTTGCTTTTCTTCTCTGCATCTTACTCAAGTTGGAAACCCTAGGATTTTTTTTGGGGGGGGGGGGTTGACAAGTTTGGATCTTGTGTGTGGAACTAGGGTTCACATTGTTTGAACTCTAGGTTTCTGGGAATCGTCTGAGTCTTTGTACTCTACTTTGACTCTGAACTTTTCTATGCTATGATTTTCTAGTTGGCATGAAAATTCATTCTTGTTTGACATGCATGTGTGCTTTATACATGAGGAATTATTTTTCAAAAAAGGGTTTTCCAATTCATGATTTGATTCATAATCTCTTTGTATTTGGGTTGATTGTCATTGATTTTGCTCAAGTAAAACCCTCTCCTCACTTTTCATGACTTGGTTCATTCGAGCAAATCCTGCAATTTTGGTTTTTGATTGATTCCATTTCCTTATTCTTTAAAATTGTGTGTCACTGGACTTTTTCCTTAAATAGACTTCTATTATTTACCCTTCTTATGCTACTTTGGGAAAAGATTTTGATCAAACTCTTTCCTTAATTATTTTTTACTCGTTTGAAATCAGAACCCTCTAATTGAAAGGAATCTTGTGTGACTGCTTACAGGATTATTTTCTTACCAATTTTTACTTGCTTTCTACATTATAAAGGGGATGACTCCTCTGCACTTTTAAAGGCACTTCAAATTCAACACACAGAATCTCAATTCACTACTTTTCTCTACTTTACTTCTGCACTTGGAAAATACAACTTTTATGCATTCTCTCACAATCAAATTGCTTTTGCTCACTTATAGTATTGAGCACCATGCTCCTCTTCTCTTTTTTTACTTTCTGAAACATTCTCAAATTCCCTTTAGACTCTCGAGTATTTGCTGAAGACCTAAGTTTGCTCCTGCTGATCTTTTGTTGTTTGCTTATTCTATTGTTCTGTTATTCTAGTACTTTGCATCTGTTATGTCATTCGTAGTTAAATAATGGCCCTTCACTATGTGCTTATTTTCTATCCTGTTATGCTTTCCTTTATCATGTTGCTGCAATTCTGTGTGCTCTTTTCTCATGTGAACCCTTCCCTTTTACCCTTTGTATGAGAGTACAGTTCTAGTCATGGAAGTACTTAGTTATTGTTGCCTATGACTTTGAACTAGGTTCTTTGAACCTTTTACTCAAATCCATTCCGACTTCCCTTTTCCCTTTATGTGCTGAGCCATACTTGAGTTTGGTGGTGCCTAATCACCATCTAGACTCTGGTCTGACATTTAAGGCCTGCTCTTAACTTCTTTAGACCTACAAATGGCCAGGGGCGTACCAGTCTACAAATATGACTGAGCATGACTACCATTTGAATGGCTCCCCAATCACTTTGCACCTACTCTTAGCTATTAAGTTCTGGCCCTCTCTGGTAAACCATGCTTTGGGACCGTAGAGCTCCCTCTGAACTTGGATGCCTGAGGGCTGGTTATTCTACACTGCACTATTCTAATTCTAGTGATGTTTATGTTTAAGCACTGCCCGGAATCCTTGAGATTCCTTGGAACTTTTAAACACTTGGGATAAAGAGACGGCTTGGGAAATCTGGATTCCGGAATTTGGTTAATCACATATTATGAGGCATTTAGCCTGATTTAGGTACCTTGGATGCAACTATTGGTTTTTTAATGTATTTTATACTTCTTTCTTCTTTTCTGGATCCGTAATAATTTGTGAAAAATACTTTTGGGAAATATAGTAAAAGGGTGGGGTGGCGGGGGGGGGGGGGTTACTTTCTTGCATCAATAAAGGCTAGACATCATGCCTATATGTTTTATGAAATAAGCAACCTAGATATCCTGCCTATAAGGTTTTAACGTTTAATTATGCAACAAGCAACCTAGATACCACGCCTATAAGGTTTAAAGTTTAATCATATTGCAAATCATTAGAAATCCTGCCTATATGACTCAATATTTATGTAGTCAGTTGCATATAAAAACCATGCCTATAGGAAGTGCATATGCATTAGGCAAACCGTAAGATAATCAAACAATCACTCTTTTATCAGTTCAACAACAGGTCTTAAAAAATTCAAAATGTAGATATCCCGCCTGTAGGATTTCGTCTCAAACTCGCCTGATTCATCTACAATAACAATAGTATGATTTCTTTAACAATTTAATGTAAAGTTTTCTGTGAAACTCTTGTAAAACAGTATACTTTTTTTAACTTCTCAAATCTGCATCTTTTTTCTTGAAACAGTTCTTTTAAATCTCCTGCCTCAAAGTTTTACTCAGTCCCTGAAACGGTCTTTTAAAAGGTCCTGCAACTCATTCTTTCCTCAAAATATTCTTGCTTGTGAAACTCTTTCACGACTCTCCTATGTTTTACTCAAACAGTTTGCATATTTCAAACTCATTTCTAAGTTTATTGCTGTCTTTACTTTCTTCTTTTCTGCATTAGACCATTTTCCTTCTGAACTACGTACTTTCTAAAATCGCCCACTTAGAATACCTTAACTTCTGACAATTAGATCCGGGTTTCCTAATGCGGACTTTCTATCTTAATATATATGTTAAACCAGTCAATTTTGGGATTAAGTTTAATTTAACGACCAAACAGTACATGCTAAGACATGCTAAACTAAGTGTTGTTTGATTAAGGGCTTAAATTGAGCCTTACTTATCTGCTTTGTTCATCCCTGTATTTACTACTTGTTTTGGATGTCGTAATTAGGATATTAACCTTTGAACTCCATATATTCCCACATCCCTCTCTTTCCCCTTTAGGATTAGAAGTCCTGATACCCCGGGACTGATAGGATGGGATGGGTACTAGCATGCAATAAGTAAACGAGACTAAGCACATCTAAATACCTTTATGGGGTGGGAAGGGTAGAAAACAGATATGATGATCAGTGTGCTAATATCTTGTGCGATCCCTCTTTAGACGAGTGATTGCTGGATATTGCATTGATGTAATTCATATTTCATATATACCTAGGATCCCCTTTCCTTTTCTTTTATTTGCAATGTCTTCTTTAATTCTGTTTCTTTAAATTTACTCATTTTTCTAAAATTGTCCATTCCTATCTTCTTATTCTTTTTAGGCTTTAAACTTATTTGTAATCCATACTTTATTTCTTCTTCTATCTTCTTAAAGTCACTATTATGGCATTGCCTGGAATCACACCAGTGGATCTTGAGGGATGCCTAACACTTTCCCATCGAGATATTCTCTTAGCCCTTACCCGAACTCTGGTTTACCTTCTTTTCAAAACTCTTCATCTCTCTAAAGTGTTCTAATGTACTATAATCATTAGGTGGTGACACTCCATATCCAAAACCCAATTCTCGCAAGAAAATAAAGAGTTGTCCTCCCATAATGTTGAATGCCTGATTTCTGGGCTCTCCTTCTGAATGGAAAAAAGGGGTCTCAACAACTCTTCCACACTGCAGTGTAATCAAATTCTATAATGTGTTTGGGGTGTAAGCATTGCCCTGAGCCCCTTTGATGATCTTGGGAACTTTTACACATCCCAAATATGAGAAAGGACTTTTGGAAATCTGACCTGGAAGTAGTAATTTTACTCTTTTTTTTCGAATTTATTCGGATCTGTAATAATTTGTAATAAATATTGGGGATGGCTAGTGGAAAGGGATGGGGATTAATGTATGCAAAGGGTATATAACTGTTCTATAGGATTTTTTTCTGATTTCTACATTCTCATCTTAGAGTTCATGCTTATAAGATTTTCTACACATGCATTTTCATCTCCGAAGCCATGCCTATAGGTTTTTCTATATCTCTGCATTCTCATCTCAAAACTCATGCCTATAAGATTTTCTACAATTCTACATTCTCATCTTAGAAACCATGCTTATAAGTTCTGCATTTTCTACATCTTAGAGATTATGCCTATAAGTTCTGCATTCTCAACTAAGAAAATAAACCTATAAGTTCTGCACTTCTACATATACATTAGGAAAACAATCATAGGTTTAATAGCAATCAACTTCATTCTAGACGCCATGCCTATGTGACTCTTGTATCTATGTGATCGGCTAAAACCAATAATGCCTAGAAAACATGTCTATAAGAGTAATCAACTAAATCAACTTCATCCACTCCATTTATGAGTCTAAATTCAGGCATAAGGTCGATTAAAATATGCAAATTTTCTATTTATAAAACCAGTCATCTTTCTTTAAAATCAGTACGCCTTCCGCCTTATTAGATATCATGTTTGTAGATCTCACTAGGCAAACGGTTAGGTAATTGATCAATTATATCTGTTTTAATAAACAACAACCAGATCAGGCCTAATTCAAACTTCTCATCTGAGAAATATGTGATAAATCAGCTTGTCATAATGTTTTAAGTTTAATTTAGACTATAACCAGTATTTGAAGTTATGCTATATTTGTCTTTAAGTAAGGAGACCTGTTTGATCCTTAACTACTGTCTGTTTTCCCCCTAACTGCGTATATGTTTTGTTTGTCCCCTAGATTTTTATCCTTTCAAAACTCGGGAAAAAAACCACCAACTCCATCCTATTTAGAAATCAGAGTCGCAATGCCTCCGGGACTGATAGGATCGGGGTGGATAATAGCATGCAATTGGTAACGATACTATTTCGCACTTTAATGCCTTAAAAGGGTTGGAAAGGTAAATATAGATATGATGACCGATGCGCTAATACCACGTGTAACGCCTCTTCTGAGGAGTAATTCTCGGTTATTCCATTGACGTGATCCATATTAATCGTAAACCTAGGATCCTTTCCCTCTTACTTGTTTCCATTTATTTTTAGAATTGTTAAAATTATTTTCTTAAAACCTCTTTTTTACTTTGACTCAAATTTAAATTTACTTACAACACTATGTGAAATCCTCTTCTATTTTAGCCCTTATTTTCTTATTTTCTACGTGTTGTCACAATTATAACATGGTTGGGAACCACACACCAGCGGATCCTGAGTGGTGCCTAACACCTTCCCTTCTAAATTATTTCTAGCCCTTAACCAATCTTTGATTTTCCCACTCAAACCCTTCTTTAGTGTACTAATGCACTTTAATCATTACGTGGCGATTCTTCATTTTAAAAACCCTGTTCCTAGAAGAGAACGAGTTGTCTTTCCAAATTTCATAAACTCGATTATGCCATAGAAAAAGGGGGTGCAACAATCGATGTAGGGATAACAGATATGAAATAATCAATAAAGGCTCTTTTATGGCCAATGATAAGTAATAGATGATGAAAAAATTATTGATACTCAATTTTTTCCATGTATTTTTGTACTCAAAATATTTTCAAAATAGCTTGTGAATGAATATATAAGCATCCACAAAATGTTGGTATATTTCTATATTTTTTCAAGTACTTTAAAACCAATTTACTACTTATTTTGTTCCAAAAAAATCCAATATTTAGTATCAAATCTTGTTATTCTAATAAATAATTTATTTTATTCTCTCATCAACATAAAATATAATTTATGTAATTTTTACAGAATTTTGCAAAGCCATTAGGTGTTTTTAAACTAAAATTGTATTAAATTGCAACTTTAACCTATTTCTCAATTTAATAAGTATTTCAAGCACAAAATCGTTCCTAATATTTTTAATTAATTCCTAAACATATTTTATTATATCAAAATTTTTATTAGATTTGTCTAAAAGTGTTTACTATTTTAAAAAAAATAAAATGGGGAAAATGGCTATTTAAAATGAAGCCCTTTATTTTGCAATTCTAGCCCAAATTGAAACTCAAAATTAACCCCAATTCAACCACAATTGACCCGACCCAAAACCACTTAAAACTAACCCGCCCCAGCTCTTTTGATCCTGGCCGTTGATCACACAGATCAACGGCTCACACTTCACTTACCATAAATAAATCCTTAACACCCCTAACCCTAAACTCATTCTTCCAAACCCGCCGCCTCTGAATCCCTAAAGCTCTCAAAGCCCTCTCAAACCCTAAACCGTCTCCGTCTTTCTCACCGGCGTTCATGGACGCCCAAGAGCTGAAACTCCTTCACCCGTTCATTCTTCACCTCTCCTGGTCCTTGGGTTTGACGATCGAAGCTGTATTTCAAGGGTGGTTGGACCAAAGTTCCTCCGATGGTTTTTTGCAGTTGTATTTGGTCTTTCTCTAGCAAGTCTTAAGGCTCTGATTCCTTTGCCGACTCCGACGAGTCTGTTCCAAGGTTTTCTCGCCATTTCAAGACATTTCTTTGAAACCCTAACTTCTCGAGGTTTTTTTTTGTGTTTATTTTTATGATTCTCTCTGAGTCCTTGTGATTTACTAAAAGTTTCAAAGTTTTCTCATCTCTTCTTTGCCTATTTGTGTTTTCAAGATGTTCGTCCTTTTAAAGCTAGGGTTTTCTATGACTTTCCATGACTTATCTGGTTTCATTCTCTATTTGCTACTGTGTGTTCTTTTTTATGTCTTTGCTATGATTTTATGCATTTTCTACCATGACTCTAGGGTGTTTTGCTTTACTGTTTACTTTGTAGGGCTTTCAGTTCATGTATTCTATGCTTTCTTCGTGTTGTTCTGCTGTTTGTTCATCTTCATCTGTTATATTCTTACTCCCCGATATGCAGTGGAAACCCTAGATCAAAGGGTCATTTCCATTGTGTCCTTGTGAAACCCTACCCCCTTTGGATGCTTGTATTTTGTCACATGTTATTCTAATCGCTTCCAGTATTGTATGTTCAAATCTATACCTCTTTTATGTTGTCACACTTCCCCTTTTCTGAAACCCTAATTGATTCCGTATAGCTGTTTGATTCTTTAATTGATCCCTATTTTCTTACTAAGTGCAAATGGATGTTATCTTGACTCCTTGATTTCCTGGGTGATTACTTGCCTTGTGTGTTATACCCGTGTGATTTTAAAATTCTTTATATGAATCTACCCTATATTATGTGATTAGTACCTGATTTTTCTTTTCCAAAATTAGACCAAAGCTTATTTATTTCCAGCCGGTTCCTTAATTAAAGGGAACCTTCTCCTTAATTGTGTATGATTGGTACTGCTGAATATTTTCTTGCCTAAGTGTTACATCTCTTTCAAACTATAAATAGGCCTTCACTTCTTCTCACTAACGACATACAGGAGTTCCCTATACTCTTACTCACTAAAAACCTTCTGCTTTTCTTTCTTCTCTTTTACTTGCTCTCTCTTGCTAAGGATTAGCCGGTTGAAATCCAAGGCTAATTACAAGGATTCTCTTTGCTTTGTTACTCATGTTTTGCACTGGTAGGCTCCTAAATTGCAATATCTGTTTGTTTTCCCATCTTCTTTGTCTGTTATGTTATTTCAACTTAAGCTCTTGTATGTTCAATCCCTTGCCCTTGTCCCCTTGTCTATTTGTTTAAGTATTTCATTTGAGTGCTAGCATGTTTAATTCCCTCCCCTTCCCCTAGGCTATCATGCTATTTCATTTTAAGCTTTAACATGTTTTATCCCCCTTTCCCGGCTACTTCACCTATTTTGTGTACCTCAGTTAAGCTTTATGATAATTCCGTTTCCCTTGTCCCCTTGTCTGTCTGTGCTCAAATCCTGCAAGATAATCCATAACCCTGCTCCTTGTCTGTTTATACCTTTAGTTCAAACTACAGCATGTTAACCCCTATTCCTAACCCCTATTCCCTTTCCCTTTGGTTGCTAACATTAAGTGTTTTATTAAGTCCAGCATGTTAAATACTTTCCTTTGCTTGTGTATTGTTCATTATTGTGCTCCTAAATCCCTTCAATCTAATCTTGTCTGTTAAGTGCTTTTATATGATTCCCCAATCCCTTTGATCCTTGTTTGTATGTGAGTTGTTCTGGATAGGGGTGGCACTTTATTGCCATTACTAGTCTAGAACTAAGGCTGTCAACAGTCTTTACTTAAAGCAATCCCATCATCCACCCCCTATCATATGTGTTTGAGCCTTGACAAAGGCCTGTTGGTGTCCTAATCACCATTCAGACCCTTGTCTGACTTGTTTACAAGTCTGCTCTTGTTTGTTAACCCTTGTAGGAAGTCTGGGGTGTGCTAGTCTCACTTAATAGGTTAGGTATGACCATTTCATACGATGGTCTTCCTCTAGTATATCACCTTTACATTTATTCTTAGTTCTTTAAGTTCTACCCCTCTCTGGTAAGCCATGCTTAGGGACCTCGGAGTCTCCTCTGAACTCGGATGCCTTGGGTTGGTAATTCCACACTTGCACTATTCCAATTAGAGTGTAAGCAATGCCTGGGTTTCTTTGAATGCCCTTGGAACTTTGTATCACTCTAAGAAGAGAAAAGCCTCGGATCTTGGGAGCTCGGATTTGGTAAAAGGTATATTGTTGGACATTAAAGTTCCTTCGAGATTCCTCGGGCCTGTTATTGCTGCTGATGTATTTTAATTTCTTGTTTCTTTTAATGTTCTTTTCCTTCCTGGCCCAGATTTGTAATAATTTGTAACAAAAGAACTCGGGGGGTATAGTGAAAAGGGACATGGGAGGGATTTAATTTCTTGCATTCATCAGAAACCATGCCTATCGGTTTACATCACTTGTTAGTACAGATACCATGTCTACAAGTTTCTCATCATCATATAGAAATCATGCTTATAAGGATTTATTTTTCTTGCATCCTAGAAATCATGACTACAGGTTTACTATTTCTTGCATCAGTTAGAAACCATGTTTTAGGACTTTACGTTGTTACATCCATGCCATGCCGTTACCATGTCTATTTTGCACTACTGCATTAACACCATATAGATGTCATGACAATAGGTTCTTGTTATTACGTCAACTTCGTATAGAAATCATGCTTAAAATTTCGCATATTTTATCTCGCCTAGAAAGCATGCCTATAGGAACTATATAAACGCTAGGGAAAACAGTAGGTCGTCTAATAACAGTAACTAAAGGGTTAACAAGTATGTTATAAGTCCAGACTCGTCCAACGTTTCAAACGTTTTGGTTCAACTTGTGCTAAATCTGTTTACTCTGAAACGGGCCCAAGTCAACCCCTTTTCGTAATGCCTTGAATCAATAAAACCATTTTAAAGATTGAACCTGTGCTCCCAATTGTTTGTCTGTTTGAGTTTAAGTGCTTCAGGATCTTTTAAACTTCTTTTCTCACGTCTCTCTTTTCCTTAAATCAGTACGGCTAACTCATAAGGCCTTTTCTAAACTTGTCGGCGATTTCAAGTCTTTTGTTTAAAACAAACCTTTGTCTGAAGCTTTGTTTTCTTTTAAACTAACTGATTTTTGTCAACTCTTAAAATGGGCCCGGGGTGCTTGAAGCAGATGTTTAATCCAACTCTTATGTATTAAACTAATGTGTCAGCTCTTCTAACCTCTTTCAAGAGACAAAATCAGCAAATGAAGTCATGCTAAACTATTTGTTGTATGTTACGGGGTCTAATAATTCCTTTAACCGTTTACTTGCGTACCTTCTATATGCTTCTTGTTTTTGACTATCTCTGTAGTGTTTTTACCTTTGAAAACTCCATATATGTATACCCTACCTCTCTCCCCCATCTTAGGATTAGAAGTCCTAATACCGCAGGACTGACAGGTTGGGACGGGTATTAGCATGCAATAAGTAAATGATATTAACGCATTTAAATACCTTAACGGGGTGGGAAAGGTATAATATGAAGATGATGACGATGCGATAATATCATAGAGCGATCCCTTTTGGGAATATGTGCGGGATATTGCATCGAATGATCCATATTATAGCTAAACCTAGGACCCTTCTTTTCATTTGCTTTATTTAAATGCTTTCTTATAGTAATGCTTTTCAAACTAGTCCTCTTTTATTTCAAACTTATGTCCCCTCTTTTTAGCTTTTAAGTTATGTGAATACATGTGCACCTTATTGGTCTGCTTGCGTCATCTTCTGTTAAAGTCACAATTAGTATGCCCGGGAACCACATTTGTGGATCTTGAGGGGTGCCTAACACCTTCCCCTCGAGATAATCTCAATCCCTTACCCGAACTCTAGTTTTCTTTCAAAATACTCCTCTCATCTTTAAAAGTGTCCTAATGCACTATAATCATTAGTTGTCGACTCTTCAAATTCCATAACCCAATTCCCAAACGGGAATGAGAGTTGTTTTGCCCTTAATGTCGTAAAACCCGATTTCGCCTTTGAAAAAGGGGGTGTCGACAGCATGCCGACTCTGCTGGGGAAATGCCTTTCAGGATTTTACCACTACGTGTTTTGTGACTTTATCACTTTCTTTATTTATTTCTTCAATTATTTCTTTTCACAATTACTAACTTGTTTCTTCGTGTCTTTCTTTTTCTTTAACTGTTTTACTACATTAATGAATTTACTTCATTTCAATTCTGTCTTTAATTTCGAGCATTCATTATTGTATGATCATGAAAATACATGTACTTATTTCCTTATTGTAATTGCATCCTTCAGCATCATCTTCCACTCTTGCCAAAAAAATCCTATTGCAACGCTTATAATGAGTGGTTGCGCTATTCCATATTATAGAACCCCTAAATTTGGTAAAGGCATATTTGCGGTAAAGCCAATCGATCAATGGTGTAGTCGACGGTTTCGTGCCTTTCCCTCTTGAGTTGTCCGATCAAGGGTACCTTTCTAGCACTTCAAAAGTAGAAACATTATCTATTTAAATGTTCATGCATAATGGACAAACTTAGACGAGTCAGCTATGCTGTCCGCATAATGAGTCATTAGGATAGCCTAAACCAAAGTCCATCGGGTTTCCTTGAAACCCAAAACGGACAATAACGTTATGTGCATTGATATGGAGAGTTAAATACCTTTGCTAATTATTAATTTAAATAGCCGAGTCCGGTGGGGTTGAGGGCCTAACGCTCAATTTTGCAGGAAAATGAGGCACGAGGTCCCCAGATTCAGTATGGTATCAAACATTCATCCAAAATTGCTAAGCCGGTGGGATGATTTGCATGGTAGTGATCGGATTATTGTCCGCAAGAACTTAGGAAATCTTTCTTCACTTCTGGAAGTTAGGCCAGATAACAAGATCGTGGAAGCTGCTACATGTTTTGGGATAGTGAACGGTCTGTCTTCCTCTTTGGGAATATTGAAATGACGCCGCTGTTGGAAGAAATTGAGGTCTAGCCGGAATTCCTTGGGATAGCCTGGGGTTGCTTATGCCGGAAAACCGAAAAGGTAGGGGGTTCTTGAAAAATGATGGGGCTCAGGAAGAATCCTAATCTGACCATTCTGAAGGACTCCTACATATCCTTCGACTTCATGTATTGAAGGTTTGGACAAAGAAAATCATACCCCAATCACATGGAGTTCGCCCTCACCTCTTTGGGGCACATACATAGGAGAGATTTGTGTTCATGTTCTATTTTCTGGGAATGATAGTTTTTCCGATGAAGAAGGCTAGAATCCATACAAGACCAGCCATGGTAACCAAAGCCATAATGGAAGGTATCGGCGGACAGACATTCAGCATAGCACCCATGATCCTCGCCGAATTATACCGAGCCTTAGAAAAATGTCAACAAGGGACACCGCACTTTGAAGGGTGTAATTTGCTGTTACAACTTTGGATCATCGAGTATCTTCATAAGGAAGACTACAGACAAGAAATCGTGCGACAAGATTGGGATGAACATATTGCTTTCCATCATCCAAAGCGGATGCACTTCATGCCGGACATGTTTGCTCACCCAGAAGACATCAGTGGATGGTTTGAACTATTAGGGAATCTGAGGGAAGAGTAGGTACAATGGATGTACGATTGGTTTCCAACTGGAGAGTTTATCATTCGGTCTAGGGATGCACCATTCCTTGTACTCATCGGCTTAAGAGGAACTTACCCTTATGTCCCTCTCCGAGTAATAAGGCAAGCGGGAAGGAAGCAAATTATACCAAGGGTGGAAAAGATGAGTCAGTACATGGCTGATTTCTAGGATGACGATAACCCACATAGGTGTCGGGCTCAGCATATGTGGCACTCAAAAATCATTTTGGAAAAGGAATCTATGGAGCCAGACTGGTATCAACCGGGGTATGTGCCACTTTATCCGGGTGGTTAGAGGATGATCACATCGGCTTGGGAAAAATGGGTTTCGTCCACGGTCATAGTGTTATTGATGGGGAGGCCGCAGCAAAGGTCCAGTATAATCAATTGCGCAAGTGGATACGAAAGTGTGAAAGTGAACATCGGGAAATGCTAATGGCTCAAGAGAAGGTAATCAATGAATGGAAGGACATGGCTGTCCGTACAAGCAACCATTTGGTGTACTTGGAGCAGGGTTTAGTGGAGTTGGAAGGCAAGTTTTTGAAAAGGATCAACGACTGTCAGGAAGTGGAAGGTAACAAAGGTGGGCACTTGGCTCGAGCTTACTTGTTGCTGGAACTGCGCGAGCTGATGAAACTGTACGAGGGAGGCAAAGATACCAAATCAAGGGAAAGTCCTTCGGGGGCCTAGTAATTAGGATTTTACTGCTTTCCTGATGTAATAAGGCCCTTGGCCATTAGTGACATTGTTTTTCTTTATTTCAGTATGTTTTGACTCATTCTATTTTCTATCGATAAAATGAGGCATTCGGTATTACGAGTTCTCCAAATCATATTTGTCGCTAGGCCTGCCTCGGGCATAATAAGGGACCCAAATATGAAATGACATACAACAACGTGTTTAATTACATCAATGTTTTCTTTCTCAGAATCCGCACTAACTTTTTACCTTTTGTTTTTCTTTTGTTTTTATTACCCTCTCAAAGGTTAGTTCGTGCATTCTGGCACCATCAGCATACTTAACAAGATCAAAGGGTCCTCCTCCTCCGAGTCCTCCGAGAAGCAGGAACAAAGTAAAGATGGGAGATAATGAAACAAGGAAGGAAATTGAAGGAACTTCTCAAGGTACCCCGATCACCAATGAAACTGCTGCTCACTTGGAGCAAACTTTGCTAAGGTTTCGAGAGGAACTAGACCAGGTCCGGAGTTTGTCAAGCTTTTCCATCTCCCTTGCTACAATAGATGTCAACAATCAAGTCCCTGCACCTCCATAGAAGATTCCAATCCAGGTTCGCAACAATGCTCCACCGCTCATCTCTGAGCCCCAAAATGCTCCAAACCACCAGGATACCCCTATCCTTGTGGATACTGTGCCATTCTATGCACAACCCATATTAGATGTCAGAATCAGATTCACTCATTTAGAACTTGGCTGTTGAACTCAAGAAACTCACTAGCAGGGTTCAGTGCGTGGAAGGTAACAAGGATGTGTAAGGTCTGAATAATGAAAATTTATGTGTTCAACCTGATGTCGAACTCTCGTAGGGGTACAAACCTTCTGAGTTCGAGATGTTTGATGGTACGTGTGATCCCAGGGTTCACCTCAGGATGTATTATGACAAATTAGTGGGAGTTCGTAAAAATGAAAAGATACGCATGAAGCTATTCATGAGGAGTTTGAAAGGTGACGCTTTATCTTGTTACATCATCCAAGATGTGAAGAAGTGACGAGTTAGGTATGCACGGCGTATGATTTCATGGACCGTTTTAGGCTCAATACTGAGAATGCGCCAGACGTGTTCTACATTCAGAATTTGAAGAAGAATCCTACTGAAACCTTTCGCGAGTATGCCATTCGTTGGAGGTCGGAAGCTGCCAAAGTCAGGCCGGCTTTGGAAGAAGAACAAATGAACAAATTTTTCGTTCGTGCTCAGGACCCGCAGTACTAGGAGAGAGTGATACTGATAGAGGGGCATATGTTTGCTGATAGCATCAAACTGGAAGAAAGACTTGAAGAGGGAATCAAAAATGGAATGATTACTAACCTTTAGGCATTGCAGGCAAACAATAAGGCCTTGCAATCCGGTGGTTCATCGAAGAAGAACGATGTAAACTCCGTAATGGCCGCGCAAAGAAACCACTGTCCCATGAAATATCAACCCTACCCTCCAATTCCACTCACATACCAACCCTCTCTAAATTACCAAGCACCTTCACCTACCTACCAAAACCCACATCCCGTCTACCAAACATCTCCATCACCAACGTATCAGCCAACCTTGCTAATATATTCCCGACCCGCACCCCTATATCAAGCTTACAACTCCTAACCTCCTTACTATCCATCACCGCCTACCCGCCAAAACGTCCCATGACCAAGACCAAACTTTGACAGCAAACCGCCCAGACAGTACACCGCTATTGCTGAACCCATTGACCAACTTTATGAGAAGCTCAAAGCCGCCGGATATGTTACACCCATCCAAGCCATAACCCAAGAAAACCCATCCCAATGGATCAACCCAAATAAAACCTACGCATATCATTTGGAGATGAAGGGTCAAACCATCGACGAGTGCCGCTCGTTGAAAGACAAAATTCAGACCTTAATTGACAACAAGGTCATCGTGGCTACAGAGCCTGCTCCTAATGTTTGTAACAACCCTCTGCTAGACCACAAAGGTGGAGGCATCCACATGACTGAGATCAAAGACGACTGGAACCCCGAATGGTCGATTGGTTTGATATATGAGGGAGATAAGCCTAAGAAACCAGCGGTCACTCTTAATCCTATTGTTGTGCAAATGCAGCCTTCTGAGGATAACATGGTGAATGTATCTGTACCATTTGAGTTTGAGGCATCTCCTACGAAGGTGCCAAGACCAATTGAAGTGGAGTTCGGGACTCCAAAGACGCCTGCACCGATTGAAGTTGCTATATTACCTCCAAAGGCACCCATTCCGGTCACCATGTCAGAGATAACCCCATTCAATCAAACGCCATACCCTGGGACTACATAGCCGAGGCGAGAAGGAAAGGAAAATCACGAACATGTGAAGCAATTGTCATGCAAGGTATGACTAGAACAGGCAGGGTATACACACTGGAGCACCTAGCTGAGTCCCCCAAGCAGGCCTCTGGACGTCCCATTGAAATTGGACCTGATGATATATGGATGAAGGTACAGGCTAAGGAATATTTAGTTGTTGAACAGCTAAATAAGATTCTGGCACAGATTTTCATCTTAGCATTGCTGTAGAGTTCCGAGGCGCATAAGAACGTTTTGATGAAGATATTGAGCGAGGCTTATGTCCCGAGCAACATATTAGGAGGAGGAATGGCAAACATGATAGGGAAGGTATTGGAAAGTCACAAAATCACTTTCCACGAGGATGAATTGCCACCCGAAGGGATCAGTCATATCAAAGCACTACACATCACTGTGCAATGTGAGGATCATTTCATCACCAGAATCTTAGTTGATGGAGGTTCCAGTCTCAACATCAGTCCATTGATCACCCTTAAGAAGTTAGGCAAAGGATAGCACGAGATAAAAGATGGGGCGATTAATGTTAAGGCTTTTAATGGTTCTCAGAGGTCCACTCGGGGAGATTAGCCTGTGTTTGCAAACAGGGCCCACTTGGTTTGATGTCTACTTCCAAGTTATCGACATACCAGCATCTTACAATTTACTGCTAGGACGACCCTGGATCCCCGCCGCTAGGGATGTGGCATCAACCTTACATCAGGCTGTGAAGTTCGAATGAAACCATCAAGAAGTAATCATCCATATTGCGGTAGCAACTCCATATACAGTCACCAGACCATTCCAATAATTGGAGGCAGAAGAAGAATAGGCAAAGAAACATATCATCATATCGAGCGGGTCAACACAGTGGACAAGGAAAAATGGTGGAGCAACAAGGTCGAGAGCATTCTGAATTTGAGTGGGTATGAACCAGGGAAATGGCTTGGTAAGAATCTTCAAGGAATCACCAACCCTATCCAGTTGAAGAAACATGGTACTACCTTCGGACTGGGGTACGAGTACACTTGGCAAGAATTCAAAAACTAGTCACCACCATGATTGTGGCCCATATTACCCACTGGAGCCCCCCATACCGCAGTTGGAGCAGACATTTCAGCCAGCCGACACTCTCTACAGGTCATAAGAAGACGAGGCTCTAATGGCAATGAAAAACCTATTTCTAGATGACATGGACTGTTGTGTGATTTTTGAAGAGGAAGGGGAGGAAGGCCCTTCCATTCAGACTGTGAACCGAGGGGAGCGCCTCACCAACTAGTCAATCAGGACCACCATCTCCCGGAAACCTTCGCGGTAGCTAGGCTGAACAAGCATCATGCATCTTTTTTTTAGTTGTTTTCTTTATTTTCCGCATTTGTCTTTAATTTCCAAAAGACCTCCGATGTTTTGAACATTTACGAATTTAATCAAAATCATTTTTAGTTTATCAAATATCTGGCTATTCATTACTTTCTCTGCTATTTACTTTATTTTTCACACAGCATTACTATTACGTATCTTGATGATGAACCAACAACAGTAACTTTCAATGCGGCTATGCAACAAATGGACATAGACTCAGAGAAGGATGATGTACCAAAAGAATTTGTCAGAGAAGCCGAGAATTTTTATAATAGACCTAAGTTCAACTTGTATGAAACCGAAGTCATCAATTTGGGAGATACAGAGAACGTCAAAGAGACGCGCATCAGTGTGCACTTATCACAGACAGAGAAAGAGGAATATACAGAGTTCTTAAGGGAATATGAGGATAAATTTGCATGGTGTTACAACAATATGGCTGGCCTCAGCACATCCATGGTTGCTCACAAGTTGCCGACAGATCATGCATGTCCGACGGTAAAACAGAAGCTTTGAAAATTCAAGCCAGATATGAGTTTAAAAATCAAAGAAGAGGTGACCAAGTAGGTCAAAGCTAGAGTTCTTCGAGTGATAGAGTATCCAACTTTGTTAGCTAACATTGTGCCAGTACCGAAGAAGGATGGAAAGTCAGAGTCTGTGTTGACTACCGGGATCTCAACCGGGCCAGTCCCAAAGATGGATTTCCCTTGCCAATCATACACATTTTGATCGACAACTGCGCCAAGCATGAGTTGCAGTCATTCATCGATTTCCTTGCGGGGTATCATCAGATATGGATGGAGAAAGAAGATGCAGAGAAAACGACGCTTATCATGCCTTGGGGGATTTATTGCTATAGAATGATGTCGTTCGGGTTGAAGAATGCGGGAGCTACTTACATGAGGGCCATGACTACCCTATTTCATGACATGATACATAAGGACATTGAGGTATATGGGGACGACATAACACACACAACAAGACTCCATTACTCATTCCCCAGCCCCAAAACACCACAAACGACCACATCCACAACAATCCCATCTTTGTGGACACTGTACCCCACTATACCCAGCCAATCACAAGAGCACCCGAGTCAGATGACAAAGACTCCCTCATTCAGAATTTGGTCGCTAAACTCAAGAAGTTAACTAGCCGGGTCCAAGGTGTCGAAGGTAGCAAAGGCATTAAGGGTTTGAACTGTGAAAATCTTTGTGTTCAACCAGCTGATGAGCTCTCCGAGGGGTACAAGTCTTCAAAGTTCGAGATGTTCGACGGTAAAAGGTATTGTGATTAGATGGTAGGAGTTGGAAGGGACGAGAAAATATGCATGAAGCTATTCATGAGGAGTCTGAAAGGTGATGCTTTATCATGGTATATCAGCCGGGATGCAAAGAAATGGACAAGTTGTGTGAACATGGCATCTGACTTTATGGACCGATTCGGGTTCAACACTGAGAACGCACCAGATGTGTTCTATATCCCGAATCTAAAGAAGAAACCCACAGAGACCTTTCGCGAGTATGCTACTCGTTGGAGGTCAGAAGCTACCAAGGTCAAGCCGGCCTTGGAGGAAGAGCAGATGAATAGGTTATTCGTCCGTGCTCAGGATCCACAATACTATGAAAGGCCGATGGTAATAGAGGGTCAAAAGTTCTCCGACATCATCAAGTTGGGAGAAAGGACCGAAGAAGGCGTCAAAAATGGTATGGTCACTAACCTCGAGGCATTGCAAGCTACCAACAAGGCTTTACAGTCTGGTGGTTCATCAAAGAAAAAGGACGAAAATTCCGTAATGGCTGCACAATGGAACAATTCCCCTATGAAGTACCAAACCTATACCTAAACTCTACTCACATATCAACCTACCATAAATTAGCAAGCACCCTCACCTACATACCAAATGCCACCATCTGCCTACCAATCACCTCTACCGCCCACATATTAACCTACTTCACCAAGATATTCCCAACCCGTGCCTGTGTACCAAGCATACAACTCCCAACCTTATCATTACCCATCACCACCCACTCGCTAAAACTTTCCTCGGTCCAGACCAAATTTCGACCGAAGACCTCCCAGATAGTATACCGCCTTAGCCGAGCCAATTTACCAATAATATGAAAAGCTCAAAGTAGCCAGTTACGTTTCACCTATCCCAACCATAACTCCAGAAAATCCTTCCCAATGGATCAATCCCAACAAAACCTGCGCATACCATTCCGGAATAAAAGGCCATACCAACGATGGGTGTCGCTCTTTGTAAGACAAGATTCAATCTCTGATTGATAACATGGTCATTATAGCAAAGGAGACTACTCCCAATGTCCGCAACAACCCTCTGCTTGCCCACAAGGGCGGGGGCATCCATGTGATCGAGATTGAGGAAGATTGGGACCCCAAAGAGTCAATTGTATTAATTTGAAGAAGAAGAACCTAAGAAGCAGGCGGTTACCCTCAATGCCATTGTTATTCAGATCCAGCCCTCTGAGGGTGATGTGGTAAATGTGTCTGTACCACTCGAGTTTGAAGCGCCTCCAGTAAAGGTGCCGAAAACAATCGAGGTTGAGTTCGCGGCTCCAAAAGCACCTGCACCATTTGAAGTTACCTCCCAGGATGCCTATTCCATTTTCCATGACAGATGTGACCCCGTTCAAGTCGAACACCATACTTTACAATTACACGGCTATGGCTAGAAGGGAAAGGGAAAACATATACTACAGAAGCAATCTCCGCGTAGGGCATGACCAGGATAGGCAGGGTATACACCCCAGAACATTTAGCTGAGTCTAGTAAGCAAGCCTCTAGAAGAGCTGTTGGAACTGGACCCGATGACCTTTAGAGGAAGATACAGGACAAAGAGTACTTAGTCGTTGAGCAAATGAACAAAACACTAGTGCATATTTCCATCCTGGCTCTTCTGCAAAGCTCTGAGGCACATTAAAATGCCTTAATGAAAATATTGAGTGAAGCTTATGTTTCCAACAATATAACAGGAGGCGAAATGGCGAATATGGTGGGGCAGGTACTGGAAAGCTTTAAGATCACCTTCCACGAGGATGAGTTACCACTAGAAGGGCTTAGTCACAATAAGTCATTACACATCATTGCACAATGCGAAGATTATTTTATCACCAGGATCCTAGTCGACAGGGGTTCCAGCCTTAACATTTGTCCGCTAATAACCCTCAGGACATTGGGGAAAAGACTACATGAGATCAAAGACGGAGCTATCAGTGTAAAAGCTTTCGATGGGTCTCAAAGATCTACCATTGGAGAAATTAGCCCGTGCTTACAGTTGGGGCCTACCTATTTCGATGTTGACTTCCAAGTCATAGATGTGCAAACATCCTACAATCTATTTCTGGGACGACCCTGGATCCACGCCGCTAGGGCTGTAGCATCAACCATAGATCAAGCAATGAAGTTTGAATGGAATCATTAGGAAGTGATCCTTCATGGCGACGGTAGCAACCCTATATACAATCGCCAAACCATCCCGATGATCGGAGGAAGAAGAAGAATAGGTGGAGAAATATACCATCACATCGAGCAAGTCAATTACATAGACAAGGATAAGTGGTGGGATAACAAAATTGAGAGCATCCTGAATTAGAGCGGGTATGAACCCATGAAAGGACTTGGCAAGAGCCTCCAGGGTATCACCAAACCCGTCAAACTAAAGAAACATGGCACTACTTTTGCCTTAGGGTATGAATATACCTGGGAGGAGTTCAACAATTGATCGCCACCATGGCGCGGCCCGTACTATCTATTGGAGCACCCTATACATCTGTTGGAGCAGACCTTTCGGCCAGCTGAAGTTATATACGGATTAGAGGAGGATAAAACACTAGCAGCAGTGAAGAACCTGTTTCTGGACGATGATATAGACTCTTGTGTTATCTTCGAGGAGGAAGGGGAGGAAGGCCCTTCCATTCAAGCTGTGAACCGAGGAAAGCGCCTCACAAATTGGTCAGTCAGGACCACCAGTGCTTGGAGAGCTTGGGGTAGTAAGGCTAAACGACGCACTATGCATCGTATTTTACTTTTTAGTTTTATTTACTTTTCCGCATTGTCTTTACTTTTGAAAAGAGCTCCAATGTTTCGAATAGTTATGAATTTAAGCAAAAGCATTTTTCAAGTTTATTTTTTATATCTTGCACTTATTACTTTTCTCTATCATTTATTTTATTTTACACAACATTACTATTACATATCTTGATAATGAACCAACAACTGTGACTTGCGACGAGGCAATGCAACAAATGGAAATATATTCAGAAAAGAATGAAATACCAAAAGAGGTTGTTTGGGAGGTCGAGAATTTTGAGAATAGGCCTAAGTCCAATTTGGACAAAATTGAGGTTGTTAATTTGGGAGACTCAGAGAATGTCAAATAAACGCGTATCAGCGTATATTTGTTGCTATCAAAAAAGAAAGAGTACACAGAGTTCCTGAAGGAGTATGAGGACACCTTTGCATGGTGTTATGACGATATGACTAGTCTCAGCACATCCATTGTGGCTCACAAGTTGTCGACAGATCCAGCATGCCTACCAGTAAAACAGAAGCTCAGAAAGTTCAAACCGGACATTAGTTTGAAAATCAAAGAAGAGGTTACCAAGCAAGTCAAAGCCAGGGTTCTCAGAGTGGTAGAGTACCCGACATGGTTGGAAAACATTGTGCAGTGCCAATGAATGATAGGAAAGTTAAAATCTGTGTCGACTACCGGGATCTCAACCGGACAAGTCCTAGGGAGGACTTCCCTTTGCCAAATATACACATATTGATTGAAAACTGCGCAAAACATGAGTTGCTGTTGTTCATCGACTGTTTTGCTGGATACCTTCAGATATGGATGGAAGAAGAAGATGCAGAGAAAATGGCGTTCATCACACCGTGGGGTATGTACTGATACAGAATGATGCCTTTCCGTTTGAAGAACGCTGGTGCTACCTACATGAGGGCCATGACCACTATCTTTCATGGCATAATACACAATGAAATCGAGGTGTATATGGATGACGTCATCATTAAATCCAAGAAAACCGTAGATCATATGAAAGATTTGAGAAAGTTCTTTAACAGATTGAAGAGGTACAACTTGAAGCTAAATTCCGCCAAGTGTGCATTTGGGGTTCCTGCTGGAAAATTACTGGGTTTCATGTTGAGTCGCCGAGGAATAGAATTGGATCCATCAAAATTCTAGTCCATTAAATAATTTCCCCAGCCAAAGAACAAAAAGGATGTGATGAGTTTTTTGGGGAGGGTCAACTATATCAGCCGATTCATAGCTTAGTACATTGTTATTTGTGAACCTATATTCAAGATGCTAAAGAAAGATGCTGCCACTAAATGGACTGACAACTGCCAAAAGGCTTTTGATAGAATCAAGGGATACTTGTCTACACCGCCAGTCTTGGTTCTGCCTGAGCCAGTAAGACCCCTTTTGCTTTATCTCGCAGTTTTGGATGGAGCATTTGGCTGTGTTTTGGGACAATATGATGAAATGGGAAGAAAGGAGCAAGCTATCTACTACCTCAGCAAGAAGTTCACCCTGTTCGAGGCTCGGTGTTCCTTATTAGAATGCACCTGTTGTGCTCTGACCTGGGTAGCTCAGAAATTGAGGTACTATTTATGTGCGTACACCACTTATCTCATATCCAGAGTGGGCTCGCTAAAATATATCTTTCAGAAGCCCATGCCTACTGGCAAGCTCACCAAATGGCAAATCTTGTTAAGTGAATTTGACATTATTTATGTTACCCAAAAGGCAGTCAAAGTACAAGCTTTGGTATATGCCCTCGCCGAGAATCCTGTAGGAGGAGAATACGAACACCTAAAGACGTATTTTCCTGATGAAGAGGTAGCTTTCATAGGAGAAGACATTGCAGAATCCTATGATGGTTGGAGAATGTTCTTCGATGGAGCCACAAATTTTAAAGGAGTCAGTGCAGGAGCAGTCCTGGTATCAGAAATCGGTCAGCATTACCCAGTATCCGCTAAGCTTAGATTCCCGTTCACCAACAACGTGGCCAGGTATGAAGCCTGCATCTTAAGGCTCAAACTGGCCATCGACATGAATATTCAGGATTTACTAGTGATCGGAGACTCGGACCTACTCATACATCAGGTTCGAGAAGAATGGGCAACTAAGAATTCCAAGATACTCCCTTATTTGCATCATATACAGGAGTTGAGGAAAAGATTTCAAAATACGGAATTCCACCATGTTCCGAGAATACTGAATGAGTTCGCCGATGCACTTGCCACTTTATCATCTATGATCTAGCATCCAGATACAAAATTTATTGATCCCATCCAGGTCAAGATTCGCGGCCAACCAGCTTATTGTGCTCATGTCGAGGAAGAAGCCTATGGGAAACCTTGGTTCCATGATATCAGAGAATACTTGACAATAGGAGAACAGAGCTTGCCAATGCTACTTAGAAGCGTACGCTCCAGAGGTTATCCATCAACTTCTTTCACAATAGAGGAATCCTGTACAGGAGGACTCCCGATCTGGGATTATTAAGGTGTGTCGATACCAGAGAAACAACCAACTATTGGATGAAGTGCACGCAGGGACCTGCGGACCCCACATGAATGATTTTATTTTGGCCAAGAAGATACTTTGAGCAGGGTATTTTTGAATGACTATGGAAAGAGACTGTATGCAGTATGTCTGAAAATTCCACCGCTGTCAGATACATGCATATATGATAAAGGAACCTCCAAATGAGCTTAATGTAATAAGCTCATCATGGTCGTTAGCTGCCTGGGGAATGGATGTTATTGGACCAATCGAACCAGCCGCATCAAATAGGCACATGTTCATCTTAGTGGCAATTGATTACTTTACCAAATGGGTTGAAGCAGCATCCTACATTGCGGTGACCAAGAAAGTTGTAGCAGATTTTGTTCGCGGCCGTACGGTCTGTCGGTTTGGGATTCCAGAATCAATCATCCCCGACAACGGTTCTAATCTCAACAGTGACCTGATGAAAGCAATGTATGAAACATTCAAGATTAAACACAAGAACTCTACGGATTACAGACCTCAGATGAACGGAGCTATAGAAGCAGCCAATAAGAACATCAAGAAGATACTAAAGAAAATGATTGAAAGGCACAAGCAATGGCATGAGAAATGGTCGTTCTCCTTATTGGGTTATCGTACCACGGTCCGCACATCAACCGGGGTAACTCCCTACATGCTAGTTTATGGTACAGAGGTAGTCATTCCCGTTGAGGTAGAGATCCCTCCTTAAGGATCATACAGGAAGCAGATTTAGATGATGCAGAGTGGGTAAAAGTTCGCTACAAGCAGTTAGACCTTATAGATGAGAAGAGAATGAATGCGGCCTGTCACAGTCAGTTATTTCAGAACAGAATGTCCAGAGCCTTCAACAAAGAATCAAGCCAAGGAAGTTCACACCAGGGCAGCTGGTATTGAAGAAAATATTTCCGCATCAAGATGAAGCCAAGAGAAAATTCTCTCTTAATTGGCAGGGTCCGTATATGGTTCACCGGGTTCTAACTGGAGGAACCCTTATTCTCAAAGAAATGAAGGGGGAAGTCTGGCCGGGTCTAAGATTTGATGTCATCACAATGATCAACCATATCATCATCATTAGTAGAAATCCTCGTACACTAGAAATAGGAACCATTAAGGAGGAATATTCAAGTACATGACCCCATCATCTCCTAGAGTACATGAAAAATCCATTTATCAAGAATAAGAATACTCTGGCCCCTTGAATTCGATCGGGGTTTCAAAATACATGAAGTTGAATTACACTCTTAGCATTACCTAACATACGAAATCTATGCCACAAGCCTATGAGGATGAAAAGAAGTTGTACACTTATGAGATCATCATATTCTCGAACAACTTAACCCGCCATGACAGTTGATCCTATATGAGAGAACTAAAGATACGACACCTTAGTCTTTCAAATCAATATGCTCATGATATGTGAAAAATATAAAGGCATCTAATATCACCCTTTCACGAGTAAAACCACATAGCTAGGAGGACTAAATGTTGGGACAAAATCATGTATTGGTTTGAGGCATTCCAATGGTTAACATGATGCTCTGGGAGAAAACCAAATGACACTCTTATCCACCCAAGGAGGTGGGATACCAAGGGTAGCAAAACTCCCCTCACATGACGATGATATAGTCAATTATTCTAGAAGCTAAGGGAGCATAGGACCATGTAACCTATCTAGTCCGACACATCTAAAACCTTTTGAAAAGGGGACACACTTTGTTTTTGAAATCACGATAATATAAAATTGAACTTAGGGGAAACCATTACTTTTGGAACCCATGAGACAATCCCACGTAGCCCTAGAAAATTGTCAACCAATGGCAAGAAGGTACTTAAAACCATTATGAGTTGGTATAAGACAAGACCTCAAAGTGCCCACATGGATAAGTTTGAAAGAATGAGATGTCTTAATGCATTTATCAGGGATAAGTAACCTAGGTTATCTAGTCACAGGGACAAGCAGAGTAGGTAAATGATTGTTAGAAGAGAATCTGCAAGGACTATTAACATTATTTATTTATTCTAACAAAAGGAATATGTCCCCACCCTTGATGCTATAAGACTTTCTCTTTGATGCCATAAAACATAAAATGAGTTTTTTTAAGACAATGACAGCTATCAGATGAAAATAGATGGTAAGGCAGCACAACTAAGAGCACCACTTGGAATCAACAAGCTTAAACAGAGTTGAAGACATTAGAAGTCAGAAGAAAAAGGGAAATTTACCCTGTCTCAAGGCGCTTGTAGAGTACATAAAAGTAAGGTTAATTAAATCAGATCATATCGTTGGATAACCGGTCGAGACATCGAGATAATATCACATAGAAGATTACGAGTAAACAACACAGGATGCAAGACAAATGAAAAGAAAGGGAAAGAGCCATATGGAAGTAACCTTTACAATATAACCACTAGGAACGATGGTAATATAAAACGATTATAAAAAGCTACATTTTTTTGAAAGAAGGTCTCTCTATGTAGTCACATAATGTATAGCTCCAGAATTCAAAAATCTAATTATATTTAGCAACTTTACTTCATAATGAAGCACTACAACACACTTCTACACAACCAACTATTACGAGCCATATTGGGAGATGTTATAAGGCATTCCCGAGAGAAAGGATTTTACATATGAATGTGTTACTAGGTGTATTTCTCCTTGGTCAACCCAAAACCTATAGGCGAGAGTTAGACTGATAAGTAGATCGTTGGACTAGCACATGTGTAGATAATCCATTATCTGGAGGAGATCATTCGATCTCAGCAATTGTGACATGCTATCAACTCTTGATGAACTTGAAGTGATATGGGAACCCAATGAGATAGTATAGAATAATTATGGAGGGTTTGCTGATGTTCTTAATGAGTTCTTCATATATTTTAACTTGAGAACTACCCAGATGCTAATGAAAGACATAAAAACATGAGACGCTGGCGTTGGGCTATAATAACCCCCAAAGGTGTGATTGGTATTGACGGAGAGCCTAGTAAGGGTTCTTACGAGACAAAAAATGTTACAATGACTCATAGAAGGATATGTTCTCTCATGGTTATCGAACAAGTGTGGGAAAACTAGAACAATGAATTCACTAACTAAAGAACACAATTAACACATGTTATGGAGGTATAAAGAGGAGATAAACATTTGTTATAAGTTGGTCATGCTTATGCTATATTAGCTCCCAACTGCAATATATGACCATGCCACGAGCAACCACAATACGAGGACAAGGTGAGCTACTTACTGCGGGATATCCCAAGTGGACACGAATGTTATGGCGACACATGATCTCCTATGATGTGGACGTGATGATCTAAATTTTTAGAGAGTCAATATATTCTACTATAAAGTCTGTCTAACATTGATAATGCGGAAATAAAGAATAAAGATAGAGGGGAGAATCATCAGCTCCGAATGCATTGCATCTACCTCAAATACTACCGAAGATAAGAACTATGGATCAACTGGATCTACTCAGCCTGAGACTACCCTAGATCTGCACATAAGGTGCAGGGAGTAAAGTGAGTACTCCAACCCAGTGAGTAATAAACAAAACTACAGTCTGAAAGTAAGAAAATGCTGAAAATGCACAAAGTACTCTATATCTAGCAGTTTATATCCAAAATAGTGGAAATAGTAAATAACATGTAATACAGTCAAGTAATAATGCATGAAATAATACAACACATATTGAGGTAGATTCCAGTACCCCTGCGGCGTGCAGCCCGCTCCACTTATTTAACGTCGACGACACTCACTGGGGGTGCATACAGACTCCGGTGGGGCTCCTACAGTCCAAGCGCAATATCAGCCAGGTATTGGCATAAAACAGGCTCTCGGCCTCAATATCAATATATAATAATCGCTACGGTGTGTAGCCCGATCCATATCAAGGAAACATCCTTACCACTGGGTCCCCGACCCATCTTACTCAAATAAGTTCGCAGCCAATCGGGCGTGACATACTATAGGGATCTCAGCCCTCATATCCTTTTCATTTAAGGTTCATCTATAAAACATAGTTATTATATTATTTTTTAAATTTGAAAACATGACTGAGAATTCATGTTATGCACACAAGTGAGGAGAACACATAAAGATCCCTTATGGATTCTACAGGTCGGCACAATGCCTCAAACATGGAAATAATCCCAATTCACAATAACAAAGTATGCATTTCAATCGCCAATATAGTAGAAATTTACACTCGGGAGGGACTAAGTCTCAATCCTCAACAATATACGACCGCGCATTCATCGTGGAATGTGTGTCACACCTCAATATAGGGTTACGATGTGCCAGTCTGGGGTTTCAAACCCTCAGAGCAGCGGTTACATCAATGACTCACCTCCTACCGACCATGGCCTTGCCATTTGACCTCTTTTCCCGTGTGACTAGGAATGCTCAGTGACAACCTCTCAATTGTCACTGCCTGACCTCTCTTGCTACCACGGTAGCACCTAGTGTGGTCAGCACCAATCGTGTTCGGGCAACGAAGCTTACACTCATTCACATTGGTTCATCCTGCTATGCCCTGGGCCTTTTGCTCTTCTAACGTAAAAGGTGGCCGGCCATTCGTCAAGGCCCAGGAATCCGCTGGACATCTCAGCGGCGGGATTTGATACCCGCATCCGATCGAAGTTGCATTTAGTGCTTGCCAAGCATTTGGTACTGAGTTTCCTCCTCCTTTTTTAGTAACAAAATAAACCAAAAGTAGGACCAAACTGAGAGTTAGTAGCATAAACTAAGATGGATTTCTGAATGAGAAATATAAAATTCCTATTTTCATAGGAATCAATGGGATTATTTCAAATTGTTCAAGTGGGCTGGAGACGAGATCTTTCGATAGATCCACCGCATCTTTATAGGCTTCTAGAGAAGTTAGAATCCATTTGGTCTTGGTTTGACATGGTTTACGTATTACTGGTTCCCGAAGAGTTAATATCTCCATTAGTTAAACCCTTTCTTACCCTGCCTTTGGATTCGTATTTTGTTCGTACACATCAATGGAGGCCTTCCCGACATACGTTGCAACGTCTCCAATAGCATGCTCTTACTTCGTCTTTCCCTTAATAAGTCATCAAATTTGGTGCTTTTTGATCCCCAGTTGCTATGGGGAACAAAGGACGGAAAACTAGCTAGCAATGCCTTTGACTCTAAAATCGACCTCTTCGCACGTCAAATCAGGCCCAAACCACAACGAATAAAATACAATAGACTAAGGGAATATAACCCAATCGAAAAGACTGGAAAAATATCAAAAACTACGAAATTTGCAAAACCCGAGCCGCCGGCCCGATTTTTGTGAATAAGCCCTGGGCCCGCTTCTCGAAATCCTGAAAACTCTCTATCAAAACGATCCTTATCTCACCATGAGTCAATACATACAAAATTCACAAAAATCGGAGTCCATTTGACCCCTCAAATTACTATTTTAAACTCTTTTAACTTTCAAGCCCTAACATCCATTTTTAACCTTAAATTCCTTGGGTTTTCAGTGTTAATCCATCTCTTTGCACAATAATAACATAATCTGAGGCCAAGAATCTATTCCGACTACAACTCTCGGAATTCCATTCCGACCCTTGGATCAAAATCTCACCTATCAACTTGATATCGCCAAAATGATAACTTCGCCAATTAAAGCCTAATTCTACATCGAGCCTCCAAAATTACTTCCGGTTGCTCTCCTAAGCCTTATGTCCTCCCCCAAAACTAACCGAATCATCAGAGATCCATTTCGAGCCCTCTAACTCGCAAATCAATATCTGGTTGACTTTTCCAAACCAACCCTTCCTTAAAGAGACTAATTGTCTTATTTCCAACCAAAGTCTATTCGAATTACTTCAAATTCACTAAACATATACATTGAAACATGTAGAAGCATTAAACAGGGAAAACGGGACAGAATTACATGAGACGATGCGTCGGGTCGTCACAGCCTCTCCAACTAAAACAACCGCTCGTCTCGAGCGAGTCAAGAAACATACCTGAAAGCTTAAATAGGTGCGGGTATCTGCCCCACATCTCCTGCTCGGTCTACCAAGTGACCTCTTCCATGGGCCAACCTCTCCATTGTACCTTCACCGAAGCTATCTCCTTTGATCTCAACTTCCGAACGTATCGACCTAAAATAGCCACTGGTTCAACATCATTAGTCAAATCCTCATCCAGCTGAATTGTGATGAAATCCAAGACATGGGACGGGTCCCCAACATACTTCTAGAGCATGGAAACGTGGAATACCGGATGAACGCTCGACAAACAAGGTGGCAAAGCAAGCGTATAGGCCACCTCCCCAACCTTCCTAAGCACCCCAAAAGGTCCAATGAACGGCGGACTCAGCTTCCTTTTCTTTCCAAACCTCATCACGCCCTTCAGGGTGAAACCTTTAGCAAGACATTCTCACCTACCGAGTAAGATACATCCTGAATCTTCCGGTCCGCATAACTTTTTTGACGCGACTGAGCTGTACGAAGTTTCTCCTGAATCACCTTCCCTTCTCTAAGGAATCCTGGACTAAATATGTTCCCAACAACCTAGCCTTGCCGGGCTCAAACCAACCGATTGGAGATCTACATCGTCTCCCATATAAGGCCTCAAACGGTGCCATCCGAATGCTAGACTGATAGATGTTGTTATAGGCAAACTCTGCAAGAGGTATAAACTCATCCCAAGAACCTTCAAATCAGTCACACAGGCATGCAACATATCCTCCAATATCCGAATAGTACGCTCGGATTGTCCGTCCGTCTGAGGATGAAATGCTGAACTCAACTCCACCCAAGTACACAGCTCGTGCTGAAAAGTCCTCCAAAACTGAGAAGTGAACTGCGTACCTCTATCCGATATAATAGAAACTAGAACACCATGCATCGAACAATCTCACAAATAAAGATCCCTGCCAGCCGCTCAGAAGAATATGTAGTACACACTGGAAAAAATGCACGACCTTGGCCAGCCAATCCACAATGACCCAAATTGAATCAATCTTCTTCAAAGTCCGAGGAAGACCACTCACAAAATCCATAGTAACTCTCTCCCATTTCCACTCAGGAATAACCATATGCTGAAGCAAATCACCCAGTCTCTGATGCTCATATTTTACCTGCTGGCAATTGAGACACCGACCACGAATCCCACAATGTCTTTTTTCATTCTCCTCCACTAGTAATACTGTCTCATGTCCTGGTACATCTTCGCGGCACGCGGATGGATGGAATACCGCGAGCTGTGGCCAAAGCTGTCTTGAGCTTCTGAAAGCTCTCCTCGCACTCATCTGACCATACAAACGGAGCACCCATATGCATCAACTTGGTCAAGGACGAGGCAACAGATGAGAAACCCTGAACCAAACAGCAATAATAACCCACCTAACCGAGGAAACTATGAATCTATGTGGCCAAGGATGGTTTAGGCCAACTCTGAACTGCCTCAATATTCTTTGGATCAACCTGAATACCATCACTAGACACAACATGTCCCAAGAAGGCCATAGTACTAAGCCAGAACTCATACTTTGAGAACTTGGCATACAACTTCTCCTCTCTCAATCTCTGCAATACTACTCGCAAATGCTCTACGTGCTCCTCCTGGCTACACGAGTGTACAAAGATACTATCAATGAATACAATAACAAACGAATCCAGCTACGGCCCAAATACACTGTTCATCACGTTGCATGAACGCTACTGGGGCATTGGTGAGCCCGAAAGACATAACTAGAAACTCATAATGACCATATCTAGTCCTGAAGGCAGTCTTAAGAATATCCGACTCCTTGATCTTCAACTGGTGATAACCCGTACGAAGATCTATCTTAGAAAACACCCCCGCTCCCTGAAGTTGGTCGAATAAATCATCAATACGAGGTAGGGAATACCTGTTTTCACTGTTACTTTGTTAAAGTGCCTGTAGTCAATGCATATTATCATAGTTCCATCTATCTTCTTCACAAGTAATATAGGTGCACCCCACGGTGACACACTAGGCCGAATACAACCTTTTTTCTAGGAGTTCCTGAAGTTGATCTTTCAACTCTTTCAACTCCGGTGGTGCCACACAATAAAGCAGAATAGAAATGGTCTTGGTGCCTGGCTCCAGGTCAATACTAAAATCAATGTCCTTGTCTGGGCATACCCGGAAGGTCTACAGGAAATACATCAGTGAAGTCCTTCACAACGAGAACAGAATCTATATTGGGAGCCTCAGCTCCTACATCATGCATGAAGGCCAAATATGATAAACAGCCCTTCGCAACCATACACTGGGCTTTCAAGAAATACATAGCCCTGCTAGGGACATAATCAGTCATACCACGCCACTCGATCCTCGAAACACTCGGCATAGCCAAGGTGACAATCTTTGAATGACAGTCTAGAATAGCATAACACGGGGATAGCAGGTACATGCCCATAATAACATCAAAGTCTACCATGCGCAAAAGCAATAAGTCAACTCGGGTCTCCAGACCACCAATAGTAACAAGACAGGACCGATACACATGGTCCACAAAAATAGTATCACCCACCGGGGTAGATACGTACACAGGTAAAGCAAGACACCCTTGGGTCGTACGCAAATGATGAGAAAAATATGAAGAAACATAGGAGTAGGTAGAACCCGGATCAAATAAGACAGAGGCATCTCTGTGGTAGACTGAAATAATACCTGTGATAACAGCATCGGATGCAAGGGCATCTGTCCTGCCCGGGAAAGAATAAAGTCTAGACTGGTCGTCGCCACCTGATCGGTCTCCGCCCTTAGGACGACCCCTAGCTACCTGGCCTCCGCCCTTCTCTCACTAGGCTGGTGCTGAAGAAACCAGAGCAGAAGATGAGGGCTGATCCCTCTGCTGAGAATGGCTACCACGACGTCGAGAACACTGCCTCCTCATATGGCCATACTCTCCATACTCGAAGCAAACACCAGATGCTTGAGAAGGGGACTGATGGTAACCCCTTGCGATGGAATGACCAGCCGATGCGCCTTGTGCAGAAGAACCCTAAGCTGAACAGGCATGTGAAGAGCTATGAGCAGGGAGGGCACTAAGTGAAGATTGGCCCTGCAGCAATCCCTGATGACCACGGCCTTAAGACGCCTCACGATTCTCGGGATGAGCCGACTGATGAGGCCTGAAAGAACGACCTCGGCTCTGGTAAAAATTGACCCTAAACGGAGCACCACTGAAGCTACCTCAACACAGAGGCCTCTTGGCCTCCCTCTCCTCATTCTTCTGATGGCAAGCTGTCTCAATACCACGAGCAATGTCCACAACATCCTCAAAGGTATGGCCCAGAACCCTCTCTCGGGTCATCAGAATACGGATGGGATAGGTGAGTCCATCCGCAAACCTCTGAATCCTCTCCCGATCAGTTGGGACCATCCGTGGAGCATATCGATCCAACTCTGAAGATCCCACCTTATAATGTGTCACAGTCATATTTCCCTGACGAAGGTACTCAAACTGTCTTTTCGCAGCTCCTCCTTTTGAGATAGCGGTACCCACTTCTGCAGAAAGAGATTGGAGAACTCCTCCCATGAAAAATGCACTGCACCTCTCGGCCTACGCCGCTCATTTGCCTCCCACCAAGTGAAAGCTGCTCCAAAAAACTAAAAAGTAGTAAATGATACCCCACTCGACTCCAAGATCCCTGCGGTCCGAAGCATACGTTGACACTTGTTGAGAAAACCCTGGGCATCCTTGCCCGGAACACCACTATAAGTAGGAGGTGAAAGCCTACTGAACCTCTCAAGATGATGCTACTCATTGTCTGGCATAGCGGGAATCACATCATCCTGAACCGGGGCAACCAACTGAACTGGGGCAACCTGCTGAACTAGTGGTGCCTCTGGTGTCTGCAAACCCTGACTACTTGCTCAGGCGTGCAAGCAGCGGGGGTCTGATTGCCTCCCCCATCCTGCAAAGTAGCTGCTGCAGCAGTGGCTTAGACCGCTTGAGCCAGGCTAGTGCAAACTGATATAATGTAAGCTAGGGCCTCTCGAAGACCCATAATCACAATAGGCACACCTGGTGCCTGAACAGGTGCTGCTGGAGTCTCTATAGCTAGAGCCTGTTCTTGACCCTGGGCAACTGGTGGGCCAACAAGTGCTGCCCCCTCGGATGTGCCTCAAGCACGACCTCGACCACAACTGCGTCCACAAACTCTTCTGGCCGCAGTAGGTGGTAAGTTGGTTGTCTACCACGTTCGGTAGCACAGGTTCTCTCCATCTACGAGTGAATAGAATAATAGAATTTAGTTCTCGGATCAGCAACGTCGCACGATAATAATTCCAAGAATATGAAATTTCCTAAAAGTTTTTGCAGCCTCCCGAGGATAAGTACAGATGTCTCCGTACCGATCTTTGAGACTCTACTAAACCGGTTCATGACTTGCGATGCCAAGTAATCTAGGCTCTGCTACCAACTTTTTACGACCCCAACTCGGTCGTGATAGCGCCCAACACACTACTAGGCAAGCTCGACCATTTACAACAATAACCCTGTCAATTAGACAGATGAAGATAAATATCATTTAAAACAAAAGTTGAAATACTTTTAATAATGCGGAAATCTAACAGAGTATCAACACATCCCAACTAGGTCCTGGTGTCACTACCATGAGCCTCTAATGACAGAGTAATATACTACTACATAGTATGGCTAACACTGATAATGCGAAAATAAAGAATAGAGATAGAGGGGAGAATCATCGGCTGCGAATGCCTGCAGCTACCTCAAATACTCCCGAAGATAAGAACTCTAGATCAGCTGGATCTACTCAGCCTGAGACTGCCCTAGATGTGCACACCCCTTTTCTAGGTGTTCCTGAAGCTGATATATCAATTCTTTCAACTCCGCTGGTGCCATATGATAAGGCGGAATAGAAATCGACTTGGTGCCCGGCTCCAGGTCAATACTAAAATCAATGTCCTTGTCCAGGGGCATACCCGACAGGTCTACAGGAAATATATCAGGGAAGTCCTTCCCAACGAGAACCGAATCTATATTGGGAGCCTCATCTCCAACATCACGCACGCAGGCCAAATATGATAAACAACCCTTCCCAACCATACGTTGGGCTTTCAAGAAAGATATAACCTTGTTAGGGACATAATCAGTCATACCATGCCACTCGATCCTTGGAACACCCGGCATAGCCAAGGTGACGGTCTTTTGCATGATAGTTTAGAATAGCATGACACGGAGATAGCCAGTCCATGCCCAGAATAACATCTAAGTCTACCATGCTCAAAAGCAATTAGTCAACTCGGGTCTCCAGACACCAAATAGTAACAAGACAGGACCGATACACATGGTCCACAATAATAGTATCACCCGCTGGGGTAGATACGTGCACAGGTAAAGCAAGACACTCTGGGGTCATACCCAAATGATGAGAAAAATATGAAGACACATAGAATTAGGTAGAATCAGGATCAAATAAGACAGAGGAATCTCTATGGAAGACTGAAATAATAGTTGTGATAATAATATCGGATGCAAGGGCATCTGTCCTACTCGGGATATCATAAAGTCTATCCTAGCCGCCACCACCTGATCCGTCTCTGCTCCTAGAGTGACCCCTAGTTGCATGGCCTCTGCCCCTCTCTGATAGGGCTGGGGCTAAAGAAAGCAGAGTAGAAGACGATGGCTGGTCCCTCTGCTGAGACTGGCTACCACGACGTCGAGGACACTGCCTCCTCATATGGTCATAGTCGCCACACTCGAAGCAAATACTAGATGCTGGAGAAGGGGACTGATGGGAACCCCTCACGCCAGAATGACCAGCCGATGCGCCCTGCGTAGAAGAACCCTGAGCTGAAGGGGCATGTATAGAGCTATGAGCAAGGAGGGAACTAAGTGAAGACTGGCACTGCTGGAACCCCTGATGACCACGACCTGAAGACGCCCCACGATACTCTGGACGAGCCGACTGATGAGGCCTGAAATAACGATCTCTGCTTTGCTGAAACTGGTCCCTAGATGGAGCACCACTAAAGCTACCTAATCATCGAGGCCTCTTGGCCTTCTTCTCCTCTCTCTCCTGACGGCGAGCCGTCTCAATATCACAAGAAATATCCATAACATCCTTAAAGGTATAGCCCAGAACCCTCTCTTAGGTCATCAGAATATGGATAGGATAGGTGAGTCTATCTAGAAACGTCTGAATTCTCTCCCGATCAGTCGGGACCATCCATGGAGCATATCAAGCCAACTTCGAAAATCCCACCTCATACTGTGTCACGACCATATCTCCCTAACGAAGGTACTCAAACTATCTATGCAGCTCCTTATTCTGAGACTGCAGATCCACTTGTCCAGAAAGAGAGTGGAGAACTCCTGCCATGATAAAGACGCTACACCTCTCGGCCTACGCCGCTTATACGCCTCCCACCAAGTGAAAGCTGGTCCAAAAAACTAAAAAGTAGTAAATGATACCCCACTCGACTCCAAGATCCCTGCAATCTGAAGCATACGTAGACACTTGTCAAGAAAACCCTGGGCATCCTCGCCCGAAACACCACTGAAAGTAGGAGGTGAAAGCGTGCTGAATCTCTCAAGACGACGCTGCTCATCGTCTGGCATAGCTTGAATCACATCATCTTGAACCGGGGCAACCGAATGAACTAGGGAGATCTGCTGAACTGGTGGTGCTTATGGTGTCGTCAAACCCTGCACTACCTGCTCAGGCGTGCGAGCAGCGGGGGCTTGATTGCCTCCCCTGTCCTGTGAAGTAACTGCTACAGTAGTGGTTGAGACGACCTGAGCCAGGCCAGTGCAAACTGATAGAATATGAGCTAGGGCCTCCTGAAGACCCAGAATCCAAATAGGCACAGCTGGTACCTGAACAGATGCTGTTTGAGACTCTACAGCTGGAGCCTGCTCCTAAGCCGAGGCAACTGGTGGGTCAACAGGTGCTGCCCCCTCGACTCTGCCTCGACCAAAACTTCAACCACGACCGCGTCCATGAACTCTGGTGGCCGCAGTAGGTGGCATAGGTGGTCGTCTGCCACGTCTGGTAGACCGGGTTCTCGCCATCAGCGAGTGAATACAATAACATAATTTAGTTCTCGAATCAACAAAGTCTTACGATAAGAATTCCAAGAATATGAAATTTCCTAAAAGGTTATGCAGCCTCCTAGGATAAGTACAGACGTCTCCGTACCGATCTGCGAGACTCTACTAAACCGGCTCATGACTCACAATACCAAGTAACCTAGGTTCTGCTACTAACTTGTCACGACCCAACCCGGTCGTGATGACGCCCAACACACTACTAGGCAAGCCCGACCATTTATAACAATAACACCGTCAATTAGACAAATAAAGATAAAATATCATTTAAAACAATAGTCTGAAATAGTGGTAATAATGCGAAAATCTAACAGAATACCAATACAGCCCAACTAGGACCCGGTGTCACGACCATGATCCTCTAATGACAGAGTAATATCCAATGACATAGTCTATCTAACACTGATAATGCGGAAATAAAGAATAGAGATAGAGGGGAGAATCGTCGGCAACGAATTCCCTGCAACTACCTCAAAAAGTCTAGATCAACTGGATCTACTCAGCGTGAGATTGCCCAGGATCTGCACACAATGTGCAGGGAGTAAAGTGAGTACTCCAACCCAGTGAGTAATAAACATAACTACAGTCTGAAAGTAAGAAAATGCAGAAAATGCATAAAGTACTCTATATCTAGCAATTTATATCCAAAATAGTGGAAACAGTAAACAACAAGTAATATAGTCAAGTAATAATTAATGAAAGAATGCAACACATATAATGGTACATTCCAGTATCCGCTGCGACATGCAGCTCGCTCCACTTATTTAACGTCGATAGTGCTCATTGGGAGTATGTACAGACTCCGAAGGGGCTCCTACAGCCCAAGTGCAATATCAGCAGGTATTGGCATAAAACATGCTCTCGGCCTTAATTTCAATAAATAATAATCGCTACGACGTGTAGCCCAATACATATCAAGGAAACATCCTCACCACTGGGTCCCCGACCAATCTCAGTCAAATAAGTCCACAATTAATCGGGCGTGACATATTATAGGGATCTATGCCCTCATCTCCTTTTAATTTAAGGTTCATATATAAACATAGTTATTATATTGTTATTAATATTTGAAAACATGACTGAAAATTTATGTTATGCACATAAGTGAGGAAAGCACATAAAGATCCCCTAAGTATTCTGCAGGTCGGAACAAGGCCCCAAACACGGCAATAAGCCCCAATCACTATAACAAAGTATGCATTTCAATCGCCAATATAGTATTAATTTATACTCGGGAGGGAATAAGTCTCAATTCCCAACAATATACGACCCCACATACATTGTGGAATGTGTGTCACGCCTCAATATAGTGTTACGATGTGAAAGTCTGGGGATCAAACCCTCAAAGGAGCAGTTACATCAATTACTTACCTCCAGTTGGCCGAAAAATAGCTAGCAATGCCCTTGCCTCTTGAATTGAACTCTTTGTGCGTTGAATCTAGCCAAAACCACATTGAATACATTACAATAGGCTAAGGGAATACAACCCGATCGAAAAGACTTGAAAAATATCGAAAACCATGAAATTTGCAAAAACCGAGCCCCGAGCCCGCTTCTCGAAATCCAGAATACTTTATATTAAAACGATCCTTATCTTGCCACGAGTCTATACACTACCAAATTTACAAAAATCAAAGTCCATTCGACTCCTCAAATCACTATTTTAAACTATTTTAAATTTCAAGCCCTAACCTCCATTTTAACCTTAAATTCCTTGGATTTTCAGTGTTAATCATGTCTTTTATAACATATCTTGAGGCCAAGAATCCATACCTCATGGAAACCCTCGAAACCCTCTTCAAAATTTCCCAAAAATCTCCTTAGTATGAAGCCCCAAATATTTCTCCCTCAAAATTCGCGAAAAAGACTTAATATGTTATGTCCAGTCATATTCGCTTATGCGGTTCACGCACCGCACCTGCGGCTTCCACTTTTGCGGTTAGAACAACGCTTATGCGGTTTAACTTAAAAATCCTAGGGCTGCTGATGCAGTCCAAAACCGCATTTGCGGTGACCGCTTATGCGGAACCAAGTCCGCTTCTGCTAATTTGCCCAGGTCTTCAAGGCCCTCTTCTGCGACCTCCCTCACCGCATCTGGGGAACCGCTTATGTGGTCCCATTTCCGTAGATGCGGAAATAACAGGTACTAGAACTCCAAAACATGCCAAAACTTCAAAACTCCAAAACTCTCCTTTTAACCATCCGAACTCACCCCGAGGCCCCCAGGACCTCAACCAAAAGTACATATATATTCTATTACCTCACTCAAACTTGCTTGAATCATAAAAACTTATCCAACAACACGAGAATCATCAAATTACAACGGATACAAGCCTAAGTAAAACAAAAACTTCCAAAACTTGCATTCGATCAAAAACCCGACATAAACACCTTTGTATCAACTGAAATTTTGCACTCACATCCAAAATCTCCTAATGAAGCTGCTGCAACTCTCAGAACTCCATTTTGACACTCGGATCAAAATCTCACATATTAAACGGATATCGCCAAAATGATAACTTAGCTAATTCAAGGCTAATTCTACACTGAGCTTTCATAATTACTTTCGGTTGCTCTCATAAGCCTTAAATCCTCCCCCAAAACTAACCAGATCATCAGAAATCCATTCCGAGCCCTCTTACTTGCAAGTCAACATCCGTTTTACTTTTCCAAACCAACCCTTCTTTAAAGAGACTAATTGTCTCATTTCCAACCAAACTCTATCCGAATTACTTCAAATTCACCAAGGCCATACAATGAAACATGTAGAAGCATTAAACAGGTTAAATGGGATGAAATTACATGAGACAACGAGTCGGTCGTCACATGAGTGGATTTACGAATAGTGCATCTCGTTTAAAGAGTCGATACATGCAATTTTTTGTTATTCACCACCTTGTTAAGACCATGTTTATGAGAATTATTCAATATGGATGTACATATTCAATGAGTAAGAATCTTTATTTGACCCCCTTAATGACATTTAGTTGATAGGGCAATAGCTTAATCGATACCCCCCGACTCCACATCCCTAACGTACTTGGGTAACATGCTGATATACTACATGATCTGATGGTGCAGAGACATCATTAGGGACAAGCACACTCCCCTCTTAGCGACATGTTTTACCAATCCATCCAAAACTCAATACATTCTCCTAACAAGTCCTTGGACAATCCACTTGCACTCTGTCCCTCCTTACATGCTTCTAATTCGTGAATTATGGTATCAACGTTACCAATCTTGAGAATAAGACTTAGAGAGGAAAGTTTCTCCCTAACTTGAGCTATATCGCACGATTGGAGTACCAAAAGAAAGGTGAAATTCCTACATGTCTAAATAGCCTCCAACTTACAGATGTGGTCGACTGCACATTGATAAGAAAGGCTCTACTAGACACGGCTCCAAGACATCCTAGGACACTATTATACCTTAGGCTTTGATACCAAGTTTGTCACGCCCCAAAATCCGAGGAGTGCGACCGGTGCTCAACCGAGTAAACCCGACTGAGCAAGCCTGTTAGATTTCATTCTACCCAAACTAGTTCATGAATAAAGAGAAGATAAACTCCATTAAGTAGCTTTAGAAAGTATTTCATTAACAACCTTAAATCATAGTTAACAAAAATATTAAGTTTTATAAATCTTTGCCAAACATAAAAAATATCTACTTTAATTCCCAATGCCAAACACCACCCACAACCTGTCTATGGAGCCTCTAAACATAACTGAAGATTTATATGGAAATACCATCAACAAGGCTCTGGCTATACCTCAACTACAAAGTACATCATGAGAAAATAGACAGAAGATACATGACATGACCCCGGGATAGAGTAGGGCTCACCAAGTCTAATGGGAAGAGAATACCGCTATCACTGGTCACTACTGCTCGCTGTGGAACAACCTGTATACAGCACTCCCGGCAAAAGGGACGTTGTTGCCATTAAATAGCACTAGTATGTATAACTAAACACCATCTAATTAGAAATAACTACCAAACAAGAATAAAGCAGTCATTAACACCTTGGCATTAGAAAGAATTGTCAAACAAGAATAAAGAGATCATAAAATTAATTCAAAAGCTTTAACAATCACCATATCATCAAATAAACGAAGCATATAATCTTTCACATATGTCCATAACTTAGCTTTGAGCACTTGACATTGTTGATCATCAGTCACAATACCACCGCTTTCTTGAGCGGAGCCGATCAAGACCCGATCGGCTAGGTTGCCTCATTTGAGACATGTACTTCAATCACAATCTCATTCTCAATTTCTGGAATCCAATATCAACATAGTACCATCATGTTTGCAGCATGGTATCCGATCACGGCCCGATCGACTAGGCTGCCTTACCTAGGAGTTGTTCCTTTCTCCTTAATCATCTCATTTTAATCTTCATTTCACATATATCAATTCATAGGCACTTGGGGCCACAACTATCACATCATACTTGGCACTAGGCCACATTTCATATTTCAATCTCTTCATTCCCATATTTCACATTAGTTCCACATATTTCACATCTATGTCAATTTCAATAATCAAGACATTCAATTCAAGATGTCAATTACACATAAGAAATTAAATTTATAAGCATAGAGAGGAATTCTTATGATTCGTCACAATAATCACAATTTAAACTTGTCTTGAAATCTAGGCAATTTAGCATATACTTCACATTTTTCAATCTCAATTCATTGTCTAAGCATTTCAATACATGATTCATATTCCTTGCACCTTTTCAAGTTATTATGAATAGCACATTGATCATATTGGAATACATCTTTCACAAATATAGGGTCATGGCACCAATTCATGTAATGTATCGATCAAAGCAAGAATCCAAAGTTCAATCTTACCACATTTAAACAAGCATAGATAGAGCTCAATTTCTAAAAACAATGGGGTTTAAGCCATACATACCTTTCTTGATCTTTCCTTTAATTACTACGATATTCCGGAAATTCTATTAACTTCAATCTAGTTTTATACATAGAAAAATTGAACACAAATTCTAGCTCATTTGAGTATTTTATATAATACTAGTTGAGCATCTTGATTTCAAATCCCCCTTTTCAAGATTTCCTTCATTCCCTAAGCCAATCTTTACTTATCTATGTTAAACAATCGTCTCCATAAATCTAGGTTGTACATGCATGTATACACAATACTAATACACCCAAGAATCATACCTCAATATACCATCCTTTACTCCAAACTCGAAATTAAAACCTAGGGTATAAAATCGTACCTTATAGATGAAGAACATGTGATTGGGTTGTTTGATTCTTGAAGTTTGATGCAAGATTTGGATGATTTAAAGGTTGGGTCCCTCCTTATCTCTCTAAAACTCTCTCACATCTCTCTAAAATCAGTAAGAAATAACCCCAAAATGAACCCTAAGGCCTATATATCCAAATGGGGCCGGGTTATAAAAATAGGAAAATATACCCTCCGATATCAGGTCTGCTATAGCATAATTGACCGCAGAACGCGAATGCTGGCCGCATAATGCACTGCAAAATTGGAGTCTAAAATTGGGCGACACCAGTCAAATTTGCGAGTACAGATAAAAAAGGCGGACCGCATAATGGACATTGAGATCGCAGATCTGACATGACATAGGATCACATTTTCCAGCCAATGGTAATTTGATCATAACTTTGGGTAGGAGTGTCCAAATGATGAACGGTTTGAAGCCTTGGAAACTAAACTCAAATATCTTTCTTATGACACGTTGTTCATCACATAAAACCTAATAAATATTTAGATAGTCTCATTTAAAGTGGAGCCTTCGAATCCATTTGAAATTTTAGCCTATTACAAAATATTTCCCATTTGGCATACACTTAGGCTTCCATTTGGACCTCACATCACTTACCATAAGACTTATACTAACATTTACAGAGTCTAGTTGATTTTCACCATGTTAATAGAACATAAAATATAATAATTAGCCTACATGGTACCATAAAATCCTATATTACTTAGCAAAATTTTTCCGCGACCATACAGACTTGCACTACCTGTTCCGCATTAATTTGATCAACTATTGGAAAATGATACTTTCAAAAGAGTTTTTGAACTGAGTCAAGATATTCTCTAAAGTATTTTCACATTTTCCCGGTTTTCTCAATGGGTTACACTATACTATATAGCATGATGATTTGCTTTACGTGGTTTCTAGCTGCTCCGCTATTATTTGCCTTTATGACTCACTGAGTTGGAGTACTCACTTTACTTCCTGTACCTTGCATGCAGTTGCAGGTATTGCTTACCCGTTACGGGTTATTCGCTGATTGAAGGTATTACTATTGTAGCTGAGCAAGGTGACCGTCGTCGTTCGCAGCACTGGACATTGCCTTTAGAATTCTAGAATTTATTTTTGTATATTATTGGCCCTGTAGTTGTGTTCAGATTTCTTTAGATGCTCGTGACTTGTGATACCCCGGTCGGGGTGTATTGGGTTGGGTTGTATTATTAATTCATTTATGTCTAATAATTGTTAAAGAGACGATTTGGGTTAGCTGACTGGCCTTGTCTTCATGAGAGGCACCATCATGACAGGTCAGGAAAATTGGGTCGTGATAAGTTGGTATCAGAGCACACGTTACTAGGTCTCACGAGTCATGAGCAGGTTTAGTAGAGTCTTGTGGATCGATATTGAGACGTCTGTATTTATCCTCGAGAGGCTGCAGAACCTTTAGGAAAACTTCACTTTCTTGGAATTCTTATCGTGCATACTTAATTCAGCTTGAGATGCAACTCTTGAATTTCCTTCCACACATCGGTATGCACACTTGAAAGCTCGGTGTATATGTACCTTGATGGTTTGTGATTTCCCCGATCGAAGGGCGGGATGTGATCCTCGTGAGTATGTTAGGCCAGTCTGGAGGACTTGAGGCCGGATCTTTTCCTATGGCTTGAGCTCCAAGGTGTTGATGGTGTGAGCAAGTATTTTAAATTTATATGTTCGGTATTGTCCCTATTAGCCGGAATGACGGTTGGACATCCAGATGATGAGTATGTTAGTACTGCGAGATGTATCAATATGACTTGGTTGTGACAAAGGAGTCTGTTGGATAATAGATGAACTAATAAGTGTTCGATTCCTGTTGTGATTTGTTGTGTAGCCCTGAGTTATGGGCACGTGAAAAATATTTTCGTCTCATCTAGTTGGATTGTAAAGTTCAATATGGGCGGCGGTATGGTTTTAGACTCAGGAAGACTAAATTGACTGTGTAACGTAAATGATGGGGAAATGAGTGCTAAAATATTAAATTGAGGCAAAGCAGGTGGATTATCTCATGCAGAGTGTTCTTAAGTCGTATTCTCCTTATGTGTATGTAGATCTCATGTGTAATTGAAATGTACGTGTTGCGATTTAAAAATTTGGGTCGCTTAAGAGAATGGACTCAGCGGATGTGGGGACGAATGCAAGGTTTGCAGAGGATTACAGTACTAGATGATATTGTGTTTTTCATAAACTAGTAAACGATTTGAGTTTAATCTCACTATGATATTGTGGCATCATTAGAGAAAAAGTATTACAGGTTATTGCGTGTGTCCTGATGTATGGCTTCAAGCCAGGTTGGTGAGGCTATTGTTGATTCGATGATTGCACGATTATGTGCTATGTTGGTTGTATTTTGAGATATGCTTACAGATCAGTTTGGGTCACAGAAATTGAGCCGAGGATGGCACGAGTGAAGAAAAATTTTGACAAAGAGTATGTGGTGCTTCGTAGATATGAGAAAGTACTAGGATGTCTTAAACTATTGTTGATAAAGAATGCTTCGTGTACAGAGAAGGAAGATGGTGGTTTGTATTGGTATGAGATCATGTTATGCAGTGTCAGAATTCTATATGGCACGAGTGGTTCTATTCGTTAATCCAGGTAATTTGCAATTTGAATAAGAGGGTACGATTCTTGAGAATGGTTTTAATGTGTTCAAGATTCTACATGTAATAATCAGGTGCCTTAAAGTCATGCTTGTTGTTAGAGAATGTGTTCCATTGAAAAGGTCAAGAATTGTGATATTTTTATGATGATTATGTGATTCTATGTATCAGTATCTAGAAGGTAATTGCAACAAATTCAGGTTCATAGTAAGTTCTTCAAGCAGAGCATGCTGGAATGTAGTATTAATTGGAACATTTGAGAGGGTATTCAATGGCGTATGGGTCTTAGACAGTGTGGCCTTATGTTTGAATCTCGTGTGGTAAACTTGGGGTGAGGCATTGTGGTGCCACAACAAGAGGTAATATCAAGTTTATGATGAACCAGAGGGGAAATTAAATAGATGGAATAACTTGATACTAGACTGAATCAGTATGGTAAAGATATGATTAATTCTTGTATGTATTCGAGGTAATAAGCCTTTACAGGTATTGTGCAGCGAAACTCTTGAGTTCTAACAACTTGCTTAGCTTGGTTTGGATAGCAGGATTCAGTCCTGGCAGTTTAGCTTGTGCAAAAGGAACTGGAAGAGAGTTCTTGCTGGGTTTACTGTGGCTTGGATATATATATATATATATATATATATATATATATATATCTTTCTATGGGTATGCGGAGCATGGAATGTGTAATGATTCTTTTTCCTAATGGGATCGGAGGGAGTTATTGGTTAGATGAGTTACAGTTCACTTCTAAAAAGGAGTTCATAAAATTTTTAGGCAACATGTAGCCTCAGGTAATCAAGGAAATGGTACTGTTAATTTGGAAGTGATTTGAAGAGAGTATATGTCTCAGAAAAAGGGCAATGTGATCAGGCTGATAATACTTCGGTAGTATTGCGCCCCTTTCTTGCTAGACGACTGTTGATATCTGATTTTGCATGATGGCACATGGGAATTTTTGAATATCTTTCGTGGAATGCTTGGGTATACGAGGTGTTATATGTATTCATAATGGGAAATTTGGGATCAGATATAGTGATTCGTGTGCTATATGGAGTTAGAGACTGAGAATTCTCAAGTACAGAGTATGTAGTGGTTGTGGATTGTATGTGTTGGTACTGTTGGAAGCTATTGGGATTTGGAGGCCTGAATGGATCTTTATTTGCTAGTATGTTAGATTTTGGACGTGATGTTGAAATTCAGACTGATTGTCTTAGTGTTAGGTTGATTCGACCGTTGTTGAGATTATCAGTGAGCTGGAAAGATCTATGAGTTGTTTTTGCGTTGCGAGACATAATGTTTTGCGGACTATGGGCACATATGGTGCGGTGCTATTTGGATTCATAGTGGAAGTTGAGGGGGAAACCTCAGTTGTGCTTGAATTTTGTAGCTTATGACACTATATGTAGATATTGTCATGCACTCAGTGTGCTTACGACCGATACTCGGTATTTTGTTGAAATGAGCAAATTTGGCTCGATGTGCATCTCCTTATGTGAGATATATGTGTGGATCAGGTGGCACGCCGCCATGGGTATGTGTAAATCAGGTGGCACGCTGCCATGGGTATATGTGGATCGGGTGGCACGCCTCCATGGGTATGTTTTCTAGGTCGGGTTGCAACTGCAACATTGTGATGTTGAGAATAGTTTTTTCCAAATGCTACTTTGTATGCCTTACTTTTGGGTTTCTAAGGAAAGTTCGTATTGGGTGTTGCTCGGAGAATGACGCATTGGTTGTGTCCTTTTTAGGATCATATGATGTATATTACTTGCTTTACCATGGGTAGAATGATTTGTTTGGGTCCCAGATATCAATCATATGTGGTTGTCAATTTTGAGTATAGTGACCTGAGGTGTCTCATGTGGGGCAATGGCTGGATAGGATCGTACACTGTAGCGAGGATATGTGGCGATACGACCTTGCGGTTAGATTTATATGATCTATTCTATGATGTAAGACGGATTCTCAGCCTTGTGTGGTGATGGTACTGGCGATCTTGAGGTACATCTCTTTCAGTTGAGTCATTTTAATCATCGGTGTATATTCAGACCGTTGTTTATAGGTGTGCATAGTTATACAAGTTGAGCCTTTGACCGTATTGATGTGTCATGTCACCAGGGTGGTGTGTTTGGTCAGAAGAGATCGTTCGGATCATTAATGGATACAAACGGATTTGATTTCAGCTTGTTGAAAGGAGGATACCGAGGTTCGGCTCGGAATCTGCTCTGGTATTAGTCAAAAAGAAAGGAAATGCCTTCATGAATGGTTGATCTGAGGAATGCTTATGGTCTACTGTGTGTTTCATTATCATTGGTAGAAAATGAAAGTGTTGAAATGAGACTTTAGCTATTAGGAGGTCTCTATCGGTATGTGGTTGTGGGGACAGCTGTTGTTAATGGGAGTTATCGCTGCAAGTGTTTGAGCTATGTGGTACATCATATAATTGCACCTGAGGTTTCAGGAATAGGTTATTACAGCTGGTTTGGGACTATTCAAAGTATAGGTGAGAGGTTGTGATCGTATTTATGGTTTCAGAAGTGAAAAGGTAGTTCTGTTCAGCTCGGAATCTGCTGTGGTATTAGTCAAAAGGGAAGGAAATGCCTTTATGAATGGTTGATCTGAGGAATGCTTGTGGTCTACTGTGTGTTTCATTATCATTGGTAGAATATGAAAGTGTTGGAATGAGACTTTAGCTATTAAGAGGTTTCTATCGGTATATGGTTGTGTGGACAGCTGTTGTTAATGGGAGTTATTGCTGCATGTGTTTGAGCTATGTGGTACATCATATAATTGCAGTTGAGTTTCAGGCATGGGTTATTACAGCTGGTTCGGGACTATTCAAAGTATAAGTGAGAGTTTGTGATCGTATTTATGATTTCAGAAGTGAAAAGGTAAATCTATGGTTTATAGTCTAGACTGGATTGGCTAATTTCAGCTATATTGTGTTGTCGGACCTATGTGAGATAGGGTAACATCTTGGTATGGTCATTCAGCTATTGGTTTTCTTCTAGGACAACTTTGGGTACGATCGAGCATGAGCGTTTGTTTAAGTTGGGGAGGATGTGATGACCTGACCCATCGTCACATGATTTACCACCCCGTTTTCCCAATTTCAGTTCATTTATGTGTTATTATATGAGTCTTGGGTGAATGACTTGATTCAGATTGGTTTTGGTAGGAAATGAGACACTTAGTCTCTTTTAAGAAGGCTTAAGTTAGAAAAGTCAACCGGATATTGACATATGAGATATAGGGCTTGGATGTGATTTCTGGTGATTCGGTTAGCTTCAAGAATTGATTCGTGACTTAAGAGTGTGATCGGAATTGATTTTGGAGGCATGGTGTAGAATTAGGCTTGAATTGACGAAGTTAGTATTTTGGCGAATTCCAGTTGATAAGAGAGATTTTTATCCGAGGGTCGGAATGGAACTCTAAGAGTTTTTGTATCTTCAATGTGTGATTTTTGATATGCGTTCAAAATTTCAGGTTATTCAAACGTCGTTTGGTTGGGTTTTTTATCGAATGTGAGTTTCAGAAGTTTTAGTTGAACTTAGACTTGAATCCGTCGGGAATTGGTGATTTTTGTCTTGTTGGATGTGTTTTATGATTGGAACGAGTTTGTATGATGTTTTAGCATAGGTTGGAACTTTTGGTTCAGGTCCCAGGGGTCTCAGGGTGTTTTCGAATGGTCAATCGGACCAATCTTGGCCGTTGGGAGTTGCAGAGAATAGCGCAAATGTAGCAGAGATTTTTTCTATATGCTATCTTATAGGGTGCATTGCCATCGCATAGGAGGTTTTGATAGGAATTTTAATTTGCTCTGTATGATCGCGTTGGGGGTGTGCGATTTCATTGGTTTGGAAGATTTGTTCAGTGCGATCACACTTGTGGTGTTGCGATCGCGTAGTGTAATGGGACTTGAGGTTCCTGGCAGTGTTTTGTTCTATGCGAACGCGAAGCCTAAGGTGAAATCACCTAGGTGTGTGAGTCTGTCCACTGCGATCACAGGGGTTGTCATGCAATCGCACAAGAGGATTTTGGAGGCTGGGAGTTTTGTGCTATGCGCTAGGAATAGAAGTGTTGCGATCACATAGGGTTATTTTGCACCTGGGTAGAATGTTTTAAGGACATTTCATCTGCGAGTTTAAGTCATTTTTCCACCATTGTTGAGAATTTTGAGAGCTATTTTGGACAAATTGAAGAGGGATTCAAGGAGGATTGATTGGAGGTAAGTTCTTTGGCGTAAATAAATGAGATTATGATAGATATGGAAATTGGTTGAAATTGTTCAAAAAGGGTAAAGCTAGTGCTTGAGTTTTTGATATTTCAAATTTGGATTTGATAGGTCAATTGAGCTCGGATTTGGGAGTTCCTGGTATATATGAACTCGTGGCGGGACGAGAAATCCGGTAATATGAGTTTTGTAATTTTTTGGGAAGCGGACCCAGAGCTCGGGTATTGCTAGTTTCGAGATTTTTTCTATTTCTCGATTGTTTTATATTGGGTTTCCTTAGCATATTGTGATATATTCGTTCTATTTTTGGTAAGATAGAGGTGGGTAATACTTGTAAATGATATCATGAGGGTTCTAAACCCTGAATTGGCACATCATAGTGATGTATTGAGGTGACTTGCACGCCGGATATGAGCGTGGGGTAGAGCACCGTTGGGGATTGTGACTTGGTCCGTCTCAGTTGGTGCTTTTTACCGCGTAAATGATATCTTTAGAATTCCAGTATTTATTTTTTTATATTATTGGCCCTGTAGTTGTGTTCAGGTTTCTTTAGATGTCGTGACTTCTGATACCCGGTCGGGTTGTGTTGGGTTGTAAATACTGATAATTATTCTCGTTAAGCTGTATTTATCTATTCGTTTATGTCTAATAATTGTTAAAGAGATGATTTGGGTTAGCTGGATGGCCTTGCTTTCATGAGAGGCGCCATTACAACTAGGTCAGGAAAATTGGGTCGTGACACTATATCCGGTTGATCAACATCGTACTTTTTAGTGAATGAAATTCTAGCTTTTCCATTACTTGATATATTGTAAAGATATACCAATTTTAGATGAACAAGAATGCTTTGAACCACCTATTATAATATTTTTTTTGGTTTCTCGTAAGGTGTCCGATATCCATATTGTAGCCTGATTAAATTCGGATTAGTGCCAAAAAATTCCACATTGGGGGTAATGTGCTCTCTAACGAAAGCGACTCCATACCCAAGGCCCAAATCCTTGATCTCTAGTGTGTGTGTGTGTGTATATATATATACATATATATATATATATATATATATATATATATATATATATATATATATATATATATATATATATATATATATATATATATATGTTAGGAATTTTTTTTATATACATTAAAGCAAGAAAGTTCCCATATGTAATTGACATTATCGTTATGCCAAATGGAAAGCTAATAAATTTCAATAATATATATGGTAACTTTATTCTATATTTGACTATTTTAGTTAAATAATAATATAATATAATCAAGAATTTGAATTAAAAGATAATTTTAAATTTATAGATAAAGTTTCATAATTTATATTTAAATTAAAAATAAAATTTATCTTTTTTTATCAGGTTATCATACTTAATTCGTTAATGATCATATGCAATCATGATATGTACTTTTGTTATTTTTGTAATTATTTAAATACTACTTTGCCTCTAGCAAAAAGAAGTATTCCATATAACTATAAAATTCTTGCACATTTAAAATTCTACAAATATATTTCTTCGAAACACGATAGCTAGATTTGAATAAAATGAATTTATTTTAAAATGAATATAATATATAGCATACAATTCTATGTTTATCCAAATAACAAAAAAAAGTTTATAAAATCAAATAAAAATTTACTTACATATATAATAAAGTAAACATACATGTTGAAGAAAGAAACATCACAAAATATATATATATATATATATATATATATATATATATATATATATATATATATATATATATATATATATATATATATATATATATATATATTAAAAGAATAAAGTTACCATATATAAGTTACGTCGTGGTTAAGCCAAGTGGCAAGCTAATTAATGCCAATAGTATACTGTAACTTTATTCTATATTTGACTATGGCAGTACTTCAATTTACTTACATATTTAATAAAGTAAACATACGTCCTGAAGAAACATCACAAAATCAGGGAATATATATATTAAAAGAATAAAGTTACCATATATAAGTGACGTCCTGGTTAAGCCAAGTGGAAAGCTAATAAATACCAATAGTATACTATAACTCTATTCTAAATTTGACTATGGCAGTACTGTAAGTTTATTCGATATTCAACTATAGCAGTCAAATATTGTGACGACCCAAAGGGTCATCACTGTAATTTTTCCTTTTTCCGTGCTTTTGAGGCCTTAAAAAAATCGCTTTTATTTGTTTCTATTTACGTGCGCAGTTTGGGCACGTAGCCGCAAAGCTTTTATGTTGAAATATGTGAATTCTATGAAACATTTGAAGAATTTTTATATTATTATTGCTAAAGTTAGCTTTGGTCAATATTTTGGGTAAACGGACCCGGACCCGTGAGGTGACCGTCCCGGAAGGTCCATCGAAAAATATGCGACTCGAGCATATTCTCGAAAACAAAATCCGAAGTCCCGACCCCGAGTAAAGAATTTTTGAAAGAAATTGTTTTTCTTAAAATGATATGAAAATTTGAAAAAAAAAAAGAGTCAAAAGTCTATGGTATCGGGCTTGTATTTTGGTTCCGATGCCTGGTACAAGTCATAAATATGTGTTAAGCACTACCTGTAAAGTTTGGTTGAAAACGGACGTCGTTTGACGTGTTTCGGACTAAAATTAGAAATTTGAAGTTTATGAAAATTGAAAGAAGAATTATGTGTTACGAGGCTTAATTCATAGAATTTGGTGTTATTTTGGCAATTGATAGGACGAGTAAGTCTGTAGGATGTTTTTGAGGTTGTGTGAATGTTTGGTTTGGAGCCCCGAGGGCTCGGATGAGTTTTGGATAGGCGTTGGGTTGCATTTTAGCCTTAGGAAAAAAATCTGGTATTTTTGGGCTTCTGTGATCTTCGCATTTGCGAAGGGTGAACTCGCAAATGCGAGTCTCGCAAATGCGAGCTTTTGGACGCAAATACGAATTCTGGTGATCTGGGTTGTATCGTAAATGCGATCTTTGGTCTCACAAAACCGGAACTGGGGTAGTTCGCAAATGCGAAGATTTGGATCGCAAATGCGAAAAACCCTTGGGCCGTCCATTGTTCGTAAATGCGAACTGCTTTCTCGCAAATCTCAACCCTGCTGGTTTCGCAATTGCAAACCCAGTTTTGCAATTGTGATACCTGCACCTGCATATCCTATACTTTGACGATTTTAAAGCTTTATGTTTCATATTTTCAAAACCCAAACTCATGGGCGATTTTTCACGAACTCTCTCTTCTCCAAATTATTTGTAAGTCAACTTCTACCCAATTTATTCATTCTTTAACATCATTTATCATGTTTTCATCTTAAAATCAAGGTTTTCCACGGGTGACGGGATTTTGGGTAGAACTTAGGTTTTTGCTAAATTGGGGAATTGGACCTCAATTTGAGTTCCGGTTTCAAAACAAATCAAAAATATGAATTCGTGGGGGAATGGGTAACCAGGTATTGGTTTGAATCTAGGGTTTTGACAACGTGGGCCTGGGGGCGTTTTGGGAATTCTTAGGCAAAACTATGGGAAATTAATTCTTAAGCATTCAAATTGATTTAACTAGGATTTGTTGATACATTTGAGTAATTTGTGACTAGATTCGAGAGGTTTCGGGGTGAATTCGAGGGGTAAAGCTATACTAGAGGCTTCAGTTGAGTTTGGAGCTTTCGAGGTAAATGTTTGATCTAACTTTGGCTTGAGGGAATATGATTAGGGCATTATTTGCAAATTGCTAAATGTTGAGTACGGTGTATAGGCATAGTGACGAGTATCTATACACTGGTGTCAAGTATGATCGTGAGTCCTAAATTGTTAAATTATCTAATTCTTAATTGTTGTATATGAGGAATTGGTTGAATATCTTTAACACTGAGCCAGTAATTGTTGAGACTATGTACGGATTTGATCGTGTTAAGTAGAAATTGAATGAGTTTAGTTATATCTGGATCTCCCTTGCCGGGATAGTTTATTATGATATTTTTCCTCCCTTGCTGGGATTACTTTGTGTTTTGTGTCGAAAGATAAGGGTTCGTGTGGCACGCCGACCACGAGATATTATGATTGGGATCGTGTGGCACGCCGACCACGGGATAATTTGATTGGGATCGTGTGGCACGTCGACCACGAGATATTATGATTAGGATCATGTGGCACGCCGACCATGAGATATTATGATTGGGATCCTGTGGCATGCCGACCACGAGATATTATGGATGGGATCGTGTGTCACGCGGACCACAAGATGTTATGAAATGGGAACATGTGGCACGCCGTCCCTTTACAAATGAAGAAATGGGATCATGTAGTGCGCTGACCACTTATATATGAGTTACGATATTGAGATAGTTTCGTTGTTATATCCGTTGATCTGTTTTCTTTGTTTCATCCCCGATCATGCCCCTTCCTCCTTTTTGGTTGATGTACTCTTTTGTTATTTCTGTAGCCTTTGTGTGTGTGTGTGTGTGTATATATATATATGTATATATATATAAATATATATGCACATGTGGATTTTGGTAGGTCCTATGTAGCCTCGTCACTACTTTGCCGACGTTAGGCCAGGCACTTACCAGCACATGGGGTCGATTTTGCTGATGCTACACTTCTATGATTTTTCCGCAGATTACGGTACCACATCAGCTTTTGGACCACATTAGTAGCTTATTGACCGGGAGTTGACTTCAGTCCAGGGACTTACAAAGTAGCCTAGCTTGCGTTTGCAGGCCAGAGTCCATTTCCATGTCTTAGTTTGTTTTCATTGTACTGAGATAGAAAATATGTATTCTTTTTTATTCAGACTTGATTGTTGCACTCTTTAGTAGTCCGTGAGCTAGTGACATCAGATTTTGTGTAAAGAGATGTTTTAAGCTTCCGCATTTCTTTCAGTAAATTATATTTGAGACTTCGCTTTATTGTTAGATGTTTTATTGTTGTTAATATTGTCGATGTTTGTTATAGAGTTAATGATAATTGGCTTGCCTAGCTCCTATTAGTAGGCGCCATCACGACTCCCGATGGTGGAAAATCCGAGTCGTGACAAGTTGGTATCAGAACACTAGGTTACTCAAGTCTCACAACTCATGGACAAACTCGGTAGAGTCTGAGGGATTGGTACGGAGACATCTGTATTTATTTCCTAGAGGCTACAGAGTTAGGAAAAATTTTACTTTGTTCTTTCTTGTCGTGCGATTCTGTTTCTTAACACTGACTGTCATTCTACTCTGTTCTTTCGTAGATGGCGAGAACACGTGCTTCCTATTCTACCGTGCCGCAGCCCGAGCCCCTAGCAGCAGCTCCTTTCAGGGGCAGAGGGCGAGGCCGAGGCTGGGGCAAAGCTCAGCCCTGAGAAGCAGTCCTAGAGGTGGATCCTCATGTTGACTATGATGAAGAGGTTCCAGCACCAGCAGCTCCAGTAGGCCCCACTCAGGTCCCAGAGGGTCTCATAGCCACTGCAGTACTCCAGGATGCTTTGGTCCAACTGGTAGGCTTTATGGAGAGCGTCTCTAGAGTGGTTTTGCTTCCCGTAACACAAGCCACATCTCAAGCTAGGGGAGGAGTTCAACTCCCGCTACGCGGACTCCGGAGCAGGTAGCTCCTCAGGCTCATGTTCCACTAGTTCAGCTAGCTGTGGCAGCCCAGGCGGGTATTCCAGCTTAGATTGGCGATGGTGCAGCGATGTCCGCGGATGCATTGTGGAGGCTTGAAAGGTTCACCAAGCTCTTCACTACCACATTCAGTGACTCTTCTACAGAGGACCCCTAGGACTTCTTATTCATCTGCCTTGAGGTTCTTAGGACTATGGGTATTGTGGAGACCAATGGGGTCGAATTCATCACCTTTCGGCTCACAGGATCAGCCAAGACTTGGTGGAGGACTATTGTTTATCTAGGCCATCAGGGTCCCCATTATTGACTTGGGATCAGTTTGCAGAGTTGTTCTTGGAGAAGTTTCTCCTGGTGACTGAGCGAGATGCTCTACACAGGCAGTTTGAGCGTCTTCATCAAGGTACTGTGACAGTCACGCAGTATGAGACTCGCTTTATTCATTTGCCCATGCTATTGTTATACTCCATACTGAGAGGTAGAGAGTGCGGAGATTTATTGATGGGTTAATTCAGCTGATCCGACACCAGATGGCCATGGGAGCCGGCAGTGATATTTCTTTTCAGGAGGCGGCCAATGGAGCCTGCAGCATAGAGATGGAACTTGCACGACGAGGTGGTCAGGGGACAGATACGAGACCTCTTCATTCTAGTAGGTTTGACGGTACATCATCTGGGGGTAGGGATTCATACGGTAGAGGCCATCCTCCGAGGCCCTTTCAGTCAGGCCTATATGTTGCACATGGTACTACATGTAGTTGTGGTTCCCAGCCACAGTATTCTAACCAGGAGATTTCTAGCTCATCATCAGTACCTATCAGCGTACCATTACTCCATTATTCTCAGCAGCCGAGGGCTTGTTACACGTGTGGCAACACGAGACATATTGCCATGTATTGCCCTCGAGCATCTTTCACCTCTCAGCAGCAGGGTCCTCGTCCCATGATTTAGTCAACAGGTGATCCATAGGCCTTCCAGCCAGCTATAGGCAAGAGTATAGGCCATAGAGGTGTAGGTAGGGATCAGCGAGGTAGATCTCGGACCGCCAGAGGTAGGGGTCAACGAGTAGCTGATCGTCCTAGAAAGATAGTTTAAAGGGTGGGGCCCATCCTCGATGTTATGCTTTGCCAGTCAGGCTAGAGGCTGAGTCTTCTAATACATTCATTATTGGTACTATTCTGGTATGTGATAGAGGTGCCTCAGTGCTATTTGACCCTGAATCTATGTATTCATATGTGTCATGCTATTTTGCACCCTACTTGGTTATGCCTAGAGATGCCTTGAGTGTTCCTGTTTATGTATCTACACCGGTGGGCGATTCTGTAGTGGTCGACCGAGTGCATCTTCCTGTGTGGTAATATTTGAGGGTCTTGAGACCCGTGTTGACTTATTGCTCTTGGATATAGTGGACTTCAACGTCATATTGGGGATAGATTGGTTGTCCCCGTATCATGCTATTTTGGATTGTCACGCGAAGATTGTGACCTTGGCGTTGCCAGACTTGCATCGACTTGAGTGGAGAGGGACCCTAGGTCAGGCCACCCGCAGTGTTATTTCATATGTTAAGGCTTGACACATGGTCGAGAAGAGGTGTCTAGCATATCTGGCGTATGTTCGCGACTCCAGCGCAAAGGTCCCATTTATTGATTCAGTTCATATTGTTCGGGAGTTCTCCAAGGTTTTCCCTTCAGACATGCCATGCATGCTGCCCGACAAGGATATTGATTTCAGTATTGATCAAGGTCCGGGCACTTAGCCTATTTCTATTTTGTTGTATCGCATGGCCCCGCCATAGTTGAAAGAGTTAAAGGAGTAGCTTCAGTATTTTCTTGATAAGGATTTCATTAGACCTAGTCTGTCGCCTTGGGTTGCGCCGGTGTCATTTGTGAAGAAAAAGGATGGGTTGATGAGGATGTGCATTGATTACCGATAGTTGAACAAGGTGACGATAAAGAACAAGTATCCATTGCCAAGAATTGACGATTTATTCGACCAACTTACGGGTGCTAGGGTGTTTTCAAAGATAGTTTGAGATCTGGTTATCATCAACCGAGGATTAGGGCATCTGATGTCCCTAAGATAGCATTTCACACTTGGTATGGGAAATATGAGTTTTTGGTCATGTCATTTGGGTTGACCAATGCCTCAACAATATTTATGGAGTTGATGAACCGAGTGTTTAGGCCCTATTTAGATTTGTTCGTGATTGTCTTCATTGACGATATTCTGATATCCTCCCGCAGTAAGGAGGAGCATGAGCAGCACCTCAAAGTGATTCTTCAGACTCTGAATGATAGTCAGTTATACGCTAAGTTTTCGAAGTTTGAGTTCTGGTTGAGTTTTGTTGCATTCTTGGGTCATGTTATTTCAGCAGAGGGTATTAAGGTAGACTCCAAGAATATTGAGGCAGTTAAGAACTGGCCTCGACCAGCATCAACTATAGATATCCAAAGTTTCTTGGGGTTAGCAAGTTACTACCGTCGGTTCGTGGATGGGTTTTCATCTATTGCAGCCCCGATGACCAGATTGGCCCAGAAGGGTGCCCAATTCAAGTGGTCAGATGAGTGTGAGGCAAGCTTCCAGAGGCTCAAGACAGCTCTGATTACGTCACTGGTATTGATTTTTCCCACGGGATAAAGGCCGTATACCGTTTATTGTGATGCTTCCCATACTGGGCTTGGAGTAGTGTTGATGCAGGATGGCAGAGTCATAGCCTATGCTTTGAGGCAGCTGAAGATCCACGAGAAGAATTATCCAGTTCATGAGCTAGAGTTCGCAGCCATTGTTCATGCTCTAAAGATTTGGAGGCATTGTCTATATTGTGTGACGTGTAAGGTGTACACATATCACCAGAGCCTCCAGTACTTGTTCAAACAAAAGGATTTGAATTTGAGGCAGAGGAGGTGGTTGGAGTTGTTGAAAGAATATGATGCCTCAATCTTGTACAACCCGAGGAAGGCCAATGTGGTGGCCGATGCATTTAGTAGGAAGTCTACTAGCATGGGCAGTCTTGCTTATATTCTGATTAGCCAGAGATCGCTTGCTTTGGATGTTCAAGCCTTGGCCAATTGAGTTGTGAGGTTGGATATATATGAGCCTAGCAAGGTGTTAGCTTGCACGGTCGCTCATTCATCGTTATTGGAGCATATCCGTGAGTGGCAATTTGATGTTCCCCATTTGTGAGTCTTGAGAGACAGATGCAGCGTGGAGGTTCCAAAAAAGTGACCTTGGGAGATGATGGTGTATTGAGATTGCAGGGGGGAGTTTGTGTGCCCAATGGTGATGGTATTGGGGAGTTGATCTTAGCGGAGGCCCATATTTATCAATATTCTATTCATCCGGGCGTCGCGATGATGAATTAGGATTTGAGACAGCACAATCGGTGACGCAGAATGAAGAAAGACATTGTTGCACACGTGGCTCGTTCTTTGAACTGTCAGCCGGTTAAGTACTAGCATCAGTGGCTCGATGGTTTATTTTAAAAGATTGAGCTTCCGGAGTTGAAGTAGGAGAGGATGACCAAGTCGATGCATTTGGATTATTGTGGATAGGATGACCAAGTCGATGCATTTTGTTCTGGTTGCCACCACCTATTCGTCTGAGAGATTAGTTGAGATTTATATTATGGAGATCATTCGCCTTCATGGGGTTCCTATATCTATCATTTCGGACCGGGGTCCGCAGTTTACCTCGCATTTCTGGAGAGCGGTTCAGCAAGAGTTGGGCACCCAGGTTCAGTTGAGTACAACATTTCATCCCAAGACGGGCGGTCAGCCCGAGAAGACTATTCAGATTCTTGAGGATATGCTCCGAGCCTGTGTTATTGATTTTGGAGACTCGTAGGACCATTTTTTGCCATTGGCAAAGTTTGCCTACAACAACAACTGCCAGTCCAGCATTCAGATGGCTCCGTATGAGGTGTTGTATTGTAGAAGTTGTCAATCCCCAATCGGATGGTTCGAGCCAGGAGAGGCTCGGTTATTCGGTACAGATCTAGTTCAGGAGGCCTTGGATAAGGTCAAGATCATTCAGGACAGACTTCGGACAGCTTAGTCTAGGCAGAAGAGTTATGCAAACCGCAAGGTTCGAGATATTGCTTTCATGGTTGGTGAGCGAGTGTTGCTCCGAGTTTCGACTATGAAGGGCGTGATGCAATTCGGGAAGAAAGGAAAGCTTAGCCCTAGGTTCGTTGGCTCATTTGAGATTCTCGTTCGTGTGGGAGAGGTGGCTTATAGACTTACCTTTCCACCTAGCTTGTCAGTTGTGCATCCAGTGTTTCATGTATCCATACTCCGGAAGTATCACGGTGATCCATCGCACGTGTTAGATATTAGCACTTTCCAATTGGACAAGGATCTATCATATGAGGTGGAGCTAGTGGCCATTCTAGACCGGAAGGTTTGATAGTTGTGGTCAAAGAGTTTTCCTTCAGTGCCTGTTCAATGGAGAGGTCAGCCTCCTGAGGCGCCGACCTGGGAGTCCGAGTCTGATATGCGGAGTCGTTATCCTCATCTATTCCCTGACTCGAGTACTTCTTTCTTTTGTCCGTTCGAGGCCTTGAAAATCTCTCTTTTAGTTGCCTCAATTTGTGTGCTCAGTCCGGGCACATAGCCAGAAAGCTTTTATGTTGAAATATGTGAATTCTGTGAAAAATTTGAAGAATTTTGATATTAATATTGTTAAATTATCTTTGGTCAAAATTTTGGGTAAACGGACCCGGACTCATGAGGTGACGGTCCCACAAGGTCCATAGAAAAATATGGGACTCGGGCGTATTCCCGAAATCAAAATCCGAGGTCCCGAGTCCGCGTAAAGAATTTTTGAAAGAAATTATTTTTCTGAAAATGATATGAAAATTTAATAGGAAAATGAGTAATAAATCTTTGATATCGGGCTTGTATTTTGGTTCAGACACCCAGTACAAGTCTTAATTATGTGTTAAGCGCTACATGTAAAGTTTTCTTGAAAACGGACGTCGTTTGATGTATTTTGGACTAAAATGAGAAATTTGAAGTTGATGAAAATTGAAAGAAGAATTATGTATTTCGAGGCTTACTTCATAGATTTTGATGTTATTTTGGCAATTTTGTCACACGCTTAAGTCCATAGGATGTTTTTCAGGTTGTGTGCTTGTTTAGTTTGGAGCCTCGAGGGCTCGGATGAGTTTTGATAGGTGTTGGGTTACATTTTAGCCTTAGGAAAAAAATATGGTATTTTGGGCTTCTGTGATCTTCGCATATGCAAAGGATGAACTTGCAAGTGCGAGCTTTTGGGCGCAAATGCGAATTCTAGTGGTCTGGGCTGGATGGCAAATGCGATCTTTGGTCTCGCAAAAGCGGAACTGGGGTTGTTCCCAAATGCGAAGATTTGGATCAAAAATGCGAAAAACCCCTGGGCTGTCCATTGTTCACAAATGCGAATTGCTTTCTCACAAATCCCAACCAAGCCCACTGGGTTCGCAATTGTAAACCCAGTTTCGCATTTGCGATACCTGCACCTGCATATCCCATAGTTAGATGATTTTAAAGCTTCATTTTTTATATTTTCAAAACCCAAACACCCATTGGCGATTTTTCACTATCTCCTTCTTCTACAAATCATTTTTAAGTCAACTTCTACCTAATTTCTTCAATCTTTTAAATTATTTATCATGTTTTCATGTTAAAAGCAAGGTTTTCTATGGGTGAAAGTGGGGATTTTGGGTAGAACTTACTAAACTGGGCATTTGGACCTCAATTTGAGGTCCGATTTCAAAACAAATCATATATAGGAACTCATGGGGGAATGGGCAACCGAATTTTTGTTCGAACCTCAGGTTTTGACCACGTGGGCTCGGGGGCATTTTGGAAATTTTTGGCAAAACTTTGGAAATTCATTATTATGCATTCAAATTGATTTAACTAGCATTTGTTGATACATTTGAGTAATTTGTAACTAGATTCGAGCGGTTTTGTGGTGAATTCAAGGAGTAAAGCTATACTAGAGGCTTGAGTGAGTTTGGAGGTTTCGAGATAAGTGCTTGATCTAACTTTGGCTTGATGAAATATGATTACGGTATTATATTATAATTGCTAAATGTTGAGTACGGTGTAGAGGCATTTTAACGAGTATGTATACACCGGTGTCGAGTATGACCGTGAGTCCTAAATTGTTAAATTATCGAATTCTTAGTTGTTGTTTATGAGGAATTGGTTAAAAATCTTTAATATCGAGCCAATAATTGTTGAGACTAAGTACGAATTTTATCGCATTAAGTAGAGAATGAGTTTTGTTATAGCTGGATCTCCCTTGCCGGGATAGTTTATTATGATATTTTTCCTCCCTTGCTGGGATTATTTTGTGTTTTGTGTCGAAAGATAAGGGATCGTGTGGTACGCCGACCACGAGATATTATGATTGGGATCATATGGCACGCCGACCACGAGATATTATGATTGGGATCGTGTGACACGCCGACATGCGATATTATGATTGGGATCGTGTGGCACGCCGACCATGAGATATTATGATTGGGATTGTGTGGCACGTCGACCACGAGATATTATGATTGGGATCGTGTGGCACGCCGACCACGAGATATTATGGATGGGATCGTGTGGCACGCCGACCACGAGATGTTATGAAATGGGAACGTGTGGCACGCTGCCACTTACGAACTAAGAAATGGGATCGTGTGGCGCACCGACCACTTATATATGAGTTACGGTATTGAGATAGTTGCGTTGTTATATTCGTTGATCTGTTTTCACTGTTTCTTTCCTCGAGCATGCCCCTTCCCCTTTTTAGTTGATGTACTCTGTTGTTATTTCCATAGCCTTTGTATGTATGTATATATATATATATATATATATATATATATATATATATATATATATATATATATATATATATATATATATATATATATATATATATATATATATATATATATATATATATGCACAGGTGGTTTTAGGTAGGTCCTGTATAGCCTCGTCACTACATCGCTGGGGTTAGGCCAGGCACTTACCAGCACATGGGGTCGTTTGTGATGATGCTACACATCTGTGCTTTTTGCACAGATTATGGTACTGGAGCAGCTTTAGGACCATAGCAGTAGCTTATTGACCGGGAGCTGACTTCAGTCCAGGGACTTACGAGGTAGCCTAGTTGGCGCTCGCAGGGCGGAGTCCCTTTCCGTGTCTTGGTTTGTTTTCATTGTACAGAGACAGACACTATGTATTTCTTTTTGTTCAAACTTGATTGTAGCACTCTTTAGTAGTCCGTGAGCTAGCAACACCAGATTTTGGGTAGAGATATGTTTTAAACTTCCGCATTTCTTTCAGTAAATTATATTTGAGACTTCTGCTTTATTGTTAGATGTTTTATTTGTTAATATTGTCGATGTTCTTTATAGAGGTATTGATAATTGGCTTGCCTAGCTCCTATTAGTATGTGCCTTCACGACTCCCAATGGTGGGAAATTCGGGTAGTGAAAATTTTGAATTTATATATAAAGTTTTTAAATTAGAATTAAAATCAGAGAGAAAATTTTCTTTTGATATCAAGTTATCACACTTATTTCGGTGAATGATCATAAGCAATCATATTAAGACCTTTTGTTATCTCTTTTAGTTATTTAAATACTACTTCGTCTCTTGCAAAATAGCAAAAATACTACTCCATATAACTAAAATACTCTTTCATATTTAAAACCCTATAATTATAGTTATTTAAATACTAGAGCTAGATTTGAAATCAAGCAAATTTCTTTTTAAATAAATGTAACATATAAAGTACACATCTATATTTATCCAGAGAACAAAAAAGAATTTTAAAATCGAATAAAGTTTACTTACATATATAATGAAGTAAACTACATACTGGAGAAAGAAAGATCACAAAAATTAGTTAATATTAAAAAAACGTTTTTCTTGAATAATATTTGTTTGAAGAGTCAATTTACATAAATGTACAACAAATAAATAACAAAACTTTTGCAATACAATTGTTGTCATTAAATTCAATTTAGCACCTTCAAGGAATTGAAGGGTATAAGCTGAGATCTCTTCATTTAGCTGCAAAAAAGCTAAAAACCATAAATAAGAGATGACAACGAATTTCTTCTTCTGTTTCATCTTTATTGAGTATAAAAATTTTTGAAGTTGATCTCATCGATTTTAAATTTTTTTTCCACTCAAATACATAGATTATAAGATAAGGATATCCTAGAATATTTTATTAATTTACATTGTGCGTTGTTTTTAAAAATTACTATTACTAACAAGCTGATATGATATTCAAATTTGAATTTAAATTCAATTTGAGTAATTTGCATTGAGGTTAAGCCAAGTATGGTGTCGAGAAAATACTACTTGACAATTTTAAGACATATGTAATTATCATAATAGTCAACTAATCTAACACTTAATGATTCAAAGAACAAAAAATATATATTTATAAGATACTCAAAATTTAAATATATGAATAGAGATGTCGATCAACACTCATACTGAAATAAAGCTTTTTTGGCTAAAGAATCATTTAAATTTTTAGATAGCCGCTTAAAGTGGATTTTAAATTAAGATAAAACCTTCATGTTATGACCCAAACTCGGTCGTGATGGCGCCCAACCCTAAAGCTAGGCAAGCCTGACCAACAATCTCTCTCAATTTAACAATAAGTCTCAATACCGACAACTTAAGGAGAAATGTAATAATTTAGAATAATAATAATATTAGTAAAATAATACGGAAATCGATAAACACTCCCATAAGATCTAGGGCCACGAGCCTAGAGCCTCTAAACAAACTGAATAATAATATTTGCACAAAAATACTCAAGTCTGAAAATGTATATAATAATGAAACTGAAATGGGAAGAGTAGCCAGGTCCTGCGAACGTCAAGAAGCTACCTCAACAACTCTGATAAGCTCTGGAGACAGCGACTGCTAAGCTAAGCATCCGGTGCACCTGAATCTGTACGCAAGGTGCAGGGAGTAGGGGTGAGTACTACCGACTCAGTGAGTAATACGCATATAAAATGTCTGAAGATAAAAAATCCACGAAATGTAGCAAAGCAAAGCTAAAACTACAGTCCCACACCTTAACTACGAATTAATAGCAAATCAATATCAAGTAAATCAGTCAAGTATCATGCAAAGATGCAATGCAATGCACATGAATCCGCTGGGGCGTACAACCCGATCCGTTAAACGTCGACAGCCCTCACTGGGGGTGTATACATACTCCGGAGGGGCTCGTACAGCCCAAGCACAATATCAGCCAGGTATTTGGACAAAACAGGCTCTCGCCCTCAATATAAATGTATTTAATCGCTATGGCATGTAGCCCGATCCATGCTCAGTCCACAGTATGCATAGGAGTCACATAACAAATTCAATTTATTTTCCAGTTTCAAATTCTTAGGAAGAATATAATTTATTTATTTAATTTTAGGAAAAGTGACTTAGCATTTCATTACAGTGATTAAACACAGGACTGAGATAAGTGGTTATACAAATCATGCTATCACAAATGATATTTTTCCTAGACAGATGCTACAAATCGGCACAAGGCCCCAAACATGGCAATAAGACCAGATATACTCATATAGGGTGCGTATTAGTCGCCAATAAAGTTAAATTATTGTTCGGGGTGGACCAAGTCACAATCCCTAGTCATAAACAACCCCGCACCTACCATGGGGTGCGAGTCATTCCCTACATAGCGTTACAATGGGATAAACATGGGTTTCAAACTCTCAGACCATCATCTATGCAAACTACTCACCTCTATAGAGTATGTAGGAATTGCATTCCGACCCCCGGATCAAAATCTCACCCATCAACCTGAATTTGCCAAAAATTCAAACTTAGCCAATTCAACACCGGATCTTCAAATTCAATTCCGATTGTGCTCCTAAGTCACAAATCAACACCCAAAACTATTCGGCTCATCAAAAATTCATTCCGAGCCCTCTAACACATATGTCAACATTCGATTGACTTTTCCAAACTAACCTTCTCATAAAGAGACTAATTGTCTCATTTCTAACCAATCTCTATCAAAATTACATCAATTCACCAAACACATATAATGAAACATATAGAAGCATAAAACAGGAAAAATGAGGCGGAGATACCCGGGACTACAGGTTAGGTCGTTACATCCTCCCCAACTTAAGCAAACGCTCGTCCTCGAGCGTGCCCAGAGTTGGTTGTACTAGGAGCCAACCAATATCCGAATGACCTTACTAATCATATACCCTGGGTGATCCCACGTCACACTAACTCACATATGCCTGATAATACACCACAACTAAAATTTCACAGGCCATCTAGACCATAACCGTAGAGTCACATTGCACCCCCGAAACCATACAAAAGATCAGAACCTCACATTTACTCAGAATAAGCCTGAATCGGATGTAATACCCCTTATTAGCTGGAGTCTTATTCCAACATTATTATACTGTATAAATGATAATGAACACGTAGCAGACCATAACCATTTCTCAGATCAACCATTCACGAAGACATTTCTTCTCCTTTGACTAATACCACAACAGATTTCCAAGTCGAAACTCGATATTAACTTTTCAGCAAGCTGAAGACAAATCCGTTCGTACCCATTAATGACCCCAAAGATCTTTTCTGACCAAACACACCATCTTGGCGACATGACAAATCTGTACGGCCTGAGCCACAACTTACATAACACACACACAAATAAGAGACGGTCTGAACATACTCAAGTCATGAAAATGACTCAAACGAAAGAGTTGTACCTTGTGCTCATCAATACCATTACAATACAAGGCTGGGACCCCGTCCTACATCATAGAAATAGAATGCCTGAATCTTCCCCGAAGGGTCTAATCTCCACGTAGCCTCGCAATAATGCGCGATCTCATCCAAACACTATTTCACTTGAAGAACCTCAAGTCGCTATACTCGAACTTGACAAACACGCATAGATTGATGTCTGAAATCAAGAAATCCATCACACCCTCAGTGAAGCAAATTTCATGCACCATTCAATCCTTAAAGGATACAACCGATGCGCTATTCTCCGAGCAACTCCCGATACGGACTTCTTCAGAAACCAGGAAGCAATGCATACAAAGTAACGTATGGAAACTATCCTCAACATCACACTGTTGCAACGCGCAACCCGATCCAGATAGCATAGTCATGGTGGAGTGCCACCCGATCCACACACATTCATGGCGACATGCTATCCGATCCACATATACCCATGGCGGTGTGCCATCCGATCTACACATACTCATGGTGGCGTGTCATCCGTTCCACACATACTCATGGCGGCGTGCCATCCAATCCACACATACTCAAGGCGGTGCGCCACCCGATCCATGTCTATATCTCACATAAAAAGATGCACATCGAGCCAAATTAGCTCATTATAACAAAATACTGAGTACCGGTGGTAAGTGTACTAAGTGCATACAATATCTACATATAGCTGTATAAGCTACAAAACCCAAGCCCAACTAAGGTTTCCCTCTCAACGTTCCACTATGAACGCCGATAGCACGGCACTATATGTGCCCATAGTCCATAAATCATAACGTTTCTCAAAATAGAAAACAACTCATAGATCTCTCTCGATTGCTGATAAGATCAGCAATGGTCGAGTCAACTTATCCATCGACAATACAATTTAGAGTCAATCGAGTCCACTTAGACTGGAACACGTATCGGAAAACACCCTTAATGCCGGAACTGAATCACTAGTAGAAACCTCTACACTACCTCCCGCCTCAAAGGCCAAATTAAGGAAAGCAATTTCTACCAGCCGTCTGCTGGTCCTTGGAACACAACCATTTAGCTAGAACATAGTTCGATGTACCTCGCCACGCAACCTGTGGCATTTTTCTATATGACCCATAGCACAACGGTCTAAAATAATCCAACACAGAGACAACCAGTCTACGTACAAATATCATGTCCAAATCTAACATACCAAGCAAAGAAAGATCCACTCGGGTTTCCAAATCCCAATAGCCGCTTACGATGCCAATGCACACGATCCACAACAACTGCATAGACTGCATTAGAGAACTCCCAATCTCCCATTCCACATAATATACAAATCACTATACCTGATTTCCACATTCCGCCATATGAATGCTTATCACACATTGAGTACAAAATCATTCCACAAAAGATATCCTCAAATTTCCCTGTGTCATTAGAAAACTCGAATATTAGCAGTCGATCCAACAAGAAACTGTCGCAACACTACTGAGGTATCATTAGAATGATCACATTACCCTCCTTCCGAGACTAATACTATCGTCAAATCACTTCCAATTACAGGTACCATTCTCTTGATTACCTGAGGCTACTTGTTGCCTAAGAACTTTATGAACTTCCTTTCAGAACTTAACCGGAACCTCACACACGCCCGTCTCGGTCCTCTACAACATACCGCACCTACCGTACTTCAAGTAATAAAACGAGAACTTTTGTCTCCCTTACGCGCCGCATAGTTCGACGCACTCAACTAGAACTTTCATTGATCCCTTTAAGAAGTAGAAAAAAAAATCAATACGCACTCCACGCCCCGCATATCCATAGAAAAATACATCTTCAAACCATTATGAAACCCAATAAGAATTCTCTCCCAATTCCATTTGCGCAAGCTAAACTCGCAGGACTAAATCCTTCTACCTGAACCAAGCCAAACAGGCTGTCAGTACTCACGAGCCTCGCTGCCCAACGCTTGCATAAACTCATTACCTCGAACATGAACAAAGAATCGATCATATCTTTACACCACCGATTCGGTCCGCTAACAAGCCTCTTCATTTGTCTTGATTTCCTCCTCATTCATTTTCAACTTGATATACTCTATTACTGTAGCACCATAATGCCTTAACCCAGGCTTACCACACGAGGCTCGAACGTAAGACCACACTGTATAAGACCAATAGGCCACTAAATACTCTCTCAAACGTTCCCAAAAATACCACCTTCTAAAATACCCTAGTTTGAAGAACTTCTTGTGAATCTAAGTCCGATACCTTTACTTCCCAGATACTGATACATTCTTTATCAACAACTCAAGACATCCTATTATGTCCCTCACATTTACTAAGCACCATATAACCTTGTTGAAATTTTTCTTCACTCGTGCCACCCTCGGCTCAATTTCTGCAACCAGAACTGATTCACCCCCATGCATCAAATCGTAACTAACATATTGCATAATCATAGAATCATCTAATAAATCGCAACCTCCCAACTTAGCTCGAAGCCATACATACCACAACACATATTCTATTTTGCTGTCATAATATCATGGTGAGATTAAACTCACTCTTCCATAAGCTTATCGAAACGGGAATCATGAGAAATTTCTAACTCTTCTACAATTCTTGCATTCATTAACACAACAGTTAAGCCACTGTGTAGGCGACAAAAATGTTTTACTAAGTCCCAAATTTTTCAAAATTTTTGGCAGTTTCTCCTTTGTAATTGAGCCTATCCACCTCCAAATAATTCACCAAAATCGTCCTAACAACACATCCACAACTTGACAAAGCATCACAATGTATATCAACAACATTAATCTCAATATTACATGTATTCTATTATCAAAATTGATACATGGACATGTGTTTCACCTATTCGAATCATAACACATAGAAAATGCCTTTAAATTATACATGAGATCTTCTAACATACACATTAGGATAATACCACTTAAGGACACTCAGCAGGAGATATCCCACCTGCTTCGCCTCAATTCAGTACTTCAGCGTGCCTTCCACCATCATATATGTTACACAACCATTTATTCTTCCTGGGTCTGAACTCAAATCGCAACATGCTATTTACCTCGCTCCCAACTAGGAGACCTGAAATGATTCTCCACGCACCCACAACTTGGGGCAACACATCCAATCGCAATGGAAATCAAACACTTAATGGTTCAACTATCACCTCGCAGACCTTTTTCGACACTTCCAAGTCATATAATTGCATCTTTCACTACTAACATACTCAATCACACGAATACCAAACTGACATTCTGGCTAATAGCGACAATATCGAACATATGAGTTCATAACTCAATATCGCAAAATTAGCACTCCAGTGCTCAAGCCATATGTGGAGACTCAGCCTCAAGTCCTCTGGAGTCGTCCAACATCAACCTCACAAAGGTTACATCTAGCCCCTCGATCGGGGAATGACAAGCCATCGAAGCTCATATAATATCGAGCGCTAATGAGCGCATGCGATAACGTGGAAGGAATTTCAAGAGTTACTCTTTCAAGCTGAATCAAGAACGCACGATAAGATTCCAAGAAAGTGGAGTGTTTCCTAAAGGTTCTGTAGCCTCCCGAGGATAGATACGGACATTTACGTACCGATCCGCGAGACTCTACTAAACCGGCTCATGACTCGTGAGGCCTAGTAACCTAGGCTTAGATACCAACTTGTCACGACCCAAACCCGATTGTGATGGCGCCTAACCCTAAAGCTAGGCAAGCCTGACCAACAATCTCTCTCAAATTAACAATAAATCTTAAAAATAAACAACTTAACGAGAAATGTAATAATTTTAGAATAATAATAATATTATTAAAATAATAAAAAAGATACAAAAACCGATAAACACTCCCATAAGATCTAGGGTCACGAGTCTAGAGCCTCTAAGACAAACTGAATATTAATATCGAAACAAAAATACTCAAGTCTGAAAATGTATATAATAATGAAACTGAAATGGGAAGAGTAGCAAGGTTGCGAACATCAAGCAGATACCTCAACAACTCTGATAAGCTTTGGAGATAACGACAACTGAGCTAAGCCTCTGGTGCACCTGAATCTGCCACAAGGTGCAGGGAGTAGGGGTGAGTACCACCGACTTAGTGAGTAATACGCATATAAAATGTCTGAAGATGAAAAATCCACGAAATGTAGCAAAGCAAAGCAAAAACGAACAGTCCAACACCTTAACTACGAATTAATAGCAAAGCAATATCAAGTAAATCAGTCAAGTATCATGCAAAGATGCAATGTAATGCACATGAATCCGCTGCGGCGTACAACCCGATCTGTTTAACGTCGACGGCCCTCACTGGGGGTGTATACAGATTCCGGAGGGGCTCGTACATCCCGAGCGCAATATCAGCCAGGTATTGGCATAAAACAGGCTCTCGGCCTCAATATACAATCACTACAGCGTGTAGCCCGATCCAAGCTCAGTCCACAGCATGCATAGGAGTCTCATAATAGATTCAATTTATTTTCCAGTTTCCAATTCTTAGGAAGAATATAATTTAATTATTTAATTTTAGGAAAAGTGACTTAGCAATTCATTATAGTGATTAAACACAGTACTGTGATAAATGATTATGTAAATCATGCTATCACAAATGATATTTATCCAAGACGGATGCTATAAACCGGCACAAGGCTGCAAACATGGCAATAAGCCCAGATATTTTCAATACAGGGTGCGTATCAGTCGCCAATATAGTAAACTTCTTGTTCGGGCTGGACCAAGTCACAATCCCCAGTCATAAACAACACCGCACCTACCATGGGGTGCGAGTCATTCCCTACATAGCGTTATAATGTGATAAACATGGGTTTCAAACCCTCAGACCATCATCTATACAAACTACTCACCTCTAACTGGCCGTAGACTGGTCCGCAATGCCTTTTTTCTTTTGCTTCGACCTCCTCGAGCGTCCAATCTAGCCAAAATCAGAAAAAATACGTATATATGGGCTAAGGAAACATAACCCAGTCAACAATTCTCAAAAAGTACTAAAATTCACGAAGTTGGTAAAACCCGAGGCTCGGAACCACTTCTCGAAAAATTACGAAAGTCAGATCAACGGATTCCTCATCTCGCCACTTGTCCGTACATATAAAGAATGCCAAAATTAGAGTTCAAATGTGTCACAACCCGGATTTTCCCACCATCGGAAGTCGTAATGTAGCCTACTCTAGGAGTTAGGCAAGCCAACCCTTTCAAACTATTCCATAAAACTTTAATCTAAACAATGTAATAACCGAAATAATTAAATAAAAATGCACCGAAGACTTTTAACAGAGATGATAACAAAGTGCATAAATTTTTTTAACATGCCTCTACCCAGTATCTGGTGTGACCACTTACGGACTATTAAAAAGACTACTAAAATAACAGTCTGAAAGAAATACATAACAAGTATGTTTTGTTACAATAAAAACAAACAGGAAGAGATAGAGGAGACTCAGGTCCCGCAAACTCCACCGCACTACCTCGGAGTCTCTAGATTGAAGGATCGCTTCCTAACTACTGCTGCGGCCCGTAAGCTGTGTCCTGACCTGTGCACTAAAAGGCACAAAAGTGTAGTATCCGCTCAACCGACCCTATGTTCCGATAAGTGCACGGCCTAGCCCCGACGAGGTAGTGACGAGGCTAAGCCGGACCTACCGCAATCAACCTGTACATATATATGAGCAATAACAGAAAGATAATAAAATTTAAACAGATAATGGGGAGGGGACATGCTGGGGGTGTGCGGGATTCCATTATAAGTTCAACGAACAAGAAGTGGAACTGAATATATAACATTAATATAAGAAAGCCACTAAATCAACTACTGCACGGCACCACCCTTCGTGCTTTTACTCTCATTTCTCACCAGAACTGCCAAATATAAGGCACGGTATCACCTTCGTGCTTTTAATCTCAAAACATAGTGCATGTCATCACCCTTCGTGCTTTTACTCTCAATACATAATGCACGACATCACCCTTCGTGCTTTCCTCACATAACTCTCGAAACACAAGGCACGAAAAGACCCTTCGTGCTCAAATTAAGAGAAAACATGGCACGGAAAGACCCTTCGTGCATAATCTCTCTCTTCCTCACCCAATCAATGGTCAAAACAAATCGAGAAAGGAATATATAACAAGATAAAATATCTCGTCAAGGGAGAATAACGCAACGATAAGTCCCGGCAAGGGAATACAACTCAACAATATGTCCCGACAAGGGAAAACATCTCAACAATAAGTCCCGGCAAGGGAAAAATAGAAAAGATTCCTTCTTTAGTTCATTTGCTTCTCAACTATCACTTCATATTTCATTTAACAAGTAATATTACAATTGTCCACTCCTTTCAAAATTTTAATAGTAAATATGACTCACAGTCATGCTAGACACGGGCGCATAGGTAACTGTCACCATACCTATACACGACTTCACATAGCACATAGCAAATATTATCCTAATCTTATTCCCTCAAGCCAAAGTTAGAACAAACACTTACCTCGAATCCAAAAATAGCAACACAAAGCTCAACAATCGCCTTTCCTTTAGAATTCGACCTCAAACCGGCGATATCTAACATAAATCGATTCAATATTATCAATAATTGCACAAGGATACAATTTCCTAGATTAGAAATGCATTTCTAATTTTTCTTCCAAAAATACCAAAATCTAACACCTGGTCCACATGGTCCAAACTCGAGGCTTGGACCAAATTCCGGTTATCCATAACCCCACGAGTTCAAATATATGATTTGTTTTAAGATTCGACCCCAAATTAAGGTTGAATTGCCCAAAATTCTCAAACACCTAACTCTACCCAAAAGCGCTAAATTGTACCATGATTTCATGTTTTAGGGTTAGAAAATTGGTGTTTAGATGAAGGAAGCAAGAAGAAATAAAGTTAGGATTACTTACCCAATGAACTATGAAGAAATGGGAGCTTGAATTTTGTTAAATGGAAGCTTTTAGGAAGAGCTCGTTTGAGAAATTGGGAAGAAATCCCGTCACTGTTATGTTTTTAGGCTTTTAAAATTACTGAATTTGGTCTATGTGATCACAGGGCAAGGTTGCGATCACATAGGGGAGTGGGAAGCTGGCTTATGTGATAACATACAAGGTCATGTGAACGCATAGAAGGGAGGGAAGCCAAAGTTCCTGGCGGGGCTTAATGCTATGAGATCACGTAGAAGGCGATGCGATCGGATTGAACAGACTGGCCAAGCCATGTGATCGCGTAGAAGGGGATGCGATCGCATTGAACAAAGTGGGATGGCTGGCAAAGGACTCTATGCGTTTGCATAGAAGAAAGGATCTGGGCAAAAATTGCAGAAAATCTGCTAAGTTCAAAGAGCCAAAAACACCCCGAACCATCCCCGAAAACACTCCCGAGCCCTCGGGTGTTAGATAATACTCTTAACGCTAGAGGGGGGGGTGAATAGCATTATAATAAAAATTAGCGTAAACTTGCGGAATTTAAAAACTGCAGGAAATAAATAAGTGCGATAAGTAAATAAATTAGAACAAACGCACCGATATATCCTGGTTCACCACAACCCGTGGCTAGTCCAGTCCCCGAGAGACTCTCTCGAGATTTCCACTAACTTGTTAAGCTTACAGGTGCTCAACAAACCGTTACAACTTGAGGACACAAGCCTCAACAACCTTTGCTCGGAGATACAACACTCCAAGACTTCAACCAAGGAAACACAAGTTCCTTCTTACAACACAAGCGACTAACACTTCCCTTCAAGTGTACAAAAACACTTAGCACTCAAACAAGACACTCCTTTAAGAGTAGATATGAGTAAAAAGAATACGCTCAAGATCGCAACAACTTTTGACAAGAATTTGGCTCTCAAAAGCTTATGTAATGAATATAAAATGATAATCAATAAAGTATGCAAGCTTTAGCAATTGTATGATCAGTTGTTGTATGTTGTTGTACTCAAAAGACTGAATTGAAGCTGTATTTATAGTTGAAAAACTTTGTATTACCGTTGCCTAATTGCCAATTAAGAATTGCTGATTTTACTAAGTGACAATCGATTGTCAAATTACCACAATCGATTGTTTGCCAGTTCTTCCAAAAATCAATCCCAGATCTTACGCTTAACAATCGATTATCTATAATCAATAATCGATTACTGGCAACGTTCAAAAAATCATTTCCAGATTTTACGTAAAACAATCGATTGTCAGAAATCTACAATCGATTACTCAGCAACGTTCAAAAAATCATTTCCGGATTTTACTTACAACAATCGATTATAGGAAATCAATAATCGATTACTCAGCAACGTTCAAAAAATCCTTTCCAGATTTTAATTAAAACAATCAATTGTAAGAAATCAATAATCGATTACCTGACGGTATTTGAAAACATTTAGTTAACGGTCAGTTATACAATCAATTATATCAGTCTTGAAAAATCAATTTAGACACTGCCTCTTGACAATCGATTGTTATAGGTTCACAATCGATTATTTAATAACTTTGAAAAAGTCTGGAAGACACTGCCTTAACACAATCGATTGTCATATGTTCACAATCGATTATTTTGTGACTTTGAATAATCTGATGGACACTGTCTCTTCACAATCGATTGTCATTAGCTTCACAATCGATTATTTTGAGCTTTGAAAAACTTTGATGGACACTGCCTCATCACAATCGATTGTCATAAGGTTCATAATCGATTGTCATGCAGATTTGAAACATCTAATGCTCACTGCCTTAACACAATCGATTGTCATAAGTTCACAATCGATTGTAAAGCAGCTGACTTAAACACAATCGATTATCATAAGTACATAATCGATTATCTTAGTCCAGATTTTAGAGGCATGTTTAAAAATCATTTTGACTAATGTAAATATGCATTATTTTAAAATTATTTTGCTCTAAATTAAATATGCATGATTTGTTAAAAATATTTTTACGAGAGAAGCCAAGTCTTGAGTTTAAGTTGTCGGATCAAGATCACAATTAAATACCGACTCATATAAAACTTAATCTCGATCTTTGTCTTGTGCTTGAATCTCGTTGTATATCAATTTTGCGCTTGTGCTTGGACCTCGTCATATGTCAATTTGCGCATAGTTTGTCATTCATCAAAACCTACAAATATGAACACACGTTTAGAATAATTCCTTGAGAACGTGTTTCCAACAATTTCCCCCTTTTTGATAATGGCAACCTTTAAGCGGGATATGCATATTAGACAATTCATAATGACGATTCAAGACAAGTAAGGATATGCAACAAGTATATAGATATGCAATTTGTTCCCTCTCAATATATGAATTCCCCCTCAATTTATGCCGATAAGTATTGAGAGTGCATACCCGTTATCTTCCCCCTTTTGCCATTAGCAAAAAAATATAGAATAATTAAAAAACTTGTTTATTTATTAATAAAAAACGGTTACATAATGGGAACAATAAAAACATAGAACAATAAAATAGAAAAACAAATAAAGAAATTATTCATCATCATTTCCCGCCTCATCATCCGGCACTGCTTCATAGGGAACAAGACCGGCATATGGATAATGAACATGGTCAAAATATCCATGGATCTCATGTGTCAATTGACAGACAGAGGTGGTCAATGAAGCAATTTGGTCGGAAATGGATTGAAGAGTAGGTTCTTGAGGCTGACGCGATCGACGGGTTGGACGAGGAGCAGGAGCTTCATGATCACCGTCATGGGGAAAGGAGGATTCTGAAATTTCCCACTTCTTGGTGCTCTTTTTGAGAGGACCGATGGAAGTGTTGAACCCGGAAGCTTCAAGCAAATTCATAATAAGGAGGGCATAGGGAAGAGGTCTATCATCTCCGATGGCATCACGCATGTGAATTTTGACGAACTTACACCAATTGATGTGAGCTCCGGTTATAATGTCATGCATGAGCTTAGCGTCCTCTTGGGAAAGAGTGGTATGATTATGCTTCTGAGGCTTGAGGACTCGGGTGATGAAATAGAAAATCAAACGATATTCGGGGAGCATTCCCGTAATGGTAGGACGTCGAGTAGATAGATTAGGATCATAAGCTCCAAGTCCTATTTGGTTTAGGAGAGTTTCTCATCAAATAAGGCATCGGCCTCTCTAATATAGCGAGTAATGTTTTCGCCATTTCGAGGAAGATGGGCAATGGAATGCAAGTTTTCATTGGACAAAAGAATTTGAACACCATTAATATTTGACACAAGCTCACCATCGTCATCCTCATGAAGGTTTGAGTAAAACGCTTGAATCAATGGAGGATTAATATAAGGATAGGTAAGATATAAGAAGTCAAGAAGTTGACATTCCTTAAGCATGTTTGCAGCGGGGGCATATGATTCAAGATACTTGCTTGTTGAAAAGCGAGGAGGAAGAATGTCACGCTTTTCGAATTTTGTCAAAAATCTAGTAAGCTCGGTTTCAGTATTGAATTGTAAAATAGACCCATCTTGGTAAGGGAAATTTGGAGGTGGAGGAGCAGAAGAAGATGCACCTTGTCTAAATGAACGGGAACGTTTAGAGTGTCTGCCCGACATTTTCAAAAAGTAGTAATAAAATTTGTAAGAAACTTGAAAGATTTTTGAAGGTTTTGGAGCAAAGATTGATGCTTGAGTGAATAAAATTGAAGACTTGTGATGCCTATTTAAAATGGGAAGAATGGCATTTCATTTATGATGAAAATCTGCAGAAATTTATGAGCCAAAACAGTCAGAAATGGTAAAAATAAATTGTACTGACCGTTAGACAATCGATTGTTGAAACGAAATAATCGATTATTGAGCAAATTTTGACTTGAACTCGGAACTGACACAAAATCGATTGTAGGGCCCAAATGGTAAACAATATTTGAATTTCTGACAAAAAATAATCGATTGTTGAATTATGATAATTGATTGTTGTGATACAGTGAGCACGGTGATTTTCTGACTCGGAAAATAATCGATTATATTTATGAAACAATCGATTGTTTTAGGAAAGCAGTACTGAATGGCTGAGACGGTAATCGATTATACAGTTAAAGAATCGATTATTAAACACAAATGCATAATAAACATCAAACATACATAATCGATTAGTGATACTTGCTAATCGATTTTCCGCACAGTAAAATAATCGATTATTTGCTGTAACAATCGATTGTTCTATGCCATTTCTTTATAATTCCCCCTGCTTTTAGGGCGATACCTGCAAAAGAGAATTAGACGTCTCCGACGCTCAAGTTAGTAATTTGTAACGAAATAATGCAATGAGAACGTGATCTCTTAAGAAGTGTGTCCTAAGGTGTTCTTAAGAGAGTTTCGGGTACTTACCTTTTCTCCGACGTCGCCAATTACCTGTTCGAGAGGGTGATCTTTGATTGTCCTACACTCGTTAGGCATTTTCGTTTCTTTCTCCAATTGTGGCGTTTCCTCCGTTGATTGTTCCAAGATTTCATCTTGAATTTCTTTAGGAGTTTCCTCTTGTACTTTGTCTTTTAAACTATTTAAAATACCTGCAAGATCAGAACAAGAATCCTTTCTCGCCAAGCGAGCATTATTTTCGGAAAACACAATATGAGGGGATTCCTCCACAGTTTGGATTCTATTATTAAATACCCTATATGCTTTGCTACGTGAAGAATACCCAATAAAAATTCCTTCATTGGATTTGGCATCAAATTTTCCCAATTGATCTGTTCCATTGTTATGAATAAAAGCTTTACAACCGAATACTCTAAAATGGGAGATATTTGGTTTCCTTCCCTTGTAGAGTTCATAAGGGGTTTTCATGAGTATTGGCCTTATGACTACTCTATTTAAAATGTAGCATGCGGTACTCACGGCATCCGCCCAAAAATGTTTGGGAATCTTAGCCTCTTCGAGCATGGTTCTAGCCATCTCTTCGAGACACCTATTTTTCCTTTCCACCACCCCATTTTGTTGTGGTGTTCGTGGAGCGGAAAAGGTATGCTCGATACCGAGTTCGTCACAAAAGTCCGCAAAGAGATTGTGATCAAACTCTCCCTCATGATCACTTCTAATTGAAGTGACGGTTGTTTCCTTTTCGTTTTGAACACGTTTAAGAAAATATTTAAAATTCTGAAAAGCATCACTTTTATGGGCAAGAAATAAAGTCCAAGTAAATCTGGAATAATCATCAACAATAACAAAAGCATAACGATTTCTACCAAGACTTTCAATGCGAGATGGTCCAAACAAATCCATGTGAAGCAATTGCAATGGTCTAGTAGCTGAAACAATATTTTTCGATTTAAAAGATGCTTTTGTTTGCTTACCTTTTTGACAAGAATCAAAAATAGAGTCATTTTTAAATTTCAAATTTGGAAGACCAACAACTAAATTTTGTGAAACCAATTTGTTCAAAAGATGCATGTTGATGTGAGCTACTCTACGATGCCATAACCAACAATCATCCTCTTTGCTCATTAAACAATTCACATATTCGGGTGAAGAATTTGCAAGATCAACCATATAAATGTTATCCATTCTAAAACCACGAAGAATAATTTTAAAATCGCTACGTCTAAAAACTAAGCATTTATCCGAATCAAATAAAACTAGATTTCCCTTGTCACATAATTGACTTATGCTCAAGAGATTATGTTTTAAAACTTTCACAAGTAATATATGCTTAATGGAAGAAATTTCATCCTTACCGACCGATCCGTTGCCGATAATCTTTCCTTTGTTGTTATCACCAAAAATAACACTTCCCCCTTCCTTGTGTTCTAGTTGAAGGAATTTGGATTCGTCTCCCGTCATGTGCTTGGAGCATCCACTATCAAGGTACCATAGTACACTTGATCCCTTCAAACATACCTACAAAACAGATTAATGAGTTTTAGGTACCCATGCCATTTTGGGTCCTTGGGGGTTAGGCAAATCATAGTGATGTGATTGAGTGTTATGTCTATGTCATGTAAAACAAGCAGGAGCAATATGTCCAATTCGTCTACAATAATGACAAGTCACGTTAGGATTATGCATCCTTCTAGGTTGATAGTAATTGGACAGACGAAATTCAATTGCTCTATTCTTGACAATATAACTATGGCGCAAATCATGAAAATTATTTCTCCTACCATTTGTTCTAGGATATGCATCATTTCTAGAATAGTTGTTTCTAGGTTGGAAGTCATTTCTAGGTGTTCTAAAAGGTTCAAAATTCTTTCTAGTGTTTGGCCTAGAATGTGCATTATTTCTAGCATGATTATTTCTAGGTTGCGATTGATGAAAACCATTTCTAGGTTTGTTGTATCTAGGATGAACATTTGTTTTATTTATCCTAGGTTGAGCCTTAGGTGGTTGGGGGTTGGCTTCAACTTTCTCTTTAGGCTCATTTCTAAAACCTATGCCATGCTTGGTCGACTTCAAATTAACAAGCACTTCATTCAAATTTTTATGAGAAGAGTTAAACTTAACTAAGGTGCCCTTAAGCCTTTCTACTTCATTTTTGAGATGCATACAAGAAGTACAATTTCTAGAACTCTCGGGCTTGTCGGCGCTTCTCTTGCCAAAAAATTTGTTTTCCTCTTTCAACTTCTAATTTTCTAAAGTCAGTTTTTCCAATTCCTTTTCTTTAAAAGAGAGTTGTTTTTGAAAATCTTTTTCTTTTAAAGAAGCATTTTTTTGATACTCTTAACAGTTTTTGAAGCTTTAATAAATTCGCTATACAACTCATCAAAAGCATTTTGCATTTCTTCAAGGGAAAAGAAATTTTTGGAAGAAATTTGACATACCTCTTCTTTGTTGTCTTCTTGTGCCATAAGACAAAGATTTGCGGCTTCGTCTTCTTCTTCCTCACTTGACTCGTCACCGGAGTCGCCTCCCCAAGATATGTATGCTCGTTGCTTCTTGAAGGGTTTCTTCTCCTTTTTAGCATTTGGGCAATTTGATTTAATGTGCCCGGTTTCTCCGCACTCATAGCACTTTATTTGATCTCCTTGCTTTTTGCCCTTTCGTTCATACTCTTTTCGCATGAACTTTTGAAATCTCTTGATAACGAGTCCGAACTCGTTGTCTCCGTCCTCATCATTTTGAGGTTGGCTTGTGCTTGCCTTGAGAGCGATTCTTTGCTTCCTTTGATCATCAACAAGAGGGTTAAGTATAGTAGATTCATAAGTTTTAAGATTACCTCTTAATGCGTCGATGGTGACATTTGAAATGCCAATGGATTCTTGAATCGCGTCGGCCTTGGATCGCCATTCCGGAGTGAGACTTCGGAGAATTTTTCGGACAAGTTCCTTATCCGTGAAGGTCTTCTTAAGAGCATGTAAATCATTTACGATTTTTGAAAATCGTTCAAACATCTCATCGACCTTTTCGCCTTCCTTCATGTGAAATAATTCATATGCATGGGTTAGGAAATCAATTTTGGCTTCCCTTACCTCGTCCGTACCTTCGTAAGTAATTTCCAACTTGTCCCACATTTGCTTCGCCGTTGTGCAACAAGATATCTTCCTGTAATCATCAGCATTTACAGCAAAATATAATAAATTAATAGCTTTAGCATTATTTTGCACCTTTCGGATATCATCCGCATCGTATTCATCTTCGGACTTTGGGACCCATTCATTTTCAACCTTCTTGGTTGGAATTTGTTCTCCATTCATTATGACCTTCCAAAGATGAAAACTATTCGATTGTACAAATATTCTCATCCTCTCCTTCCAGTATGTATAATTTGTACCATCGAATAGCGGTGGTCGGGTGGAGCATTGTCCTTCACCTATTCCTGCAAAAGAATCACGAGTAGAAGCCATGGATGTTTCTCTCAAACGGCTAAGTCTTCAAAGAGTTGGGCTCTGATACCAATTGTTAGATAATACGCTTAACGCTAGAGGGGGGGTGAATAGCGTTATAATAAAAATTAGCGTAAACTTGCGGAATTTAAAAATTGCAGGAAATAAATAAGTGCGATAAGTAAATAAATTAGAACAAACGCACCGATATATCCTGGTTCACCACAACCCGTGGCTAGTCCAGTCCCCGGGAGACTCTCTCAAGATTTCCACTAACTTGTTAAGCTTACAGGTGCTCAACAAACCGTTACAACTTGAGGACACAAGCCTCAACAACCTTTGCCCGGAGATACAACACTCCAAGACTTCAACCAAGGAAACACAAGTTCCTTCTTACAACACAAGCAGTCAACACTTCCCTTCAAGTGTACAAAAACACTTAGCACTCAAACAAGACACTCCTTTAAGAGTAGATATGAGTAAAAAGAATACGCTCAAGATCGCAACAACTTTTGACAAGAATTTGGCTCTCAAAAGCTTATGTAATGAATATAAAATGATAATCAATAAAGTATGCAAGCTTTAGCAATTGTATGATCAGTTGTTGTATGTTGTTGTACTCAAAAGACTGAATTGAAGCTGTATTTATAGTTGAAAAACTTTGTATTACCGTTGCCTAATTGCTAATTAAGAATTGCTGATTTTACTGAGTGACAATCGATTGTCAAATTACCACAATCGATTGTTTGCCAGTTCTTCCAAAAATCAATCCCATATTTTACGCTTAACAATCGATTATCTAAAATCAATAATCGATTACTGGCAACGTTCAAAAAATCATTTCCAGATTTTACGTAAAACAATCGATTGTCAGAAATCTACAATCGATTACTCAGCAACGTTCAAAAAATTATTTCTGGATTTTACTTACAACAATCAAGTATAAGAAATCAATAATCGATTACTCAGCAACGTTCAAAAAATCCTTTCCAGATTTTAATTAAAACAATCGATTATAAGAAATCAATAATCGATTACCTGACGGTATTTGAAAACATTTTGGCAACGGTCAGTTATACAATCGATTATACAAAGTTAACAATCGATTATATATCAGTCTTGAAAAATCAATTTAGACACTGCCTCTTGACAATCGATTGTTATTGGTTCACAATCGATTATTTAATAACTTTGAAAAAGTCTAGAAGACACTGCCTCAACACAATCGATTGTCATTAGCTTCATAATCGATTATTTTGAGCTTTGAAAAACTTTGATGGACACTGCCTCATCACAATCGATTGTCATAAGGTTCATAATCGATTGTCATGCAGATTTGAAAAATCTGATGCTCACTGCCTTAAAATAATCGATTGTCATAAGTTCACAATCGATTGTCAAGCAGCTGACTTAAACATAATCGATTATCATAAGTACATAATCGATTATCTTAGTCCAGATTTTAGAGGCATGTTTAAAAATCATTTTGACTAATGTAAATATGCATTATTTTAAAATCATTTTGCTCTAAATTAAATATGTATGATTTGTTAAAATTATTTTTACTAGAGAAGCCAAGTCTTGAGTTTAAGTTGTCGGATCAAGATCACAATTAAATACCGACTCATATAAAACTTAATCTCGATATTTGTCTTGTGCTTGAATCTCGTTGTATATCAATTTTGCGCTTGTGCTTGGACCTCGTCATATGTCAATTTGCGCATAGTTTGTCATTCATCAAAACCTACAAATATGAACACACGTTTAGTATAATGCCTTGAGAATGTATTTCCAACATCGGGGATCCCTACCAACCACACACACTAACTCAATATCATCCTACAAAATTGCTAGAGTGATCAAATCGCCAAATAACATCAAAATCAAAGAATCAACCTCAAAAACTAATGATTTTCATTTCAAAGTTCAAAACTTTCAAATTTTCCTTTTTTTGTCCGGAACACGTCAAATGACGTCCGTTTTAAGCCAGAATTTACAGATAACGCTTAACGCTTATTTAAGACTCGAACCGGCCGTCGGAACCAAAATACGAGCCTGATACCATTACTTTTGATCGAATCTCATTTTCATTTTTCCTTAAGCATTTTCAGAAAATAATTTCACGGAAAAGTTCTCTACTCGGGCCTGGGACCTCGAATTTCGATTCTGGGAATATGCCTGGGTCCCAAATTTCCTTACAGACCCTCCGAGACCATCATATCACATGTCAGGGTCCGTTTACCCAAAATATTGACCAAAGTCAGCTATAGCAATATTATTATCAAAATTCATAGCTATTAACACATAATTCAAATATTACCACATAAAAAATTTTCTGCTCACACAAATTGAGGCAACCACATATGAGGTTTTTCAAGGCCTCAGAAGTGCAAAGAAAGGGAGAATTACGCTGATGACCCTTTGGGTCGTCACATCCTCCACCTCTAAAACAACCGTTCGTCCTCGAATGGACAAAAGAAAGAAGTACCTGAGTCGGGGAATAGATGGCGATAACGGCTCTGCATATCAGACTCGGAATCCCAGATCGATGCCTCAGGAGGCTGAGCTCTCCACATAATACGCACTGAAGGAAAACTCCGCGTCCTCAATTGTCGAACCTGCCAGTCTAAAATAGCCAGCGGCTCCTCCTCATATGACATATCCTTGTTCAATTGGACAGTACTGAAATCTAACACGTCGGTGGGATCGTCATGGTACTTCAGAAGCTTGGATAGATGAAAAATCAGATGCGCGGCTGACAAGCTAGGCGGCAAGGAAATTCTATAAGCCACCTTCCCCACACGGTGAAGAATCTCAAATGGGCCAATATACCTAGAGCTAAGCTTGCCCTTCTTCTCGAATCTCATCACGCCCTTCATATACGATACACGGAGCAATACTTGCTTACCAACAGTGAAAGCAACATTCCTGACCTTTCGATCTGCATAACTCGTCTGACTAGACCAAGCTGACCGAAGTCTGTCCTCGATGATCTTGACCTTATCCAAGGCCTCCTATACCAAATCTGTACCCAATAACCAAGCCTCTCCTGTCTCAAATCATCCGACTGGGGATCGACACCGCCTACCATACGACGCCTCATACAGATCCATCTGAATACTGGAATAGTAGTTGTTGTTGTAGGCAAACTTTGCTAAAGGCAAGAACTAGTCCCACGAGTCTCCAAAATATATAACGCAAGCTCATAGCATATCCTCAAGAATCTGAATAGTCCTCTCGGAGTGACCGTCCATCTGGGGGTGAAATGGTGTACTCAACTGAACCTGGGTGCCCAACTCATGTTGTATCGCTCTCCAGAAATGCGAGGTAAACTGCGGACCCCGGTCCGAAATAATAGATATAGGCACCCCGTGAAGGCGAATGATCTCTCTAATATAAATCTCAGCATACCTCTCGGATGAATAGGCGTTAGCAACTTGGATGAAATGCACTGACTTGGTCAGCCTATCAACGATAACCCATATTGGGGTCATCGGAAGACCAGTAACAAAATCCATGGTGATTCTCTCACACTTCCACTCGGGAAGCTCGATACTCCGAAATACTCGTACTTAACCTACTGATAATTCAGACAACGAGCCACATATTCAACAATGTCTTTCTTCATCCTGCGCCAGCAATAATGTTGTCTCAAATCCTGATACGTCTTCGCGGTGCCTGGGAGAATAGAATACCGAGAACTATGGGCCTCCGCTAAGATCGACTCTCGAATACCATCAATATTGGGCACAGACACTCGCCTCTGTATTCTCAATACGCCTTCATCTCCTAAAGTCATCTCCCTGGCACCTTCTCGCTGTACCGTGTCTCTCAGGACACAAAAATGGGGATCATCAAACTGCCGCTCTCGGATACGCTCCATCAATGACGAACGAGTAACCGTGCAAGCCAACACCCTGCTGGGATCAGAAATATCCAATCTCACAAATCTATTGGCCAAGGCTTGAACATCCAAGGTAAACAATCGCTGGCTAACCGGAATATAGGCAAGACTATCCATGCTAGCGGACTTTCTACTCAATGCATCGGCCACCACATTGACCTTCCCCAGGTGGCATAAAATAGAAACATCATAATCTTTCAACTCCAACCACCTCCGTTGTCTCAAAATCAGCTCTTTCTGCTTGAACAAGTACTGAAGGCTCTTGTGATCCGTGTACACCTTACACGTCACATTACATAAATAATGCCTCCAAATATTCAAGGCATGAACAATGGCTGCCAACTCTAGGTCATGAACTGGATCATTCTTCTCGTGGATCTTGAACTGCCTTGAAATATACGCTATGACCTTGTCATTTTTCATCAACACTGCGCCAAGCCCAATGCGGGAAGCATCATAATACACAGTATAAGGCCCACATCCCGTGGCCAATACCAATACCGATGCCATAGTCAGAGCTGTCTTATGATTCTGGAAGCTCGCCTCATACTCATCTGACCACCTGAACTGGGCACCCTTCGGGGTCAATCTAGTCATCGGGGTTGCGATGGTTGAAAACCCCTCCACGAAACGTCTGTAGTAACCAGCTAACCCTAAGAAGCTTCGAATCTCTGTAACTGAAGCTGGTTGAGGCCAGTTCTTGACTGCCTCTATCTTCTTCTCATCCACCTGAATACCTTCTGCTGATACAACATGACCCAGAAACGTGACTGAACTCAACCAAAATTTACACTTTGAAAACTTCGCGTACAACTGACTATCCTTCAGAGTCTGAAGAACTACTCTAAGGTGTTGCTCATGCTCCTCCTGGCTGCGGGTGTATACCAAGATGTCATCAATGAATACAATCACAAATAAATCCAAATAAGGCCTGAACACTCGGTTCATCAACTCTATGAATGCTGCTGGGGCATTGGTCAACCCAAATGGCATGACCAAAAACTCATAATTCCCATACCAAGTAAAAAATGCTGTCTTAGGGACATCAGACGCCCTAATCCTCTGCTGATGATAACTAGACCTCAAATATATCTTCGAGAACACCCTAACACCCTGAAGCCGGTCAAACAAATCGTCAATCCTCGGCAGCGGATACTTGTTCTTTATCGTCACCTTGTTCAACTGCCGGTAATCAATGCACATCCTCATCGACCCATCTTTTATCTTCCCAAACAACACGGGCGCACCCCAAGGTGATACACAGGGTCTAATGAAACCCTTATCAAGCAAGTCCAGAAGCTGCTCCTTTAACTCTTTCAACTCTGACAGGGCCATACGATACGGCAGAATAGAAATAGGCTGAGTGCTAGGAGCCAGATCAATACAGAAATCAATATCCATGTCGGGCGGCATACCCGGCAGGTCTGAAGGAAAAACCTTGGGGAACTCCTGAACAATAGGAACATAGTCGATAGATGGAACCTCTGCGCTATAGACGCGAACATACGCCGAATGTGCTAGACACCCATTCTCAACTATACGCCAAGCCTTAAAATACGAAATAACACTACAGGTGGTATGACCCGGGGTCCCCCTCCACTCAAGTCGAGGCAAACTTAGCAAGGCCAAAGTCATGGTCTTGGCGCAACAATCCAAGATAGCATGATACGGGACAACTAGTCCATCCCCAATATATCATCAAAGTCCACCATGTCTAAAAGCAATAAGGTGACACGAGTCTCAAAACCCTCAAATACCACAACACAAGACAATGCACTCGGCCGACCACTATAGAATCACCAACCGGTGTGGACACATATACAAGAATACCCAAAGCCTCACTAGGCATGATCAAATATGGTGCAAAATAGGATGACACTTAAGAATACGTAGATCCCGAATCAAATAATACTGAAGCACCTCTATCACAGACCAGTATGGTACCTGTAATCACAACATCAGATGACTCGGCCTCCGGCCTGGCTGGCAATGCATAACAATGGGCTGACCTCCACCTCCCTGAACTGTATCTCTGGGACGATCTACTGCGGGCTGACCCCTGCCTCTGGCTATTCGAGCTCCACCTCTACGATCTCTCCCTCAACATCTATGATCCCTACCCCCGCCTCTAACTGGCTGGGCGGCCTGCAGATCACTGCTGCCTCAGTCAAAGGGCGAGGACCCTGCAGCTGAGAACTACTCGAGGCTCGAGGGCAAATCCTAACAACATGACCGAGGTCACCCAAACCATAACATGCCCTCGGCGGCTGAGACTGCTGGCCTGTCGATCGGTATGTCCTCCTCTGAAGCTCTGAAGTGGCGGTGCACTGATGGGAGCTAGTGGTGCGCTGAAGGATTGCTGGTCCGAATAATAGTGCTCATGACCACCACCGCCTGGGGTACCATTGGAAACCTGAAGTGCCGACTGGAAGGGCCTTGGGGGATGGCCTCTGTCATAGAAATCCCTACATCCATATGAAGTACCATTAAATCTGCCAGAATGTCGAGGCCTCTTGTCTAAACCCTGACTACCTCCTCGAACCAGTGCCATCTCAACCCGGCGGGCCGAATTGCCCCCCTCCTGAAAGGTAATATCACTACCAACTCCCATTGGCATATGAAGGCGAATCGGCTAAATCAATCCATCAATGAACCCCCGGACCCTCTCTCGCTCTGTAGGGAGTATCATAAATGCATGGCATGCCAAGTCAATAAATATGGTCTCATACTGTGTAACGGTCATGGAGCCCTGCTAGAGGCGCTAAAACTGTCTGCGAAGTACCTCCCGCTGAGTGACAGGGAGAAACTTCTCGAAAAATAACTCCGCGAACTGATCCCATGTCAAAGATGGAGACCCTGCTAGTCTAGATAGGCAATAATCCCTCAACGAAGTCTTGGCGGATCCTGCAAGCTTGAAAGTGAAAAAATCGACCCCATTGGTCTCTACTATCCCTATAGTCCTGAGGATCTCATGACAACTGAATAGGAAATCATGGGGATCCTCCGATGAAGCACCGCTGAAAGTTGTGGTGAAAAGCATGGAAAACCGATCAAGTCTCCACAAAGCATCCAAAGACATGGCCGTCCCATCTCCGGCCTGAGCTGTGATGCTTGTCTGAGCTGACACTGCGGGCTGAAACAATTGAACCTGAGTCTGGAGAGCTACCTGCTCCGGAGTACGTGTAGCAGGAGTCTGAACCCCTCCTCAAGCCTAAGAAGTGCCTGGTGCTACTGGCATCAATCCCTCTCTAGAGACACTGTCCATAAAGCCTGCTATGCAGACGAGAGCCCCCTCGAGATCCGGGGAAAAGATCACCCCTCCTGGGACCTGAGGTGGGCCCACATGAGCTGGTGGGACTGGAACGTCCTCATCAAAGTCAATATGAGACTCCACCTCTGGAAGTGCTGCCTGGGGCTGATCTCTGCTCTTGCTACGACCTCTGGTACGGCCTCGGCCCCTGCCCCTCGGGGGAGCTACTGCGCAGAAGAAGAAGGCGCACGTGTTCTCGCCATCTGTCAATGAATAGAGTAAAATGACAATCAATATTTAAGAAACAGAATCGCATGACAAGAATGAACAAGGTGAAATTTTTTCCTAACTCTGTATCCTTTGGGGGATAAATACAGACGTCTCCGTACCGATCCCTCAGACTCTACCGAGCTTGTCCGTGAGTTGTGATGCCCAAGTAACCTAGTGCTCGGATACCAACTTGTCACGACCCGAATTTTCCCACCATTGGGAGTCGTGATGTCGTCTACTGTATGAGCTAGGCAAGCCAACCCTTTCAAAATATTCCATAAAACTTTAATCTAAACAATATAATAACCGAAATAATTAAATAGAAATGCACGAAAGACTTTTAACTGAAATGATAACAAAGTGCAGAAAAATTTGTAACATGCCTCTACCCAGTATCTGTCTTGACCACTCACACACTACTAATAAGAGTACTAAAAATAAAAGTCTAAAGAAATACATAACAAGTCTATTTTGTTACAATAAAAACAAACTGGAAGAGATAGAGGAGACTCAGGGCCCGCGAATGCCATGGAACTACCTCAGAGTCTTTGGCCTGAAGGATCGCTCCGTAACTACTGCTGCGGTCCGTAAGCTGTGTCCTGACCTGTGCACAAAAAGGCACAGAAGTGTAATATCAGCACAACCGACCCCATGTGTTGGTAAGTTCCCGGCCTAACCCTGACAAGGTAGTGACGAGGCTAAACCGGACCTACCACAATCAACCTGTACAGATATATGAGCAATAACAAAAAGATAATAAAATTTAAACACATAATGAGGAAGGGACATGTTGGGGGTGTACGTGGTTCCATTATAAGTCCAACGAACAAGAAGTGGAACTGAATATATAACATTAATATAAGAAACCCAGTGAATCAACAATTGCACGGCACCACCCTTCGTGCTTTACTCTCATTTCTCACCAGAACTGTCAAATATAATGCACGACATCACCCTTCATGCTTTTACTCTCAAAGCACAGTGCATGGCATCACCCTTAGTGCTTTTACACTCAATTCGTAGTGAACGACATCACCCTTCGTGCTTTCCTAACATAAAACTCAAAACACAAGGCACGGAAAGACCCTTCATGCCCAAATTATAAAGAAAACATGGCAATAAAACACCCTCCGTGCATAATCTCTCTTCCTCACCCAATCAATGGTCACAACCAAACGGGAAAGGAATAAATAATAGGATAAAATATCCCGGCAAGGGATAATAACTAAACAATAAGTCCCGGCAAGGGAATACAGCTCAACAATAGGTCCCGACAAGGGAAAACAGCTCAACAATAAGTACCCGCAAGGGAAAAATACCAAAAATTCCTTCTTTAGTTCATTTTCTTCTCAACTATCACTTCATAGTTCATTTAACAAGTAATATTACAATGGTCCACTCCTTTCGAAATTTTAATAGCAAATATGACTCACGGTCATGCTAGACTCGGGCGCATAAGTAACCGTCACCAAACCTATACACCGACTCCACATAGCACATAGTAAATATTATCCTAATCCTATTCCCAATAGCAACTCAAAGCTCTACAATCTCCTTTCCTCTAGAATTTCGACCCCTAACCGACGATATCTAACATAAATCGATTCAATATTATCAATAATAGCACAAGGATACAATTTCCTAGTTTAGAAATGCATTTCTAATTTTTCTTCCATAAAAACAAAAATCCAACACCGGGCCACATGGTCCAAACTCGAGGCTTGGACCAAATTCCAATTACCCATAACCCCACGAGTCCAAATATATGATTTGTTATAAGATATCGAGCCCAATTTGAGGTTGAATCACCCAAAATTCTCAAAAAACTAACTCTACCCAAAAGCCATGGTTTCTACCATGATTTCATGTTTTCGGGTTAGAAAATTGATTTTTAGATGAATGAAGCAAGAAGAAATAAAGTTAGGATTACTTACCCAAATAAACTACGAAGAAATGGGAGCTTGAATTTTGTTCAATCGAGGATTTTAGGAAGATCTCGTCTGAGAATTTGGGAAGAAGTCCCGTCACTGTTATGTATTTAGGCTTTTAAAATCACTGGCCAAATTTGGTCTATGAGATCGCGGGGCAAAGGTTGCGATATCATAGGGGAGTGGGAAGCTGGCTTATGCGATCGCATACCAGCTCATGCAAACACATAGAAGGGAGGGAAGCCAAAATTCCAGGTAGGGCTTAATGATATGCGACCGCGTAGAAGGGGATGCGATCGGATTGAAGAGGCTGGCCAAGCTATGCGATCGCGTAGAAAGGGATGCAATTGCATTGGAAAAAGTGGGAGGTCTGGCAAGGAACTCTATGCGATCGCAGTGGAGCCTATGCGATCGCATAGAAGAAAGGATCTGTGCAAAAATTGCTGAAAATCTGCTAAGTTCAAAGAACCAATAACAGCCCGAACCAACCCCGAAAACACTCCCAAGCGCTCGGGGCTCCCAACCAACCACACACACTAACTCAATATCATCCTACAAACTTTCTCGAGTGATCAAATCGCCAAAAATAATATCAAAATCAAGGAATCAACCTCCAAAACTCAAGATTTTCATTTCAAAATTCAAAACTATCAAATTTTCCATTATTAGTCCGAAACACGTCAAATGGCGTCCGTTTTCAACCAAACATTACAAATAGCGCTTAACGCTCATTTATGAATTGTATCGGGCGTCGGAACCAAAATACGAGCCCTATACCATTACTTTAAATCTCATTTTCATTTTTCCTTAAACATCTTCAGAAAACAATTTCACGGAAAAGTTCCGTACACGAGCCTGGGACCTCGAATTTCGATTCTAGGAATACGCTCGGGTCCAAAATTTTCTTACGGGCCCTCCGTGACCGTCACATCATGGGTATGGGTCCGTTCACCCTAAATATTGACCAAAGTAAACTATAGCAATATCATTATCAAAATTCATAGTTTTTAACACATAATTCTAATTTTACCATATAAAAATTTTCCGGCTTCACGCCCGAACTGCGCACGCAAATCAAGGCAACAAAATTAGAGGTTTTTCAAGGCCTCAAAAGCACAAAGAAAGGGAGTATTATGGTGATGACCCTTTGGGTCGTCACAAAATGACCTCTCAAATCCTCAATATAAAATTTCAAAGCTCAAGCCCTAGTTTTTCCCTTTTTTTCTAAATTTTCATAAATTTTTAGATGGATTTCACAATAAAAATGAGTCTTGAGACAAAGATTCTCACCTCAAGGCATTTACCTTTGAATCCCTCGTTCTTTTCCTCCAAAAATCTCCAAAAACGGGCTGCCATGGGTGAAATAGACCCAAAAGCGTGAACAAGATGATTTTAAAATGTTCTCCCAGGTATTTACTCTTCATGATCCCGCAAAATGCTTTGCGATCGCGGAAAGTAATTTTCCAGCCCCCAATTTTACCCTTCGCGATCGCGGAGAACAAATGTCCAGCTCTTCCGGATAGTCTCTAGTATAATGCCCATAACATTTTGCACACAACTTCAAATGGCAATTGGTTTGATATTATGAAAACTAGACTCAAAGATTTTCAACTTTCATGTGTTGGTCATTTCTAATTCCTTATATATTTCTAGATATGATTCGTCAAAGTCATCCCATTTGCAATACGAGTTTCTTCTTTATCTTGGTGGACACCCTGTAGTGTAATAGCTATATCTTTTAGTAACATATCTAAATCATAAATAATTTATATATCTAGAAAGTAGACAGAAAGTTCTGCAACTTTCATTTTTACTTCATCTCCGAACTCCTTAAGTGGGATCAATGCAACAAAAAATTTCTTCTCCGCGATCGCGAAAGGCCTTACGCGATCACGATTCACTGGCATACTACTCACTACGATCACGACCCATTGTCTGAGATCGCATTGAACACTGCTTCAGACAATATCCAGCAGTTAAAAATGGCCTAGAAATGGTTCGAAACCACCCCAAAACTCACCCGAGGCCCCCGTGACATTAACCAAAGGTACATATAAGTTCTATTACCTTATTCAAATTTGCTCGAGCCAGCAAAATACTACCTTTAACATCAAAATCATCAAATTTCAACAAATCAAAGCCTAAGTTTAGCTAGAACTTTCAAAACTCGCATCCGATCAAAAACCCGACCTAATCACCTCCGAATCAACTGAAATTTCACAGACAAGTCCAAAATGACATAGCGAAGCTACAACAACTGTCAGAATTCCATTCCAACCTATGGATCAAAATCTCAGCTATCAACCAGAATTCGCCAAAAATTCAAACTTAGCCAATTCAAGCATAATTCTAAACCGGAACTCCAAATTTAATTTCGATTGCGCTGCTATGTCAAAAATCAACATCCGAAAGTAGTCGAATCATTGGAAATTCATTCTGAGCCCTCTAACTCATAAGTCAACATTCGGTTGACTTTTTCAATTAACCTTCTCATAAAGAGACTAATTGTCTCATTTCTAACCAAACTTTTCGAATTACTTCAAATTCACCAAACAAATATAATAAAATATATAGAAGCATATAACGGGAAAAGAGAGCAGAGATACCTGGGACGACGGGTCGGGTCGTTACACTTCACTTGCATCATTATAAAATGATAATTATTGAAATATATATAAAGTTTTATAAATTTAAATTTCAAAATAGAAATATTATATTAACGATAACAACATACCATATAAGTATTGAAGTCATAGTAAAAGAGTCATGTCGTAACCAAAGAATCGTTCATAATGTGTCAATCTTTGTACTTTGCCATAAATACGAGTTATTATTCGTTTTGTGATTATTTTTAGGTTACAATGACACTAACGTTTTCAAATGTCTAAGGGGCCGGGTCGGACCGGTTCCGGACCGGACCGGTGTAAACCGGGATTGGACCGGCCCGGTTACTAAGGGGCTGGGTTCGTGGGGGGAGGGGGTTGGACCGTTTGTTTTTCTTTTAGTTGGAACCGGACCGGACCACTTCAGTCTCCATGCACAGTGGACCGTAACGGGTAACCCGGCCCGGACCGGCCCTGCACAATGGTAATTTTTTTTAAATTTTCTGACTTTGTGGGGCCCACATGCAAAGGTCAAAATTGCTTCAGATCCGTTGGACAATGGATTATTTTGCAAAATTGGCCATTTTTTGGTTATTTTGTTGTATTTATTAATTTACAATATTAACCCTTTTTAAAATCTATAAATACCCTCCCACTCTTCTTCATTTCTTTACTCAAAATTCTTATCTCAATCTCAAATCTCAAATTCTCAATTTCTCTCTTCCTTCAATTTGCAAGATTTCATATTCTTATTTCATAATTTTTATTTGGCTCTCTTTCTTGAGTTTTATTTACCGAAAATTGTCATTTGGAAATTGAAATTCGAAGTTTGAAGTTCAAAGTTAATATACTTGGTTGATGTTTGTTCATGGTAACACCGGAATCGCGTAATCAAGTGCTCAATTTATTGTCGAATTCGGTGCACTCCCTCCAAATCTTTCTCTTATTTAATATTTTAATTTCATATTTAATTTTAGCTTATACTTTAATTTTTACAATATGTTTAGCGTTGCGAAAAGAGCGTGTAGAAACGTTACTGGTAGGGGTGGAAATAAGAAAAGAGGTAGTCCTGTAGCTTCCGGTAGTAATAGTAATGACCCAATAACACATGTTTCTGAATCATCGCCTAATGATAATGTAGAGATAGATTATGAACAATTACAAGAAGATTTTGGAATAGAAGATAATGAAATTGGAATAAAAGATGAGATACCACCTATACCTACTAGTGGAAATGTTGGTAGTATTGGAGTTGGAGTTGCTAGTGCTACAAGGGGTAGTAGACTACCAGTGGCTCCGACTTCTAATCGTAAAAGAAGAAGTACAATATGGAAATTTTTTGAAATAATAGAAGGTACTAATAGAGTTAAGTGCAAACTTTGTAGCGAAACTTTTACACATTTGACTGGAGGAAATTTAGGGGGGACTGGGACACTTACAAGACATATGAGATCTGACCATCCTATAGAATGGAGCAATAATGGGGATGGAAGTCAAACAACTATTAACCCTACTACTGGAGGTCTAGTAAACTATGATAAAATGAGGGGCCGTGAGGAATTAGCAAAAATGATTGCTTTGGGTTGTCTACCTTTTTCTTTTGCTTCTTCATCGTATCTTATTATGTATATTCAAAGGATTTACAATCCTTTATTTAAAGGTATCCCTAGAAGTACTTGTAGAGCAGATATATTTAGACTTCATGGACAATATCAAACATACATACGTTATTTGTTTAGCCACCTTCCTTCTAGAGTATGTATAACTTTTTATATTGGCCATGATGTTAATGAAAATGATTATTTGACAATTACATGCCATTGGATAGATGATAATACTTGTATGCAAAAAGGTATTATCGCTTTTAAATATGACGAAGATCATAGTCATACTGATGTGTTTATAAGTAGTACTATTGTTGAAGTTGTTGAATTTTATAATCTAAACCAAAAAGTTTTGTGTATGTCTTTTGATAATGCTTCAAACAATAATGCCACAATTTCAATATTAAAATTGCATTTGCAACCACCTCTTGATGATATTTTTCATATTAGGTGTGCATGTCATGTTTATAATTTAATTGTTAAAAGTGGCCTTGATTTATTTTCAGTTGAGATTACTCATGTTAGAAGAGCAGTTGAGGTTATTCAGGGAAATAATAGAAAATCTAGAATAAAAGAATTTAAGACTTAGTGTATCCCGTATAACCTTACACCTCGATTCATGCCAGACGAAATTGTTACTAGAAGGAATTATACATATATATTTTTAAAATGTTGCTACAAATATAGATTTCTAATAACTGAAGTTGCTAATGCACATTTTACTGATCTTAGGCGTATGTTAACAAGTGATACTTGGGAGGTCATTAATGATGTTGTTAAATTTTTACATAAATTTTATACTGCTACTGTTGTATTTTCTGGCGCATATTACTCCATTGTTACTATGGCTTTAGTACATATAGCTGAAATTTCTTTTCTACAATCTGAATTTAAGAAGAAAAAAAAATATAAGGACGTTGTTGAAAAAATGCAAGAAAAATTCAAAGAATATTTCTTTCCAATTCCTCCAATTTACTTAATTGGTGCACTTTTAAATCCTTCTATTAAAATGTCTGATTGTCACCGATTAATGAATGCTTTATATACTTATATGGAGATTGGAGAAACTGAAACCCCAAATTTATATGATTCTATGAACAAGCTAAATGAATATTTACACCAACTATATAATTATTATGCAAATGAATGTGATAGTACTGCTCGTGCTTCTACCAATGTTAATCCCGCTATGCAATGTAGCAGTTCTGCTAATATGGATGATGAAGAAGGCCTTGATAGTTTTAATACCTTTTCTACATTTTCTAACACTCAAGCTAGTAGCAGGAATATTGATGAGCTTTAATTCTACTTGCAGAAGCAAAAGGAGCCTCGCACAAAGGAATTTTCATCGTTGGGATGGTGGCATGAAAATGAAAAGCAATTTCCTGTTCTTTTTGCCATGGATCGAGACGTGCTGAATATGCCAATTTTTACTGTTGCATCGGAGAGTGCATTTAGCCAAGCAAGACAACAACCTGGATACACCCACCACTCATTGGGAAGCAATGCTTTGGAAGTTTTAGCATGTTTCAGAGATTGGATTAGATCGGAACGAAGAAATCAAGGAAAGGAAGATGTTGATAGCCCAGTAGACGAGGAACTTGGAGATATATTAACCCATGGAAACACATCCAAATTTAACACACCAGAAGAAGGTCAATCGGTTCATATTGAATATGATGAACTTGCTAGGGCGATGCAAAATATTTGAAATTACTACTTTACTAGATTACTTGTTAGAAAAAATGTAAACATTTCATTTTCTACTTTTTCAATTTGAAATTAAGAAATAAAGTACCACTTGCAATAAGTGAAATTTTTTCCCATCTTACTTGTATTCATTCAATTATTACTAAGTATTAATATAACTTAATAGTTATACTATACATAATTCCAAAAAAAAGTGAAAATATACTAAACCCGGCTCGGCCCCCTCAACTCGTAACCTGTATGGTTCAATTTTTACCCGAACTAACCCAGCCTGATACGAACCCGGTACTGTGCAACCCGGCCCGAAACCTGGACAGGTCAAAACAAATGGCCCGGACCGGACCGATTGGCCTGTTAGACATGCTTAATTTTGAGTTCTCAATGAGATTATGATAAAGTGTATCGCATGGATTAGAAGATTATATTTCTTTGACTTCATTTGGTTTTAACTTAATGTTAGTTTTTAAGGTTATACTTGTGAGTCACGTACATAAAGATTATTACTATTATTACTACAATATTAAAAGCACGAAGATACTTAATGAAATATCTTTCGACCCTTTTACCCTTTAAAAAATGATTTTACATTAGACAAAATAGTCATTTAGTTATTTTACTTATGTTTAAAAATAGATATTAAATTATTTTCCTAATTTTTAGGACATATATCCATTTCCTTTCCTAATGTTTAGGAATAAACATTCAATGTTTCTGTCTCTTTTGATTTTTCACGTTTACACTAAGTTTATATATTTAGATGATGATTATTAATAATAAAGGAATTTAGATGAAAGAAAATGAGTTTCTCTTTTATAAAATAGAGATGAAAAAAGAAATTGACTAGATTTCTGTTTCTCCACTTCTCCATATTCTTTTGGACAATTATGCTAAGTAAATTTCTAATGTTATAAAACAATGAGAGTACTGTGTTAGGATTTATGCCCGTCACTAGAGGGGGGTGAATAGTGCGGCACGAGAATATTGATAAATATTGTGGAATTAAAATTGCAGGAATAAAATAAATTCGGTAATTAAAATAGTAAGGAAAGAACACACCGAATTTATCCTGGTTCACCACAACTTGTGGTTAGTCCAGTCCCCGAGAGACTCTCTAGAGATTCCACTAACTCCGTTAAGCTTACGGGTGCCTAACAAACCGTTACACTTGCTCGTAGATGTACACTCTACAAGACTTCAACTTGCTCGAGGATACCGCACCTCAAGACTTCACCTTGCTCGTGGATACCACACCACAAGACTTCACACACTAAGATTGATAGTACTTAGCAAACCCGACAATCAATGAGAAGATATGGTCTTCTCAAACACCTTTCTCTTTTACAACAAGAACTCTCTTATAAGAGTAGAAAAAGAGATACAATATTAGCTCTATGAACAACTCAAAGTTGTCTCTCAAATGGCTCAACAAAAGCTCTATAATGATGCACAAACGATATCAATATGTATATGAATAATGAGAGGAGTTGTGTGTTTTAATTCAGCTCAAAAGACCTCTATTTATAGGTGGTAGAAGTAGTATGTCCGTTGCTTAATTGGCAATCAATTATGCTGATTTTATGCCAAGATAATCGATTATCAGATTTGGATAATCGATTATCAGCTTACCGTTACAAAATCGGAAGCTGATTTTATGCAGGATAATCGATTATTGTGATATGCATAATCGATTATTTTGTTACAGTGTTCAAAAACATGGCAACGGATATAAGATAATCTATTATGCACTTCTGATAATCGATTATTTTGCTGTTTTGTAAATTTCGATTTACACTGTCTTAGCATAATCGATTATCAAAATGAACATAATCGATTATTTCTGTCCAGCTTTGAAAGACATGTTTAAAATTCATTTTGTTTGAAGTATTTGAAATATGATTTGACAAAATGATTTTATGCATATTTATGATGACCTATGTTGAGCCAAAAGACGAGATAACTTTAAACGTTGCTCTTACATTTGTTCTACCTAACGACCTACGCCTTGGGTCTTCGGTCTTGAACTTTTGAGCTCGTTTTTGGCTTGTCTATGCAATTCCGTCATCAATATGCTTCTCGGCATTCAATCTTGATTGTTTGTCATATAATAACTTTGTTCGACACTTGACTTCATTGTTTGTCATTCATCGACTTCGTTGTTTGTCATTCATCAAAACCTATACCTGAAAATCATGCAAATACAACCAAAGCACACATATCATGGATAGAATGATTACAATTTCCCCCTTTTTGATAATGACAAACAACAGGAGATATGCATATCGGATTCCCCCTAAATTCATGCTATATCTCAACACACAATTCATGCAAACAATTCCCCTTAATGATAATTCCCCCTCAAATAAGGCATACTATAACGTAGATACATTCCCCCTTATTTGATGCATATCGCCTAAGCTCTTCCCCCTTTTGGCATTAGCAAAAAGAGAGTATACAAAGGCTATTATCCCCTTTCGACACTTCCCCCTTTTGGGTATATCAATTGTTAGTGTCAAATATAAGATAGGAAATACAATGAGGAATATACATTGATGATATTTAATAAATCATACCAACATGAAATAATACCAAATGTTAGTAAAAATATATCAACCATATCAAAGGTTATTTTTAGCGAATATACCAACTGTTATCCAAACTAGAGAGATATTCATCAAAACATCAATCATTATTTTTAACAAAAATAATTGATACCAATTGTTATTCAAGATAAAGGTTATCAAAATATGAATTAACAAAAATAATTAATATCAATTATTAACAAAGATATATTAATTGTTAACAGATATCAACTATTACGTTTTTATCAAAAATGTGATAACTAACCGAAGTTCCCCCTCGATGCAATAAGGTTTCGTGCTTGGTGCATCTACTACGATATTGTAGTCTTAAAGCACACCTGCAAACGTACCTAAAAATAGGTTTTCGGTACCCAACTGATTTTGGGTCCTTGGGAGTTAGGCAAATAATAATCATAGTCATAATATAAATCTCTATGTTTTGCAAAACATACGGGTGCTATGTGTCCTACCCGGTTGCAATAATGACATATAACATTCGGGTTGTGCATATGTCTTGGTTGAGCCAAATACGTTCTAGGTGATCTAAAGTCGTTATTCCTGGAAGCGTTGAAATTCCTAGAGTCATTTCTAGGTGGTCTAAAATTATTCATTCTAGAGTAATTGATAAAATTCCTAGAGTTGTTTCTAGGTGGTCTAAAATGATTAATTTTAGACTCATTAATGAAATTCCTAGAATTATTTCTAGGTGGTCCAATTTCATTTCTATCATCCTTTCTAATATTCTTCTTAATTTTTTCAATTGTTTTAGGATCGTCAACACTACGTTTTTCTAGTGTGTTCCTAAGTTCTATGTTCTCTATTTTCAAAGAACTACAAGAAGAACAATTGGAACTTTGATCAATTGAAGAGGTTTCATTCATCTCCTTAATTTTATTTCTAAGATCAATATTGTCATTTTCTACAAAATTATTTTTCTCTTCTAAAACTTTAATTTTAGCCTTGGCCTCTTTGGAGATTTTTGAAGACTTTTTCAACTCATCATATAATTCTTGAAAAGCTTCTTGTAATTCCTCATAAGAATAAGAGTTAGAATTACTTACCTCTTCTTCTTCGTTGGCCATGAGGCATAGTGCGGCAGTTTCATCGCCCGAGCTGTCTGAATCCCATGTCACACGCCTTTGGTGTTTGTTCTTCTTCTTGTCCTTGGATTTTGGACAATGTGATTTGGTGTGGCCAAGGTTTCCACAATTTTGGCATGAAGGACTTGGTTCTTCCTTCTTTATTTCCTTTTTCATACACTTATAAAACTTTTCGATCAAGGCATTGGAAATATTATCATCATCGCTTAATCACTTACCTCTACTCTTTTAGAAGATGAGGCTTTGAAGGCAATATTCGAACATTTACTTCTAAGATAGGGATTAAGAATTGTGCATTCATAAGTTTCGAGGTTACCTCTTAGTCCATCAATTGTGACATCCGTGATTCCTATCGACTCTTGGATGGCATTGGCTTTGGAACGCCATTCAGGAGTGAGACTCCGTAGGATTTTTCGAACAAGATCTTTGTTCGTGTACACTTTCCCGAGAGCATGAAGATCGTTGACGATTTTTGAGAATCGTTCTAACATAACACCGATGTGTTCTTTCTCCCCCATTTTAAAGAGTTCATTTTCATGTGTTAGAAAATCAACTTTAGATTCTCGGACTTGAGACGTACCTTCATAAGTGATCTCGAGTTTATCCCACATCTCCTTGGCGGTTGTGCAGCAAGAAATCTTCCGATAGTCATCCGGATTCACCGCACAATATAATAAGTTGACGGCCTTTGCGTTATTTTCAACTTTCTTGACGTTCTCGGCATCATATTCATCATCCTCCTTTGGAACCGTGGTTTCCCCAACTTTCTTTGTTGGCATTTGTTCACCGTTCTTGATGATTTGCCACAAGCGAAAGTTGTTTGATTAGATGAAGATTCTCATCCGCTCTTTCCAATATGTGTAATTTTGTTCCGTCAAATAGTGGAGGCCTATAGGTGGAGTGTCCTTCGCTCATCATTCCTGCGTTCAATATTCTCAACAAAAAAATATATATCGTTCTCTCAACCGGTTAAGGCTTTCAGAGAGTTAGGCTCTGATACCAATTGATAGGATTTATGCCCGTCACTAGAGGGGGGGTGAATAGTGCGGCACGAGAATATTGATAAATATTGCGGAATTAAAATTGCAGGAATAAAATAAATTCGGTAATTAAAATAGTATGGAAAGAACACACCCAATTTATCCTGGTTCACCACAACTTGTGGTTAGTCCAGTCCCCGAGAGACTCTCTTGAGATTCCACTAACTCCGTTAAGCTTACGGGTGCCTAACAAACCGTTACACTTGCTCGTAGATGTACACTCTACAAGACTTCAACTTGCTCGAGGATACCGCACCTCAAGACTTCACCTTGCTCGTGGATACCGCACCACAAGACTTCACACACTAAGATTGAGGGTACTTAGCAAACCCGACAATCAATGAGAAGATATGGTCTTCTCAAACACCTTTCTCTTTTACAAAAAGAACTCTCTTATAAGAGTAGATAAAGAGATACAATATTAGCTCTATAAACAACTCAAAGTTGTCCCTCAAATGGCTCAACAAAAGCTCTATAATGATGCACAAATGATATCAATATGTATATGAATAATGAGAGGAGTTGTGTGTTTTAATTCAGCTCAAAAGACCTCTATTTATAGGTGGTATAAGTAGTATGTCCGTTGCTTAGTTGGCAATCAATTATGCTGATTTTATGCCAAGATAATCGATTATCAGATTTGGATAATCGATTATCAGCTTACCGTTACAAAATCGGAAGCTGATTTTATGCAGGATAATCGATTATTGTGATATGCATAATCGATTATTTTGTTACAGTGTTCAAAAACTTGGCAACGGATAAAAGATAATCGACTATGCACTTCTGATAATCGATTATTTTGCTGTTTTGTAAATTCCGGTTTACACTGTCTTAACATAATCGATTATCAAAATGAACATAATCGATTATTTCTGTCCAGCTTTGAAAGACATGTTTAAAATTCATTTTGTTTGAAGTATTTGAAATATGATTTGATAAAATGATTTTATGCATATTTATGATGACCTATGTTGAGCCAAAAGACGAGATAACTTTAAATGTTGCTCATACATTTGTTCTACCTAACGACCTACGCCTTGGGTCTTCGGTCTTGAACTTTTGAGCTCGTTTTTGGCTTGTCTATGCAATTCCGTCATCAATATGCTTCTCGGCATTCAATCTTGATTGTTTGTCATATAATAACTTTGTTCGACACTTGACTTCATTGTTTGTCATTCATCGACTTCGTTGTTTGTCATTCATCAAAACCTATACCTGAAAATCATGCTAATACAACCAAAGCACACATATCATGGATAGAATGATTTTCTACATATTGTAGATAAAAGTATAGAGAAGAGAATTTTTATGATTTGAGCAGAATTATAATGGAATAGAACCTCTCTATTAATAGAGGGAAGAGTGACTTAGTCATCATGTAACAAGCCCTAATATCTCTCTAAATATAGACATTCACCATAAATAAAATTTTATTTATTACCCCCCCCCCCCCTTGAATGTCTATTTAATAGATAATGTGTCTCATTAAAACCTTAATTAATTAAAACCCATTGGAAAAAGAATTCTAGAGAAGGAAAAAGAGTACAAATGTTTAAAAATATGCCTTTTGGTTTTTTCGTTAAAACTATTGCAAGAAAAACCCAGTGGAAAAAAATCCTTGTAAAGGAAAAGGAGTACAACACATATTAATTCCCTCTGATGAGATCATCAATTCACATCCTTGATCCTTCACATTTCAATCTCGTGCAGCATCTTCAAAAGATCATTCGTAGAGATTTGATAAACAAATCAGTCATACTAACTTGAAGGAATATGTTGAACCTTGAAATCATCATTCTTGATAGATATGTAATGTCTTCATATAATTTTGTGGAATAGCCTTTTTAATATCTCCGTAGATGTATTTTCGCTATCACAGTATCATGCTTATAGTTATAGCAAGATACATTTGTGCACAAATTGCAGTGAGGAAGTGGTACTTCAAGATCAAGAATTGTATATGCTTCAAACAACTTATATCCTTCATGGATTGTCATATAAGTTAAGTTATATAAGCCATATAATAGACTTTAGATGCATATCAAGTTTTCATATCATGCAAAACATATAAGATATCAAAAACTAATTGCACATACTATTGAGTTTATACTTCCAAGTGTTTGAACAACATGTCTAAAATTTTATGTTTTTCGTATGAAACCAATTCTATTTGAATTGTGTTTCTCTCATTTAGAAAATAATTTTGTGTTTGTGTTCGACATACATAAGATCCTCATCAATACTTAGTGCTATCATAAATGTTGTTCAGCGGTTTGAGGTTATGAGCAACATTACTTCAGGTATTACAACTTGTACCCATACTCAAAATTTTATTTTCGGGTAGTTCAGAGCTGATTTAGAAAGAGAATTCTCATTTTGGAAGATTTAAATTGAAAGAATTAATGAAGATTGGATTTTAGAGTAAATGACCTCGGGATCGAGATTTGAAGGTTCCAACAGGTTTGTATGTTGAATTTGGACTTGTGTGTGTGCCCAGATCAGGTTTTGGATGACTCAAGAGCATTTTGGCGCCTATTGTGGAAGTTAGCATTTTGGAAGAAATCTCATAAGTTTGGCTTGAAGTGCATTTGTCACGACCCAAACCCCGACCCGGTCGTGATGGCGCCATTCGTGAAGACAAGACCGGCCAACTAAACCTACTTTACCCTTTATAAAAACAGTTAAACAATACATATGCAGTCTATACATGATTTAGTGAAAATAAATAGCGGAAGTATAATCCGACACAACCCAAATCCAAGTGTCATAAGTCACGAGCATCTACTAGGGTCTAACTACAAATGACACGTCTGAATGTACTAAATACAAATAATGAAATAAGAGGGAAAAAAAAGTGATGTGGATGCCGGTAGCTACCTTGATAAACACCGATGACTCTGCTTCTTATCCACCATTACGCGCTACCGGGTTCAGAAATATCTAATTCCGAACGGAGGGTGCAGAGAGTAAAGTGAGTACACAACCTTAGTGAGTAACAAATGTGAATAAAGACCGAAGGAAAGAAATCACGTAAAGCCAATCAAGATGCTGTATAGAAGTAGTTCAAAAACCAATGAGAAAGCAGTAAAGCTGAAATATCTCTTAAAACATCTTAGTTCAGTTTAAACTTCTTTGAAAATAGCCTTTTCAACATGTACACAAATGAATGCAAAACAGTTAGTGCAAATAAGCACAAATATCCGCCCATCGGGCACAAAAACTATAGTGTAATAGTTAAAAATAGTAAGTAAATATAAAAGATAAACACATAAAGATTCGCCCCTCGAGAAAAATGTCAACAACTCTGCCCCTAGGGTAGTATCTCAGAATAATACCAGCCAATCGAGCAATCACATAGAATGGTACCAACCCCTCGGGCAATCACACAGACAATACTAGCCCCACGGGCTATCACATAGAGTAATATCAACCCCTCAGTCTATATCGCACATCAGAATGGGTACCCGTGCTCACTGAGGGTGTACAGACTCCGGGAGGGGCCCTTTATGGCTCAAGCGCAATATCAAGTCATCTCGTGGCATTAAATTTAAGCCATCGGCCTCATATAAGTCAAACTACCTCATGGCACATATATATCAGGCCCTCGACCTCATAAAGAATATAACAAACCACCTCATGGCGTACATGTCTCAGGCCATCAGCCTCAAATCAGTATCAGTGTTTCCTCACTACTAGGCCCTCGGCCTTACTCTGTCAAAAATACTTACAAGCCCCTCGGGCATTAGTAAAAAAATATTTCTCAACCCAGAAAATTATTTAAAATATCATTTATGTCTCCAAATGGAGTAAAAGTGGTTGAGTAGTAAAATAGTGAAAAATAACATGATTGAGTACAATTAATAAGTCAAAACAGTGAGGAAGTAGTAATAAAATCCCCGAAGAGTTTATAAAGTTAAGACAAAGCCCAAATATGGCAACCAGCCCAAGTCGTAATGATAACAAATAAGTTTCATCCAAATACGCGGTAAATCATCAATCGGGACGGGCTAAGTCACAATTCCCAATAGTACACGACCCCACGCTCGTCATCAAGTATGTGCCTCACTTCAGTATAACACTACGATGTTCAATACGGGGTTTCAAACCCTCCGAACATCATTTAAAATCATTACTCACCTCGATCTGGTCCAAACTCTAGCCCGCGATGCCTCGCCCGCACGATTCGACCTTCGGATGCTCCAAATCTAGCCACAATCTGGAAAAAATCATTAAAATATGCTAAAGGAGCAAAACCCACTCGAAAATATCCAATTTAACATCAAAATCTAAGATTTCTCAAACCCGGGCCCCGGGCCCATGCTTCGAAATTCGACAAAACTCACGGTGAGATTAAAACCACTCTTTCATAAGCGTGTGGAAATACGAATCATCAGAAATTTTTAACTCTTCTGCAATTCTTGCATTCATTCACACAACAGTTAAGCCCACTCTTTAGGGGACACATTTTTTTTACTAAGTCCCAACTTTTTTTTCTTCTAGAAATTTTGGTAGAGTTTCCTTTGTAATTGAACCTACCCACATGCCAGAGATTCACCAAAACCATCCTAACAACACGTCCACAATTTGACAAAGCATCACAATGTATATCAACAACATTAATCTCAATACTACATGTATTATATTATCAAAAATTGATACATGAGCATGCGTTGTACCTATTTGAATCGTAACACATGGAAAATACCTTTCAATTACACTTGAAATCTTCTCACAATGTACAAAGGAACCGCATCACTTCAGAACACTCCGCAAGTGATAACCTACCTGCTTCGCCGCATATAACATTTTTGTATACCTTCCACTGTTATGCACATTATACAGTTACTAAGTCTTCCTGAGTCTGAACTCAAATCGTATCGTGCAATTTACTTCACTCCCACTAGGAGACTCGAAAAGATTCTTCATGTGCACCTCGTGCTACTCATTGGACCACTATAGGAAATGAATCACTTGACAATTCATCCATTATCTAGCAAACTCCTTCGTCACTACCAGGTCATATAGTTGCATCTCGCAGTACTAATATACTCATAACACGAATACGAAACTGCCATACCGGCTAATAGCGACTATATCAAAGATATACGTTCAAAACACTTGCTCATACGATAGCACCTCAGTGCTCAGACCCTAGGCAAGATCCGACCTCAAGTTCTCCAGACTGGCCCAACATCAATCATAGATGTCACATCTCGCCCCTTGATCGGGGAACCACAAGCCATCAAGGCACATCTAGTACTAAGCGCTCTCGTGCGCATACCATCGCATGGAAGGAATTTCAATAGTTTTCTTTTTCAACCTGTATCAAAGACGCACGATAAGAATTCAAGAATATGAAGTTTTTCCTAAAGGTTCAGTAGGATCCCGAGGATAGATATGAACGTCTACATACCGATCCGCGAGACTTTACTAAACCGACTCATGACTCGCGAGGCCTAGTAACCTAGGCTCTGGTACCAACATGTCACGACCCAAACCCGGTCATGATGGCACCAAACCCTAAAGCTAGGCAAGCCTGACCAACAATCGCTTTCGATTTAACACTAAGTCTCAAAACCGACAATTTAAGAATATTATAAAATTTTTAGAATAATAATACAAGAAAATTAATAGAGTAATATGGATAAATACGAACAACTAACAAACACAACCAAATGATTCGAGGTCACGAGTCTAGAGCCATTAAACAAAAGCTGGATAGTAACAGCTGAACCAAAATATAAAAGTCTGGAAATGTATTTCATAATAATAAACTAGGTTATGAAGAGCAACCAGGTCCTGCGAACATCAAGCAGCTACCTCAATGACCCTGAAAAATATCTAAAGACTATGAGTGTCAGCTAAGCCTTCGGTGCATCTGATTCTGCATACAAGGTGCAGGGAGAAGGGGTGAGTACTGCCGACTCAGTAAGTATTAAGCATATATAATGTCTGAAAGTAAGCATCAACAAAATGCCACAAAGCAAAGCTAAAACTAACAGTCCTATACCTTAGCTACAAACTTACGGCAAAGCAATATCAATATAACAGTCAATTATCATATGAAGATGCAATGCAATGCACATGAAATCATTGCGGCACGCAGCCCAATCCATTTAACGTTGACAACGCTCACTGAGAGTGTGTACATACTCCAAAGGGGCTCCGTCAGCCCAAGCACAACATCATTATATCACCGTTGCGGCGTGCAACCCGACCCATGCTCAGTCCACAGTATACATATGAGTCACATAACAGATTCAATCTAATTTCCCTTTTTTCCAATTATTAAGGTGAATAAAATTTTGTTAATTTATTTCAGGAAAACAGTGACTTAGCATTTAATAACAATGATTAAACATAGGACTGAGATCAATGATTTTGCAAATCATACTATCACAATGATATTCATCCTAGACGGATGCTACAGATCGGCACAAGGCCCCAAACATGGCATTAAGCCCAATTATCAATAACACAATGTGCGTACAAGCCGCCAATAATTTTATTCAGCTCTCGCGATGGACCAACTCACAATCCCCAATCATATACCATCCTGCACCTTCCATGGGATGTGAGTCACGCCCTACACCGGGGTTTCAAACCCTCAGGCCATGATCTATGCAAACTACTCACCTCTAACCAGCCGTAGACTAGCCCGCGATACCCTTTCCTCTTGAGTCGACCTCCTCGCGCATCGAATCTTGCCAAAATCATAACAAATACATCACGTTACGTTATAGGATCAATACCCAATCGAAAATAATCGAAAAACATCAAGAATTCCGAAATTAATAAAAATCCGAGCCCCGTGCCCAATTCTCAAAACTTAGAAACTTTTACGGCAAAGTGTTCTTAATCTTCTCCCGATTCTGTAAATATAAAGAACACTAAAATCGGAGTCTGTTTGACCCCTCAAATCGACCCCAAAAGGTCTCATAATGTCAGGCCCCAAAATCCTATTTTTCTACTGTTTTTCATGAATTAAAGGCTGAGATAATAGTTTATAATCACCTATAAATGAGTTTTAATAATTAAATAACTTACCTATGCGAAACCCACTGATTTTCTCTCTTAACAATTGCCTAGGAAGCTTCTTCCCGTTCAAAAATTGGAAGAAAACTCGACCTGCTCATTATAGGTATATTGTTCACTCGTTTTACTGCTACCAATGGATTCCTTGTGAAGTTCTAATGAATTTAGGGTTAAGAATCACTCAATTTGACCTTATAATGAAGGAGATATGTAGGTTTTAAGATTTTAAAATAGTTCAGGTTTTTAATACGTTGTCAGGGGCAATTTCGTCATTAACTTAAAACTCTGGGCATCCTTGGTAAAACGGCCATAAAATCCTCATACGATGTACAAATTCGACAATTCTTTTTGCTACGGGTCCATACTTACGATGCTGAGCTTGTGCTTCATTCAAAACAGTAATCCGAGCTTATTTTTTCGATATGATATCATTTATTCTTGAAGAAGCGACGTCAAAGCATAAGAAAAATGAGCACAACCCAGCCCAAACCTATCCGAAACTCACCCGAACTCCTCGGGATCGCATATGAACATACTAAAACATCACATATGATCATTCAATCTTAGTTGCACTCTCAAAAAACCAAAACTAACATCAAACCCCAAATTTACATCGGATTCAAGCCTAAGTTCTTCTTAATCTTTCGAAACACACATTTGATCCAAAACCCGATCTAAGCACCTCCGAATGATCTGAAAATTTGCACGTATATCAAAATTCACCTAACGGAACTACTGCAATTGTTGGAATTCCATTCCGACTCTCGGATCAAAATCTCAACTATCAACCGGACTTCGGCAAAATTCTAACTTAGCAAATTCAAGCGCAAATCTACATAACACCTACAAATTCAGTTTTGATTGCGCTCCTAAGTTATAAATCACCACCCGAAACTAGTCGAATCGTCGGAAATCTATTCCGAGTCCTCTATATCATAAGTCAACATTTGGTTGACTTTTCCAAACTAACTTTCTCATAAATGGACTAATTATCTCATTTCTACCCAAACATTGTCCGTATTACTTCAAATTCACCAAACACATATAATAAAACACACAGAAGCATAAAACGGAAACACAGGACGGAGATACCCGAGACGAAAGGTCGGGTCGTTACAAGTGCAATCCCAAAGCCCATGATGCAATTAAAACATCTCCTTGGGATTATAGGGTTCTCTTTTGCAATCCATGTGTAGCATTTGTGAGGGGTCACATTTGCAAAGCGACTTCTATGCTGATTTCAAGAGGAGATTTTCGTACAAAGCTATTGGGTAAATGATTTTGACTCAATTTTAATTAAATAACAAGATTGATTATGAATTTTAGCATCCAAATCATGAGATTTGAAGAGAAATTTAGGGGATTTTTAAATACTTCTTAAAAAAATAAAAATTTGATATTTGAGAGTTGAATTGAACTAGTTTTTGATCGGGCAGGTTTGGAGTTGACTTTTGTTGACCTTTGGAGAACTGTATGAAGATCTTAACTTTATTAATTGAAAGTGGTTCCTATAACATTTTTTGATACTATTAAGCCATTTTTGGTTATATTTGAGCAGATGAGAGGTGAATTTTTTAATAAAAAGCATTTTTTTAGTACTGAATTGGCCTAGTTCGTAAGGTAACTATCTTACTTATCTTTGTGTGTCATTGGGGGGGGGGGGGTATTTGTACGATGTGAAGTAATGTCTACATAAGGTAACGAGTGTTTACACGGGCTTATGTATGGTAATTTACATGATTAGACCTTATGCTATTAATCTACCTTGATTTTTAGTTATTTGTTATATGAAATATGTCTTATTGTTGATTCAGTCCTCTTACCCTTGTGTTATTATTGTAATTCTTGTACACAATGTTGTTGAGCCATAGGTTATCTATTGTTGTGGCTTTGGTATTACTGTTGGGGCATAAGTGCACGTGCGGTGCAGGCTGACTGTTGTGTTGCAAATGAGATGCGCATACAGAGAGATATGGGGACTTGTGCACGTGTTGCAATTAAGGGGAATTACTTATATGATGCACATGCGGAGAGATAAGGGGGTTATGCACATGTAGCTATATAAGGGGAATATTTTATTTTATGTTCACGCGACGTCATAAGGGAGATTTGTGATTATATTATGTGGTACTTCGGGGTGACTTTTGATGTTATTCTTGTGCTGGAATGGGTTGTTGATTTGAACCGGTCATTGTTTTCCTAAAATGATTTCACTTTTTGTTTTACGAGTTTTGGTAATTTATCCTGTTATCACATGCCTATTCTTTATTTCTATTTACTTGGTTATATTTTTCGTTGTTAAGTTTACTCTGAGATTATGCACACACTATTTTTCTAGTGAATGTCTCGACATGAACCTCGTCACTGCTCCACCATTGTTAGTCTTCATGCTTAGTGAGTACTGATTGTGGTGTATTTATACTATGCATTTGCACATTCTTTTTGCGGATCCAGATACCTAAGGCCGTGTTGGTCGCTAGCGAGTCAAGCCAGAGTTGTGGAGACTTCAAGGTATAGTTGCTGTTTCTGCTCGTAGGCCTAACTACTTGTAGTGTTTCTTTATTATTGTTCATGAGATTTAAATCATGATATACACTTTGAGACTTACTATGTCCTTCTTGTAGGGCTTATGACCCTGTATTATCGGTTTTGGGATAAATGAGTGTTGAATCCACTTTTTGGCTATGTTATGGCATATTTCAAATTTTTATTAAATTGTTGACTAGGTAATAACTAGGTAAGCCTATGTAGTCATGAGAGTAGGTAATATCACGATCCTTAAGATAGAATTTTAGGCCGTGACAGATATTAGGTAATTACTATCACTAAAATAGCAAGTAGCAAAAACAAAGGAATATAAACTACGAATTTGAAAAATTAAAACTCAAATGAGATACTACGAGTATAGTAAAGCAATCAAGCACTAGATAATTAATCTGCCTCGTCTATATTTTACAATTATACAATCAAAATGTGACAAGGTATAGACGATAATTTAAACTTATAGACATTAATTCCAATGTCAGAAAAGCAAGGATGTGTTGTCTACGTGGAGTAGTCAACCCAACTACATGTACCCGGTGAGGCAACCAAAAACGATATGATAAACACAATCAATGATTGTCATCTATGCAATAAGAAAGAAACAAAAGTAAAGATTATGCAAATAAATACGAATGAGCGGAATGGATAACAAGAAGTCAAGAGCGATGCAGCCTAATTGCAAGTACAAAAATGCAAGAAAGTGATGTTTACCTAGAGCTATAGTCCAATTACAGGTTGCCGACAAGGCAACCAAAACTAACAGATGTACACACAATAAAATATTTTCAGCGAGGCAACGGTAAAAAGATGCACACAAATACAATTCAAGAAATATGGAACTGAGATTATAGTCTAAGATATCTAGATGTGCTCCCCTATGCTTAGAACTTTTTGCCTACCGAACCTTGCTCATTGGTGCTTAAGACACGATAAAGTTTTCTTTGATGTTCCAAGATGAAAAACAATACGGGTCAAACCAAAAAAATGGGATGGGGGTCGAATTGCCCGGGTCACCATCGAGAGCAACTGGTCTTAGAGATAAAAAGGGGAAGAGGGAGATTTTGGAGCAACTTTGAGGTGCCATTTTTTCACTACCAAGCATGAGGTAAGTAATTTATACTAGTTTTGAGTTGAATACATGATTATTTATGGATTTGAACATGGAAATTGTAGAAAACTTGGTGTTTGGGGAAAGCCACGAAAATTGATATTCTTGGAATTTGACCACAATTTTGGGTATGACATTGAGATTAAATTCTATATTTGAGCTCGTGGAGTTATGGGTAAACTTTATTTTCAAACAATTTTGAAACCGAGCATGTGGGCCTGAAGACTTTTTTGTCAACTTTTCGATCGAGGTTAGGAATTTTAATAAATTGGATCATAATGAGCAATTGAGCATGCATTAATGGATTTGAATAATTATTGACTAGTTTGAAGCGTTGTGCACCAATTTGAGTCTTCGGAAGGGCGTGGAATGCCGGTTATGGATCTTCGAAGCGAGGTGAGTCTCCTTTGTAACCTTATAAGAGGAAATTATTCCCAAAGGTGAGTTAATTGATTATCTGCTACTATTTATGGGGGCTACGTACGCAAGAGGTGACGAGAGTCCGTGCGTAGCTACTATTATGTTAAGGCCCGGGTAGCTTAGGACCCAAAAACATGTTGCACTTGGAATGTCTGTAATTGTATTGACAGCTTGAATTGCTTAAATTACATCGAATTAGTCACCAAATTTCTAACAAGATTAAACTTCATTTTCTTGAATTGTTAAAAAGGGAATTGGCTTTTCTTGAAATAATTGTTTCTTGATGATTTCTTGATGGACTAATTATTGTGTTTATTTATATTTGACCGCGTCGCATTCATGATTAACGAGTAGGGTAATTATTTATATTTGACCGCGTCGCATTCATGATTAACGAGCAGGGTAATAGATGCATCTATGGTCGCGCCATTCGATCCTCTGGCAGTGCATACTTTAGATATTGTTGGATTGGGCCGTACGTCCTCGACTTGATTTGCGCATGCTTGTATTGCTTGCCTTGAACTTATTAAAGTTGTTATAGCCTCTCACAGGCTTGAGAATACTTGTATAAACGGATAAAAGGAATTTGAAAAGTTTCCTATAAAAGAAATAGTTATTTACTTGCTCCATTCTATTGGATTAAAATGATGTCTATAAAAATCCAGGATTAAACAAATTATTGATATAACATTATTGGACCATTAGTAAGCGTCAAAGTCGACCTCCCGCCTCTACTTCCTTGAGATTAGACGGGATACCCATTGGGTACACGTTGTTTTCGTACTCATCTATACTTGCTGTGCATTTTTGTTGTGCAGGAACATGTACTTCTAGTGGCCTACTGGGTGTAGCAGCGTGGATGATACGGGGACTAGGTGAACTGCATTTCTCGAGGTGACCCTTAACTAGTATAGTATCTTTCAGCATATTGTATTTACTTTCTGTCCATTGTATTCCAGATAGTTATTTTATTATATTGTTTACCAGAAATAGCTCATACACTTGTGACACCGGGTTCTAGGATGATTTTTGGATTATTCAATATTAATTTTGTTAAAGACTTCATGGTTATTTCTGTAAATTTTATTATTTATTATTTAAATGTATACAGAAAAATGATTTCAAAACACTAAAATTGGAATTTAATTAAGCATTTTTGGTTGGCTTGCCTAACAGTGGCGTTTGGCACCATCACGACCCTTGGATTTTGGGTTGTGACATCATGGTATCGGAGCGCTAGGTTCCCATAGGTCTGACGAGTCATGAGCAAGTCTAGTAGAGTCTTGCAGGTCGGTACGGAGATATGTGTACTTATCTTCAGCAGGCTACAGGGCTGTTATGAGTACTTCCCTTCTTGATTCATCATCGCACGATTTGATTCCTTAAGGCTTATGCCCTTGTTTCCTTCCTACTCAATCTTACGTGACGCGATCCGCTGGTTATAAATCAAGAATTTAAGGATTGTAATGGTACTACGAATGTTGTGCCGAGTATTTCTCCATGCGGGGTTGTTTGAGCTATTATCATCGCCTTGTGGAAGGATATTCTATTTTTTCATCTCAGTAGCGGTACTTCTGAGAGGTCTGAGGCTGGGCACAAACTCCCATGATCTTATATATGATTATTCCGCAGTATTGATATGATGGTAGGATGTTTGACCACGTGTCGGGGCCGTGAATGACATGAAGTGAGGTTTACTCAGTGCTTTAACCAAAGATTCAATATATTATTCCCGGCACAGGAAAGGCAATCGGGCTGAGAATGTTCAGGTTTGGGTTAATGGAGTAACAAGTTTATGAGCGTGGTGGAGTTTTCTTCTATGGTGAGGTGTCGTTGTCCTTATTGTATGTACTAAGTTTGTCAGTGTTATGATCTTCTATTATTCGCATTTGGAGTGGGATATTGCGAGAATGTATTGAAGAAGCGATGGTCAGAGATCTCGAGGTGCGATGGTTCAGGATTGAATCGATGTTTCTAATGTCGATGACTCGAGAAAGATGATCCCCGAAAAAGTTTAAAGTTAGTGATGATTCAGGGTTCAAGTGCTACAAAGATATATTTTATTTAATGCATCAACTGAGCAACAAAGGATGAGGAAGAACCTGTGGGATGTGTCAGGCGATGACTAAACTTTTCTAGAAGGCCAGGTGTAAAACGCGAAGGTCGAGTAGTTGATTAAAAGGGTGAGTTCCGCAAAGAGGGAGAGTGGCGGAGTTGCATATAAGCTATTATACGGAAGGCGATTTTGTATGGTGTAAAAGAGCTGCTTGAAATGAAGAAGGATACAACCTAGCTTTGAATTGGGAGGATGTTCCACATATTAAATTGATGTCCGCGAGGAGTGAATGGATTGGTGCAGCTAGAGAAGGAGCTCGGACTTAGGATGGGTTATTCATGTCGTAGTGATTTTAAGTCGTGCAGCAGCATTGGAAGATGTCAGGGAGTGATTTCCACATGAGGGTTATTCCATGTGAATAGGTTAGCGGTCGCATGGTCGCTGATGCTTCTGCGAAGATTCCTATTTGTTATACAGCAAAGAGATCGGTCGTGCGAATGTGGTTGATGATTAAGAGTATAAGAAGGGGGTTTTACAGAATAATTCCGAGAATTTTGGTAGTTGATTGCACAAGGTTGTGTCAATAAAAGATAAAGAATCCTAGTGAATTCCAGAGGTGTAATAATGGATTCAAGCTAAGTGGGTGGGTCCCACCGCCTATGATTGGTTTCATAGTTAACTACCTGCGAGGTTTCTAGTTATTAGCATATGGATGGGTTATTTCAGCTACGGGAATAGAACCTAAGTGTTAATTTGAGTGAAGGGATTGTTAAAGGTGTTCCATGGTTGGCTTTATTGGCTCATATTCAGGCTTGGGGAATGATTCGGGATTTATGGCTTCTGTAGGTGCGTGTTTCATGGGAAGTGATTCTGCCGGGTGCTTCGTCAAGGGGGTGCAAGTGCTAGAGAAATAATTGAGTCGATTATATTTAGGCCCAGTCAGAGCGGGTGGCTCTCAAAAATGGTCCTAGTGGATGCAAAGGGGCAAAGAGTGGTGCCTAATGATTTCGATCCTATAGGTACAGTTAAGAATCAAGCTTTGTAGCAGCTTATAAGAAGGTGCCCAGAGTGTTATATGATGTTTTGATTTGCAGTGTAGCATTTGGGAAATACGAAATGGTTCGTGGGATTTGAGATAACATGGTCTCGTGAAATAAGGTCACTCAGGATTAGTGCGGATTTGGGTTCATGATGTTTTGAATGGGCCTACCATTTTCCCTAAGTCAATCTCAAGGTAAATTGGAAGAAGTAAAATCAGTTAGAATGGTTGAATTGGTAAAGTTGTGGCAATGATTAGTTCCTTCGGCTAGTTAAGTTATGCATATGATTACAGTAATGCGCATGAGGTTTGGCAGTCGCCGTATTGATTTTATTTGGGGGATTTCGAGTATTATGGTATCTTATGTGCAGATGGATCCCGGAAGAGTTATGGTGGTTTAGACCCCTACTTAAGCTTGGTATTTTCTATGGTTATGAGAATTTAGTCACGGGTTATAATGGTTCCCTTGAAATGAGTTAAGAAAAAGGCTTTTATATGATGAAGTGTTAATCTATTAGTGGTTCCGAAATTATGACAAAAATCGTGTTCTATCATATATTGGTATGCTGGGTACGATAAGTGGTGTGGAATTTGAAGTGAGGATCGAGGTTTTGTTCCGGTGTTGATAAGGATATGACGAGCTCGGATGAGCGGGAAAAGGGTTTAGATGTTTAGAGTAAGTGTGTATTGTCATCAGCATCACCTAAGATACGTGTTTTGTGAAAAGGCTTTGCATCATGGATAAGGCTTCTTGATCGCTTATCAACGTTAATGCGGCCGGTGGATTGGATGTACAGACCTGTTATCTGTTACGAAAGGTCGTGGTAGTGTGCCCACGGGAAGGTTGTATAAGTGTGGCATGTAGTCACTTGATTAATTGAAGAATTAAACCAAGTATGAAGATTGTGGTGATATCATTAATTTAAGAATTTATGCCTGAGGGCACTCGATTTATTGGGTGGTGGACTGTGGAGGATTACTCCAGTTATGATAGTTGTTCTTGTGTGTGATAAGAAAAAAGGGGGTCATTGTGGACCTTTGAAATGTTATTGGCCTATTTCAGTATGATCGGAATCAACTTGAAGTATGTGGATGGATTTAGATGTGAATATGGGCTCTATATTAGGCCAGATGCATTCATTTCAACAATGTGCTCCTTATGGAAGAGTAGTCGGGGTGTTACTTCATCATCAGCTATTTTATGTAATGATATATTGTGCCGTGTGAGTTGCGAGACGGCTTGGTAAATTTCGTAGTTGTTGAGGTTCCGCGTAGATATGATTTTATATGGGCAAAGTGATTCTTGAGATTCATATCATATATCGCGCTTCAGCGGTGCTTGAGTTTGTAGCTTATATCACTATATGTCTCCCCAGGGATGGTATTATGTACTTAGCATGCTTGTGACCGACATTCGGTATTTAATTGTAATGAACAATCTACAATCTATCTCGACGTATATCTCCTTGTGTGAACTTTATGGGTCGATCGGGTGGCAGGCCGCCATGGGTATGTTGCTTGAATCGGGTTGCGCCGCCACAACAATGTGATGCTGAGTACATATTTCCTATATCTGTTTTATGAGTTTTGTTTCCTTTTTTTTCTGAGGAAAGCTCATATTAGCTGTGTGTCAGCGTCACATGCAGATTCAGGAGCGGGGTATCTTTTTAGCTATGTTGACCATATCGCATTCATGATTCGCGAGCGGGGAAATTGGATTTCCTTTTGAGAGTTTATTTTTCTTTTTGTATCACATTCGAATTGGTAGCCTATTTGCACATCGTGGAATCATATGAGACTTTTGGTCATATCTGGGTGGCCTACTGCCTAAGCAGTTCGTCCTGGGTGAGACGAGATTATTGGATTTAGGATCAGTGCATTCTGATTACATGAAGTATATACTAAGGAGCAAAGTCCATTATTTGGTTCAGAATGAGGTAATGGTTCCTGCCAAATGTATAGACTCAATGATTTGTTGACTTGGTAGTTGGTTATAAATTTCTACACATCTCTTTTGTCGTGGCGGTATTGTAAAAGGTAGAGCGAGATCTATGTAGGTCATGAGGTGCAATGGGAGCATGAGATTCATGGAGTTTCGATTAATTTGATCAGAGAATGTTATTGTGGTCACGTGAGTAAAGTGGTGTAATGTGTGAATTCAGCTAAGGTATGCAGTGATGTTTTGGTGCTACATCTAGTTATTGATACAGTGAGTCTATGTTGGAAACAAGCCTAACAGAGAATTTCGGATGATGGAATTGGGCTCTAAGGCTTATTTGCTTAAGTGAAAAAGGACATCTATAGATTGATCAGGCTGCGGTGCCCAGCTGAATTGTGGTAGCATGGATAGGTAATTAAGGTGTTAAACAGTGATTTCGGACAACTCCAGCAAAGTTCTTAACTCGTTCGAGAATGAGTGGGAAAGAATGTAACGACCCGACAGATCGTTTTGATCTCTAGCATGTCGTTAAGTGGTTTGAGGCCATGAGCAATATCAATTCAGCTATTACGACTTGTGCGCATAGTCAAAATTTTATTTCGGGTAATTCAGAGTTGATTTAGAAAGATAATTCACTTTTCGGAAGCTTTAAGTTGAAAGAATTAACTAAGATTCAATTTTAGAGTAAACGACCTGGGTATCGGGATCAAGATCAGGATTTGAAGATTCCAGCAGGTTCATATGATGATTTCAGACTTGGACATATGCTTGGATCGGGTTTTGGATGACCTGAGAGAATTTTGACGCCAATTGTGGAAGTTAGAATTTTAGAAAAGATCACACAAGTTTTGCTTGAAATGCATTTCATTGTTATCGATGTCCATTTGGGATTCCGAGTCTGGAAGTAAGCTCCGTATGGTGATTCTGGAGCTGGGATCACGATCGCAAGTGAATTCGGAGGTCCGTAGGCCATTTTGAAGTCATTTGGCTAAATATAGAAATTTGAAGGTTTTGAGAAGCTTGACCTGAAGTGGACTTTTTGATATCGGGGGTCTGAGATCCGATTCCAAAAGTTGGAGTAGGTTTGTAATGCCGAATATGGTTTGCGTGAAAAATGAAAAGTCAATCAAACGTGATTTGATATGTTTAAACATCGAAAGTTAAAGTTTGAAATTCTAAAGTTCATAAAGCTTGGATTGGAGGCCGATTCATGATTTTAGCATTATTTGATATGATTTGAGATCTCAAGCAAGTCTGTAATATGTTTTGGGACTAGTTGGTATGATTGGTTGGGTCCTAAAGTCCTCGGGTGGATTCCGGGTGGTTAACAGATTGAAAATGGGATTTTTGAAAGGGTTGAAGTTGGTGGTTATTGATATAATCGCACTTGCAAAATTTGGTCCGCAGAAGAGGTCAGAGGAGCCGCGGATGCGGTTTTGGTCAGAAGTGAAGAGATTTCAGATGCGGTCATGTGTCGACGCCCCCTTTTTTCTCTAAACCGAAATTGGGTTTTATGACATTATGGGAAAAACAACTCTCATTCCCATTTGGGAATTGGGTTATGGAAATTGAAGAGTCGCCACCTAATGATTATAGTGCATTAGGACACTTTAAGAAGAGAGTATTTTGAGAAGAAAACCATAGTTCGGGTAAGGGCTTGATATTATCTCGAGGGGAAGGTGTTAGGCACCCCTCAAGATCCACTTGTGTGGTTCCCGACCGTGTTAATTGTGACATTATAAAGAGATGAAGCAATTAAACAAATAAGGTTCACATACATAACATTCACACAACTTAAAAAAAAAAAGCTTTAAAGAAGAAGGAAGGTCGTAAATTTAAAAAGAGAGAAGACTGATTTGGAAAAGCATTACTATAGAAGAACATCTAAATAATACAAACAAAAGAGAGAAGGGTCCTAGGTTTAACTATAATATGGATCATTCGATACGATACCCACACATATTCCCAAAGAGGGGTTGCTTCATGATACTATCGTATCGTCATCATCTCTGTGTTCTACCCTTCCCACCCAGTTGCGGTATTTGAATGCGTTGGTATAGTTTACTTATTGCATGCTAATACCCGTCCCAACCTATTAGTCCTGGGGAATTAGGTCTTCTAATTCTAAGAAGGGGGTGAGAGATAGGATATCTACAGAGTTTCAAAGTTAAAATACTAGAACGACAGACAAAAACACGTAGCATATAAAAGTATCCAAATAGGACAATTAAAGGCTCAAATAAACCCTATAACCTAAAAACAACTAGTTTAGCATGACTTCAAATACTGATTTGGTCTTTTAAAAGAGGTTAAAGAACATGCAGACTAGTTTGACACATAAAAATTGGATAGAAAATCCGCTTTGTGCCCTCCGGGCCCTTTATTAGGAATTGACAGGTTTTAAAAAACATTGGTCTCAGACAAGAATCTGTTAAAAGAGATCTAAAGTTGCAGAGGAGTTTAGAAAAGGCTTGCACTCAGCCAAACAACTTGCATACAAAGGGAGACGTAAGAAGAAATGTTTAAAAGGCCATAAGGTATTAAACTTAGGCAGGCAAAACGTTTGAAACCACAGAATTAGCATTTTAAAAGATGTTTACATGCTCGGAGTAATGTGAAAGGGGGTAGACTCGGGCCCGATTTAAAAGCAAATAGACTCAAGACCAATTGGACTGAAACGTTCTTGAGCACTGTGCGAGCTGGACATGCACACTGATCTTCTTTCGTTACTACTTTTTACAAGCTTGGACGACCTACTGTTTTGCCTACCGTTTATGTGGTTCCTATGGGCATATTTTCTAGGTTAGATTATGAGACTGCAAACCGATAAGCATGGTTTCTATATGAGGCTATATGAATGCAAACCAATAGACAAGATAACTATATGATATTGATGCAAGCAAGTAAACCCAATAGACATGGTATCTATATGAGATGCAAGAAAACAAACCTCATAGGCATGGTATCTATATGAGATGATGCGAGAAAGTAAACCCTACAAACATGGTATCTATATGAGATGATGCAAGAAAGTAAACCCTCTAAACATGGTATCTATATGAGATGATGCAAGAAAGTAAACCCTATGCACATGCTATCCATATGAGAAGATGCAAGAAAGTAAACCCTATATACATGATATCTATATGAGATGATGCAAGAAAAAAAACCCCTCCCATATTCCCTTTCACTAGATCCCCCAAGTTCTTTTATTACTAGTTATTTACAAGAGTCTGGACAGGAAATAACATTAAATAAAGTAAATACATCAATACTACAACTGGCCCGAAGAAGCGCAAAGCAGCTTTGCTGTCCAACAATATGCCTTTTACCAAATCCGGGCTCCCAAATGCGAGGATTTCTCTTTAGAGTAGAGCAAGTGTGGAATTACTAACCCCAAAGCGTCCAAATTCAGAGTAGACTTTGAGGTTCCCTAAGCATGGCTTACCAAGGGGAAGTAGGACTTAAAAGCACTAAGAATAAGTGTAAAAGTGATGAATTAGAGGAAGACCAATGTAGAAGGTGGTCATACCTAGCCTATGGACGGAGGCTGGCACACCCCTAACAACTTACAAAGGTTAACAAACATGAGCAGACTTGTAAACAAGTCAGACTAGGGCTTGTATTGTGATTAGGACACCAACAGACCTTTGTCAAGGCTTAAACACATAATAAGGGGGGTAGGGAACGGGTTTACTTTGAGCATAGGCTGTTAACAACTTTAGTTCTAAACTAGGAGTGGAAATGAGATGCCACCCTAATCCAGAACACCCTCATATTCATACAGGGATAAGGAAATGGTTAATCACATATAAGAGCGAGAATAAATTAAAGGGATTCAGTGGAAAGGGGGTGTACAAGAACTCAAACCACATAATGAACAATAAACAACCAAGAGAAGAGACTGACCATGATGAACTGAAAGTTAACACATAAACAAACAAGAATAAATGGAGAACTAAACATGCTGCAACTGAAATACACACAGACAAGGGAAATGGGGAAATGGATTCAACCAGCTAAAGGTTAAATTGAACAGACAAGGGAAACGGGGAAGGGGATTAAACATGTTGAACTTAAATTTAAATACACAAACAAATTTGGGGAAGGGGATTAAACATGCTAATTTAAATTGAAATACATAAATAGATTTGGGGAAGAGGATTAAACATGCTAATTAAATTGAAATACACAAATAAATTTGGGGAAGGGGATTAAACATGCTAAAGTTCAAATTAAAATACACTAGCAGATTTGGGGAAGGGGATTTAACACGCTAAAGTTCAAATTGAAATATACTAACAGGCTAGGGGGAAAGGAAAGGGGTTGGACATGCTGAACTCAAATTGAAATACACAATATAAAATTAGGAGCCTACCAGTTGCAACTTGAATAATAGAGCCAATATAGATCCTTATAATTAGCCTTGCCTTTCAGCCGGCTAATTCTTAGCAAGAGAGAAAGTAACATGGAAGGAATTTAGATTAGAAGAGAGTTTTCAGTAAGAATTAGAGAGTACTCGTGTATCGATGTGTGCTTGAGGTGAGAAGAAGTGGAGGGTATTTATAGTCTGAAAAATAAACATCACTAAGTAAGGAAAATAATCCCAGAATCAATAACAACTAATTAAGGGAAGGGCTTCCCCTAATTAAGTAACCGGAATTCCGGTAAATAACACTAATTTATTTTTGAAAAGAAAATCAAATATAAGTCACAAAAATGCAAGACAAGTTTATAAAAAGAGTTTTATATTCACACGTTTAATGCATAAGGCAAGTCAGCCATATAGAGGATCAAGGAACTAATTGATTTTGCACTTGGTAAAGAGCACGTCCAAATTAGAAAATCAAATAGATTCATAAGAATCAATTTTCCCCAAAATTAGGGCTATCAGAAAGAGGAAAAATAGAACTATATAAGGAGATGCACATATTCAAGCATGCAGGACTGGAATTAGTAAAATAGTCATGTAGCAGAAGCACTCAAGTAGGAAATCAACGACGGCTATGGTTTAAACTTGGAGCGAGTAGGTGCACAGAAAAAAATAAAAAGTAAAATAAGAAAAAGGAAAATCCCATGAAGCTTAGGGTTCTTGTCACATATAGCGTGTAAAGAAGATCATATATGAAAGTGAACATAAATGACGAACAGGGCATATAGTAGACATATTAGCTCAGAAACTCTAGAAATAACATAGTAAAGAAACACCTAGGAGCCATGGTAGACAACACTCAGAAATCACAATAATAACTAGAGAAAACACAATAGAGCAAAATAACCAAGGAAATCAGAGTAATCAAGGAAACCCTAATTTTTTAGAGGACGAATAGTTAAAAAATGAAACGGGTGAAGAAAAGGTGAGAAGTACAAAAAATTTCAGAGAATAATTAGAGCTTAGAGACGACCGTAAAGATAAACAGAGAGAAAGAACCTCGAGAAATTAGGGTTTTCAGAGAAGGTCTCGAAGCATCGAGAAAAGCCTGAACGGACTCGTCGGAGATAGCCAAGGACCCAAGACCATAAAGCTCGCTGGAGCAAGGCCGGACACAATTGCAATGACTACATTGGAGGACCCCTCGTCCGATCAACTTTGAAGTAAAGTTCCGATCGTCGAACCAAAGACCATGAGAGGTGAGGGGTGAATGGATATAGGGGTTTTATGTCTTGGATAGCCATGAATGCAGGTGAGAAGAGCTGGAGACGATTAGGGTTTGAGAGGGGATAAAGAGCATTTGGGGGTGAAGGGCGGCTCGTTTGGTGTAAATGATTAGGGTTAGGGGGTTATGGGGATTTAATTTTGGTAAGTTAAACGTGGACCGTTAATCTGAGTAATCAACGGGCGTGATTAAGAAAGAGCTGGGACAGGTTAGTTTAGGTGGGTTTTGGGTCGGGTAATTGCAAATTGGGTCAGGAAGGGGGTTTAATTTGGGCAGAAATGTGGCTACAATTGAAAGACCAAAGGGCTAAAATTTAAATGACCAATTTTCCCTTATTTAATTTTATTAAATAGTAAATGTTTTTATAAAAATTCAAAAAAAAAATAATGAGTTAATAAAATATGTATAAGCATCGATTAAAATTATCAGGAACAATTTTGTAGTTAAAATACTTGTCAATTTGATAAATGGGCTAGAATTGCAATTTAATGCAATTTTAATTTAGAAACACCTAATGACCCTTGTAAAATCCTATAAAAAAATTATATAAATTATATTTTTTGTAAATGAGAGAATAAAATAGATTACTTATCAAAATAACAAGATTTGAGACCAAATATTGGATTTTATGGTACAATATAAGTCGTAAGTTAGTTTTAAAACACTTGAAAATGTAGAAAAATACCAAACTTTTATGGATGCTTATATATGCATATATATGCCACTTTGGAAATATTTTGGGCATAGAAATACATAGAGAAAAATAGGGTATCAACATTATAGAGCCAAAGAAGTGGGACCACACCTGCAGTGGACGAGGCGCAGAAGCGGTAAAGGGTGCCTGGAATAAACCACAGAAGCGGTAGAGTGGCTCGCACCTGCGGAATCGCAGAAGCGATCAAGGGACCGCAGGTGCGGAATGTTGATACCAAATTTTTCCTTATGTATTTTATACTCAAAATACTTTCAAAATATAATGTATATGCATATATAAGTATCCACAAAGGTTTTGGTATTTTTTCCAAATTTTTATTAAGATTTTTAAAACCAATTTATGGCCTATTTTGCACAATAAAAGCCAATAATTATTTCCAAAATTTATCATTTTGGTGAATCATTTATTTTATTATCACATTTACACAAAAATATAATTTACATGATTTTTACATAATTTTACAAGTCCATTTGGCATTTTTAAACTAAAAATTGTATGAAATTGAAATTTTAGCCTATTTCTCGATTTAATAGCATTTGCAACCGAAAAATCATTTCCAAATTTTTATAATTAATACTTATGCATTTACTATTAACTAAGTATCTTTTAATTTGACTTTTAACATCATTTACTACTTAATAAAATTCAAATTGAGGAAAATTAGCTATTGAAATTGTAGCCCTTTTAATTTCAATTCTAGCGTAATTTTGCCCTAATTCCAACCCCAATTACACTACCCAAATATTCTAAATAACTCGACCCATACCAAATTGAATAAACCCGCCCGGATCCCTGTTTTAAATCGTGTCCATTGATCATTTAGATCAACGATCCACGTTAACCCCTTCCTTAATTAATCCAACCAACTCCCAAACCCTAATCATTCTAACTAAACAAGCCCCCCTTGTAATCTCCTCATCCCAAATGCTCTCAACCGCCCCTGAAACCCTATCCCTTCTCCGACCTTATTTCACCGGAAACCATGGCTTCCTAGGCTTCGTGCAACCTATACTCACCCCCACTGCCTTATATGACCCCCTTTTCCAAAGATCAAAGTCCTATCTTGAAGACCACCAGCTCAGAGGTCCTCCGACTTGAGTTCAACGGCCATGTCCGGTCTCTCTCCGGCGAGTCTTAGCGTTGTGAGTCCATTTTCGACACAAGACCAGTTCGTTCTAGGCTTTCTCGTTCTCTAGGGTTTTCTATGAAACCCCAAGTCTCCAAGGTTTTCTTATTTGTTTCTCTTTAAGATTTACTTCAGATCTACGTTATTTTCTAAGATTTCAAAGTGTTCTCCGTATTGTTTTTACCGATTTTGTTTTCAAACTGTTCTTCTTAAAACTTAGGGTTTCTCCGATTCTCAGTTTTATTTGATCTACTGGGATTTCTTTTACTTTTTCTATTATTCCTAAGTATTTCTACTATGATTTCCAGGTATTTTCTTTACCATGTTGTTTCTAGGGTTTCGAAGTAGTTTCTTTACTGTGTTCTTTGCTCTCATTGTGCTAGTCATGAATATTTATGTTCTCTCTGACTGCTTCTTTCTTTACATTCGAAATGTGATAAAAACCCTAGATTTTGGGGGTTTTTCGAGTTTTTGTGTGATTATTTGCTGCCTGTTTAATTTCAAAACCCTGACTGTCTAAACTTATTTTGTGCTTCTGATTTCTTGCTAAGCTCTGCGAGAACTTCTAATTCCATTTTCATGCCTACGTTTTCCACTCTCTGATTACATGACTATCTTGCTAGTTTTAGCCTCGCATGTTTGATAGTCATACTTCCCCTTTCAAAATAACCCTAATTTTGGGGGTTGATTTCCAATGAACCTATTTCGATTCTCCCTTTGACTGATTGGGACCTACTTTATAACTAAGTTCAATACCAATTCGAATCCCTGTTTCCTTAATTTACTAAGTGATTGGTGATTCTATTATTGCCTTATTTTCTTAAAATCGTGTATCTTTCAATACTCTATATGTATTTACCCTTTATTTTGCAACTTATTCTTGATTTTCTTTCCATAAATGAAATTATGTTTATTTACCTCATGTCCGACTCCTTAATTAAAGGGAGCCTTTTCTATAATTGATTATGATTCGGTACTGAAGTTATTTTCCTGCCTTATTTACTACTACTTTCAAACTATAAAACCCCCCACCCCTTTTACTTCAAGGACACAAACAGTTTACAAGTTCACACTCACACAAAACTCTTTCTTCTCTTCTCTGCTCTTCTCTGCTACTTATTCCGCTGCTTGGGTTTAGCCGGCTGAAAGCCAAGGATAAACTATAAGGTTCTATCTGCCCTACCTGCCTTACTATTTGAATTTGCAATTGGTAGGTTCATGATTTAAATACCATCTCGAAAACTATGTGCTTACTTATCTCTTTCATATGTTTCACATGCATGTTTGTGCCTGATTTGTATATATTATGCAATTAAACTCCAGCATGTACATCCCTACCCTATATCCTTATGTCATTGATGTTGTATGCTTGTATAAACATCCCTTCCCTTAAGTCCCCACAGTTTAATTCTGTGTATTACAAATGTTTTCATATCAATCCATTTCCCTTAACCCCTATTATGTGTTAAGCTTGACTCAGGTCCAGTGGTGTTCTATTCAACATACATGCCTAAGTCTGACTTCTCAAGTATGCTCTTATTTTTTCAAGCCATGTGAAGGGTCAGGGGTGTGAAAGTCCCATTCATGGCTAGGTATGACCACCCTTTGCTTTGGCCTTCTATAATCCCCTCACTTTTATACTTACTCTTAGTAAATTAAGTCCTAATCCCTTATGGTAAGCCATGCTTAGGGACCCTAGAGTTCCCTGTGAACTTGGATGCCTAAGGTCTAGTTATTCCACGCATTGCACTACTCAAATCCTTCTTTAAGGTGTAAGCATTGCCTGGGGTTCCTGAAAGCCCTTGGAACTTTGAAACACTCTAAGAGAAAGCCATGGAATCTGGAGCCCGGATTTGGTAAAATACACGTGTGGAGATTAAGGTTGCTTTGGGCTTCCTCGGGTCCATATTAGCTTTTATGAAATTATTCTTTTGGTCTTTTCCTTCCACTTTTGTAACAAGCTTTGTAAAAGAACTTGGGGAATATAGTGAAAGGGTGTGGGAGGGGTTTATATTGTTGCATCAATCAATGAGTAGAAATTATGCCTATAGGATTTTAACATTGCATCTAGAAATCATGCCGAATAGGATTTTTCTATTGCAAGCACAATAGAAATCATGTCAATAGGAACTGCATAAAAATGCTAGGCAAACAGTAGCCCCTAAACGTTCTAATAGCAGCAACAAATCAAGATGTTGATATCATGCCTATAGGGTTCAAACTCACCTAATTTGTTAAACACTTTCAATAAAATTTGTCTAATGTTGTCTATTTTTGAAATCTGGCCAAGTCCGTCTTTTACACTATTCTGAATCTATAGTGTCTTTTAAAATTCCAAACTTGAATTTTATTCTAGAACTAATCTTTGGTCTTCTGCCTAAATTTTTACTTCGATGCTTTTCGACAAAAACTTCTTCCTATGTGATTTTGCTTAAGCAGTTCGACTATTTTGCAAGCCATTTTTGAACTTCTGCAAATTTCAATTCCCTGTTTCGAAAACTCTTCTTTCCAGATCCTTGTCTAAAATAAGCGCTTTCTAAAATTACTGGTCTTGAAATACCTTTAGATCTAACAAACCGGACACGAGGGTCTCAAAGTAGATTTATTATCCAACTTTATGTGTTAAACTAATCTATCCACTATCAGTTTTAAGCTTAAAACCAAATCAGTAATTGCAAGTCATGATAAACTAATTGATGTATGGCTTAAGGTGTTTATGTGCAGCCTTTGCATGTTTGTTTACTTCCCTTATGTGCTATTTGTTTTTGATTGACGCCATAGCTTTTTTTTCCTTTAAACTCCATATACGCCCTCATCCCCTTTCTCCCCTTTTAGGATTAGAAGTCCAAATACCCCGGGACTGATAGGTCGGGATGGGTACTAGCATGCAATAAGTAAACGAGATTAAATGTGCTTAAATACCTTAACGGGGTGGGAAGGGTCGAATATGGAGATGATGACGATGCCCTAATATCATAAGGTGACCCCTCTTTGGGAACATGTGCGAGATATTGCATCGAATGATCCGTATTATAGAAAAACCTAAGACCCTATTCAATATTTTCCTTTATTTAAATTCTTTCTATATACTAAATATCTCTTTCACTTGTGCCGTCCTTCTTTCAAAATTGTCAACTTGCTTGTATTTCTTACATGCAAACCTTGCCTGTCTACTTCTATTCTTCTTAAAGTCACATCTAAGCAAGGCCGAGAACCACACTAGTAGATCTTGGGGGGTGCCTAACACCTTCACCACGAGATAATTTCAAGCCCTTACCCGAACTCTTGTTTTCCTTGGAATCCTTCTTCTCTCCTCAAAAAGTGTCCTAATGCACTATTATCATTCGGTGGCGACTCTTTAAACTCCATAGCCCAAATTCCCCCAAAAGAGGATAAAAGAGTCATTCCACCCATAATGCCGCAAACCCGATTCCTTTCCCTCGGGAGGGAAAAAGGGGGCGTCGACAGCATGGCGACTCTGCTGGGGATTTTCTTTAAGGCTTTTACCATCACTTGCTTTTGTGACTTTATTGCTTATTTAATCTCATTTATTTCTTGTTTTGATTATTCAATCACAATTACTAACTTGGCTCTTCATGTCTTTCCTTTCCTTTAACTACTTTATTTACTGCCTTGTTATTCCAATACTGTTGTAATTTTGAGCAATCATTGTAATCATTTATCCTTTGAACGTGAAAATACAAGTAATTGTTCATTATTGTAATTGCATCTCTCAACATCATATTCCACTCGTGCCAAAACAAATCCTATAGCAACACATATAATGAGTGGTTGCGCCTTCCAATATTGCAAACCCACTAAATGTGAAAGAGGAATATTTGTGGTAAAACAAGTCGATCAACGCTTTAGTAGACGGTTCCGCGCCTTTCCCTCTTGAGTTGTTCGCTCAAGGGTACTTTGTCTAGCACTACAAAATAAAAACCTTACTTTATTGAATTGTTCATGCATCATGGTCAACCCTAGCCGAGTCAGTTATGTTGTCCGCATAATGACTCATTAAGACAACCTAAGCCAAAGTCCATCGGGTTTCTTGAAACCCAAACGAACACCTTCACGTTATGTGCATTAATTTGGAGAACTAAATGACTTTTGCTAATTATTTATTTAAATAGTTTAGTTTGGTAGGGTTAAGGGCGTAATACTTTGTTTTACAGAAAATGAGGCACGAGATCCCCAGATTCGGTATGGTACCCAACATCCACCCAAGGTTGCTGAGCTGGTGGGAAGATCGTTATAGAAGTGATCAAACCCTTGTCCGTAAGTACTTGGTGAATTTGCCTTTACTTCTAGAAATCAAACCCAACAACAAAATCATTGGGGTTTCCACTTTATTTTGGGATAGTGATCGATCAGTGTTCTGTTTCGAGGGTTAGGAAATGACCCCTTTGCTAAAAGAGATAGGGGGCCTAGCTGGTATCCCTTGGGATACTCCAGGTTTGCTTATGCCGGAAAACCGCAAAAGTAGAGGCTTTCTTAAGATGATGGGACTCAAGAAAAATCCCGACCTTTCTTGCTTGAAGGACTTCTACATACCATTCAATTTCATATACGAAATATATGGCCACAGTAAGTCCTATCACACCTACATGGACAAATTCGCCCTTACCTCTTTGGGACATATACATAGAAGAGTGTTTGTGTTCATGTTTTGCTTCTTGGGCATGATAATTTTTCCTGTGATGAAGGTTCGGATCAACACCAGACTAGCCATGGTTACTAAGACTTTAATGGAAGGGATCGACGGACAGTCCTTCTGCATAGTACCTATGATCCTCGCTGAAATATATAGTGCCTTGGGAAAATGTCAACAAGGGGCTCCACATTTCAAGGGTCGTAATCTACTACTTTAATTATGGCTCATAGAACACCTTCAAAAAGGCTATTACAGACAGGAAATCATACACAGGGATTGGGATGACCATCTCGCTTTTCACAATCCAAAGATAATGAACTTCATGCCCAACATGTTCGCTCAGCCAGAGGATGCCAGTGGATGGGTAGAGTTGTTCAAGAATCTCAAAGAAGAGCAAGTTCAGTGGATGTTCGAGTGATTCCCAACAGGGGAGTTCATTATCCGTTATCGAGATGCACTACTCCTCATACTCATTGACCTGAGGGGAAACCATCCTTACGTCCCCCTCTAAGTCATGAGGCAAGACGGAAGGAAACAAATTATACCCAAGATAGAGAAAATGAGTCATGTTTGGACTGACTTTCAAAATGATGATAGCCCACACCGGTGTCACACTGAACATATGTGGCACTGTAAGCTCGTTCTAGGGAAGGATTCTATTGAACCAGACAGGTATCATGCCGGGTGTGTGACGCACTACACAGGTTGGTTGGAAGATGATCACATTGGTTTGGGTCGCCCAGGGTTCATCCACGGTCACAGGTTTATTGACGAGAAAATTGAAGCACAAGTCCAATACAATCAACCGTGCAATAGGATGAAAGAATATGAGAATGAACATCGGGAAGTACAGGAAGCCCACGAGAAGCTGATCAACGAGTTGAATGATATGGCTGTCAACGCCAACAACCGTTTGGGGTATCTGGAGCAAGTTCTAGTGGAATTTGAAGGGAAATTCTTAAAAAGGATTGAAGACTGTCAGAATGCTGAGGGAAGCGCAGGCGGACATCTGGCTCGAGCCTACCTACTGTTATGGATGCGCGAGTTGATGCAGCTGTACGATGGAGGCAATAATACGGAATCTGGGGAAGGTCCTTCTGGGACCAAGTTGTTAGAATTTTTTATTTCCTGCTTTCATAATGAAATAAGGCCACTGGCCATTAGTGACAACTTTATCATTTAGCTATTTAAAACTCGGTTTGTTTTTATAATAAAATGAGACATTTAACATTCTAAGTTCTCCAAATTTTATTTGTCGCTAGGCCTAGCTGGGTACAACAATGCAACCAAATTAGGAAGCACTTTATATTCTCGCAAAATGTGTTTAAATATTGCAATATTATTTATCAGAATCCACACTAACTTTATACCTTTTTCTTTTATTTTTATTCTCCCTCCCCAAAGGTTAGTTTATGCATTCTGGCACGATCAGCATACTCCACAAGATCAAAGGGTCCTCCACCTCCTCCTCCTCCTAGTTCTACCAGAAAAAGGAACAAAGGCAAAATGGGAGATACAAGCGCTAGAAAGGAACTTGAAGAAACTTCTCAAAATTCCGCAATCACAAAAGAAACTACTACTTATCTGGAGCAAACTTTGCTAAGGTTCCGAGAGGAACTGGACCAAGTTAGAAACCTGGAAAGCCTGTCAATCACTCTTGTCGTGCCCCATGTTAACACCCAGAACCCCGCTCCACCATAAATAATCCGACAACCTCCAGTGCAACCTACTCATAACACTCCGCTGCACCCTCCTGAAAAGCACCACAAAAGACTATAACATTCAAATCTTTGTGGATACTATGCCATATTACAATCAGCCTATCACAGTGTAATCGAGCAGATGACAAGAGCTTCCTCATTCAGAACTTGGCCGCTGAGATCAAGAAGTTAACTTGCCGGGTCCAGGGTTTCGAAGGTAACAAAGGTTTCTAAGGGTTGAGTTACGAAGATCTCTGTGTTCAGCTAGACGTTGAGCTCCCGGAGGGGTAAAAACCTCCCAAATTTGAACTATTCGATGGCACAGGTGACCCCAGGGTCCACTTGAGAATGTATTGTGATAAGTTGGTAGGAGTCGGAAGGGACGAGAAAATACGCATGAAGCTGTTCATGAGGAGCTTTAAGGGTGATGCTTTATCCTGGTATATTAGCCAGGATGCGAAGAAGTTGACCAGTTGGGTAAACATGGCATCTGATTTTATCGATCGATTTAGGTTCAACACTCAGAACGCACCAGATGTGTTCTATATCTAGAATATCAAGAATAAGCCCATAGAGACCTTTCGCGAGTATGCTACTCGTTGGAGGTCCGAAGCCGCTAAGGTCAGACCTACCTTAGAGGAAGAGCGAATGAATAGGTTCTTTGTTCGTGCTCAAGATCCACATTACTATGAGATACTAATGCTAATTGAGTGTCAAAAGTTCTCCGGAATCATCAAATTGGGAGGAAGGATTGAAGAAGGCATCAAAAATGGTATGGTCACTAACCTGGAGGCATTGAAATCTATCAACAAGGCTTTGCAGTCTGCTAGCTCGTCAAAGAAAAAGGATGTAAATTCTGTAATGGCTGTGGAAAGGAACAACTTCCCCATGAAATCCTAGACCTATCACTCAGCTCCACTCACATATCAGCCTAACCTAAATTACCAAGCACCATCACCCACTTACCAAATTCCACCACCTGCTTACCAATCACCTCCACCACCTACATATCAACCCACTTCACCCAGATATTACCAACCCGCACCCGTATACCAAGCATATAACTCCCAACCTTCTCACTACCCATCACCTCCTACCCGCCAAAATTTCCCTCGACCTAGACCAAACTTCGATCGTAAACCTCCTAGACAATATACCGCCATAGCCGTGCCAATTGACCAATTATATGAAAAACTCAAGGAAGCCGGTTACGTTACCCCTCTCCCAGCCATAACTCCAGAAAACCCTTCCCAATGGATCAACCCAAACAAGACTTCTGCATACATTTCAGGATGAAGGGCCATCCCATTAACGAGTGTCGCTCATTAAAAGACAAGATGCAGAATCAGATTGACAACAAGATCATTATAGTAAATGAGCCCGCTCCTAATGTCCACAACAACCCTCTGCCTGACCACAACGGTGTGGGCATCCACATGATCGAGATTAAAGATGATTGGGACCCTAATGGGTCAATTTGTTTGACAGCTGAAGAAGACGAGCCTAAGAAGCCAACAGTTACTCTCAATCCCATTGTTGTCCATATTCAGCCCTCTAAGGGCGACGTGGTCAATGTGTCGCCACTCGAGTTTGAAGCACCTCCTGCAAAGGTGCCAAAACATTTTGAGGTTGAGTTCTTGGTTCCAATGGCACCTACACCGTTTGAAGTTACTATGTTACCTCCCAAGGCACGAATTGCAGTCTCCATGACAGACGTAACCCCATTCCAAGCAAATGCTATACCTTGGGATTAAATCACAAAGGCTACAAGGAAGGGAAAGACTTATACTGGAGAAGAAATTACCGCACAGGGTATGACCAGGACAGGCAGGGTATACACCCTGGAGCATTTGACTGAGTATTGCAAGCAGGCCTCGGAGCGGGCTGTTGAAATTCGCCCGATGACCTCTGGAGAAAGGTACAGGCCAAAGAGTAGTCGATCGTCGAACAACTGAATTAAACGCCAGCACAGATCTCTATTCTGGCATATCTAAAAAGCTGTGGGGCATATAAAAATGCCTTAATGAAAATACTGATTGAAGCTTATGTTCCCAGCAACATAACAGGAGGCGAAATGGCAAACATAGTGGGACAGGTACTGGAAAGCCATAAGATCACCTTCCACGGAGATGAATTACCAGCAGAAGTGTTGGGTCACAACAAAGCATTGCACATGACCGCGCAATGTGGGGATCACTTTATCACTAGGATTCTAGTCGACGGGGGATCCAGCCCCAACATTTGTCCATTGGTAACTCTCAAGACACTGGGCAAAGGATTGCACAAGATCAAAGACGGGCCTATCAGTGTCAAAGCTTTTGATGTATCCCACAGGTCCACCATTGGAGAAACTAGCTTATGCCTACAGATGGGACCTACCTGGTTTGATGTTGAGTTCCAAGTCGTTGACGTACCAGCATCCTACAATTTGTTTCAAGGACGACCGTGGATCCACGCCGATGGGGCTGTGGTATCAACTTTGCATCAGGCTGTAAAATTTTAATGGAATCATCAGGAATTAATCATCCATGGCGATGGAAGAAACCCCATATGAAGTCTCCAGGCATTCCCGATGATCGGAGGTAGAAGGAATATCGGTAGAGAATTATACCATCATATCGAGCGCGTCAACGCCATAGATAAAGAAAACTCGCGGGATGACAAAATTGAGAGCATTCTCAATTGGAGTGGATACGAGCTTGGAAAGGGGCATGGCAAGAATCTCCAAGTTATCACCAAACCTATCCAGTTGAAGAAGCTTAGAACCACGTTTTGGTATGGGTTATGAATAACCTTGGGAGGATTTAAATGACTGGTCACCACCATGGCGCAGTCCATACTACCCACTGGAGCACCCTCTACCGCAGTTAGAGCAGACCTTTCACCCCAGTGATGTCATCTACGGATCAGAGGAAGATAAGACGTTGGCAGCATGAAGAACCTATTTCTGGAGGATGATATAGATTGTTGTGTTATCTTCAAGGAAGAAGGGAAGGAAGGCCCTTCTATTCAAGCTATGAACCTGGGAGAACACCCTTACCAATTGGTCAATCAGGACCACCAGTGCCCGTACAGTCTCAGGGTAGCAAGGCTAAATGACACATATGCATTGCACTTTACTTTTAGTTGATTTTACTTGGCATTGTCTTTTCTTTTGTTAAGAGCTATGATGTTTCAGACAATTATGAATTTAATCAAAAGTATTTTCCTAGTTTATCTTTATATTTCGCTCTCATTTATTTTCTCTACCATTTACTTTATTTTATACAGTGTACAATTATATATCTTGATGATGAACCGACGATTAACTTGCAACGAGACAATGCGACAAACGGACATAGATTGAGAAAAAGACGAAATACCAGAAAAGGTTGTCAGAGAGGTCGAGAATTTTGAGAACAGACCTAAGTCTAACTTGGACGAAACTAAGGTCATTAATTTTGGAGACGTAGAAAATGTCAAGGACACACGTATCAGTGTACACTTGTCACCATCAGAAAAGAAAGAGTACAAGGAATTTTTGAAAGAATATGAGGACATCTTTGCATGGTCATATGATGATATGACCGATCTCAGCACATCCATTATTGACCACAAGATGCCGACAGATCTGGCGTGCCCACCGGTAAAACAAAAACTCAGAAAGTTCAAGCCAGACATGAGTTTGAAAACCAAAGAAGAGGATACCAAGCAAGTCAAAGCCAGGGTTCTCAGAGTAGTGGAGTATCCAACATGGTTTGCCAACGTTGTGCTGGTACCAAAGAAGGATGGGAAGGTTAGAGTCTGTGTCGACTACCGGGATCTCAACCGGGACGTTCCTAAGGACCCTTTCCCTTTGCCAAATATACACATACTGATTGATAATTGTGCCAAACATGAGCTCCAGTCCTTCGTCAATTGTTTTGCTGGATACTACCAGATATGGATGGATGAAGAAGATGTCGAGAAAACAACATTCATCATGCCGTGCAGAATGTACTGTTATAGAATGATGTCATTCGGTTTGAAGAATGTTGATGCTACCTACATGAGGGACATGACCAACATCTTTCATGATATGATACAAAAAGAGATCGAGGTATATGTGGACGATGTAATCATTAAATCCAGGAAAGTTGTAGATTACATGGGAGATTTGAGAAAATTCTTCAACAGACTGAGGAGATACAACTTGAAACAGAACTCCGCAAAGTGTGCATTTTGGGCCCCAGCCGAAAAGTTATTGGGTTTCATTGTGAGTCGCCGGGGGATAGAGTTAGACCCGTCAAAGGTCAAATCCATTCAAGAGTTTCCACCACCAAAGAATAAGAAAGATGTAATGAGTTTTCTGGGGAGGCTCAACCGATTCATAGCTCGGTCCACCATCATTTGTGAACCCATCCTCAAGATGCTGAAGAAAGATGCCGCCATTAAGTGGACTGAAGTTTGCCAAAAGGCCTTCAACAGAATCAAGGAATAGTTGTCAACACCGCCAATCCTGGTTCCGCATGAGCCAGGGAGACCTCTATTGCTATATCTTGCGGTATTGGATGGGCCATTTGGTTGTGTTTAGGGAAAATATGATAAAACAGGGAGGAAGGAGCATGCCATCTACTACCTCAGCAAGACGTTTACCTCGTACGAGGCTCGATATTCATTATTAGAGCGCACTTGTTTTGCATTAACCTGGGTAGCTCAGAAATGGAGGCAATATTTCTGTGCTTACACCACTTAGCTCATATCCAGGATGGATCCATTGAACTATATCTTTCAGAAGCCCATGCCTACGGGCAAGCTCTCCAAGTGGCAAATACTGTTAAGTGAATTTGACATCATTTATGTTACCTAGAAGGCAGTCAAGGGATAATCCTTGGCAGATCACCTCGCTTAGAATCCTATAGGAGGAGAATACAAACCTCTAAAGACGTATTTTCCTGATGAAGAGATAGCCTTCATAGTAGAATAAATTGCAGAATCCTATGATGGGTGGAGGATGTTTTTCGACGGAGCTGCAAATTTTAAAGGAGTTGGCTTAAGAGTGGTTTTGGTATCAGAAACTGGTCAGCATTACCAAGTATCTGCCAAGCTCAGATTCCTCTGCACTAACAATATGTCTGAATACAAAGCCTGCATCTTAGGGATCAAGTTGGCCATTGACATGAACATCCAGGAACTATTAGTGATCGGAAACTCGGACCTACTCATACATCAAGTCCGAGAAGAATGGGCAACCAAGAATTTGAAGATACTCCCCTGTCTACACCATGTACAAGAGTTGAGGAAAAGATTCAGAAAGACGGAATTCCAGCATGTTTCTAGAACACAGAATGAGTTCGCCGATGTCTTAGCCAATTTATCATCTACGATCCAGCATCCAGATACAAACTGCATTGATCCTATCCAGATTAAGATCCTTGACCAACCAGCTAGTTGTGTTCACATCGAGGAAGAATCCGACAGGAAACCTTGGTTCCATGATATCAGAGAATACTTGACAACAGGAGAGTACCTAGAGCTCGCCAATGCTACTCAGAAACGAACAATTTGAAGATTGTCCAAAAATTTCTTTCACAATGGGGCAATCATGTACAGAAGGACTCCTAATTTGGGATTATCAAGATGCGTCGAGGCAAAAGAAGCAACCAGGCTATTGGAAGAAGTGCACGCGGGGACTTGTGGACCGCATATGAATGGTTTTGTCTTGGAAAAGAAGATACTCAGAGTAGGGTATTTTTTGATGACTATGGAAACACACTGCGTTCAGTACGTCCGGAAATGCCACCATTGTCAAATACATGCGGATATGATAAAGGTGCCTCAAAATGAGCTTGCTGCAACAAGCTCACCATGGTCGTTCGCCGCTTAGGGAATGGATGTCATTGGACCAATTGAACCAGCCTCGTCAAATGGGCACAGGTTCACCTAGTGGCAATTGATTACTTTACCAAATGGGTTGAAGAAGCCTCTAACAAGGCAGTCACCAAGAAAGTAGTAGCAGATTTCATTGGAGATCGCATGGTTTGTCGGTTTGGGGTTCCAAAATCAATAGTCACCAGCAAAGGTTCTAACCTCAACAGCGACTTGATGACGGCGATGTGCAAAACATTCAATATTAAACACAAAAACTCTACGGCTTACAAACCTCAAATGAATGGAGGGGTCGAAGAAGCCAATAAGATCATCGAGAATATACTAAGGAAAATGATTGAAAGGCACAAGAAGTGGCATGAGAAATTGTCGTTCACTTTACTGGGTTATCGTACAACTGTTCGGACATCAACCGGGGCCACTCCCTACATGCTGGTCTTGGTACAGTCGCAATCATCCCCGCCGAGGTAGAGATTCCTTCCTTGAGGGTCATACAAGAAGCATGGTTAGATGGCGCAGATGGGTCATAAGTCGCTACGAGCAATTAACCCTCATAGATGAAAGAGGATGAATGTTGTCTGTCACGGTCAATTATATCAGAACAGAATGCCCAGAGCGTTCAACAAGAGAGTCAAGCCAAGGAAATTCACGTCAGGACAGTTGGTATTAAATAAAATATTTCCGCACCAAGTTGAAGCCAAAGGGAAATTCTCTCCCAATTGGCAGGGTCTGTACATGGTCCATCGGTTTCTAACCGAAGGAGCCCTTATTCTTGCAGAAATGGACGGAGAAGTCTGGCCGAAGCCTATCAAATCAGACGCAGTGAAAAGATACTACATTTAATCATATACTTTTCTTTTGTGATGTAATTGACCGCACCTGACGTGATTCCCGTTTAAAAGGGGATAAGTAGGAAGCCCTATGGGTTCGACTACATTTTAATAAAAATTCCATTTTACCCCGCTATTGGAACTAGGGCAGAATTTTGAGGAGGACCCTCAAAATTCTGAAGTAAGTTTTCAGTCTCTTGATCAGCGCCGACCTAGTAAACTATTGGTAGAATTTTGAGGATGACCCTTAAAATATTGAAATTGTTCCACGTTCAGTTATTGAGCATATCCTCCAGCAGCACCAGCCTAGTAAACTGGGTCAGAATTTTGAGGAGGACCCTCAAAATTCCGGAACAAGCGAGGTTGCCGTATCGATAAAATTATTTTTCATATATACGTACTTGCATTATATTTATTAAGTCTTGCATAAAAATCATTTGTACCACCATCGCTTAGCAATGCTACCCCCATGGTACACGACCCCAAAAGCTGGAGGATGAGAACTAACCTCCCCCTATGGAACTCACAATTTTTATTTGGTTGCAGGAACCCAGGTTACGGATCAAAGCGCATTTGCTCCGCAGGATCGAAATCCTAAAAGGTTCACTATCCTCACCCAACATTCCCCAGAAGTCCTAATATCGGAAGCTGTCTACCAGCTAGAAACCTACTACTATTCGCTCTTTTACATTCCTGCATTTGCATGAGGCTATTATCTGCTTTTCGAACTAAGATCTGTCTCCATCTGCATTTTTTGCATAAGGCTACTATCTGCCTTCCGAGTCTAAACTATGTCTCCATCTGCATTTTTGCATAAGTCTACTATTTGCCTTTCAAGGTTAAGCTCTACCTCCATCCCTCATATGGCTACTATCTGCCTTTCGAGACAATGCTCTGTCTACATCCACATTTTTGCATAAGCTACTCTGTGCCTTCCGAGGTTATTCTCTACCTCCACATTGCATAAGGCTACTATCTGCCTTTTGAGACTAAACTCAGTCTTCATCTGCACTTTGCATAAGGCTACTATCTGCCTTTTGATACTAAACTCTGTCTGCATCTGCACTTTGCATAAGGCTACGCTCTTCCTTCCGAGGTTAAACTCTACCTCCATATTGCGTAAGGCTCTTATCTTCCTTTCGAGACTAAGCATTGTCTCCGACCTGCATGGTTGAAACATCACCGCTTTATTTTTCACTCGGCTGAAACATCGCCACCCGCATTTTAAATTCTCTTCCGGCTGAAATATCGCCACCTGTGTTTAAATTCTTGCGCTGACTAAAATATCGCTGCTTTATTTTTTGACTGGCTGAAACATCGCCACCTGCATTTTAAATTCTCATTCGGCTAAAATATCGCCACCTATATTTAGAATTCTCGCTCTAGCTGAAAGATCGCCACCCTTCGCATTCATTTGGATAAATGATCGCCACCTTCTCATGGACTGAAATATTACCAACTCGTTCAAAGGCGTCATAGTTCGAATGGACCATCTGCATAGCCCAAAAATATCATTTCATGGTCTGCGAACCCATACTTTCTTGCTCTTCATGGCCTAGGACATCAAGGACATCATCCAAACCGTCGAAGGACAAACATTCATGGTCCAATGGGAACTTGCATCAGGTTTAAATTAAGCAAACATATACGCACAACACGCATTTGCAAGTATTTCGACTGGCTCACGGCCATCTCATCAGGAGCAATCCCTTTCCATTTCTCTGCATTTCGTCCGACCTAACCATCGCATCCGTTTTATTCTAAATTCCCATCGGCATGTTCCGTCAATGGCTCTTGAACCACATATGGCCTGATTCCTGTAAAACCAGAGATATGTAGGCAACTTAGAAACCAGAGTGCGGTCAATATCCTTTTACGATCACCGTCTCCGGTCAATATTGGTCATCTTATCTTAACCCGACAACTCTTTCATGCTCCTCGGGTAAAGATGAGCAGCTGTTGATACCCAATTTTTCCCTATGTATTTTTAAAATAAAAATACTTTCACAATAGCATGTATATGCATGTATAAGTATCCACAAAGGTTCTGGTATTTTTTCCAATTTTTGTTTTTGATTTTTAAAACCTATTTATGGCCTATTTTGCACTATAAAATCTAATAATTATTCCCAAAATTTTTTGTTTTGGTGAATAATTTATTTTATTCTCACATTTACATAAAAATATAATTTACATGATTTTTACATAATTTTACAAATCCTTTTGGTATTTTTAAACTAAAATTGTATGAAATTGCAATTTAAGCCTGTTTCTCGATTTATTAGCATTTATAACAACAACATTATTTCTAATATTTTTTAATCAATACTTTTGCATTGCCTATTAACTCGGAATTTTTAATTTGATTTTTCAACATCATTTACTATTTTATAAAATTCAAATTGGGGAAAATTGGCTATTTAAATTATAGCCCTTTTTAATATAAATTCTAGCCTAATTTCCGCCCTAATTCCAATCCCAATTACAACACCCAAATTTTCTAAATAACCCGACCCAGACCAATTGAATAAACCTGCCCGGATCCCCGTTTTAGATCGTGGTCGTTGATCATTTAGATCAACAGTCCACGTTAACCCCTTCCTTAATTAATCCAACCAACCCCCAAACACTAATCATTCTAACCAAACAAGCCGCCCTTGTATCCCCCTCATCCCGAAATGCTCTCAACCGCTCCTGAAACCCTAGCCCCTCTCCGACCATTTTTCGACCTTGTTTCACCGGAAACCATGGCTTCCCAGGCTTCGTGCAACTTATACTCACCCTCACTCCCTTCTATGACCCCCTTTGTTCAATGATCGAAGCCCTATCTTTAAGACCACAAGCTTATAGGTCCTCCGACTTGAGTTCTACGTCCATGTCCGGTCTCTCTCCGGTGAGTCTTAGCATTGTGAGTCCATTTTTGACTCAAGACCAATCTGTTCCAGCCTTTCTCATTCTCAAGGGTTTTCTCTGAAACCCTAAGTCTCCAAGGTTTTCTTCTTTTGTTCACTTTAAGATCTACTTCAGATCTATGTTATTTTCTAAGATTTCAAAGTGTTTTCCACATTTTTTTACCGATTTTGTTTTCAAATAGTTCATCTTCTTAAAACTTAGGGTTTCTCCGATTCTCTGTTTTATTTGCTCTACTGGGATTTCTTTTACTTTTGCTGTAATTCCTAAGTATTTCTACTATGATTTCCAGGTATTTTCTTTACCATGTTGTTTCTAGGGTTTCCGAGTAGTTTCTTTACTGTGTTCTTTGCTCTCATTGTGCTTTTCATGAATATTTATGTTCCCTCTAAATGCTTCCTTCTTTACATTCAAAATTTGATGAAAACCCTAGATTATGGGGGGTTTCAGAGTTTTTGTGTGATTATCTGCTGCCTGTTTAATTTCAAAACCCTGAATGTCTGAACTCATTTCGTGCTTCTAATTTCTTACTGAGCTCTGCAAGAACCTCTAATTCCATTTTCATGCCTACATTTTTTACTCTTTGATTACATGACTATCTTGCTAGTTTTAGCCTCACATATTTGAATTTATGCATCTCTTTTATAGTCATACTTCCCCTTTCAAAATAACCCTAATTTTGGGGGTTGATTTCCTATGAACCTATTTCGATTCTCCCTTTGATTGATTGGAACCTACTTTCTACCTAAATTCAATACCAATTCGAATCCCTATTTCCTTAATTTACTATGTGATTGGTGATTCTATTCTTTCATTATTTGCTTAAAATCGTGTATCTTTCAAAACTCTATATGTATTTACCCTTTATTTTGCAACTTATTCTTCATTTCCTTCCCATAAATGGAACTATAGTCTTTTCTCCTAATTGATTATGATTTGGTACCGAAGTTATTTTTATGCCTTATTTACTACTACTTTCAAACTATATAAAACCCCACCCCTTTTATTTCAAGAACACGAACAGTTTACAAGTTCACACTCACACAAAACTCTTTCTTCTCTTCTCTGCTCTTCTCTGCTACTTGTTCTGCTGCCTGGGTTTAACAGGCGGAAAGACAAGGCTATACAATAAGGTTGTATCTGCCCTACCTGCCTTACTATTTGAATTTGCAACTGGTAGGTCCATGATTTATGTGCCATCTCCAAAACTATGTGTTTACCTATCTCTTTCATATGTTTCACATGCATCTTTGTGCCTGATTTGCTTATATTATGCAATTAAACTCCAGCATGTACTTCTCTACCATATATTCCTATGTCTTTGATATTGTATGCTTCTATGAACATCCCTTCCCCCAAGTCCCCACGGTTTAATTCTGTGTATTACAAATGTTTTCATATCAATCCCTTTCCCTTATGTGTTGAGCTTGACTTAGGTCTGGTGGTTTCCTAATCACCATACAGGCCTAAGTCCGACTTTCTCAAGTCTGCCCTTACTTATTCATGCCATGTAAAGGGTCAGGGGTGTGCCAGTCCGATTCATGGCTAGGTATGACTACCCTTTTCTTTGGTCTTTTCTAATCCCCTCACTTTTATACATACTCTTAGTACTTTAGGTCAAACCCCTCATGGTAAGCATGCTTAGGGACCCCAGAGTTCCCTCTGAACTTGGATGCCTAATGGATGGTAATTCTACACATTGCGCTACTCAAATCCATCTTTAGGGTGTAAGCATTGCCTGGGCTTCCTGAAAGCCACTTGGAACGTTGAAACACTCTAAGAGAAAGCCTTGGAATCTGGAGCCCGGATTTGGTAAAATACATGTGTTGGACATTAAGGTTGCTTTGGGATTCCTCGGGTCCATATTAGCTTTCATGTATTTATTCTTTTGGTCCTTTCCTTCCACTTTTGTAACAAGCTTTGTAAAAGAACTTGGGGAATATAGTGAAATGGTGTGGGAGGGCTTTATATTGTTGCATCAATCAATAGATAAAAATTTTGCCTATAGGATTTTAACATTGAATCTAGAATCATGTCCATAGGATTTCAATATTGTAAATCACTTAGAAACCTTGCCTATAGGATTTTAACATTGCAACTAGAAATCATGCCTATTGGATATTTGTATTGCGAGCATAATAGAAATCATGTCTATAGGAACTGCATAAAAACGCTAGGCAAACAGTAGGTCCCGTAAACGTTCTAAAAGCAGCAACAAATCAAGATGTAGATATCGTGCCTATTGGGTTCAAACTCGCCTAATTTGTTAAACACTTTCAATAAAACTTGTCCAATGCTGTCAATTTTTGAAATCTGGCCAAGTCTGTCTTTTCACCACCCAGCATGAGGTATGCAATTTATGCTAGTTATATATGGATTTAAACATGAAAATTGTAGAAAACTAGGGGTTTGGAGAAAGCCTAAAAAAATTGATATTCTTGGAATTTGACCACAATTTTGGGTATGACATTGAGCGTAAGTTATATCTTTGAATTCGTGGAGTTATGGGTAAATTTATCTTCGAAATTTTTTGGAATTCGGGCATGTGGGCCTGAGGGAATTTTTGTCAACTTTTCGATCGGACTTAGGAATTGTTATAAATTGGATCCTAATGAGTAATTGAACATCTATTAATGGATTCACATAATTATTAGCTAGTTTGGAATGTTGTGCACCAATTTGAGTCTTCGGAAGGGCGTGGAATACCGGTTGTGGATCTTCGGAGCAAGGTTAGTCTCCTTTCTAACCTTGTAAAAGGAAATTATCCCCATAGGTGAGTTAATTGATTATATGCTCCTATTTGTGGGGATTACATACGCATGAGGTGAAGAGAGTCTGTGTGTAGCTACTATTATGTTAAGGCCCGAGTAGTCTAGGACCCAAAAGCATGTTGTACTTGGAATATTTGTAATCGTATTGACAGTTTAAATTTCTTAAATCACATCGCATTAGTAAATAATTTTCTAAAAAGATTAAACTTCATTTTCTTGAATTGTTAAAAAAGGGAATTGGCTTTTCTTAGAATATTTGTTTCCCGATGATTTATTGATGGAATGATTGTTGTGTTTATTTATATTTGACCACGTTGCATGTATGATTTGTGAGTGGGGTAATAGATGCATCTATGGTTTGCGCCATTCGACCCGCCGGTAGTGCACAGTTTAAATATTACTAAATCGGGTCGTACATCCTTGGAATGATTTGCGCATGCTTGTATTGCTTGCCTTGAACTTATTAAAGTTTTCATAGTCTCTCCCCGGCTTGAGAATATTTGTATAAACAGTTGAAGCGAATTTGGAAAGTTTCCCATAAAAGAAATAATTGTTTACTTGCTTCATTCTATTGGATTAAAATCATGTCTATAAAAATACACGATTAAACATATTATTGATATAACATTATTGTACCATTAGTAAGCGTCAAAGTCGACCTCTTGTCGCCATTTCTTCGAGAATAGACGGGATACTCATTGGGTACATGCTGTTTTCGTACTCATGCTACACTTGCTGTGCATTTTTGTGACATGTACTTCTAGTGGCCTACTGAGCGTAGTAACGTGGATGATATGGAGACTAGGTGAGCTGCATTTCTTGAGGCAACCCGCAGCTACTATTGCCTCTTTCAGTGTATTATATTTACTTTTTGTCCATTATATCCCGGATGGTTGTTGTATTATATTGTTTCATAGAAATAGCTCATGCACTTGTGACACTGGGTTCTTGGATGACTTTTGGATTATTCACTATTATGTTTGTTATAGACTTCATGGTTATTTCTATAAATTTACAGGGAGATTGTGTTCGGGAATTGGTAGTTTGTTTTGTACCGACTTGGGAGATCACTCTCGACATGATATTTCCGACATTCAGAGGAAAGCCGGACATGATGGATGCCACCAATAGAGCTCAGGGAACGGGGACTGAATTATCATGAGTGGAAGGGTCGAGTCGACTAGATACAAATGTCAACCAACCCTTCGCTTCGAAGTTCAAAGTGCTCCCGAAAATGTTCGCCTATGCTTTTAACCACACAGGGACTGTACCGGGGGCTGCTAAGTGCTCATCCAACCACGTACGAACCTCCTATTTCATAGCTAACTTCTCCAAGTATTGAGATTGGTCCTTTTCCTCAAACCCCAAGAACACATTCAACGACTTCCCATCAAACATCAGAGTTTTGTCCGTCACCTTCATCGCTTTGGAGTCCTGAACTATATGGTGAAGATTGCGATAAATTTCCTTCACCGTGTGCTCATTGGCCAACCCAACCCTTTCTTTCATGAAGCTCCAACCCTCTCTGATGCAGAATTGTGCTTGCACGTGAGGGTTGTGAGAAAGTAGATCGGGATCTATGAATTTCCTCTCTGGTATCAGCTTCCTCCTGGGCGACCACTCTCTGAGACTGTGGAAGGCAACCTCGCTAACGAACTTGTCTACCCATGTCTCTGGCTTCCTGGTCTGCTCTATGCCTCCGACCTATCGCTCACCACCTCAGCAAACCCTCCACTCTCCCTTGATAATGAAGATGTGGGAGAAGTGGAGTATTGCTCTTCCGTTCCTTTTTCAGCTCCAAACTCATTAGACGAGTCCGAGACTACATTCACCGGCTTCTTGGATGTGGCCACATTCTCATGCTCAGGAGAATAAGATTCGGGCATTGGAATTTGCACGGACATGTGGGTGGGGGCAAACTCTGAAGTTACACTCCGGGAAGATGCATACTCACTCCCAATTGAATGGGCGGCAGCCATGTCAGCTTCCCGAATTATCTTTTTGTTTCTCTTTATTGTCTCATTGTTTTTTGGAGTGAGTTTGACGACCCTCCTAACTGTTTTCCCTTGGGAGGAGCCACCTCTCCCAGTTTGTTTCTCTTTGACCCTATGTTGTTGTTGTTTGCCTCCACGTACCATTGTCTACAAGATATACATGTATATAGTTGTTAGTAGAAGCACAGAAGGAGAAGTAGACAATTTAAATGCATTTCACAATTGCAGACACACTGAATCATGCAGAAGGGCGCAGACCGCACATAAATTCCCGCAGTCCGCACATGCCAATTATTACATCTTGCAACTCTCTGAAAGAACCTATATGGTACGCACTATTTTTGATTGTGGCCACGTAGGGTGGATGCAAACCACACAGTTTTGGATTGCGGTTGCGTAGTATCGACGCGGACCGCACTGAAAGGAACGTCGTCCGCACAAATTGAGCACCCAAATATCAACCTCTCTGGACTCTGGCCACGAGGTCTGCACTGATTTGGACCACGGCTACACTGGGCTCACGCGGACCACATAAAAGTAGCACGCGGACCGCGCAGAGAGGTTAATCAATACACCAATCAAACTTACGCAGACCGCACACAAATGGTGTGCAACCGTGTAGGGCTAAATTAACCGAGTAGGGGTTTCAATATTTTTAGTCCAATATTTTCTCACATTTTGGGTCCTAGGTGTCCCTACTCAATTGTTTAACAAGAATTATTGCCCATGGTTCATCAAAAGTTCAAAAAAACCTACACCACAGTGAAATTAACAGAAGGTCAAGAAATTAAGAAGTTAAACTAGTAGAAATCAATAAAAAAAACAAAAATTAGACAAAGAATTAAATTGAATGAGAGTTGTTACCTGGAATTAATGAGGAATTACTAAATGAGAAGATGATATGAATGCACCGTAAAAATTGAAGCTTCAGTGGAAAATTTGCGAAAAGGTTCAAAAGAGGCCCAAGGATTCTATTTATAAAAAACCCTAGGGCCCAGTACTCACCTACCTGCGCCGCCACAGAATAATATCACGCAGACCGCAGGATTTCCCTTGTTCACCTTGGCTGCTCAAACCACGCAGACCACACTAATTTGGTGCGCAGCCGCGTGGAAGTTATCAGAGACTTGATAATCTCAACGTTTCCCATACGTACCGTACTGTTTTGGTCTGCGGCTGCGTGGGATCTTATCAGAGAGTAGGTCATTTTCAATTTCTCACACGTGGACCGCATAGAAATGGATGTGGACCGCGGTGCATCTTCTGAGACTTGGCCCTCAACTGCTCAAACCTACGCGAACTGCACTATTTTGGTGTGCGGCCGCGTAGGCAACATTCAGAGACTATTCATATTTTTGATCTTTGTCCTGCACTGGTCCAACATTATCCCTGCAACACTTCACAAACTATCAGCTCAAAAGTCCCGCTCTACAACAGAAAAACAAAGAAAAACAAAAGACATGGGTTGCCTCCCAAGAAGCGCCTGATTTAATGTCGCGGCACGACAAATGTTACCATCACAGTCAATTCAAATGAATAAGCGCCACCACGTGGAAGTCATCAATCTGGCCCAAGTAGTGCTTGACATGATGCCCATTCACCCGGAATACTTCACCATTCTTGTTTTTGAGATCAATAGCACCAAAAAGAGTTACACCAACTACCTCAAATGGACCGCTCCACTTTGACTTTAGTTTTCCCGGAAACAACCTTAACCGAGAGTTGAAGAGGAGAACTATATCGCCAACCTTGAATTTCTTCCCTCGAGTATACTTGTCATATAGGTACTTCATCTTATCCTTATACAAGGACGAACTGGAGTAAGCATGAAACTAAAGCTCATCAAGTTCATTCAATTTCTCAACCCGAAGATTTGCAGCGACATCTCAATCGCTCCAACGTTAAACATAGAATGGATGTCACTGCAAATCTTCGGGTTGAGAAATTGAATGAACTTGATGAGTTTTAGTTTCATGCTTACTCCAGTTAGTCCTTGTATAAGGATAAGATGAAGTACCTATATGACATGCCAATCGGAGTCCTGAAAGTTGTACGATAATCCCAAAGAGCATCATCCAATTTCTTTGACCATTCTGTCCTATTTGCATTGACAGTCTTGGACAGAATACTCTTGATTTCCCGATTTGAGACCTAGACATGGCCACTCGCTTGAGGATAATAAGGAGTGGTCACTTTGTGGTTTACCCCATACTTGGTAAGCAAATAATCAAAAGAACGGTTGCAAAATAAGAGCCACCATCACTAATGATAGCACAGGGTGTGCCAAACCGAGTGAAGATTCTCTTCTTCAAGAAAGCCACCACACTAGGAGCTTCGTTATTGGGCAAAGCGACGGCCTCAACCAATTTAAACTCATAGTCAACTGCTACCAAAATATAGGTGTTGCCACAAGAACTCACAAATGGCCCCATACAATCTTTCCCCCAAACATCGAAAATGTCCAATTCTAGAATAGTGTTAAGGGGCATCTCATCTTTCTTCAAAATCCCTCCGGCACGTTGACACTCATCAAATATTTTCACAAAGTCACTGGCATCCTTGAACACTGAAAGCTAATAGACTCCACAACTCAACAGTTTAGATGCCGTCCTCGCCTCTCCATGATGGTTACCATAGGGCGAAGAGTGACAAACTTCCACAATATTCAATTGCGCTTTTTTGGGAACACACCGGTGAATTACACCATCAGTGACAATTTTGAAAAGATACGGATCATCCCAATAGTAATCCAAAAAATCCCGTTTGAGCTTCTTCCTTTGGTTAGAAGAGAGCTCATACGGAACCACACAGGTAAGAAGGTAATTGGCAGTGTCGGCGAACCATGGCATGTCTAGCATTGAAATCGAGAGGAGTTGGTTATCCGGAAAAACATCATTTATCTGAAGAACGTCCAAATGCCTCCCTTCCTTCTCCAATTGAGGAAAGTGGTCCGCCACTTGATTTTCGCTTCCCTTTCTATCAACAATCTCCATATCAAATTCTTGAAGAAGAAGCACCCATCTCATTAACCTCTCTTTTGAATCTTTCTTAGTCATCAAGTACCTAAGGGCGGCATGATCCGTATGAATAATCACTTTGGCCCCCATAAGGTACGGGCTAAACTTCTCCGCAGCAAAAATAATGGAAAGCAATTCCTTCTCGGTGACCGTATAATTCCTTTGAGCATCATTCATTGTCTTGCTAGCATAGTATACCAGATGGAACATTCTGTTGATTCTCTGGCCCAAGACCGCCCCCACCGCAGTATCACTAGCATCACTCATGAGCTCAAATGGAAAGCTCCAATTGGGTGCGGTAATGGTAGCGGTAGTATTCAACCTAGGCATTAGAAGCTCAAAAGCCTCCGTACATCTCTCATCAAACACGTATTTGGCATCTTTCTCTAGCAATTTACACAATGGGTTAACAACCTTAGAAAAGTCCTTGATGAATCTTCGATAGAAACCCACGTGTCAAAGAAGACACCTCACCACTTTGACAGAAGTAGGAGGAGAGAGCCTTGATATCACCTCGATTTTTGCCTTATCAACATCAATCCCTCTCTTTGAAATTTTTTGACCCAACATAATACCTTCTTCCACCATAATATGGCATTTCTCCCAATTGAGAACCAAGTTCGTATCTTCGCATTGGGCCAACATACGATCCAAGTTTTGTAAGAATTCACCAAATGAGTCCCCAATCACACTGAAATAATCCATGAAGACCTCCAATATATCCTCCACCATGTCAGTGAAGATTGCCATCATACATTGTTGAAAAGTCGCCGGTGCATTAAATAATCCAAATGCAATTCGAGAGAAGGAGAATGTGCCATAAAGACATGTGAAGGTTGTCATTTCTTGGTCTTCCGGAGCAATGAGAATTTGGTTATAGCCTGAATACCCATCCATAAAACAATAGATAGCGCTGCCCGCAAGACGGTCAAGCATTTGGTCCAAGAACGACAATGGGAAATGATCATCCCTAGTCACCTTGTTCAACTTTAGGTAGTCCATTCATACCCTCCAACCCATCGCAGTATGAGTTAGAATAAGTTCATTGTTGTCATTGGTAACCACCATCATGCCTCCCTTCTTTGGCACACATTGTACCGGAGAAGTCCACGGTCTGTCAGAAATTGGATACACCACACCAGCATCAAGCCATTTAGTGACCTCCTTTTTTACCACCTCTTGCATGGCCTCGTTGAGTCTCCTTTTATGTTCAAGAGACAGCCTAGCATCTTCCTCCAATATTATCTGGTGCATGCAAAATGCGGGGCTAATACCCTAAATATCCACCAAGGTCTATCCAATCGCTCGCTTGTGCTTTTGAAAAACTGCCAAAGTGGCGTCCACCTGCACGTTAGGCAAGCAGGAAGAAAGAATAACCAGCAAAGTGAATTTAGGACCAAAAAAGTCATACCTCAGGTGAGAAGGAAGTGGTTTCAACTCCAACACAGGTGGCTCTTCAATGGACGGCTTGGTGGGTGGAGTTTTGCTATTTTAAAAGTCAAGAGATAACTTCCTCGGCTCATAAGAATACGAGCCCATGAGATGTAGTGCATTCACACATTCCACCTTCTGGCATCATCATCAACATCCATGTTCAATAGTATGGCCTCAAGTGGGTCCTCAATATTTGCCATTGCGATAGTGTAATCCACTATCACCTCCGTGACAATGTCAACAAACGAGCATACATCAGTGATATTTGGTTGCCTCATTTATTTGCATACGGGGAACACCACCTTTTTATCTCCAACATGGAAGGTCAATTCTCCTGCCTCTACATCAACCAAGGCCTTCCCCGTAGCTAGGAAAGGCCTTCCAAGAATAATAGGCACCTCAAAATCCACTTCGCAATCAAAGATCACGAAATCGGCCGGCAATATGAACTTATCCACACAAACGGGGACATCACAAATAATCCCCAAAGGCCGCTTCATTGACCGGACCACCATTTGAAGTCTCATAGAAGTTGGACAAGGTTGTCCGATACTCAAAGTCTTGAAAATTGAATATGGTATGAGATTGATACGTTCCCCCAAATCACATAGGGCTTTTGCCAAATCGGCATTTCCAATGGTACATGGTATTGTTTACAATGGAACTCACTTGGTGCGTCATTTTGATGGAGTCACACTCCATCGATATCTTTTTAGTAACCAAGTCCTTCATGAAGTTTGCAAATCCCGGCATTTATTCAAGTGCCTCCACCAAGGGCACATTTATAGTTAAACTCTTCATCATCTCAATGAATTTTTTAAACTGGTTGTCACCTTTTTGCTTGGCTGACCTTTGACGATATGGCGGAGGAGGTCTAGGCAAGGGTGCCTTCGGTTTAGGCACCACCGGTTCAGGCATATCAATAACGTGTTCCCTAGACGGGTTCACGACCTCTTGAGTCTCCTCCTCTCTCTCATCAATTTCAATTCTCACATCATCACTTATATTTGGTTCAACACTACCAACAGGATCTCATGATTTTGCAACTCTTCTTCATCATCCACAACTCGATGTCCTCTTGAGGCTTGCACATCACCGCCTCTTCCACTTCTCGTGGTCACCGCAAACACATGATTATTATGCCCACCCTTGGGGTTTACTACTGTATCACTTAGTAGAGCACCCTCGGGCGAGTGTTGAGAGATTGCAAAATTAGCCCGAGTTGTACTTCCAAGATACGGATTGAAGTGTTATGGGAGGCCAATTGAGCAACATAGTCATGATTCTTCTTCATCATTTTCTCAAACATGTTCTCTATTTGACCCATGTCATGTCCCGACAAACTCGGCCCTTGAGATTGAAACAGAGGTGGGTTGTTAGGTTGCTGATACATTGGGAGCCTTTGAAAGCGTTGCCCCCTATTACCTTGACCAACATTGTTGTTGTTCCAATTGTTTTTTCCGTTCCAATTACCTTGATTTCCCTAGTTATTGTTCCCCCAATTTCCTCCTTGATTGTTATTATAATTCCAATTGCCACCTTGTTGATTACCCCAATTACCTTGAGGTCTCCATTGTTGATTCTCTTGATTGCCTCTATTCCCTTGGTAATTGTTGACATATTGAACTTCCTTACTTTGGTCATCAAAACCTTCATTATAATATCCACCACCATCATCATAATTGTCAAGATTTTCTTGAGGTTGTTGTTGCCATCTTTGCCTTCTTTTCATAATATTCACTCCCTCCATGGCATTGAATTGGCGCAGATTTTGAAAATGTTGAAGTTGCACCTTATCCAATTGGTTCATTATTTTTGTGAGTTCGGCAATGGCTTGGCCGTGATCATGAAACCCCATATGCAAGTTTATAACATTAGGATCACCTTGAGGAACATTAACCCGACTTTGCCATGTTGAAGAATTATCGGCCTTTTCATCAAGAAAACCACAAGCTTCGTTGTATGGAAGCTTCATAAATTTACTACCGGTCAACTGATTGACAATTCACTGGTTTTGTCACACCCCAAAACGAGGGACATAACCGGCCCGACCGGGTAGCCCAAGTCAAAAGGACCTGGTTACCTTTCCTATTACCACGTGTTATCACACAATATTCATTATTAATTAACCAATGATACTTGATGCAACTGAAAGTAAACAGGACTCTTATTTTACAAAAATATACATATTATCATTAACAGCTAGCGTTGTTTACATATTACCGCGCCCACTACATACACACATATTACCCCAGTTCCGTATTGCACGTCATCCAGTCTACGGAGCCTCTAAGATGAAGAAAATAATACAATACTTGCCGGAGACAAGGCCCCGACTATACCTTTACAATAACGACACAGAACTCCAAATACAACAACAAAGGTGGCATGAGCCACGCAGGGCCCCGGAAGGAAAGATGCTGTCCAATTACGAACACGGCCGATGGAGAAGGAGGAGGAGCTATGGACGGTGGACTGGAGTGCCTGCCACGGACCCACCTACAATCATAATACGAATGTAGCGCCCCCGGAAAAAAGGGATGTCAGTACATTTGAATTGTACTGGTATGTATGAACGAACTCTATCCCAAGTAAACCCAAGCCGAAGATACATATACAAGTAGAAAACTAAACAACAATAGAACAACAACCAAGCATTTCACAAATAGACGATGCAATTAGCCAAACAAAAGGGCAATCAGTGTCCCACAGGTTACAAACTCTCTTGTTGTCTCCTTTCACAATTTCACATTTATCATCTCATGATTTCTGTTCATTTCAATAGTTATATTGGATCACTTTTTCCACCCTTATTACCTCATCCACCCATATAACCTCGGCCACCCTTGTCGCCCCAGCCCACACCTTATTTCACCATGATGTGGCGCACAACACGACCCTACCTGACAGTTTTAGTCCACAAACGACATACAACACATCAACAATTACAAGAAATCAACTATAGAACATTGATAAGAAATAACCAGAACAAGGAGTAAAGTATTTCCACAACTAACAACAACAATTTCCTCACATCAATTCGTATCTGAGTTACCACAATGTATGTCCTTACCAAACATATACGTTGCTACCACAATAATTCTGATTTCACCATTCAAGAGATCTCTTCAATTACATGTTCCTCAACTATTGCCACAAGATGTTACCACACAAGTATAAATCACAAGAGTTCCACAATAACCTCACATGTATATCAAGTATCAAGTAATTCCACACATCAACACAGGGCGATTTCACAAGGATAACAGTTAGTCATACATACCTGGAATTGAATATCCCCTTTAAAATTCTACTCCAATTGACCAAGCAATCAAGACGGGTCAATCTAGTTCATGATCAATACATCAGACTTAGAATATGGAATTATAATTTACTACCCAATTCCCTTTTTACTAGATTTTAGGGTTTTAAAGACATGCATGAAGGTTTTATTAAAATCTTAAGAATCTAAGGCATGAGGTTCCCTTCCCAAGCTTAAGTTCGAAAAATTAGGGGAAATGGGTTAGGGATTTACCTGTGAAGTCAGAAGTGAAGACAATGCACCAAAATTCCCTGGGCTCCAATGGTTTTGAAGATTAATTGATGAAGAAATACTTTTCTCTCTCAAGAACCCTCTCTTCCTCTCTCTTCTTTTTTTTCAGAAAATGTGTTAAAATGAGGGATTTGGTGTTTTATTCAAATAGGGATCAGGTTTAAAATTTTAGAAAATAACTAGGCGAGCACAATCTGCGACGCAATTATGTGATCGTAAAACTGACATGCGGTCCGCAGAATGGACCGCATAAGGGTCCTAAGTTTCGGACCTTCTCTAGTTGGAATGCGGTGGGTATACAGTCAGCATTCATGTCCTGTGGTCGCATAATACACCGCAGAACTGACCTTTGAAATTCTTCAGGGACCATATGTGGTCATTATGCGGTCCGCATATTGATTATGGGATAGCAGATCTGACCGCATTTTCAACACCAAAATTTGGCTGCTCTCTGGAACTTTCTGCGGCAGAAATGAGGTCCGCATACCTGAACTCCGACCGCATTCTGGACCGCAGATTTGACCTTTTCTGGAATAATTTCGACTCCGAGTTTTTAAGTACAAAACAGTAAAAAGAATCCGAACCATGTAGGTAGGCTTGGCTTTGTGAGCTGCTAGCATTTGAGCACTCATTTTCATGGGGCCTTACATCCACCCCCGCTTAAGATCATTTATCCTCAAATGAGGACTTGGAAATCAAATAAGTTTCAAAAACATGATATGTAAGTTCCTACACCTTTATTAACTTTCAAGTTTGATAGAAAACTTTTGCCGAAGTCTCCTTTGTAATATGGACATAACCACCTGTCAGAGAACTCCCAAAACATATTTCCAAGCACTATTACACTTGCACACACACAAGTAGAACACTTTGGCACTCTTCATCCATGCAAAAACTAATCATTACACAATTAGAACACTTTAGTACTCTCTATCCATGCAAAACTAATCATTAATTGTTGGCTCTATTATAAGTTAATTACTTACCATGAGAGTACAAAACTTTCATTACCTAGAAGGACTGCACATTGTTCAAATAACCACAACACATCAATTTTTGGCACAACTTGGAGGGACTGCAACAGTAAGGCACTTGGGGGAGAGAAGGGATGTTTCTTACCTCTAATGGAACACAACACTAATTCTCCTAGGGACAAGATTCGCACGATCATTTATAGACTTGTTCAAATAGATGGGGGTATTTTCTTTTCATCTCATCTTCCACTTCTCACGTGGTTTCCTCGACTTGTTGGTTTCGCCACAGCACATTAAATGAAGCAATCTCCTTTTTGCGCAACTTTTGGACTTGTCTATTCAGAATAGCAACCGGAATCTCCTCATATGATAACTCTTCGATAACCTCGATGTCTTCAGCTGGCACGATTGTAGACGGATCGCCCACGACTTTCCTCAACATGGATACATGGAACACCGGGTCCACAAAGGATATTTCAGGGGGCAATTCCAGCCTATACGCAACTTGACCCATCCTTTGAGTAATCTAATAAAGTACGACATACCTAGGACTTAGTTTCCCTTTCTTCCCAAAGAGAATGACTCCTTTCATAGGAGACACCTTCAAGAATACCCAATCTCTTTTCATAGAATGACTTTTACCTTCTCCATGGCCTGCTGCACGAGATCTGGCCCTATCATTTCTGCTTCACAAGCCTCAAACCACCAGATCGGGGACCTACACCTTCTTCTGTACAATGCTTCAAATGGGGCAATCCGGATACTAGCATGGAAGCTGTTGTTATAAGAAAACTCTATAAGGGGCAGTTGATCATCCCAATTACCCTTGAAATCCAAGACACATGCTCGCAAAATATCCTCGAGCGTCTGAATAGTCTGCTCTGCTTGACCATCGATCTGCGGAATAAAGAAGTGCTAAGATTCACTTGAGTATCCAAACCTTGCTGAAATTACCTCCAGCAGTTAGCTTTGAATTGAGTTTCTCGATCCAAAATAATAGAAAACAGCATACCATGAAGCCTTACTATCTCCTTGATATACAATTGAGCATATTTTTCTGCAGAGTTGGTGGACTTGACTGGCAAAAAGTGAGCTGATTCGGTGAGTCGGTCCAATATTACCCAAATTGAGTCGAACTTATGTTGAGTGCGAGGTAGTCCGGTCACGAAGTCCATATTAATCATTTCCCACTTCCACATTGGAATTTCTATAAGCTGTGCAAACCCACCGGGTCGCTGATGCTCGGCCTTCACTTTCTGGCAATTTGGACACTTGGAGACGAAGTCTGCCACACTCTTCTTCATACCACTCCACGAATAGATTTCCTTGAGATCGTGATACATCTTTGTAGAGCCTTGGTGCACTGAATACCTGGAATGATGAGCCTCTGCCATTACCCTCTCCCGAAGATTATCGGCATCCGGAACACATAACCTATGATGGCGCCGTAGCACACCATGGTTGTTGCCGAGCAAAAATGCTGAAACTTTGTCACTTAGAACTGCCTCCTTCAATTGTACTAACGTTGGATCAATAAACTACTTTTCTTTAACCTCTGTCACGAGCGACGATTCTACTGTGTTATGCACCATAAGTTCCTCCTCATTCGGGGCCGAGATGCAAACCCCAAGGCTGGCCAATTAGTGCACCTCCCGAGCTAGGAGCCTCTGATCCACTCTCAAGTGAGCCAAGCTACCCATGGATTTTCGATTGAGGGCGTCAGCCACCACGTTTGCCTTCCCTAGATGGTACAAGATGTCTATGTCATAATCCTTAATATATTCTAACCACCGTCACTACCTCAAATTCAAATACTTCTGCTTGAACAAATACTGGAGACTTTTATGGTCTATGAACACATCTCATGAACCCCAAAAAGATAATGCCGCCATATTTTCAAGGCAAACACAAAATGCAAGCTCCCAATCATACATCGGATAATTCTTTTCGTGATTCTTGAGTTGCCTGGAAGCATATGCTATGACCTTCCCGTGCTGCATCAGTACACACTCCAAACCAACCCCGGAGGCATCACAATAAACCATAAACCCATCTGTTCCTTCTAGCAAGGCCAATACAGGTACCGAGGTCAACCTTGACTTCAATTCCTGAAAACCTTTCTCACAAGCATATGACCACTGGAACTTGACTGGTTTGTGCGTCAATTTAGTCAATGGGGAGGCGAGGGTGGAGAATCCCTCTACGAGCCTCCGATAATACTCTGCAAAACCCAAAAAGCTACGGATCTCCGTCGGGGTCGTGGTCCTAGGCAAATCCTTTAATGCTTCAATCTTTTTGGGGTCCACCTAAATCCCCTCATTAGAAACAACATGACCTAGAATAGCAACGGACTCTAACAAAAATTCACATTTAGAAAACTTGGCATACAATTGGTGCTGATGAAGAGTCTGCAAAACTGCTCTGAGGTGATTGGCATGATCCTCCCTGCTCCGCGAATACACGAGGATGTTGTCAATGAAAACAATCACGAAGGATTCTAAAAATCACTTGCAGACCCGATTCATAAGGTCTATAAAAGCTGCCGAGGCGTTGGTTAGCCAAAAGACATGACCAAGAATTCAAAGTGACCATAACGAGTTCTAAAAGCAGTCTTAGGAATATCTTGCCCTCTGATCTTCAATTGGTGGTACCCGGATCGCAAATCAATTTTGGAGAAGAACCTTGCACCATGCAATTGGTCAAACAATTCATCTATCCAATGCAAAGGGTACTTATTCTTGATAGTGATTTTATAAAGCTGCCGATAATCGATGCACATCCAAAGCGACCCATCCTTGTTTTTGACAAAAAGAACCGGAGCACCCCACGATGACACACTTGGCCGGATAAACCACTTATCCAATAGATCCTTCAACTAATCCTTCAACTCCTATAACTCTGTTGGTGCCATTCTGTACGGTGGAATAGATATTGGCTGGGTATCTGGCAATACATCAATCCCGAAATCAATCTCCCTATCCGGAGGAATTCCTGGAAACTCATCTGGAAATACCTCAGGAAACTCATTCACGACTGGCACAGACTCGAGGGCAGGTACTTTTGGAGTAGTGTCTGCCAACTGAACCAAACGATAGATGCACCCCTTTACGATCATCTTCGAAGCCTTGAAGTAGGAAATAAACTTACCCCTCGTCACTACACCATTTCCTTTTCATACAACAACCGGCTCATTATGGAACTCGAGTCTCATGACTCTCGTCCGGCAATAGAGTTTAGCAATGCATGAATAGAGCCAGTACATCCCCATGATTACATCAAAATCCACCATCCCAAGCTTGATAAGGTCCACTATGGTAACACAACCACATACCATAAAAACACAATTCCTATAGACCCGCACGATCGTAATAGAATCACCAACTAGAGTCGATACAGAGAATGGCTCAAGAAACTGTTCGAGTTCAATCCTAAAACTCGTAGCAATAAATGGAGTGACATATGATAAAGAAGACCCCAGATCGATAAGTGCATAGCAATCAATGGTATGGACAGATAGGATACATATGATAACATCTGGAGAAGCCTTAGCACTCTGACGACCACTCAATGCATAAAACCTGCTGGGTCCGCCCCCACCATGAGCTCCATCTCTGGCTGCACCACGCTCTGCTAGGGCTGGAGGGCGTACTGACGATGTAGAAACTGTTGAAGTGGATGGTTGAGCAAGTCCCCTACCCATGCCCCTCTCTGGGTGCACGACAATCCCGTTGTATGTGACCTCACATCCCGCAATTGTAACACATTGGAGCATCTAAGTAACATGCCTCTGTATGAAATCTCCCACACTTGGGACATATACCTCTCTGCTTTCAAGGTCTCATCCCCAAATGACTGAACTGGCCGGGCCTCTAGCTATATGAACCTGGCACCGAAGGGCTACCCTGCTGGTACCAGTGCATGGATGGTGGTGCACTGGCTGAGGACTGAGCATAAGACTGAGATAGTCATGATGACCCCCTCCCTAAGTGAACCATCGACAGGGCCTTGCTGCTACTCTCCCTGTCTGCCCGATTCTTTAACTTCCTAGCCTCAGTGGCTTGAGCAAAACCCACGATCTTCCCATAGTACATGTCTAAATGCAAAGCCACCGAGTAGCCTCATTTACCACCAATGGACTAAGACCATGAACGAATCGCCAAACTCTAGCCTCCATAGTCTACACCCACTGAGGAGCATACTTGGACAACCTCACGAACTCTATATGATACTCACAAATGCTCATACTACCCTGCTTAAGAACCTCGAACTCGGTGGCAAGGGATGCCATTGTCTCGGCAGGAAAGAAGCGGTCCATGAAGGCATCTACAAACTCATCCCATATAGCCGGAGGTTTTCCCTCCTCATGGGAATCCTCCCACATCTCAAACCACGAACGCGCTACTCCCTTAAACCTGTATGAAGCCAATTCTACCCCTTCTATTTCTGTAGCCTTCATTACCCGAAAGGTGTTGTAAATCTCATCAAGGAAATCCTGTGGATCGGCCCCTGGGTCTGTGCCTGAGAACTCTGGAGGATCCAATCGAAAAAATTGTGAATTCTAGAGCTGGCTGAGTCTCCTTGTCCGATGAAGGATACATGGGCACCATGAGATCTCTGGGCCTCGGGAGCCACTAGCTGGATCAACATACGGATGTCCCCTCTAAGTACCTCATCCAAAATCCTGGAACTGGAAGCTGGAGCGACATCAGAATCAGGAGCATCCGTAGGAGAGATACTGGTACCCTCGGCCGCCGCTGGAATAGGATTACTTAGATCCGGAATGGATGGAGCGCAAAAATTCAAAACTGGGGAATCACTATCAACCACGGCATCCGGCACAGATCCACACCCGCACTGGGAGTGGCATTGTCCCCTAGGCCGAGTCTAGCTTTCTTCTTAGGGGCTCACTCTTAAAATTCGAAGTAAAGCACGAGTTAGACACAAAATTACTTCACCGCACGAACTGGAATATCAAAGAAAGGAATAGTTTCCTAAATGCCCGTGTAGCCTCCGGCTTATAGATGTGGTCGACAACACACCAATAATGAGGGCTCTACTAGGCATGACTCAGAGACACCCTAGGACTCTTTTAAAACCTCAGCTCTGATACCAAGTTTGTCACGCCCCAAAATAAGGGACATGACCGGCGCCCGACCGCGTAGCTCCTGTCAAGCGGACCTGGTTACCTTTCCTATTCCCACATGTTACCCCATAATATTCATTATTAATTAACCAATGATACTTGATGCAACTGAAAGTAAACAGAACTCCTCTTTTACAAAAATATACATATTATCATTAACAGCTAGTGTGTTTTACGTATTACCACGCCCACTACATTACACTTATTACACCAGTTCTGTAACCCACGTCATCTAGTCTACGGAGCCTCTAAGATGAAGAAAATAATACAATACTTGCCGGCGACAAGGCCCCAGCTGTACCTTTACAATAACGACACAAAACTCCAAAATACAACAACAAAGGTGGCATGAGCCACGCAAGGGTCCGCCAATGGATAAGGAGGAGGAGCTACGGACGGTGGACTGGAGTTCCTGCCACGGACCCACCTACAATCATAACGGGAATGTAGCGCCCCTGGAAAAAATAGACGTCAGTACATTTGAATTGTACTAGTATGTATGAACAAACTCTGTCCCAAGTAAACTCCAGCCGAAGATACATATAAAAGTAGAAAACTGAACAACAATATGACAACAACCAAGCACTTCACAAATAGATGATGCAATTAGCCAATCAAAGGGGCAATCAGTGACCCACATTGTACAAACTCTCCTACTTTCTCCTTTCACAATTTCACATTTATCATCTCATAATTTCTGTTCATTTCAATAGTGATATTGGATAACTTTTTCCACCCTTATTACCTCATCCACCCTTATTACCTCTGCCACTCTTATCGCCCCAACCCACACCTTATTTCACCGTGTTGCGGCACGCAACTCGACCCCACCTGACCGTTTCAATCCACAAACAACATACAAAACAACTAAAATTAGAAGAAATCAACTGTAGCACATTGTTACGAAATAACCAAAACAAGGAGTAAATTATTTCAACATCTAACAACAACAATATCCTCATGTTCATCAATTCGTACACAATCCGAGGTACCACAACAGATGTCCATACCAAACATATACGTTGTTACCACAATAGTTCTGATTTCACCATTCAAGAATTCTCTTCAATTACATGTCTCTCAACTTTTGCCATAAGATGTTACTGTTGCGATCAAAACACTCACGCAAGTGCACGTGATCGTCAAGTAATAAAGTGGTGATAGTGTATCGTTCCCGCGAAGACTTATGACTAGCTTATGATTCATTCAAACCCAATGTCTTTATCTATCCAAGAATTTATTCACAAAAGAGATTTTATTGTATTCCTAACTAACATCTAACAATTTAATCGAGCTAAAGCAATTAATTAAACAAACAACAATTTCGGTTAACAAACAATAGAGCAGAATATTCTAGGGTCACGGGCATAATCAACAATCATTTTGTGTTTGTAGCTTCAAATGACTAATTCAGTTATCTGGGTTATTGATTGACAAGGTTAATAATACTCGTAAGAATCTGTCGAGTCCTTACTCGCCTATTCAATTCAACTCAACGGCTATATGTCTATGGAATCAAGATCAACAAGAATGCATTGAAAACTCCTATATTTCAACCAAGCAAGGCAATTGGGTATATGTCTATCCCAATTTCGAATCCATCCCCCTATGCCAAGGTTCAAGAACTTGCTCTAATTAATTCTATATGCAATCTAAAGTTCCCACTTTCGAGTTCAACTATAGAGATAGTATTTCACTGTTAGCTACTTAGTAAAATAATTAAAATCTGAGTTAAATAAATAATCTAATATGATAAACCTACTTCGTCGAATCAAACTTCAAACAACAACGTTCATGTTTTACCCATGACCCTAGAACAATAGGTTCTAGCCACTAATACTATTGTTCAACATAATTAGGTTCAATATTATCACAATTAGCAAAAACAAAGAGAAGAAAAAAAGAACTTGATTATCCAAAATTCTCCTTGCCTCTTGCCTCTCTAATTCTTCCAATACCCTATGAAATCCTTGATAATTTTTGTCTTGGGCGAGCTTGACTTTACATAGGTTAAGTAGTTTTTCTCCAGATTTTCACTTTTGCCCATTACACAAGATTTTCGTTCGTTGGACATGCACGGGTGCGCAGGTGGGTGAGCATTTGGCCGCGCCAAATACTAGCTCTCTATAATGGCCGTGCATATTTGAGCGTGGGCGCGCAGGACGAGTTGTACAACTTTGTATTTTTATTGTCTTCTTCGATACACTTCGTCCCGAGGGGTCTGAATTGCTCCCTAATGGTCCCTATCACACTTTCATGCACAAAATAGGCTCCTTAACCTGCATTCGTATAATTCACTATTAGAGCCAATAATTCATCAATTAAGCATAATATACGATTGTAATATAATCAAGTAGAGGCACAAACAATGGCTAAATCACATGGATTTCGCCTATTATCAACACCCTACACTTAATTCATTGCTATCCCTCAAACAATCACACTATACTCTCTAGTTACTTTTCTACTAAACCATTTTGCTTAGCGCATTCCACGTATTACAATATACATACGTTGCGCCTAGCAGTGAACAATTCTAGACTCAAAGCTAACTCTCAAATGCCACGCAATATTCACTCTTCTTCAAAGAACTCTACACAGAATTCAAGACTTGCTTTTCTATCACGAATCATATGCCCTCACAATCATGTCAACACAAACAGAATTCATTTCACACAATCGAGTCAAACACTCAAATATATCAATGGAAACGCTCACTCTCACAATTGAGGTCACACGCATACAATGGGTACCATATCTTGCCCTTAATGTAAATCTCTACTAATGTAGGATGGCTCGGCTCAAAATTAGTTACGCCTTTTCATGGTTGTAATGTGGGCTAAGGGACGGGTAGGATAGATATATGAATAGTGACTAACCCTCCTAAGACATTTAACACATCACGTAATCACTTTTAAGTGCACATTCTTCAGTCTACTAAACTTTCACAAACCATATTACCCATCAATGTTCCATTCTTCTTTAAGCACTACAACTCATATCCACTAGCAAAAACAAGAATACAATGTATTCATCTCCAACATTATATTTTTTTTCAATTTATTTTTCATGTCATTTGACTTCCGCTAGTGATGCATATATTTTCAATACAAGTGCACCTTTCAACCTCTCATTGGCTCTACTCGAAGCCACCCCACTCTTATCTCCTTTTTTACTTCTTTTAGTGCTCATCTCACCATTAAAGTGCTTTAAGAGGTAAAGGATCAAAATAATGCAAATAAAGAATAAAGATGTATAGGCTTGTATTGCGGGTGCCAAATAAAAAGTCTAAAGGCTCAAAAGGGTTACTAGGAAAAAAATTTCTTTGTGATTAGCAATTTAATTCAAGAAAGACCAAAGAGAGCCTAAAATCATCTATTCAAACCGAGCATCACCTAGGATTTCACTTCAACTCACATACCGGGCAAGTTCTAGACAAAAATACGATGCACGGACTACACAAGTACTCATCACACACGGCATATGAATCATTCATATCAGCTCATCAAAACGGTCCATTTCAAGTACACAAATCAGTGACAAACACACAAATTAAGGCACTTTTAATGAGATTCAACGATGAGGTCTAAATATTACACTCTAGGATCTATTGTGTTCAGGTGTGTCAACGCTATGGGTTCTCTTTCAATTCACAGCTCGTAGCCCACTATCCTAATCTACAATTCAAAAAGAAAATTAAGAACTACCTATGCCCGGTTCAAGATAAACCCTTGGAAAAAAACCACGGCCTAAAGAAAAACCAAGGGGGAGTTGTTACACTACCTAAAGGAAGAAAAAAAACTTTTTGTTGTTTTCTTTAGACTCATTTCCCTCAAGAACCTCATCTACAAGATCCGTCATAGGGAGGAGCCTCAGTCGAAAGGGATCTGTCATAGGGCCGAGCCGTCTATCTAAACTAATTGACAAATTACCCAACACACTACTTCACACAATGAGAAAAAGAAGCAAATCAATATTACAAAGCAAGAAAAATAACCATTTGTACACTACTTACAACATACATTGAGGAAATCCCCCACCGCACAATTAGAAAAAAGCCATGCCCTCATGGCTTGAAATTGAAGGAAAAATGGTGAGGTAAAGGAACTTCCCTGAAGCGTCACTCCTGGTCCGAGACAGTGGCGGGGTTCATGTTGCACGTGCGCCCCAAGGCTCGTAACCATCCCATAATCTTCCTCTCTGAATTATTCTATCGGTTCGCTAACACATCCACACGAGTGCCTAATTCATTCATGGAGGTCCGCAAACCAGTCATCTCCTTTTCCATAGCAGTAAACCGAGACACCCGTGTTGTGTCTGAAGATGTCGCCGTCTCAGAAGGCCCTGCAGCTGTTACAATTTGCTCAGGTGCTTGGGGTGCAACCTCCACATCATCCTCATCATTCTCTTATCGTCATCCAAACTAGCCGCCGCTGCTACCTCCACTACTTCCGGCTCCTTGACCGTTGTCACCTTATCCGCCCGAAACTTGCCTTCCTTTTTGACCAATCCATCTACCGTTTTATTCTCCAGCACATTGGCTAACCTGCACAAATGAGTAACTAAAGAAGGAAAAAAGAAACCTTACCTCCTCACCTGGCTGCTGACAAACATCTCGTCGTGGATAATGTTGGCCACATCAACATCTCGTCGTGGACACACTTATCATTTACCAACTTCCTAACATACAACACCCAAAATCATAACTTAAAAAGCTAACACCTACAGCTAACCAACTTTACACCTAAAATCTAAAAATAAAAGAAAGAAAATAAAAAAATTAAACTAGAAAAAGGAATGAACAAGGGAAACTAAAAGATTAGGGCGATTATCAGAGGAGAACGAGCGGAGAAGGTTGTCTTGGTCGTGGCACAAGGGGAGATTGAATTTTGGGGGAAAGGGTTTGCGTTTAGTTTTTTTTGTTCTTTGAAGGGTTTGGGGTTTGTGTAAGGGAGGAAGAGTGATTAGAAAGATAGGGTGGTAAACTCGTCTTTTACCGTATTCTAAAATACAGAGAAAAAAGAAACATAGACTAAAAACTAAAAAGAAACTAAACGAAGAAAAAACACCGGAATTTTATTTGGACATGCGTGTCCACATGCGCGTCCGTGCATGTTTATGCGCGTCCAATACAGTGGAGTCTCAATTTTGTGTGGCACTTGCGCGGGCATATGCGCAGGTGCGCTCCTGGGTGTTCCTTTTTCTACTTTTTTTTAAGTTAAGATACAAACTCAAAACCTTACCACTACTATTGGGTTTTTTCCCAACCAGAGCCTTATTTAATGTTGTGGCTCGACTGTTACAATATTTTAATGGGTTACCTCCCATCCAGCGCCTGATTTAGTCGCAGCATGACTCAACATGTTTTCAAGCATCCATCAAGTCCACTAAGGTATTGTCACACAGCAATAATGTTTAATTCGTTGACCGTTGACCAGGAAGGTGCTATTTGAGCTCATATCTCTTAGTTCCACGGCTCTATGAGGCTTCACGCTGACCACAACAAAAGGGCCACACCAGCGAGATCTAAGCTTTCCAGGGAAGAGCTTCAATCTCGGATTGAAAAACATGACTTCCTGGCCTAGCTCGAACTCGCGGTGCTGAATCTGCTTATCACGCCACCTCTTAGTCTTCTCGTTATATAGTTTGGCATTCTCATAAGCATGTAATCGAAACTCCTCGGGATCATCAAGTTGCAGCAACCTTTTCTCTCCAACTAAGTCATTATCCATGGTCAACTTCTTTATTGCCCAATAAGCCTTGTGCTCAAGTTCGACGGGCAAGTGACATGCCTTCCGATACACCAATTTACACAGAGAAGCACCTATGGGAGTTTTGTATGCGATGCGATATGCCCATAATGTGTCGTCCAACTTTCCAGCCCAATCTTTTCTATTGGCACTCACTATTTTCTCAAGAATTTTCTTGACCTCTCTATTCGACACCTCCACTTGACCACTTGTCTGAAGATGATAGGCAGTGGAGACCTTATGCTTGACCCTATACTTTGAATGGACATTGTTTAACAGTTTGTTGCAAAAGTGCGTACCTCCATCGATGATCAATATTCTAGGAGTCCCAAAGCATGTGAATATATGTTTCTATACAAAGATCACCACCACTTTTGCATCATTATATGGAAGAGCAATGGCCTCCACCCACTTAGACACATAATCGACTGCCACCAAGATATATCTATGATCGTTTGAGTATGGAAAGGGTCCCATAAAGTCAATTCCCCAGACATCAAAAAGCTCCAAAACTAGAATGTCGTGCAGCGGCATTTCATGCTTCTTAGTGATTATCCCGGTTCGTTGGCACCTGTCACACATTTTAACATAGGTGTGTGCATCCTTAAATAGTTTGGGCCAGAAAAAACTTGATTGTAGAACTTTCTGAGTTGTCCGGTCTCCCCTATGATGGCCTTCATATGGTTAGGCATGACAACTGTCAAGTATGGCTTTCATCTCCTCCTCGGGAACACATCTCCGGACTAACTGATATGCACAGAGCCCGTATAAGAATGGCTCATCCCACATGTATAGTCGCACATCATGCAAAAATCTTCTTCTATTGTCTGGTGATAATTCTGGTAGGGTCACCTCAGAAGTTATGAAGTTCACATAGTCAGCATACCACAGAGTCATGTTTGAGGTGACTGCCAGCAACTGCTCATCTGGGAATTTCTCATTGATTTAACCATCTTCAGCCATGTGAGCCTGATTCTCCAATTGGACAAGTGATCAACCAATTGATTTTCTATTCTCTTGCGGTGTCGGATCTCTAAATCAAATTATTGCAATATTTACCAAATCAGTCACCTGATGGCCGAATAATCAGTGTAGACGTTTACTTTGGTCCCCACAAGATATGACCTAAACTTATCAAACGCCCACACTACCACAAGCAATTCCTTTTCAGTGACGGTGTAGTTCATCTGAGTTGGATTCAGAGATTTTCTCGCATAGTAGATGGAGTAGAAGATCTTTTCTTTCCTCTGCCCCAAAAAATCCCCAACAGCTAGATCACAGGCACCGCACATCAACTCAAAGGGTTTCTCCCAGTCCGGAGAAATTATGATACGTGTCGTAACCACCTTCTTTTTAGCTTCTCGAATGCCTTCAGACATGAATCATCGAACTTGAAAGCCTCATATTTCTCAAGCAACCTGCACAAGGTAGAAGAAATTTTCGAGAAGTCCTTGCTAAAACAACGATAAAAGGCTGCATGGCCGAAGAAACTACGAATGCCGTTAAGAGAAACTGGTGGAGGCAATTTTTCAATCGCTTCCACCTTTGCTTTATCCACCTATACCCCATCTTTGTACACTTTGTGTCCCAAGACTATACCTTCGCACACCATAAAGTGGCACTTTTCCCAGTTTAGCACCAGGTTAGTCTCTTTGCACCTAGCAAATACTTTCTCGTGGTTCATCAAGCACTTATCAAACGAGAATCCAACAACAGAAAAATCATCCATGAATACTTCTACAAACCTCTCAACCATATCAGTAAAGATGGACATCATACACCTTTGAAAAGTCGTGGGTGCATTACAAAGACCGAAGGGCATTCGTTTGAACGCATACGTGCCATAAGGACACGTAAAAGTGGTCTTTTCTTGGTCCTCTGGGCAATAGAAATCTAGTTATACCCCGAGTAACCATGTAGGAAGCAGTAGTACTCCTGTCCAGGGAATCTATCAAGCATTTCGTCAATAAAGGGAAGGGGGAAGTGGTCCTTCCGAGTGGCATTGTTCAGTTTTCTATAATCAATGTAAATACGCCACCCGGTGACATTTCTCGTTGGGATCAAATCATTATTCTCATTTACCACCACAGTCATTCCCCCTTTCTTGGGGACACATTGCACATGACTTACCCATTTGTTGTCAGAGATAGGAAATACAATGCCTGCATCAAGCCACTTAATCACTTCTTTTCTTACCACCTCCTTCATGATTGGATTGAATCAAAGTTGTTGCTCAACACTGGGCATATGTCCCTATTCTATGAGGATTTTGTGCATGCAAAAGGCTGGACTGATTCCCTTTATGTCAGGCATAGTCCACCCCAGAGCACACTTGTGCTCACGTAGCACTCTCAACAGCTTTTCATTCTTGCAATTTAGACAAGTCAGATGAAACAATAACTGGTAAGGAGTCAGACTCACCCAAATAAGCATATTGTAGGTGATAAGGGAGTGGTTTAAGCTCCAACTTTGGTGCTTCTTCAATTGATAGTTTTAGAGGAGGTCCCTCCGGCCTGTCCAAGGGTTCAAAGGGGTATGTCCCCTCACATACACACAAGATGTGTCAAGGATGTGAATCATCTCCTCCACCTCCTAATCATTCCCCAAATTATCAAACAACATAAATGTTTTCTCTAGAGAATCGTCAAGATAAGCACTTGGATCATATACTTGCTTGTTTGCTTCTATGACCGATATCATGGAGAGCTCCTCATAGTGACAGAGGAGCTGGATTGCTTTGTATACACTGAAAACTGCTTCCTCATCTTCTACTCTTAAAATCATTTTTCCCTCTTGCATCATTATAATAGCGCCACCTGTAGCCAAGAGGGGTCTCCCCAATATACTTGGAACTAACTCATCATCCTCATAAATCGAGGATAATGAAATCAACAAGAAAGATAAATTTCCCAATCTACAGTAATACATCTTAAATTACCCCCTCAGGGTGTGCTATTGACATGTCAGCTAGCTGCAACATCCCAGTGGTTGGCCTGGGAGCCCCAGGCCCAGTTGTTTGAACATAGATAAGGGCATCACATTTATGCTTGCCGCTAAATCACAAAGAGCACGACCCACATCAATGTTACCAATGCATAAAGAATTGTAAAGCTGCCAGGATCTTTAAGCTTTTGAGGAAGCTTGTTTTGGACTCAGGATGTGCACTCCTCAGTAAGTGCAACCATTTAAAATTTAGTCAGTCTCCTTTTGTGAGCCACTATGTCTTTGATGTGCTTAGCATATTTTGGAATTTCGCGCAACACATAAACCAATGGAATATTCAGTTGGACCTGGCTCAGAATGTAGAGGAACTTGCTAAACATGCAATCATAATTTCTCTTCTGCAGCCTCTGGGGAAAAGGTCGTGGTGATCTCGAGACCTCTACTGGCTTTGGATTTTCAGCAGTTATCTCTGGCTCTTTTGTCACTTTAGGGATCAAATTTCCCTCAGGTACATGCTTATCTCTCCTTTTCTTGGTCACTTCCTCAAGCTCTCTCCCATTACAAAGTGTAATAACATTCACTTGTGGATTTTTCTATGTGTCACTGGGGAGGGCACCTGCAGGTCTAGTATTTTAAGTTGTGGCCAATTGCCCAGCTTCCTCTCAAGATTTCTGAAGTCTGTTCTGAGCTGCTGACTACCATTCCTCATCTGTTGATTTTCAGTCCTTATTTCCTAAGTGTCACTCAACAACTTCTTCAAAAAATTTTGGTGCTTTCTTCCATATGTTGAGGTGGCTTCTGAGGATGGATGAAACCCCCTTGAGGTCTGTGCTGATTCTGACCCTGCTGATTTCCACCCCATGAGATGTTGGGATAATTTCTCCAATTCAGATTGTACGAGGTTTCATGATGTGCATGCTGATTTGGTGGACCTCTGCTATGTTTCCCCACGTAGTAGATCGACTATGGATTTGTGAGGCACATGTCACTCATATGATTGTCACTGCACAGCTCGCAGCAGATAGCCATTTGGTTTACATGTTGCATTGGTTGTGGTTGCTGCATTGCCATTCTAGTCATCTGATTTGACAGCTTTGCTATTTCGGCTCTCATGGCTGAAACCTAGTCTAGTTCAAGTACCCCAGTTGCTTTCTACTTGACTGCCCTTCGTGAATCACCCTCACCCTACCAGTTGTTATCATTAGCTGTGAAAGTATTGAGCAAGGATTCGATTTCACAGTATGGCCTTGCCATGCAACTACCCCCATATACACAGTCTAGAGTCATCTTTGAAGCATCATCTAACCCATCTACAAATGTCTGACCCAACACCTCGTCTCTATGACAGTGCTGAGGACTGTCTCTGATCATCTTCTTGCATCTTTCCCATGCTTAACGAAGTGTCTCGCCCGCTAGTTGTTCAAACGCAGGAGTTTGACTCCTCTACACTTTTGTCTTCCTGGTAGGGAAGAACTTGATCAAGAACATCCTAGCCAATTCATCCCAAGTGCAAATTGAATTTGTCGGCTCTTTATTCAACCTCTCCTTAGCGTCCCCAATCAGTGCAAAAGAGTACAATTTCAACCTGACGTATCCTTGGGAACGTTCGGATAGTTTTATGTATCAGTGATTTCCAAGAAATTCTGAACGTGCCGCTGTGGGTCTTCATGAGGCACACCCATAAATAGCCCTGCATTTTGAATCAGTATCACCATGTATTGTTTTAGCTCAATGTGCCCAGTTATGTTAGGCTTCACAATTGCCTAAGTCATATTAGCCAAACTTGGCCTTGCGGCTTCAATAACCACTCGTTCATCATTACCTGCTATCTCAATTGACTGTGGTTGAACTACTATGGCCAAATCTCTTTCAATTCTTGTTCTAGCGTCCACCTCCCTCCTCAAGCCGTAAAGTGTCCATTCAATTTCCGGATCGAGAGGAAGGAGATTGTTTGCGCTTCTACTTCTTCGCATTCTATAGAAAATCATGTATTAGCACAAACAAGGTGAACTGACAGTTAAATCTCAAATAAATCAATACTACAAGCTCAATTCAGTCAAATAGCTAATTTCTAATTCCCCGAAAACGGCGCCAAGAACTTGTTGCAATCAAAACACTCACGCAAGTGCACATGATCGTCAAGTAGTAAAGTGGTGAGTAGAGTATCGTTCCCACGAAGACGTATGACTAGCTTATGACTGATTCAAACCCAATGTCTTTATCTATCCAAGAATTTATTCACAAAAGAGATTTTGATTGTTTTCTTAACTAACTTATAACAATTTAATCGAGTTAAAGCAATTAACTAAACGAACAACAATTTCGGTTAACAAACAATAGAGAAAAATATTCTAGGGTCACGGGCATAATCAACAATCGTGTTGTGTTTGTACCTTCAAACGACTAATTCAGTTATCTAGGTTATTGATTGAAAAGGTTAATATTACTCATAAGAATCTGTCAAGTCCTTACTCGTCTATTCAAGTCAACTCAACGCCTATATGTTTATGGAATCAAGATTAACAATAATGTATTCAAAACTCCTGTATTTCAACCAAGCAAGGCAATTGGGTATATGTCTATCCCAATTACGTATCCATCCCCTAATGCCCAGGTTCAAGAACATGCTCTATTTAATTCTATGTGCAATCTAAAGTTCCCACTTTTGAGTTCAACTAGAGATATGTAGATAGTATTTCAATGTTAGCTACTCAACAAAATAATTAAAATCAGAATTAAATAAATAACCCAATATGATAAACCGATTTCATCGAATCAAATTTCAAACAACAACGTTCATATTTTACCCATGACCCTAGAACAATGGGTTCTAGCCACTCATACTATTGTTCAACATTAATAGGTTCAATGTCATCACAATTAGCAAAAACAAAGAGAAGAAAAGAAGAACTTGATGATCCAAAATTCTCCTTGCCTCTTGCCTCTCTAATTCTTCCAATATCCTATGAAAACCTTGATCATTTTTATCTTGGGCGAGCTTGACTTTTCATAGGTTAAGTAGTTTTTCTCCAGATTTCCACTTTTTCCTCTTACACAGGATTTCCGTTTGATGGACATGCAAGGGCGCGCAGGTGGGCGTGCAAAATGCTAGCTCTCTGTAATGGCCGCACATATTTAAGCGCGGTCGCGCAGGTCGGCGCGCATGCCCAGTTGTCTAACTTCGTATTTTTATTGTATTTTTCGATCGCACTTCGTCCTGAGGGCTCTTAATTACTCCGTAATGGTCCCAATTACATTTTCTTGCACAAAATAGGATCCTTAACATGCATTTCGTATAATTCTCTATTAGATCCCAGAATTCATCAATGAAGCATCATATTCGATTTGAATATAATCAAGTAGAGGCACAAACAATGGCTAAATCACCTATATTTCACCTATTATCAGTTACCACACAGGTATAAATCACAAGAGTTCCACAATAACCTCACATGTATATCAAGTATCAAGTAATTCCACACATCAACACATGGCGATTTCACAAGGATCACAGTTAGCCATATATACCTGGAATTGAATATCCCATTTCAACTTCTACTCCAATTCACCAAGCAATCAAGACGGGTCAATCTAGTACATGATCAATATATAGTCCTTAGAATAGGAACTTATAATTTACTACACAATTCTCTTTTTACTAGATTTTAGGGTTTTAAAGACATGCATGAAGGTTTTATCAAGAGCTTAAGAATCTAGGGCATGAGGTTCCCTTCCCAAGCTTAAGTTCGATGATTTAGAGGAAATGGGTAAGGGATTTTACCTTTGAAGTTAGAAGTGAAGAAACTGTACAAAAATTCCCCGGGCTCCAATGGTTTTGAAAGATCAATTGATGAAGAAATAGTTGTCTCTCTCAAGAACCATCTCTTCCTCTCTCTTTTTTTGTTAAAAAAATGTGTAAAAATGAGGGATGGGGCGTTTTATTAAAAGAAGGGTCGGGCTTAAAATATTAGAAAATAAGTGGGAGAGCGCAATCTGCAATGCAATTCTGCGATCGCAGAACTGACATGCGGTCCGCAGAATGGACCGTAGAAGGGTCCCAAGTTTCAGACCTTCTCTGGTTGGAAATGTGGTGGGTATACAGTCCGCATTCCTATTTTGCAGTCGGATAATGCACCGCAGAACTGACCTTTGAAATTCTTCAGAGACCATATGCGGTCACTATACGGTCCGCATATTGATTATGCGATCGCAGATATGACCGCATTTTCAATACCAGAATTTGAGTGCTCTCTGAAACTTTGTGCGGCAAAAATGTGGTCTGTATACCTAATCTGCGACCGCATTCTGGACCACAGATTTGACCTTTTCTGGAAAAATTTCAACTTTGAGTTTTTAAGTGAAAAATAGTAAAAAGAATCCGACCTATATAGGTAGGCTTGGCTTTGTGAGCTACTAGCATTTGAGCACTCATTTTCACAGGGCCTTACAGATTTGTTGTGTTTATACCCCGATAGAATGTCTGTTGGATCATAACATCATTCATATCATTGTTGGGGCACTCTATTACCATCGTCGGAAATCTCTCCCATATCTCACGCAAAGGTTCCGTTGGTTCTTGCTTGAAATCTAGGATCTCATCTGACTAGGCGAGAAGAATTTTGCAATGAATTTATCCGCCAACTCATCCCATGTAGTGATGGAATGATTTAGTAGTCTCTCCAACCAATCTAATTCCTTCCACCGAAGTGAGAAGGGGAAAATCCTTAACCTCAGTGCATCTTCCGAAACATTCGTCTGCTTTATCCCCCAACAAGTATCCATAAACCCTTTCAAAGTGCTTGTACGCATTTTGGTCTGAGGCGCCTGTGAAGTACCCTCGTTGTTCGAGTAATGTGAGCATGACATTGGTGATTTGTAAGTTCCCCGCCCGCATTTGGGGAGGAACTATTGCAATTGCGTACCCTTGATTGGGTAGAACTCTTGGTGCTAAGCTTGTTGGAGGTGGAGGAGGGTCTGGTATGTTGTCATTAGCATTAGCATTAGCATTTCTACCCCGTCTTTGTGCTTGGGGTAAGATCTCCTCTTGTTCCACGTCTTCCACCTCCTCCACTCCCACACTAATAGGATCATGTGCATTTAAATCCATTGGTACCTGAGTGAATTAACACAAACAAAGTAAGTAAAAAAGAAGGAAAAAGAAGCAAAACACAAAACTAGCAAATAGATAGTCAAACACCGTAAATCTCCCCGGCAACGGCGCCAAAAAGTGATCTGATCGGACTCAATCCTAAGAAAGAGAGGCCACGGATACTTTTACCCGATAGTGGTATCGGGATCGATTTTCCACGGAGAGCTTCGATTTGGAGTTGAGTATTTGCTAAGCCTAGAAGTGCGTTTTGGATCCTAATTGATCTTCTAACATTTTTGGTTTTTCTTTAGAGTTTTAGGTACAATTTATCAACTACAATTATAAAACAAAATTATGCTAAGGTAATGATTCTAGTTGAATACAATATAGAGAAAAGCATTAGGGTCGTGGCATGTACCTAGGTGGTCAACTAACGGGTAGATATTCCTAATGCACAAATGATGAATATGAGACTTATGCTATAACCGTTGCACTTTTACACTCACTCTCACACCTCTCGGTAGTGAGAGTGATTTACCCAATTTACTCTCTTGAGACCAATTGGGTAGGCTAGTTTGTCCAAGCAACTAATTATTCAAGTTGGGTAGTTACTCTCTCGAGGTTTAACCCGTTAATTTGGACTACCATTCTCGTGGGTTCATCCAAATTCCTTGTTGGAATTAATCTTGGTATCATTGACTCCCTCTCAAGAAGAGTCAAGACCCACTAAGCTAGACTTAGTGTTTGCAACCATCAAATCTTAGTGAAAACATATGATTAATCCAAATAACAGCTACCCAACATTATTCATGCACTAAACAATCAGACCCATTAATTACCCACACTAGGGTTGAGCCACAAACCTAGCTAATAGGTTTAGCTAGCCATAGTAGTAACAGAAACAAAATAGATAATATATGAAAATGACATAATAATTAACTATATTGATAATTTACGTGAATCCACTTTAAAACTAGAAGAAATTTCCCAAAATAGGCTTTCAATGTGAAGTCTCGAATTCAGTAGCTATTCTGAAAATCCAAACTTAACATAAAAAAGTAAAATGTGAAATTTATACTACACAGGAAAAACCGGACAAAAATACCTCTGAGGGTCTGGAACTGGGGTGCGGACCACACATATATGCTATGCGGCCGCGTTGGTTGAGACACACAGACCGCGTAGAAAAGGGACGCGGCCGCGTAGGGATCTTTGCGAAAACTTGGACTCTCTGAACATTTACCCATGCGAACTGTACTGATTTTGTGTGCGTCCGCGTGGGCTTTTGCCTTGATTTTCTGGGTCTCTGAACTTCCATCAGTGTGGACCACGTGGAAATGATTTCGGTCCACACAGCTTTACTTTCAAAATAGCAGGTCCTCTAAATTCACCTATTGTAGGTACCCAATTTGTCCCTACATATTTTTGTACCAAAAATACTTTACAAATAGCTTTTTAATGCATATATAAGCATCCACAAAAGTTTAGGTATTTTATTATAATTTTTAAAGTATTTTAAAACAAATTTATTGTTTATTTTGTACTATAAAATCCAATACTTAGCATCAAATCTTGTTGTTTTAATATATAAATTATTTTATTCTCTTATTTACATAAAAATATAATTTTATGTAATTTATACAGGATTTTACAAAGCCATTAGGTATTTTTAAATTAAAATCACATTAAATTGCAATTTAAGCCTATTTATCAATTTAATGAGTATTTCAAGTGAAGAATCGGTCCTAGTATTTTTAGTTAATTGATAAACGTATTTTTTATTATTTTAGTAATTTTATTGGACTTTTATAAAGTTTTTTACTATTTTTTAAAATTAAATTTGGGAACAATTGGTCTTTTAAATTTTAGCCAATTTGTCTTTCAATTTCAGCCACATTTTCAACCCAATTTCCCAATCAATTATCAATCCCAATCTTAGAATTAACCCGACCCATTTTCCCCCAGATCAACGGCCCATGTTATTTCTTGCCTAAATTAAAGTAATAACCCTTTACCCTAAAAATCATTTCTCTCAATCCTTCACCCTTGTATCCCCTTTTACTCTCAGACGCTCTCTAATCCTTCATCTCCTTGAAACCTTCTGGTCCTCTCATGGCCTTCATCGCCATACCAGCTCACTCCTCCCTCACTATTCTCGATTCCCAGCAACCATGCATCCCTGTATCATGGTTTTCTCTCAAGCTTAAAGCCTAGCAGCTTCCGCCATGGAAGAAGGTCACTGAAGCTCTATTTGGGGTATGTTTCCGGTGTTTTTCCGATGATATTTGAACGATGACGCCTTCCACGGCATATTATTCGATTTTCACAGTCAGGTTTTTCCTTTCCAAAATTTGTTTGAAAACCCTGATTTTTCTCTTTAATCTCTACTCGTTAAATGACTTTTAGTTTGATTTTCTTGTTTTCTACTCTACATCTACTTAGTTCTCCGGGTATTTCAAATTTTCTCGATAATCATCACTCTTCCAGATTAGGGTTTTCTAACCCTCTCTTCAAAATAGTTTCTTCTACTGTTTCTGAGTGCTATGTAGTCGTTTGTGTTATTTATTTTACTTGTTTGTTTCTTTCTTTGATGACTTGGGTTTCACGTTGTAATTTCTATTTCTAGTGTTTCGTAACCCCCTTTCTGAAATACTTTACTTTTTCTAGCATTAATCCCTGGTTTTCAATACTACATGTAAGTATTGTGTTAATATTTGATAGAAACCCCTAACTCTACATGTTTGTATCTGTGTTTGCCTACTTGCATGTGCTTCTATGAGCTTCGTGCCCTTTACTTTGATTTTTGGTGCCAATGTTTCATTCCCATACCATGCTGTTGTTCTTCTTTGAGAATTTTGGTCGTTTATAAGGTGACTTTATACTGACCTTTACCGTCTCTTTAAGGACATGATTATTGGCTTTAATTTGTGATTTGTGTGTTTTCCTAATAGTTTTGTATGGATTTTGAAGTCCCTTCCTCAATCAATGGGATACATTCCCCAATTATATAGCTGATTCCCCAAGTTTTCAATTTTGAAATTATTTCCCCGAATTAAAGTGATATCTTTCCTTATATGTGTGGACAAATGTGTTGATTTACTGTCTTGACATATTTCCCTATATAAGTACCTTGCACCTAGTCTACAATATATACTTTATACTATCCTTGGTTTCCTTATGTGTCCAGGCCATACTTTGTGATTCCTTTCCTTTTTTTATGATTGTTTATTACTGTTTGCCTATGATTCCTTAATTAAATGGGGTTCCCTATGTTTGTGTGATTATTATTGGTATCAGTTCCTTAAATATGAACTGATACCTTATTTGTTTACTCTTTTAGTACTATAAATACCCCTCACCTCTCTTTTCTAACAACACACACGGCTCACAACCAAAACTCTCTGAACTCTCTCTTTTCTCTGCTATTACTATACTCTCTAATTCCCTTCTTTGAACACTTTATTGGCTAACAGCCAAGATTAAGTAATTTATTTGGTTACTTTCCATTGCTGGGTTCTATTTGGGTCTGTTGTTACTACTATTCTCACATTACTGCTGCCATTCTCATATTGCGCTACTATCTTCCTGCTGTTGCTACTCCTGTATTGCTGCCCTCATCCTTTGCACACTTTGCTCTCCCTTTGTGTACTATTACATTGCTATCATATTCTATTTTTGCAACTGGTATGTTCCCCATTTGTGTTACATTCTCCAAAACAACATGTTCATATTAATTCTGCAATTCATATTATTCCTTGTGTGCTTTTATCTACGGTTTTGTTGCTATCTTTGTCATTAACATGTTATTTACTTATCTATTAGTTCAACTTAGCATGTCTTTCCCCTATTCCCCTCTCCATGTCTCAATGCATGTGTACTACTTTTTGGATACTTAACAATTCTGAAACCTCTCCATGAGGTTGACTATATTTTGGGGTTTAGTACAGTAAGAGCTAAACTTTTGTTTTAACTAGGTCTGCTTACTTCTGCCCAACATGTTGTCTGTTCCCTTCACTTATCTGCACTTTGCTTATTTGCTCCCTTTACCCCTCCCTGTCTCAATGAATGTCTTCTTTGAGAATTGCTTTCATGCATTCATGTCTGCTTGCCTACTTGTTTAACCTAAAGTCTTTAAAGGAAGCTAGGTAAAATAAAACTTGATAAAAAAAAATAGGAAGTATAACCATTTGGCTTGCAATCATATCTAATGACTTCTTCCAACATGTTGTCTATATGTCTATAGTTCACTTTACTATATGTGTGTCCCCTTTCCCTTCCCCCTGTTTGTGTGATGCCCTGCTGTCCTAAAAGCTGAGCATTCTAAGATAATTTCCACTCATTCAAACTGTTTCTTCAAACTGCCTCACCATTTCAATATTGCTAATTGTTTCTTTTAAAGTGTCTCTCAACTGTTTTCAACTCTCTCAATTATTATCTCACTCTTAGAGCTTTAGGGTCTGCCCTCCTTTGTATAACCACTGTCTTGGGAGCCTTGAGCACCCATGAAACTCTGATGCACAAGGCTGGTGCATCCAATGTCTAAAACTGTCTAATTGGGACATCTTTGGATGCCTGGTATTGGCCAGGGGTTCAAACAAACCCTTAGGGAACTTTGTCGCACCCAAGCCTTGGTAATGGCTGTGAAACTCGAAAGGAATTATGTTGGAGATGTTTTGGCCTGGCTATAGGCTCTCTATAGAGTAACTTCTTGTTTTTCTTTTCTCACTGTTATATTTTTAATTACTTGGCTGTAATAATTTGTGAGAACCTTGGGGGATTATAGTGAAATTGGAAAGTGCTATGCATGATTGTTAAGGGTTTGCGTAGAAAACATGACTATAGGATTTTACTTATCTATTTGTACAATATAAATCATGTATAGGATATGCATTCCACATATAGAAATTCTGCTGCTAGGCCCCTTTACTTTCAGCATGTTGTTTTATGATCATAATAGTCAGTAATCCACAAGGTACCATATTTAGATACTATGCTTTTGGGGTTCTTATGTGCATTAGATATCCTGCACCTAGGTTTTTGCAACTGTTGCATATTTTGTTAATTTGGAAGAACTGGTTAACAAACTCTTCTTAAAAACTAAGAGACCAGCATGTTCACCATCTTTTATAACACCTAGGCAAGCCTTAGGCCAGATAAAAACAGACTAATCGCCTTAAAGTCTTGTTTCAATAAATCCACCTCCTTCTGAATTCGTTTGTCCCTAAGGCTTCTCGTATTTTTTGTACAAAAAATTTTACTTATTTTTATCACCTGGAAAATACTTTTACTGAATTGCTTTTCTCCCCCCAAGCCCATAACTGAATTACTATTTTCCTACAGAAATATCTGAATACTATACATTCTGTATTTTTCCAAACTATAGTTCTAAGTTAATCTGTTTTTTTTTTATTTTTCTTTACACTTCTGCAGTCTTAAAAATACTATCTGAAACTGCCTTTACCATATGTTCCGCTAGTTTTTTCTTAATTCCTAAAAAATTCTACTATCTATTAAAAGTTCTGAACGTTTTTTTTTTTCGACTCTTCTATGAGAAATTCTCCGGCTTCTTTCTTAAACTTACGCTCCAGCTTTTAAAAATTCTTCCCTCTTTAGACTTTAACTGTGTTTGAGACGTGCTAAATACGTGTTTGTACATAGAGGGATACTTGAGCCTTTACACGCTTTACGTGATTCCATTATATGTAGTCCTACTTGTTTTGTATGTCGCCTAGTATTTTAACCTTTCAACTTAAGGGTTCAACCGAGTTCCAACCTTATAGAAATAACGATCCTAAATGCCCTCTAGGATCTATAAGACGCGATGGGTAATAGCACGCAATAAGCATTCGTAACCAATTCACACGCTTAAATGACCTCAAAGGGGTGGGAAGGGTAGAATATGCAGATGATCACATACCTCATCGTGATCATCTAGGGTAGAATATGGAGATGATCACGTACCTCATCATAGAATATGGAGATGATCACATACAAAGCGACCCCTCTTTGGGAATATGTACTAGATATTGCATCGAATGATCCATATTATAGTTAAACCTAGGACCCTTCTTTCTCTTATGTGCTTTATTTAAATGTTTTCTTATTGCTTTTCAAATTAATCCTCTTTTCTATTTCAAACTTACAACCTTCCCTTTCTTTATAGCTTTCAAGTTATGTGAATGTCCTAAATGTGAACCTTATTTGTGTAACTGCTTCATCTCTTTATAAAGTCAAGACTAGCATGGCCGGGAACCACCTTTGTGGATATGGAGGGGTGCCTAACACCTTCCCCTCGAGATAATTTCTTTCCCTTACCCAACTCTGGTTTCTCTCTCAAAACACTCCCTTCATCTTAATGTGTCCTACTGCACTACAATCATTAGGTGGCGACTCTTCCAATTTCGTGACACAATTCCCAAACGGGAAATTGAGTTGTTTTGCCCATAATGTCGTAAAACCTGATTTCTCTCTTGAAAAGGGGGCTTCGACAGCATGGCGACTTTGCTGGGGATTTTTTTAGGATTTTACCACTACGTGTTTTGTGACTTTACCGCTTTCTTTATTTATAGCGTCAATTACTTTTCTTTTGTTATTTTCACAATTACTAACTTGTTTATTCATGTCTTTTCTTTTCCTTTAACTGTTTTATCACTTTATTTCAATTCCGTCTTTAATTTTGAGCATTTATTTTAATCATTATGAGCGTGAAAATACATGTACTTATTTCATTGTTGTAATTTCATCCTTCAACATTATTTTCTACTCGTGCCAAATAAATACTATAGCAATGCTTATATTGAGTGGTTGCGCTCTTCCGATATTCACGAACCCCCTAAATTTCACAAAGGCATATTTGCAGTAAAACCAGTCGATCAACGGTGTAGTCGATAGTTCCGCACCTTTCTCTCTTGAGTTTTCTGCTTAAGGGTACCTTGTCTAGCACTTCAAAAGTAGAAACCTTACTCCATTTAATTGTTCATGCATCATGGTCAAACTTAGCCGAGTCAGTTATGTTGGCTGCATAATGACTCAATAGGATAGCCTAAACATTAGTCCATCGGGTTTCCTCGAAACCCAAACGGACATTCACGTTATGTGCATTAATTTGGAGAACCAAATGCCTTTTGCTTTATTGATTTAAATAGTCGAGTCCGGTGGGGTTAGGGGCCTAACTCTCTATTTTGCAGAAAATGAGGCACGAGGTCCCCAGGTTCGGTATGGTATCAAACATTCATCTAAAGTTGCTAAGCTGGTGGGATGATTTGTATGGTAGTGATAGGGTTGTTGTCCGCAAACACTTAGGAAATCTTCCTTCACTTCTGGAAGTTAGGACAGATAAAAAGACTGTGGAAGCCGCTACCATGTTTTGGGATAGTGAACGGTCTATCTTCCGCTTTGGGGATATTAAAATGACGCTGCTGTTGGAGGAAATTAGGGGTCTAGCCGGAATTCCTTGGGATAGCCCGGAGTTGCTCATGCCAGAAAAACGCAAAGGTATAGGGTTCTTGAAAATGATGGGGCTAAAAAACAATCCTAATTTGACCAGTTTGAAGGACTCCTACATAACCTTCGACTTCATGTATGAAAGTTTCGGGCATAGTAAATTGTACCACAATCACATGGACATGTTCACTCTTACCTCTTTGGGGCACATACATAGGAGGGCTTTTGTTTTCATGTTTTGTTTTCTTGGAATGATATTTTTCCCGATGAAGAACGCTAGGATCCATACAAGACTAGCCATGGTAACCAAAGCCGTAATGGAGGGTATCGACGGGCAGACATTCAGCATAGCACCCATGATCCTCGCAGAACTGTACCGAGCCTTGGAAAAATGTCAACAAGGGGCACCGCACTTCGAAGGGTGCAATATTCTATAACAACTCTGGCACGTCGAACAACTTCAAAAGGGAGAGTATAGGCATGAGATCATACGACGGGATTGGGATGACCATATTGATTTCCATCATCCAAAGCGGATGCACTTCATGTCGGATATGTTTGCTCATCCGGAAGACGCCGGTGGATGGGTCAAACTATTAAGGAATCTAAGAGAAGAACAAGTACAATGGATGTACGAGTGTCTTCCAACTGGCGAGTTTATCATTCGGTCTAGGGATGCACCATTCCTGGTACTCATCGACTTAAGAGGAACTTACACTTATATCCCTCGCCGAGTCATGAGGCAAGCCGGAAGGAAGCAGATTATACCAAGAGTGGAAAAGATGAGTCACTACAGGGCTGATTTCCAAGATGACGATAGCCCACACAGGTTCCAGACTCAATGTAGGTAGCACTCTAAAATGATTCTAGAAAAGGAATCTATGGAACAAGATAGGTATTAGGCAGGATATTCGCCGCTTTATCCAGGGTGGTTAGAATATGATCATATGTGCTTGGGGAAAATAGGTTTCGTCCATGGTCACAGGGTTATTAATGAGGAAGCTGCAGCAAAGGTCAAGTATAATCAGTTACGCAGGCGAATGTGAGAATGTGAAAGTGAACACCGGGAAATGCTAGAGGCTCAAGAGAAGGTAATCAAGGAATGGAAAGACATGGCTGGCCGTACAAGCAACCATTTGGGGTACTTGGAACAGGGCATAGTGGAGCTGGAAGGCAAGTTTCTGAAAAGGATCAAAGGCTGTCAGGAAGCTGAAGGTAATGAAGGTGGGAATCTAGCTCAGGCTTATTTGTTGCTGGGACTACGCAAGCAAATGAAGCTGTACAAGGGAGGCAAAGATACTGAATCTGGGGAAGGTCCTTCTGGGAGGAAGTAGATAGGATTTTACTGCTTTCTTGATGTAATAAGGCCACTGGCGATTAGTGACATTGTCTTTTATTTAAGTCTTTTTTAACTCGTTCTATTTTCTATCAATAAATGAGGCATTTGGTATTACGAGTTCTCCAAATCATATTTGTCGCTAGGCCTACCTCGGGCACAACAAGCACCCAAATAGGAAACGATTTATATTTTTGCAACAACGTGTTTACATACCACAATGTTTTCTTTCTCAGAATCTGCACTAACTTTTTAGTTTTTTGTTTTCTTTTCGTTTTTATCCCCCTCCCCAAAGGTTAGCCCCTGAATTCTGGCACCATTAGCATAGTCAACAAGATCTAAGGTTCCTCCTCCTCCTCCTCCTCCGAGTCCTCCTAGAAACATGAACAAAGTAAAGATGGCAGATAATGAAGCAAGAAATGAAATTGAATGAACTTCTCAGGGTAACCGATCACCAAAGAAACTGCTGCTCATTTGGAAGAAACTTTGCTAAGGTTTCGAGAGGAACTGGACCAGGTCCGGAGTTTGGCAATTCTGTCCATCTCCCTTGCTGCTCCAGATGTCAACAATGAGGTCCCTGCACCTACACAGAAGGTTCCAACCCACTCCACCGGTCATCCCTGAGCCTCAAAACGCTCCAAACCACCAGGATACCCCTATCTTTTTGGATATTGTGCCATACTATACACAACCCATACCAGATGTGTCAGAATCAGATTCACTCATTCACAACTCTGGTGCTGAACTCAAGAAACTCACTAGCAGGGTTCAAGGCATGGAAGGTAACAAGGGTGGGGAAGGTTTGAATTATGAGGATTTGTGTGTTCAACCCTATGTCAAATTCCCGGAGAGGTACAAACCTCCAAAGATCGAGATATTTCATGGTACAGGTGATCCTAAGATTCACCTCAAGATTTATTGTGACAAATTAGTGGGAGTTAGTAAGGATAAGAGGATCCGCATGAATCTATTCATGAGGAGTTTGAAAGGGGACGTTTTATCTTGGTACATCAGCCAAGATGCGAAGAAGTGGACGAGTTGGGTAAACATGGCATCCGATTTCATGGACCGTTTCCGGTTCAACACTGAGAATGCACCAGACGTGTTCTACATTCAGAATTTCAAGAAGAAGCCTACTGAAACCTTCCACGAGTATGCTACTTGATAGAGTTTGGAAGCTGCCAAAGTCAGGCCGACTTTTGAAAAGAACCAATGAATAGATTTTTCGTTCGTGCCCAGGACCCACAATATTACAAGAGATTGATGCTGATAGAGGGGCAGAAGTTCGCTACTATCATCAAAATGGGAGAAAGGATTGAAGAAGTAATCAAAAATGAGAAGTAATCAAAAATGGTATGGTTACCAACTTTGAGGCACTGCAGGCCACCAACAAAGCCTTGCAATCCGGTGGTTCATCAAAGAAAAATGATGTAAACTCCGTAATGGTTTCACAAAGAAACCATTCTCCCATGAAATACAAACCCTACCCTTCAACTCCACTCACATACCAGCCCTCTCTAAATTACCAAGCACCTTCACCCACTTACCAAAATCCACCACCCATCTACCACTCATCTCCACCACCAACATATCAATCCACCTCGCCAAGATATTCCAAAACCCGCACCCGTATACCAAGCCTACACACCCCAACCTCCTCACTAGCCATCACCACCTGCCCGTCAAAACTTCCTATGACCAAGACCACATTTTGACCGCAAACCACCCTGACAGTACACTGCTATTGCTGAACCCATTGACCAACTATACGAGAAGCTCAAAGCCTCCCGATATGATACACCCATCTCATCCATAACCCCAGAGAACCCTTCCCAATGGATCAACCCAAATAAAACCTGCGCATACCATTCGGTGATGAAAGGCCATACCATTGACGAGTTCCGCTCGTCGAAGGTCAAAATCCAGACCTTAATTGACAACAAGGTCATCGTAGCTAAGAACATGCTCCTAATATTCATAATAACCCTCTGCTACATCATAAAGGTGGGAGTATCCACATGATTTAGGTAGAAGACGACTCGGACCCCAAAGGGTCGATGGGTTTGGTATCTGAAGGAGATGAACCCAAGAATCCGGCGGTCACTCTTAATCCTATTATTGTACAAGTCCATCCATCTGAGGTCAACGTGGTTAATATATATGTACCATTTGAATTTGAGGCACCTCCTGCAAAGATTCCAAAGCCTATTGAGGTGGAATTTAGGATTCCAAAAACGCCCGCACGTTGTCTCAAAAAGGGCCCATTTCAGTCACCATGTCATACGTAATCCCATTTCAGTCCAAAGTCGTACCCTGGGACTACACAGCCGAGGTGAGAAGGAAAGGAAAAGCACGCGCGGGTGAAGCAATTGTCGTGCAAGGTATGACTAGAAGAGGTAGGGTGTACACACCAGAGCATCTAGCTGAGTCCAGCAAGCAGGCCTCTGGACGTCCCATGGAAACTGGATCTGACGATCTCTGGAGAAAGATACAGGCTAAGGAATATTCAATTGTTGAACAGCTAAATAAGACTTTGGCGCAAATTTCCATCGTAGCATTGTTGCAAAGTTCAGAGGCGCATAAGAACGCCTTGATGAAGATATTGAGCAAGGCTTATGTCTCGAGCAACATAGCAGGGGGAGAAATGGCAAACATGATAGGGCAGGTGTTGGAAAGTCACAGATGAATTGCTGCCTGAAAGGCTCAGTCATAATAAAGAACTTCACATCACTGTGCAATGTGAGGATCATTTCATCACCAGAATCCTAGTCGACGGAGGTTCTAGTCTCAACATTTGTCCATTGATCACCCTCAAGAAGTTAGGCAAAGGGTTGCATGAGATAAAGGATGGGGCCATTAATGTTAAGGCTTTTATGGTTCTCACAGATCTACTCTCGGGGAGGTTAGTCTATGTTTGCAAATGGGACCTACTTGGTTTGATGTTGAGTTCCAAGTCATCGACATACTAGCCTCTTACAACTTACGGCTGGGACGACCCAGGATCCATTCCGCTGGGGCTGTGGCATCAACTTTACATCAGGTTGTGAAGTTCGAATGGAACCACCAGGAAGTAATCATCCATGGCGACGGTAGAAACCTCATCTACAGTCGCCAGACCATTCCGGTGATCAGAGGCAGAAGAAGAATAGGCGGGGAGATATATAATCATATCGAACGGGTCAACGGAGTGGATAAGAACAAATGGTGGAGTAACAAGGATGAGAGAATTCTTAATTGGAGTGGGTATGAACCAAGGAAAGGATTTTGTAAGAATCTTCAAGGCATCACCAAACCTATCCAGTTGAAGAAACATGGTACTACCTTCGGACTGGGATACGAGTACACTTGGAAAGAATTCAGAAACTTGTCACCACCATGGCGCGGCCCATATTATCTATTGGAACACCTCATACCTCAGTTGGAGCAGACATTTCAGCCAGCTAACACTCTCTACGGGTCAAAAGAAGACGAGGCTCTTGCGGCAATAAAGAACCTGTTTCTGGAGGACATGGACTGTTCTGTGATCTTAGAAAAGGAAGGGGAGGAAGGCCCTTCCATTCAGGCTGTGAACCGAGGGGAACGCCTCACCAATTGGTCAATCAAAACCACCATCGCCCAGAAACCTTCAGGGTAGCAAGGCTGAACAAGCATCACGCATCTTTATTTTAGTTGTTTCCTTTATTTTCAGCATCTGTCTTTATTTTCCAAAAGAGCCCCGATGTTTTGAACATTTATGAATTCAATCAAAAGCATTTTCAGTTTTATCAAATATTTCGCTATTCATTATTTTTCTCTGCTAGTTACTTTATTTTCACATGCATTACCATTACGTGTCTTGATGATGAACCAACAACTGTAACTTGCAACGAGGTTATACAAAAAATGAACATAGACTCAGAGGAAGATGATATACCAGAAGAGCTTGTCAGAGAGGCCAAAAATTTTGAGAATCGGCCTAAGTCCAACTTGGATGAAACCGAAGTCGTCAATTTAAGAGATACAGAGAATGTCAAAGAAACGCGCATCAGTGTGCACTTATCACATACAGAGAAAGAGAAATATATAGAGTTTTTGAATGAATATGAGTATATCTTTGCATGGTGTTATGAAGATATGACCGGTCTCAGCACGTGCCTCGTCACTCACAAACTACTGACAGATCCCGCATGTCCACAGGAAAAATAGAAGCTCAAAAAATTCAAGCCAGATATGAGTCTAAATATCAAAGAGGAGATTACCAAGGAGGTCAAAGCCAGAGTTCTTCAAGTGGTAGAATATCCAACTTGGTTAGCTAACATTGTGCCAGTACCGAAGAAGGATGGGAAAGTTAGAGTCTGTGTCGACTACCGGGATCTCAACCGGGCCAGTCCCAAAGACGATTTCCCTTTGCCAAACATACACATTCTTATCAACAACTGCGCCAAGCATGAGTTGCAGTCATTCGTCGATTTCTTTGCAGGGTATCATCAGATATGTATGGATAAAAAGGATGCAGAGAAAACCGCATTCATCACGCCTTTAGGAATGTATTTCTGCAGAATGATGTCGTTCGGGTTGAAGAATGGGGTGCCACTTACATGAGGGCCATGACTACCCTCTTTCATGACATGATAAATAAGGAGATTGAGGTAAATGTGGACGACGTCATCATTAAGTCCAAGAAGGGTGCAGATCACATGGAGGTCCTCCGAATGTTTTTCAATAGACAAAGGAGGTATAACTTGAAAGTGAATCTCGCCAAAAGTGCATCTGGGGTCCCTGCGGGAATGTTATGAAGTACATTCAGGGACATGTGGACCACATATGAACGGTGTTGTTCTGGCAAAGAAGATACTCAGGGCAGGATATTTCTGGATGACCGTGGAAACCGACTGCATTCAGTATGTCGGAAGGTGCCACCGCTGTCAGATACATGCGGATATGATAAAGGTACCTCCAAACGAGCTCACCACAACACGTTCACCATGGCCGTTCGCCGCTTGAGGAATGGATGTCATTGGGACAATCGAGCTTGCCGCATCAAACGGAACCCAAGTTCACTCGAGTGGCAATTGACTACTTTACTATATGGGTTAAAGCAGCTTCGTACAAAGCAGTAACCCAGAAAGTCGTGGAAGACTTTGTCCGAGATCGGGTTGTCTGTCGGTTCGGTGTTCCAGAGTCAATCATCACTGATAATTGTTCCAATCTCAATAGGGACTTGATAAAATCAATGTGTGAAACTTTCAAGATCAGGCACAGGAACTCTACAGCTTACAGACCTCAGATGAATGGAGCTGTGGAAGCAGCCAACAAGAACATCAAGAAAATACTAAAGAAAATGATCGAAAAGCATAAGCAGTGGCATGAGAATTTGTCATTCGCTCTATTGGGTTATCGTACTACAGTTTGCATATCAACTGGGGAAACCCCCTACATGCTAGTTCATGGTACAGGGGCAGTGATCCCCACCGAGGTAGAGATTCCTTCCTTGAGAATCATACAATAAGCTGAGCCAGATGATGCAGAATGGGTCAAGGTTTCATACGAGCAATTAGCTCTTATAGATGAAAAAAGAATGAACGCCGTCTGCCATGGTCAATTATATCAGAATAGAATGTCTAGAGCCTCCAACAAGAGAGTTCGACCAAGGAAGTTTACACCACAACATCTGGTGTTGAAGAAGATATTTCCACATCAAGACGAGGCCAAAGGGAAGTTCTCTCCCAACTGGCAGGGTCTGTACATGGTTCACTGGGTCCTAACCGCAGGGGCCCTCATTCTTGCAGAAATGGATGGATAAATCTGGCCAAAACCAATCAACTCAGATGCAGTGAAGAGATATTACATTTAATCAGTATGCTTTCTTTATGATGTAATTTGAATTACGTATGACCTGATTCCCGTTTAAGAGGGGATACATAGGCACCCATATGGGTTTGGTCACATCATTAATAAAATTCCATTTATTTCCCCGCATTTGGAACTACGACAGAATTTTGATGACCACCCTCAACATTCCGAAGTCAGCTTGCCAATTTTCATCGACCCAGTAAACTAGGGTAGAATTTTGAGGTAGACCCTCAAAATTCTAACGTCAATCCACTTTCAGTCATTCAACACCGCTGCCAACAGCACTAGCCCAGTAAACTAGGGCAAAATTTTTAGGAGGACCCTCAAAATTCACGAACCAGTGAGGTTGTCGTGCCTTGAACCACGTTACCATTGTGGTTCATCATAGGTCAAAAACTATCTTTTGCTTTACTTATATACATAAATTTGCATCATATTTGCCAAAAATTTGCATAAAATCATTTGGATCGCTAGCATTCAGCAGCGCTGCCCCAAAGGGTACAGAACGCCACGGGTCAAAGGATGCGGACTAACCTCCCCCTTTCATAACTCACAATGTTTCTTTAGATACATGAATCCAGGGTGCAAATAGGCGATGCACGAGCCTTACAAAACCAAAGCCACAACCTACCTGACAAAGGCTTACTATCAAAATTCAACACTTCCCTAGAAGTCCTTGATAGCACAATCATTTACCAGCAAAGAAATCACCACCATCCTCTCCTTTGTATTTCTACGTTCTTCGAGGCTAAGCTCTGCCTCCATCCTGCATGGTTGCATTGCATAAGGCTATTCTCTGCCTTTCAAGACTATGCTCTGTCTCCATCTGCATTTTGCATTGCATAAGGGTATTCTCTGTCTTCCGAGGTAAAGCTCTGCCTCCATCCTTGCATAAGGCTATTTTCTGCCTTTCGAGACTAAGCTCTGTCTCCATCTGCACTATGCATTGCATAAGGCTATTCTCTGCCTTCCGATGTTAAGCTCTACCTCTATCCTTGCATATGGTTATTTCTCTGAATTTCGAGACTAAGCTCTGTCTCAATCTTGCATTTTTGCATAAGGCTATTTTCTGCGTTTCGAGATTAAGCTCTGTCTCAATCTGCATTTTGCATTGCATAAAGGCTATTCTCTACCTTTCCGAGGTTAAGCTCTTCCTCCATCCTTGCATAAGGCTATTTCTTTGCCTTTCGAGACTAAGCTCTGTCTCCATTTTGCATTTTTGCATAAGGCTATTCTCTGCCTTCCGTTGTTAAGCTCTACCTCCATCCTTGCATAAGGCTATTCTATGCCTTTCGAGGTTAAGCTCTACCTCAATCCTTGCATATGGCTATTTCTCTGCCTTTCGAGACTATCCTCTATCTCCATCTTGCATTTTTGCATAAGGTTGTTCTCTGCCTTCGAGGTTAAGCTCTACCTCCATCCTTGCATAAGGCTATCTTTTGCCTTCCAAGACTAAGCTCTGTCTCCATCCTCCATCATTCTTGCATAAGGCTATCTTCTGCCTTCTGAGGTTAAGCTCGACCTCCTTTATTTTACATTTTTGGCTGAAATATCGCCACCCTGTTGCACTTTCGCTGAAATATCGCCACCCTGAATTTAAATTCCTGCTTTGGCTGAAATATCGCCACCCTCTGCATTCATTCTGCTGAAATATTGCTACCTTTTCATGGGCTGAAATATTGCCAACTTATTTAAAGGCGTCATAGTTCGGAGGCACAATCCCCATGGCCCGAGAACACCATTTCATGGCCTACAAACCAATACCTTCATGCTCTTCATAGCCCGGACGTCATAGTCTGAGGACACCATCCTAATCATCCGAAGACAGCATTCATGGTCCAATGGGAACTTGCATCACGTTTAGATTATGCAATGTACACACACATCGTTCATTTGCATGTACACCGGCTGGCGCGGCTGTCTCAGCAGGAGCATTACCCCTCCAGTTCTCCACAACTCATCCGATCCTCGAATCCTTGCCAAACCTCAAACCTCGTTATGTCCACCTTTGCAAATTTTCATTGGCATAATCCGCCAGAGGCTCTTGAACTACATACGGCCTGATTCCTATAAAACCATGGATATGTAGGAAGCTCAGAAGCTAGAGCGCAGTCGAAAATCTCTTATAATTGTCATTTCCGGTCAAAATTGGCCATCTTATCTTTGCCCGACCACTCTTTCATCCTCCTCGGATAAAGATGGACAACTGTTGATACCCAATTTTCCCTACGTATTTTTGTTCCAAAATACTTTCAAAATATCTTGTGAATGCATATATAAGCATCCACAAAAGGTTTGGTATTTTTCTATAATTTTCAAGCATTTTAAAACTAATTTATAGTTTATTTTGTACTATAAAATCCAATACTTAGCATCAAATCTTGTATTTTAATAAATAAATTATTTTATTCTCTCATTTACATAAAAATACAACTTTATGTATTTTTTACAGGATTTTACAAAAGCCATTAGGTATTTTAAAATTAAAATCACATTAAATTGTAATTCTAGCCTATTTATCAATTTAATGAGTATTTCAAGTGAAGAATCGCTCCTGGTATTTTTTATTAATTTCGAAACGTATTTTATTATTTCAGTAATTTTATTGGACTTTTATAATAACTTTACTATTTTTTAAAATTATATTTGGGAAAATTGGTCATTTAAATTTTAACCCATTTGTCTTTCAATTTCAGCGACATTTTTAACCCAATTTCCCAATTCAATTACCTAACCCAATCTTAGAATTAACCCGACCCCTTTTTCCCCCATTTTTTATCCTGGCCGTTGATCTCATACATCAACGTCCCACGTTATTTCTTGCCTTAATTAAACTAATAACCCTTTACCCTAAAAATCATTTCTCTCAATCCGCCGCCCTTGTACCCCCTTTCACTCTCAGACGCTCTCAAACCCTTCATCTCCTTGAATCCTTCTGGTCCTCTCATGGCCTTCATCGTCATACCAGCTCGCTCCTCTCTCACTCATATCGATTCCCAGCAACCATGTCATCCCTGTATCATGGTTTTCTCTCAAACTTGAAGCCTAGCAGCTTCCGCCCTGGAAGACGGTCACTGAAGCTCTATTTGGGGTCTTTTTCCTATGTTTTATCGATGATCTTTGAACGATGACGCCTTCCACGGCATTGTATACGAGTTCCACAGCCAGGTTCCTCATTTCCAAAATCTGTTTGAAAACCCTAATTTTTCTCTTTAATCTCTACTCTTTAATTGACTTATAGTTTTATTTTCTTGTTTTCTACTCTAGTTCAACTTATTTTCTCTGGGTATTTCGAATTTTCTCGATAATTATCATTCTTCTAGATAAGGGTTTTCTAACCCTTTCTTCAAAATTGTTTCTTCTACTGTTTCTGAGTGCTATATAGTCGTTTTTGTCGTTTATTTTACTTGTTTGTTTGTTTCTTTGACGACTTGGGTTTCACATTGTAATTTCTATTTCTATGGTTTTGTAACTCACTTTCTAAAACACTTTACTTTTGTGGTTTTAGCATTAATCCCTGGTTTTCAGTACTACTTCTAAGTATTGTGTTACAATTTGATGGAAACCCCTAACCCTACATGTTTGTATCTGTGTTTTCCTACTTGCATGTTCTTCTATGAGCTTAGTGCCCTTTACATTGATTTTTGGTGCCAATATTTCATTCCCATACCATGTTGTTGTTCTTCTTTGAGAATTTTGGTCGTTTATATGGTGACTTTATACTGACCCTTAACATCTCCTTTAATATGGATTTGTGTGTTTTCCTTATAGTTTTGGTATGGATTTCTAATTCCCTTCCTCAATTAGTGGGATACATTCCCCAATTAGATAGCTGATTCCCCAAGTTTTCAATTTCAAAATTATTTCCCAGAATTAAAGTGATATCTTTCCTTATATGTGTGCACAAATGTGTTGATTTACTCGCTTAACATATTTCCCTATTTAAGTACCTTGCACCTAGTCTGCAATATATATTTTATACTATCCTTGGTTTCCTTACGTGGTCAGGCCATGCTTTGTGATTTCTTTGCTTTTTTAATGGATTGTTTATTACCGTTTTCCTATGACTCCTTAATTAAAGGGGAGTCCCTATGCTCGTGTGATTATGATTGGTATCGGTTCCTTAAATATGAACTGATACCTTATTTGTTTACTCATAGTACTATAAATACCCCTCACCTCTCTCTTCTAACAACACACACGGCTCACAACCAAAACTCTCTGAACTCTCTCTTTTCTCTACTATTGCTATACTCTCTCATTCCCTTCTTTGAAAACTCAATTGGCTAACAGCCAAGATTGAGTAATTTGGTTGGTTACTTTGCATTGATGGGTTCTATTTTGGTCCGTTTTTACTACTATTCTCTCATCACTGCTCCCATTCTCATATTGTTGCTACTATCTTCCTGCAGCTGCTACTCCTGTATTGCTGCCCTCATCTTTTTCACACTTTTCTCTCCCTTTGTGCACTATTACATTGCTATCATATCCTATTTTTGCAACTGGTATGTTCCCCATTTGAGATACAGTCTCCAAAACAACATGTTCATATTAATTCTGCAATTCATATTATTCCTGGTTTGCTTTTATCTATGGTGTTGATTCTATCTTTGTCATTAGCATGTTATTTACTGATCTATTAGTTCAACTTAGCATGTATTTCCCCTATTCCCCTCTCCCTGTTTCAATGCACGTGTACTACTGTTTGGATACTTAACAGTTCGGAAACCTCTCCATTAGGTTGACTATATTTTGGGGTTTAGTACATTATGATCTAATATTCTATTTTAACTAGGTATTATTAATTCTGCCCAACATGTTGTCTGTTCCCTTCACGTATCTTCACTCTACTTATTTGCTCCCTTTTCCCCTCCCTGTCTAAATGAATGTCTTCTTTGAGCATTGCTTCCATGCATTTATGTCTGCTTCCCTACTTGTTTAACCTAAAGTCTTTAATTGAATCTAAGTAAATTAGAACTTGATAAAAAATAGTAAATATAACCATTTGGCTTGCAATCATATCTGATGACTTCTTCCAACATGTTGTCTATATGTCTGTAGTTCACTTTACTTATGTGTGTGCCACCTTTCCCTTCCCCCTGTTTGTGTGATGCCATGCTGTCCTAAAAACTGAGCCTTCTAAAATAATTTCAACTCTTTCAAACTGTTTCTTAAAACTGCCTTACCCTTTCAATTTTCCTAACTGTTTCTCTTAAAGTGTCTCTCAACTGTTTTCAACTCTCTGAATTAAAATCTCCTTTTTAGAGCTTTAGGGTCTGCCCTTCTTGGTGTAAGCAGTGCCATGGGAGCCTTGAGCACCCATGGAACTCTGATGCACGAGGCTGGTGCTTCCAATGACTGAAACTGTCCAATTGGGACATGTTAGGATGCATGATATTGGCCAGGGGTTCAAAGGAACCCTTAGGGAACTTTGTCGCACCCAAGCCTTGGTAATGGCTGTTAAACTCGAAAGGTATGGGGTTGGTGATGTTTGGGCCTGGCTGAAGGCTCTCTATAGAGTAACTTCTTATTTTTTCTTTTCTCAATGTTGTATTTTTAATTATTTGGCTATTATAATTTGTAAGAACAATGGGGATTATAGTGAAATTGGGAAGGGTTATGCATGATTGTTAAGGGTATGGGTAGAAAACATGACTATAGGATTTTACTTATCATTTGTGCAATAGAAACCATGTATAGGACATGCATTTCACATATAGAAATTCTGCTCCTAGGTCCTTTTACTTTCAGCATGTTGTTTTATGATCATAATCAATCAATAATCCACAATGTACCACATTTAGATACCATGCTTTAGGGTTCTTATGTGAATTAGACATCCTACACCTAGGTTTTTGCAACTATTGAATATTTCGTTAATTTGGCAATAAATGGTCAACAAACTCTTCTTAAGAACTAAGAGACCAATATGCATGTTCACCATCGTCTATAACACCTAGACAAGCCTTAGGCCAGATAAAAACAGACTAATCGCCTTAAAGTTTTGTTTCAATTAATCCACCTCCTTCTGAATTCGTTTGTCCCTGAGTCTTCCCCTGATTTTTATCCACAAACTTTTGCTTATTTTTATCACCTGGAAAATATTTTTACTGAATTGCTTTTCTCCCCCCTGCCCATAACTAAATTACTATTTTCCCACAGAATTATCTAAATACTATACATTCTGTAATTTTTCAAGTTGTAATTCTACGTTAATCTATTTTTTTTCATTTTTCTTTACACTTCTGCAGTCTTCAAAAATACTATCTGAAAGTGCCTTTACCATATGTTTCGCGAGTTTTTCTTAATTCCTAAAAAATGCTACTATCTTTTAAAAGTTCTAAACGTTTTTTTCGAGTCTTCTATGCGAAATTCTCCGGCTTCTTTCTTAAACTTACGCTCCTACTTTTAAAAATTCTTCCCTCTTTAGACCTTGACTGTGTTAGACGTGCTAAATACGTATTTGTGCATAGAGGGATACTTGAGCCTTTACATGCTTTACGTGATTCCATTATATGTAGTCCTAATTTTTTTGTATGGCGCCTAGTATTTTAACCATTAAGCTTAAGGGTTCAACCTAGTTCCAATCTAATAGGAATAACGATCCTAAATTCCCTCTAGGATCTATAGGACGGGACGGGTAATAGCACGCAGTAAGCATTCGTGACCAATTCACATGCTTAAATGACCTCTAAGGGGTGGGAAGGGTAGAATATGGAGATGATGATGATGCGATAATATCATATAACAACCCCTCTTTGGAAACATGTGCGAGATATTGCATCAAATGATCCATATTATAGTTAAACCTAGGACCCTTCTTTCTCTTATGTGATTTATTTAAATGTTTTCTTAATGCTTTTCAAATTAATCCTCTCTTCTATTTCAAAATTACAACCTTCCCTTTCTATAAAGCTTTCAAGTTATGTGAATGTCCTATATGTGAACCTTATTTGTGTAACTACTTCATCTCTTTATAAAGTCACGACTAGCACGGCCGGGAACCACCTTTGTGGATCATAAGGGGTGCCTAACACCATCCCCTCAAGATAATTTCAAGCCATTACCCAACTCTGGTTTCTCTCTCAAAACACTCTTCATCTTGAAGTGTCTGAATGGACTATAATCATTAGGTGGCGACTCTTCCAATTCCGTGACCCAATTCCCAAACGGGAAATAGAGTTGTTTTGCCCATAATGTCGTAAAACCTGATTTCTCTCTTGAAAAAGGGGGCGTCGACACCTGCACGGACGCGTGGAAAATCAATGCGGACCGCGGAGAGTAGCCTTGATTATATTTAGCCTTTAAACTTTCCTGTGCGTCCGCGTTGCAAAACAGTGCGGACCGCACAGGTCATTTTGACCCCCATTTCAGTTATCTTTTGACGCTTGACCTATTTTACTCCTTTTTGAGCCGATTTGTGATATTTATCATCTTGTCGCTCAAACCTGCAATCAAGCACACTTGTAAGCCTTTCGGGACTAATTTAGTGCAATTAATGCACAAAGCTCGGGTAAGAAAGGTATAAAATATGTACAATTCACAGTTATCATTCAATAAATCATTTTTCTAAGTCAACTGTGATGTAAACGAACTTATAGAGATTCTAGCTTAGTTATCTCGCAAACACCATGTTGCAGGTTAATAATAATTGCACATGTAATCATCTCATAGATACATTTTATGTGGAATACATGGAAGGTGAATGAGCCCATATTCACTTTTGATATTTCCAACATTCATGGGATTCAATAGCAATTGTAGTTGGTCTATTAATTAATAAGAACAAGCAAAATAAGAGAATTCGTAAATTAACATGGATAAACCAAGTATGCCTACTGAATAAATTATCAATATTGACAAACTTCAGGTTTACACCATGACGTGTGCAATTATCAATAAACTCCAAATTTATTATGATATGAGTTTTTATATCAATAAACATCCACTTTATTATGATATTCTTTTATTTGTGTAGTACAAACTGGAGAATGAAGTGAATAGCTTTTCACATACATATTACTCCCCTACAAGTTATAGTAATAAAAGATATTGAATATTTCGTTTGTTTATGATCTCAATAGTCAACCGCTTTCGCGTATACTTTGGAAACTGAATAAGTTTCTTTGAGTCTTACTACAATACAATATATTGACATGACAATCAATTGTATTCCTCCAAAATAGTATAATTGACTCTTTCAGAGTTTTCAATTAATTTTGTACTACCACATATTTATGAACATCCATATGGTAAATTTCTCATTTAAAGAGAAAGTTATAACATTATGGTTATGAATAAAATTTTATGCAAGATTTGTTTCTTGCATAATTGTTGTCTTCTAATAAACACAAAGCCAAATATTTTGGGATAAAATAAGTACGGGACCAATAATCATTTATGACATAACAATGACATTAGTTATTTGCTCTCAAACCTCCGAAAGATTTTGGCGTACAATAAGTATGTGCCTTACATACTCGGTACATACATTATTCGTACTGACGTCCCTTTTGCCCCGGGACGCTGTTTTTCATGCCCGCAGGACCAAATATACAGGTCGAGAGCCCTCCAAGTAGGCTATCAGCACAACGAAAAAATGTTGGTGCGCTTCATTTGCTTCGAAGTTGCTTATTTGGTTAGTATGATTTAGACGTGTATTGTTTGGTACGGCTGAACTCTGTCCCGGCCTTTATGAAAATTATGTATTCTTAGAGGCTTGTAGATAGATGTCACAAACATAAAAGATTATATGGCCATGTCGTCCTATGTTCACTATACGAGTAGTTATTTTAGTTTTATAGGACCGTATGTCTTATGTATGGTCGGAATCACATGTTGTATTCCACTTATCCCACGGCATCCTTCTGGCTCAATTATCTATGAAAGTATTACATTAAAAGATACATTATGATGGTACTCGGTTGTGTAAGGTACCGGTTCTCCGTCGCGGCTCATCACTTTGTGTCGTGACAAAAGTGGTGTCAGGGAAGTTTTATCTTAGGGAGTGTATAACCCGTGTCTAGTAGAGTCTTGTTTATGGGTGTATCGTGCACCACACTTATAAGTAGGAAGCTACAAGGTATTTAAGACCGTCACTCTTTCTTCTTACTCTAGATCGTGTCATTGATCTCAACTGTACGAACTCAATTTCCTAACTCTATCTTATTCATAATACGACAATGCCTATATCTAGAAAGACGGTTGGTAAGAGATATAGCTGTAGAAGAGTTGAGTTAGAGGAGCTCGATTTTTGCATCATGCTTATGATGGATAAGTATGAGGTATTTGGCAGATCATGTGTGTACTAAGACGTGTAAGTTTCTTGATAAGGATCCTTAAGGAAAGAATGTCTACCCACTCTTACGGTAAAAAGAAATAAGAGAATCAGAAGGTAGACACAAGTATCAGCAAATAAAAGAAGCAGAGTGAAGAAGAGTTTCAATTGCAACAGAGGTATGTACAATTAGTCATACCCATCTCAATTATGATCCATGGGAGCTAACAGAAATAGTTAAAAGAAGAACGAATATAAAAAACCGGCTAGGGTTAAAGTAACCCAAAATGATGGTTGGATTGCTTGCATTAGTTTACATATCTGAAGGATACAGTAAATGTGCTAACAAATCTCCTTGTGAGACACCCAGATGGTACACTCTGAAATAATACAGCTAGATATGAGTACTATAAAGATGGGCACTGAAAGCCTTGAAAGGATAAATGTAACCTTAGTATGCCTTTTTCACGATTTTCAGGCTCTGAATGGTCCAAATCTATTAGCTTCCTCTGAAAATCCTCTAAATTGTCGCCTAAATTAGAGCTTTCAAAGTCCCAAAGTGAAAATGAGATCAAACTCTCGTAATTTCCATCGCAGGTGTGGAATTGACTTAAGACACCTGGGTGCGCTTCTGCAATCGAGTGGCCGCACATGCGTATGCGCTCCTTTGGACAATGTTCCGCTTCTGCGAAATCCTCACCCATCTCGACTCCCACTTCTGCAACCACTTCTCCTTAGGAGCGGCTCTGCCAGTCCAATTATCGTACTGGCGACCACTAGCTACCCAGACCAAGGCCGTATCTGTGAGCTACAATCCACTCGTATGTGTCCGTACCTGCAGTCAACCTCACCGCAAGTGCAATGAAACCACAAGTTTAAGAACTTTAGCAATTCACACAAGTCTAACATGAATCCAAAAATGATCCAAAACACACCCGAGGCCCCTAGGACCTCAACCAAATATACCAACAACTTCTAAAATACCATACAAACTTATTCGAGCCCTAAATTACATTAAACAACAACAAAAACACAAAATACACTCCAATTCAACCTTAATGAACTTTGAAACTTCAAACTTCTACAACCGATATCGAAACCTATCAAATCACATCCGATTGACCTTAAATTTTGCACACATATCATATTCGATATTATGGACCTCGATATCAAAAAGTTCACTCCTGGTCAAACTTTTTAAAAATTCAACTTTCATCATTTCATGTCTAATTCAGCTACAGACCCCCAAATAACAATTCATACATGATCTTAAGTCCAAAATCACCCAACTGAGCTAATGGAATCGACAAAACTCCATTCCGGAGTCGACTTCACACAGTTCAACTACGATCAAATCTAGAACTTAGGCTTCTGTTTTAGGGACTAAGTGTCCCAAATCACTCCGAAACCAAAAAATGGGACCTCCCAGCAAGTCACGTAAAAAGATACGGGGAAAATAGTAAATTAGGGATCGGGGCTAATATTCTCAAAACGACCGGCCGAGTCGCTACATTTACGTTTATATGAATGTATTTATATTATATTAACTGAATGTACAAATTATTTTTATATAATCAGTCTAATTTATTTTGTTATAAAACATGAATTGCCTTTATTTAATATTATTCATTCCACCTTTTATTGTACTACTTGTTTTTATTTTATGCTGTTAGTATATACTCCCTTTATTTAAAAAAGACTGGCACTTTGTGTTAGTTTATTTATTTCAAAAATATTGGCATATTCCTATATTTCTTTATTTGAAAACTTTTGTAATTATATAAATACTATGTCGTGTTTAAATGTTTTATAGCCACACAAATATTATTGCATATCTAAGTTCAATAGTTTCAAAAATCTTCGCTCTATCAACTTTTGTGTTAAGTCAAACTAAGACAAATAAATTGAAACAGATAAAAATTATTAACCGTTTATATTTGTCTCCAACTTTGTAGTATTTACGCGTATGTCTTACTTATCATTTTATTTTATTTCATTTTAAAGCGCCACTTATCAGTTATATTTTTTTTGGTTTTCTATTCGATGTTCAGTATCCGCATTGGGGCTCCACTAAATCCAGATTTGCGCCGAAAAGTCCCACATTGGGGGGTAAAAATTCTCCCTAACAAAAATGACTTTATACCCACGACTCTTACCTGAGACATCTGATTAAGGATGAAGGAATAGTTAGCACTCCACCCACCTATGGTGGTACCACTTATCAGTTCATATAGTTCTATAAGTAGCATCTTTCTTCCAAACAAATATGTAAACATTACATTCTACACTTTCTCCTGTTTTTTTTCCTCTCTAGCTATAAGCCTATAACTCCTAACACTCGAAAAAAAACTCTCTCCAAGGCTACAAACCAATACAAGAAAACACCAATCGAATTCCGGCAAAAAAGAAAATAAGCAGCATGGCTAATTTGAGCAATAACATAACAGCATTCTTGAACTTTTTGGCATTCATGTGCTCCATCCCTATAATCGCATCACGGACCTGGCTAGCTTCAAAGCCCGACAATGAATGCATCCACTGGCTCCGATGGCCGGTCGTCTTTATCGGAATCGCCATCATGTTAGTCTCTTTGACTGGCTTTGTCGGAGCTTACTGGAAAAAGGAAGGCCTTCTAGGGGTCTACTTGGTGTGCATGGCGATTCTCATCGTCCTTCTCCTTGTACTCCTCGTGCTCGCCTTTGTCGTCACGGGCCCAACTGGCTCCTATATGGTCCCCGGAAGGGCATACCGTGAATACAGGCTCGAAGGATTTTCTTACTGGTTGAGATATCATATCACTAGTGCTGATAATTGGGGGAATATTAGGGCATGTTTGGCTGATTCTGGTATTTGTCCTAGACTTAACAATCAATATGTCACTGCTGAACAGTTCTTTGCTGCTGATCTCTCCCCTATTCAGGTAAAAAATTAAGCTAGCTGTTCTTTTTACTCTGCATCTTTAATTTAATATTGTGGGTGCTAGAAGAATAACGCAATTTTCTTAGGAATTTCACATAAATACTTCTTGTAGGCACTTTAATTTATTTCAAAAGCGAATTGTGCTCGCGACTTTAGCACTTAGTCAATCTGGAATAGTTGAGATTAGACTGTCTTTACAGTAAAAGATAAAAGATGTACTAAAATAAAGTTTTTACATACATGTTGCCAGCTTTTAATTTGCCTCAAGGCGATGTTTGTTTGGCCCTTTAACTAGCATCTATTTTTGTATTTCAAGCGGCTGTGCAGGAAATTTGACCCCTACTCGTTTCAATTTAGATGAGATAATTCGATTCGGCCCAATGTTTAAAAAAAAAAAAGACTTTTAAAACTTATGATCTTAAAAGTTTAAGGGGTAAAAACTTTGTAGAGCCATGACATTTGTGTGGTTATAGAAGTTTTTCATTAAAGACTAAATGAGTAAAATGAAGAATTTAAAGTTAAATTATTTCTAATTGTAAAAATATATCATTTTTTGGATCAGAATAATAAGAAAAATCGTTATCTAAATTGAAACAAAGAAAGTAGTTGATTAAGCAATTTTTACCTAGAAAATTTACTATTAGCTTAATTTTCTTGGATGTCTTATTCTCATTTTCTATTAACACCTGCCCTTTTTTATTCCTAAATTGCAGTCTGGATGTTGTAAGCCTCCAACAATCTGCGGATACCAGTATATGACCCCAATCCTGTGGACTAACCCAACAAACGCAATAGTAGATGCTGATTGCTCCATCTGGAACAATGACCCTAGCCAATTATGTTATAATTGTGATTCTTGCAAAGCTGGCTTACTTGGAAACCTCAGAAAAGAATGGAGGAAATCTAATCTCATTCTCATCATAACTTTGGTCATTCTCATATGGGTTTATCTCATTGGTTGTTGTGCTTACAAAAACACCCTAACTAAACCACATTCCAAAAAATAGGTTTGGACTTGATTTCCTTTTTGTTTTCTATTCCAACTCCTAAAAACATCAGATCAACAAGTTACAATCTGAACAGCACTGTAATGGTTATTATTAGCCTCGTAGCTATTGCAGTTCAGTTTTTTTTTTTGTTCCTAGTAATTTGTGCTAAGAAAAAAATATAATGATAATTTTGGTTTTCTTATTTTGAAGTGATAGTTTCTTCATCAACGAGATTGTACGTATTCCTTTGCACCACTTTATATCAATTAACGGCTTTGTCGACCAGTGGACCTCGAAGGAAACGGTTGTCACTATTCTATGCTTCTTTATTGGCCAAATTGAGAATCGAATCTAATTCCAAAGGGCAACTTTTTTACTTTATTTTATCTCGTCGGTGGAGAGCAAGATTCCCTTTCTTGAATTGACTGCAGTCAATATAATTAAGCCAAAAGGATCGGAAAAAGAAAGCAGATATCATTATAGAATAGTTGGTTTAAATACTAACAAGATAAAGAATCTTGCACTATTAATGTAGTTTAACCAATTATAACGGAACATATATTTTGTTTTGTAGATTAATTGATCAGGTTTGTTGTAACAATTACTTGTACTTATACATAAATTTAATGACCAGACCAATCATTTTAAATTTTAGAATCTCATTTTTCTATTTGATGCCTCTCGTAGGTTGCTTTGGTACTTTATGACTTGTACGTATATATTTGGTTCCCGAGAGGTTCGAGCGTAATTTGGAACACTTAGTTCTCTAATACGAATCTTAAGTTGGAAAAGTTACCAAAGCTAATATTATGTGTAAACGAGATCGGATTAGTGATTTAAAAGTTCCAATAGGTTCGCTTGACAATTTTGGACTTGTATGTATGTTTGGTTCAGATCTCTGTTGTCCTATGTTGATTCGAGACTTTTAGTTGAAAGTTAAAATTTGAACTCAAGAAAGTTTGAAATTTTTGGTTTGATGCTTGATTCTTGGTGTTATGAAATTATTAGTGGTATGAGCCTTTGGACAAGTTTGTATAGCGTATACAAACTTGTTAGGATGATTGGACGAAGTCCTGGGTGCTCGGGTGACTTTCTCGGTGTGGGCCACATGTCCAAGAATAAGGTGAAGTTTTCATTGATTTTCCTTGACTTGTGGCCTTGATAGACTTTTCTCCTGTTAAGCAGATCATCCATAATTTGAGTAATCAAAGTTGCCCTTGATTTCGTGCACTAATGGTTTTCAGTGGAGAGCTTCACAATCTCATTCTCCTTTAATTAGGATCTTCCTATAATGACCTTCGTCAATCTGCTATCAAATTATTGATTGATTCTTCTTTGTGATTACCGTTACTTCTTCCATTTTCATCTCTAACATTGATACATTTACTTTTCTATGCTTATGGAATTTCCATCATTCTCCTTCCTTACTTGCTTTCTTAATTATTCATGTTTTCCATACATGAATGCTAGATCTTTTTGAGTCTTTTGTGTTTATCCCTTGTAATCCTGCAACAATAGTAATATATTATTTTTCATTATGGATATTTATAATTAACAATATTTTGTCTAGATTTTGAGTTTAATTTATTTTCTCCATCCTTGAGTTTTGGAGGTTGGGAGGAGGAGATTTTGAAGAAAGATTTCATCAAAATATTGAGGATAAATAATTTTTACTTAGAGTAATTCATAAACCTTGATTCCCCGTGGATTTTTGCATGAAATATTTGAAATCAAAGAGAGAAATTTAGAATTTTTTGTCTAAGACTTATAAAAAAATAGATTTTAAGTTTTGAACATTGATTTTTGCTGAAATTTAAATACTAATCGTATATTTAAACTCGTGGAGTTATGGGTCAACGGAATTTAACTTTGGCTCGGGTTTTGACCATGTGTCTCTAAGTTGAGTTTTTGTTAACTTATCACATTTGGTTAAATATTGAAACTTTATTTTTGAAATTGGTTTCTATGACTTTATATGACCTCGTTAAGTATTGTTTGGCTAGATTTGGAGCATTTGGAGGTCAACGATCAAGGAAAAGGTGATAGAATATATGAGTCCACTAAACTAAATAAAGACCAGGTCCTATATATGTTTCCACACATAAGACTATTAAAAAACAATACGTAAATGGAGCATGGATCTTTTACGTGGAAAAATCCCTACTCAAGGGGATCAAAAACAACGATTACACTGGTAGGATTTCAATTTCACTATGAGCAATCTTTAGATTACAACCTATACAACCTAAATATTAAACTCTTAATCCCTCACTAACTTGTAATACACCAATTACATGTCACTTTGCAATACACCTATTACAAAGACTTTTACTTATGACTAACTCTAGCCACGATACAAACACTAAAGGTTTATGGTTTACAAGATGTTCCTAATTAAAGCTTCTAGATAAGAAAAATAGGAATTAGAGTGAAGAACAATTACAATGTACAGTTAGAATGTTACAACTCAACTAAGGACATACAAGAGACTTGTTGTATGCATTAGTCCGTAGTGGTGTTGTACTTTGTTCTTGATGCACTTGAGAATTGAATGCTTGATTTGTGAGATGCTTGGAATGCTTGAATGAATTCTCAAGTATTCAAATGATGTTTTATTGTATTGTTTATTGTTAATACAACTTGGATGACATCACTTAAATGATGTTGTCACTTGTTTGGTACAAGGTCCTTCCCAATGAGAAGTGATTGTTGCACTGTGCTGCACTATTTGTTTGTTCAGTGCAGTCAGTCACTTTTTAGCTGTACAGAGTTGACTTCATATTGTTGTCAGGGGAATCCAAAAGGATCAGGTCCTTGTGTATTCTTTATCTTCCGAAGTCATAGCAACTCTTATTAGCTTGATTCCGTTGATTGAGTTGTGTACCAAGTATATCAGGTTCATTATCAGGTTCTTTGGCAATAAGTTTGTCAGATCATGATCAAAACATGAAGCTAAGTACTATAAATCCATCGAAGGGTATATTGGAAGGTTGAAGCCTATTAAAGGTACGGTAAGTAGCTTGGCTGACCTCGATATGAGAAAATTTTGCATAAAATAAACTTATATGCAAGTACTGCATGTTCTGGTGATGTATATACGAGGTGACGAGCGTATATGTGCGCTGTAAAATTATACCATATTTGGGATAGAGTTTAGGCTTCTTTATGTTTTGCTTAAGATATATTTCTTCTTGTCTTTGCCTTTTTTGATTGTACGACTACTTGAACAATATCAATCATGCTAGAAATTATGTCTAGTCTTTTGATATTTTATTTTGACATGAAGGGTCATTTAGTATGTTGGATTATATGTTATTGCCATAGTCATATTTATATCCATATGCATCATTATATGCTTCTTCTTTTTTAATTATATGCATATATCCTTGAATATGATAGTCTGTTATAGATTGAGGCTGGTACGATAGAACATTCCATAAGATTACTACGATTGGGCTCGATGGTATAGTTCGTGTTATTTAATATCTGATTTTTGAGATGTTGATGATTCATTCTTGAGCTATGATGCTCCGCGCATGGATTTGGATCCTTCTACTCGGAATGTGTGTAGTGATATGAGGCGCCTGGAAGGTATCAATTGAGGAAGAGACGGAGTCTTGACATGCATTGACATTGTAGACTCATGTAAGACTTGCATATACATGCTATTTGATTCATATCATCCATATATGTTGATGTAGTGCCTTACTTGCGTTCTTAATCATCTTACCTGGAAGGAGTGCTTAATTGTTGATTCATTGTTGCATATCTTACTGTTTATGTTCGTGATTTCTTGGTTGATCCTTCGTTTATTGCATATTATTACGAGTGTAAGGGTTACGTCGTAGTTAGACTTGATGCTTATTAAGTATATATTAATTTTATACTCATATTATACTTCTGTATATTTTTATGTAAATTTTAATATTGGTTCCAGCAGTGTTCAGGAGAGTACTTAGCAGCTTGATTTGGAGATTTAACGGTAAGCTATTGTACTGTATTCACAATGTATGGAGTCTTCTTCATATTTATCCTACTGTTATTTTGTTTCAGACATTACTTTTACATTTGAGACTCAGTTGTTCTCTACATAGTTAATCATGACTTCGTGATTTTGGGAGATTATTGTATGTTTCATATTTGGTTGACAATGTGAGAGTTACTTAAGCTTTATCTGGATTATAACAACAAATTATCAGTTATTTGTCTTGCTTTGGTTAATTATGAATGCCAACTTACCTAATTAGGCACCCACGACTATGATAGATTTTGGGTGATTGTTCACTTAAAAATAGTAATTATAATTAAATTTAATTTTGTGGTTCTAAAAATACGTGATTTATTTTTATGATAGTTGTTAAGAAATAGATGCTAAGTGTGAGTTAGGAAAATGACATAAGAACTTGAAAACTGTGTGTTATGCAAACCAAATGACCGTCAATCAGGGTCTCGAGCTGGCCTTTGATGGGCCTCGAGGTCGAGCTAAAGGGTTAGACTTGTGATGGTCGACGAAGAACTAACTGTTCTAAGGACCTTGATAATGCCTCTTTATGATCAATAATGAGTAATAAACAAAGAAAAATCCATAAAACATAATAAATGTAAGCAATAAAATCAAAGGAGCGAGAATAGAATATGTTTAAGTTGAAGAGCGGATGATGTTCTTGTTCATGTATTGAATATCATCCGTGCAAGAAATAACAAGGGTCCCCTTTATATAGGAGAGGGAATCCGAACATGGTACATATATAATTATTTCAAAGAAAGGTAGCTGGTACAACTACTTAATGGTCTGGTATGGACTTGTACTATTCTTGCAGGCGTTGTCAGTATAACCACGTGCCTTGGGAATTTTACGCTTATCCATGATAGCTACTGATTCGCATTGTCACGAGATCGAGCTTAGGGAACTCTTGGGGCCGAAACCTCGAGTTGTGCCTCGAGACTTCTGGAGACGAGCTATAGAATGTCATAATGATCATAAAATCGGAATCTCTGATTTTAGGCATATATAGATAGTCACCGCGTTTCTTAGAATAAAAATGATAAGAAACGGTCTTGAATTCTTGCATCTTCAATACTTCTATCATGATGTCAGTTATGCTATATCAATTGATTGATGTGACAAAAAAGGTATCTAAAGGTCGTGCCGATACAACCCTTGAAAAGCCTTTAAATTGATTACAACGATTGGCTATCTTTTGACATGCTGCAACATAAATGATTGGCCTTTATAAATACTTCATCCTTCGCCCCTTATTTTCTACGGTATCATCAAGCCTTCAAAAGAGTCCTTCTTACTTTTCTCTTGTGTTCTTTCTCTGACTACAATTTCTTCTCTCCTCTGAAATATTTTAACAAGAATGGCAAAGACTTCCACCTATGTCCCTCAAGAAGATGTGCCTTCCTATTTTTCACGCCCATCTAAGGGCAAGGTAATAGTACCCCCTCATCTTGAGGAATGCATCCTACGACCCTTCTAAACGACTTCCGATTTAAAAATCGACAAGCCTTCATTGAAGTCGGGACGATGCGAACCCATGTCTCGATATATTTGTTTAGTAACAGACGTTGAGAAGATGAAGGCCGACTGCCACTGGGGGGATGCGGTGCTGAGGGAGATTCCTTCTCAGGGAGAGGACATAACGACATACAAGGTCGGCTTCCTTAGTTTGTATCCCTATCCATTTACTCTCCGTGCCATCCCCGCCCTCAATACACCCCGTGGTCCTCGACTTCTCCAAATGATATTTAATGACTCTAGGTCAAATTGATCCATCATTTTGGCGTATTGTTTACGTGATTAGATAATTTGCGAACATGATTAAGGCGATGCCGTTCACCCAAGACCACTTGATTGAAATATACAACCACCGACTCTTCCGTGAGGGCCTGATTAAGCTTAAATGTCGGGCCTCAAAAGCCTTTTTGCTTACACTAGCAAGGTTATTGACATGGGGTGGATGAGCCGTTTTGTCCGAGTTAGGACCTCAGACCTGATTCCACTAGAGAAGATTTTGTTCCCTTAAAGGTGGAACACAAAACGTAAGTGGATATGCTAAATAAGTGTTTTCATTGCCATTTGTATCAATTTCCCTATAAACTGACTTCCTTCGCTGATACAACTACCGCGGCGTACCCTGACACGGTTAAGGATCTCTCTAGCTGAATTAACAAGCTAGAATCAACTTGTCCATATGTTGAGCGCGTGTGGCATGAACTTTCTAGGTCTTGATTGGAGGCCAAGAACAAGGTGAGGCCTCACTTCTACTGTAATTGAATCTCTCAAAAGAACTATCATCGATTGCACCCTCATTTCCTGTGCTTATGTTTTGTATTTGTGCAGGTCTAGGAGAGGCCTCTTTTATGAGAGAAGCACCGCCTGGAGAAGCGGATATCCCGAAACATGACAAAGAGAAGAAAAATGAAGGAAATCTTTGACTGAGCCTTCAAAATCCAAGGAGGCCAAAGTGGAAGAACCTAAGGCTGATTCAGCAGCCTTAACACCAGAAATATCGGGGATTCCCAAACCTAAAGGCGAGGACAAAGATGATTCCTCGGTATCACCCGAGGGGGGAGAAAACCTAACCGTCCCAAATATCGGTGAGCCGGTGGCTTCTAAATCGGAACTTGATGCTATTGTTTGCATACCTCGGGCTGAAGAGGCCTTCGAGGGTGTATCGGCTAAATGTCCCCAACGGTTGATAGCCAAAATATTCCTTGATATGAGTTGCATTCGGTAGGCATTCCGGAAGATCCTAGTTCTAGAGTTCTCCAGAACTAAGAGACGGCCCCTCTTGATACAGTCAGATTTATTGAAGTGAGTTATTCCCCTCCGGGATCGGCTTTACCTCCGAGGGAATGCAAGATGGCCAAAATAAGGAATATTCCAAAGTCGGGGCGCCCGTCAGAGACAAAGATACGTTTGAAAGGCTTTTTGCTGCGCCCAAGGAAAGCCCTGGGCTCGATGCCTCACTTATTTTCAGTAAGATCAATAGGCTTTGTGAGCAGGTAACTTTTTGCAAATTCTACTCGATGCCCTGATCTTCGTCTCTCTAACTTTATTTCTTTTATGGTTCCAAACCAAGGTGATTTATAATCATACCTTTGCTAGGTTTCAAGTCGAGTTGACTCGCTACAAGGGTGAGCGTAGGAAGCTCACCTCGGAAATCGATAAGCTTAGAGCTCTTTTTACCAAGAAGGAGGCAAAATTCGTGGCTTTCAAGATTGTTTGGAGGTGACGTCCTGAGAGAAGACTTATCTCACTAAAAAGGTTATATAGTTTACATTTGTTTTATTCCATATGCTTACTTACCTCAGTGTTTTAAAACATTTGGGCCGATCTTTCCAGCTTCAGAAGAATGATGTCCTAATGAGGGAGGTGCTCCGAGCTAGAGAAACTGAAAGTCTCGAACTCAAACGGCATGTGAGTGAGATATCCTTTTAGAGAGATACCCTCCAAGGGAGGGTGGTCTTAGTAGTACATCAACTTCATGATGCGAGGAAGGAGAGTAATAAAATAATGATATTCTCACTGAGTTCGTTACTACGCTATATGGGGCCAGAGTTGAAGCCGATTTGCTCGTATCTTCGTATAAAAAGGATGTTGTTACTGCAAATGCTCATGCCAGGAAGGTGCCCGAGGAAGCCGAGCTGCAATTGACCCAAGCCATAGAGCATGCCCCGTTAGAATCTTGGAGGCAGGCTCTTGAGGATGTATATGTAGGGGGCATCAATTTACCTGCCGAGATCGAGAGGGTGAAGACCCTAGAAAAGGAGACTGCGGCCCTTCATACTTCTAAAGGTGAGTCGAGCAGTGGCTTGGAAGATGATGAAGGTGAAGGCAAAATACTTGAAGGGGAAGAGGCCGTTGAAGACCTGGGGGCTGTGGCCAGAGATGTTGAAGGAAAAACATTCGAGGGAGTCATTGAAGGCACAACCCCGTTGGTAGATTAAGGTTTTATTTTCTCTCTCCTTTATAAGGGTATTAGGCATAGGCCTTGTAAATGCACCCTTGTGAAATTTCAATAAATATATGTAAAAAGCCTTTCGTTTTTAATCATTTCTCATTTTTCCTTTGCTTTTTAGGAATAAACTATGGCGATTGTTGATAATTGGTCCGAAATTTTTGACCTCAAATTAAGCCCTTAGGTTCTTGGTACTGGTGAGCGATTTGTAACAGTTGGAAATTGTCCGTTTGTGTCTTAGTCCCCGAGTCAAGTTTCGACTTGCGTTCATCGACCTTTAGGTCTAAATACCAGCCCTAAGGCTATTTGAACAGGCCTTTAGGATGTTACGCGTTAGGTCGATGTGACCTCTAATCGTCCTGAGGCTCTATTAAATAGGCCCTTAGTCTCTTAGGCATTAGGTCGGTACGACCTCTAATATAGGCTGGTTCTTAGGCTCTTACACGTTGCGTCAGTACGACCTCTAACATAGGCTGCACTTAGGCTCTTACGCGTTGGGTCGATAAGACCTCTATATGGCTTTACTTTTCACTTGTTAATGACATTCAAAGTTTTTGCGTTCGTCCGACTCTTTGATGGTTTGATAAGAACCTCGAATGTGAGCCATTATTTAATGATAAGTGAGAACATCCGAAGGTTTTGATCGATGGCTAATTGTTTCGAAGCCTTTTCATTGTTTGGGGATGACATGATCGAAGCTCTTTGGCTTATGCTGAGGGTAGCTTTATTAACTAATTCTTTTTGAAGTATTTTCGAAGTAGTTGAAGGCCTGTGATTTTATGGCGAAGGTCAAGCGTCCCCGAGTCGCGTTAGTTTGGCTGAAGCCTTGTGAGCGTAGTCGTTGTGTTTGGCCATAGCCTTTAGTCCTTGAGTGAGGTAGCAACAATGTCTAGGTAGAGGGTCTGCCTTTTTATGGGTCTTACAAGTTCCAATATATATTCTTGACTTTAAGATTAGGATTATGCCTTTTGTAAGGTCTTATAAATTTGAACATGCCTTACTTGAGGTCATATAGATAGGTTACTTGGCACAAGTATAATGCATGCCTTGCTTGAGATCTTCCAAATTTGGTATTGTCTTATGGAGGTCTTACATTTTATGGCCATGTAACATGGAGGGCTTCCGGGCTCGAAGTTGCCTGTTTGGGGTCTTATGGCCTTGATTTTCTAATAACTTGATGGGGTGACAGTTAGCGACAGTCCCCGAGATGTCAAACGTTTTTTGGCTTTAGAGCCGTACCTTGTAAACTTTATGTTGCCTCATTGAGGGCTTATGAGATCAATGTTTCTAGCCCGAAGGCCTTATGGCTTCGAGTTTTTTATGTAAGTTCCCGAGTGTTTAGGAAATTTCTGGCCCTAGAGCCATTTCTTGTGAAAATAGCAACTTCATTAAAGCACAAACTGTTTTTATGTTAAGAGAAATATTCTTTGATTACTTGGTAAAAGTATACATGCTTTCATTGTCCAGGGTTTGATTATTCTATGCGGACACAGTTCTTTCAACCGTTTTGTGCAATATATCATATGCCTATCGAGACCCTCTTTGGCTTATTTTGATCCCTCTGATAAGGTGATCTCCCGGGGGAGGCCCTCTAGTATTCGTGGGTAATTGGAAAAGAGGGAAATACATGCTTAAAAATCCAAGGCCTTTGAGTCATAGGATGTTTCAGTGTCTTCAATCGTACACCTTAGTAGTAATAGCAGTTGAGCATCGATATGTTCCAATTGCTTGGAAGTTATTCTCCTTCCATGGTACCGAGCTTGTAGGACCCTTTGCCAATCACTTCGAGAACACAGTACAGTCCTTCCCAGCTCGGGCCTAGCTTCCATTCATTAAGGTTTCAAGCGTTTAGAGAGACTCTTCTTGGGATTAAATCCCCAACTCCGAAATGTCGGAGATTTGTTCTCCTATTATAGTACCTTTAGATTCTTTGTTTTTGTGCGGCTATTCGGACCAATGAAGCTTCCCACTTTTCATCTAATAGTTCGAGGACTGCACTCATGGCCTTGCTGTTTGAACTCTCGGTGGCATGTCGAAATCAGGCTTTTGGCACTCCGATCTCGACTGGTATTAAAGCCTCAGAGCAATAAATCAGAGAGAAAATCGTCTCGCCCATGCTCGATTTTGGAGTTGTTCGATATGTTTATAGCACCTTGAGCAATGTTTCTCTCCATTTTCCTTTTGCATTTTCTAATTTCTTTTTAAAATTTTGAATGAAGGTCTTGTTAGTGGACTCGGCCTGAGCGTTTGCACATGGGAGGAAGGGTATTGACAGGATCTTTTTTATTTTATGGTCCTCGAGTAACTTTGTTACTTTACGTCCAATGAACTACTTCTACTTTACTTCCGATGAACTGCTTCTTGTTATCACATGTTATCACTGAGGGAATCCTGAATCGACACATGATTTGGTCCCAGATGAAGTTAATGACTTCTTTTTCTCTTATCTTCTCGAATGCATGTGCTTCCACCAATTTTGAGAAGTAGTCAATCATAAATAAAATAAATCTAGCTTTACCCGGTGCTGTTTGTCGGGCTCCGACGATTTCTATTCCCCACTTTATGAACGACCATGGTGACAAGTCTGAATGTAGCTGTTCACCGGGTTGGTAAATCATTGGTGCAAATCTCTTGCATATGTTGCATTCTCGAATGAATTCTTTAGTGTCCTTCTCCATGCTATCCCGATAGTAGCTTGCTCTGATCACCTTTCGGACTAAGGAATCGGCATCAGAGTGATTTCTGCAGGTGACCTCATGGATTTGTCTTAGCATGTAATATGTCTCCCCTAGTCCTAGGCATATTTCTAGGGGCCCATCAAAGGTAATATAGAGTTCCATTCTCTTCAAGTACGAATCGGGCTGCTTTGGGTCGCAGGCCCTTCACTCTTTTGGGTACGCGGGTAGCTTCCCACTTTCCAAATAATCGATGTATTTATTTCTCCAATCCCAACTTAGGCTAGTGGAGTTGATTTAGGCATGGCCTTCTTCGATCACTAATTTGGATAGCTGAACAACAACCTCAAAGAGTATGTCATCTTCCTCAAGAAACGACTCCAGGTTTGCGAGGACATCAGCCTTATTCTTTTCTCGAGGTATGTGAACCAACGTCCATTCTTTGAAGCGGTGCAATGTGACTTTAGTTTTGTCTAAGTATCTTCGCATTCTATCTTCTCAAACCTCGAAGTTCCCATTAACCTGATTTACCACCAGAAAAGAATCACATTTTTCTTTGATGACTTCTGCTCTTAGGATTTTGGCCAATTCCAGACATGCAATCATAGCCTCACACTCGACTTTATTGTTAGTCAACTTTGCAGTTTTTATAGATTGACTAATCATGCCGGCCGTAGGAGGCTTCAGAACTATGCCGAGTCTAGACCATCTCGCGTTCGAGGCACTGTCAGTTAACAAGGTCCATATTCCCGAAGATTTGTCCGTTTTAGTAGAAGTTCTTTATCTACCTCAGGCACAAGGGCAAGCACAAAGGCAGTCACAATATCTGCCACGATTTGGGACTTGATAGCCGTCCGGGGTTGATACTTGATATCTTACTCCCCGAGTTCTTTGATCCATTTTGCCAGTCGCCCCGATAATTCAGGCTTATGCAATATGCTTCGAAGAGGATATGCATTAAAACACAAATATGATTCCATTGAAAATAAGTCTTTAATTTTGATATACGCTTATCAATGCAAGAGATAATTTTTCTAGGTGCAGATACCTGGTTTCGGCATCTTCCAGGGTCCGACTTATGTAATAGACAAGAAATTGCGTACCTTGTTTTTCTCGAACTACCACACAACTTACTGCTACCTCGGATACGGCTAGGTACATATACATCATTTCATCCTCATTGGGGTGTGGAGGAAAGATGTTCTTGTCAGATCTCGCTTCAACTCATCTAAGGCAAGTTGGCACTCCGGAGTCCATTCGAAGTTGTTTTTCTTTTTGGGTAGTGAGAAGAAATGATGACTAATGTCTGATGACCTTGATATGAATAGCCCAAGGTCACTGTCTGCCCGGTTAGACGTTGCATGACCTTCACATTATTTACCACCGTGATTTCTTTAATGGCTTTGATTTTGTCGGGGTTGATCTGTATCCCCCTGTTCGACACCATGAAGCCTAAGAATTTGCCCGAACCCACTCCGAAGGCACATTTCTTGGGATTGATTTTCATGTTGTTGCTTCTGAGGATGTCAAATTCCTACAAATGAGTCAAATGATCCTCTACACACAGGGACTTAACTAACATATCATCAAAGTAAACTTCAATGAATTTGCCTATTTGTTGTTCGAACATCTTATTAACTAGGTGTTAGTACGCTGCTCCCGCGGTTTTTAGCCCGAAGGGCATCACATTGTAGTCGTACGTACCGTACTTCGTGATGAATGAAGTGTTATCCTTGGGGTTAATCTGAATTTTATTATACCTCAAGTAGGCATCGATAAAGGTGAGGATCTCGTTGCCGGCCGTGGCATCAATCAAGCGATTGATGTTGGGCAACGAGAATGAATCTTTCTGGCACACTCTATTTAAGTCTTTATAATTTACGCACATTCTTAACTTATTTCCCTTTATGGGAACTACCACCACATTGGCCAACCATTCATGATATTATACCACTCCAATAGACCCTATTTTCAGGAGTTCTATTACCTCGTCCTTGATGAACACGTGTTTTACCTCAGACTGATGTCTTCCTTTTTGCTTCACCGATTTGAAACTGTGGTCGACACTTTGTCGATGAGTGGTTATTTCCGGCGGGATCCATGTCATATCCGAATGGTACCAAGAAAAGTAATTGATGTTACTAATAAGAAATTGAATATTTTTTTTTCTTAGTTCGAGGGTTATTCCCATTTCCAAGTATACCTTCTGATCTGAGAGATGCTTGATCGAAACAGCTTGCTCCAGCTCTTCAATTGTTGATTTTTTTGCATTCGATTATTCGAGGGCAACGAAGATTCGGGGAGCAAGGAGGTCTTCTTCATCGTCCTCGGGGGTCTGATTTCCCTTCGGCTCCTCCAAGCTGGAGGGCATGGAAGTTGGTGCCTCCTTGTGAACCGCGAACATCTCCTTCGCTGCATGTTGTTCTCCATATACCATTTTTATACCGTCAATTTTTGGAAACTTCATCTTCTGATGAAGAGTTGATGATACTTCCTTCACGTTGTGTATCCATGGCCTTCTAGAAATCCATTGTACCTCATGTCAACTTCAGTGACATGAAATTTGGTATTTTTGAACTGTACCGGACATGTTGACCGGGATGGAGATTTCCCCCTTCGTTTCTTTGCCGGCCATGTTGAAGCTTTTGAGGACTCGGGAGGTAGGTATGATTTGATCGATCAATCCGAGCTGTTCTACCACCTTCGAACTGATTACGTTGGCCGAGTTGCATGGATCCACAAGTACATGTTTAATTTTATTGTAATTCAAGATAATTGAAATTACCAGCGCATCATTATATGGATGAGACCAGGTCTCGAAGTCCTCTTCACTGAATGGAAAGATGTCCTCAGGAATTCGGCCCCGAATTTGCCCTTCTATTGCGGTGAAGAATTTTGTCCGCTTGATCACGGGTTATTGAGGAGCGTCGGTCCCCCCAATGATCATATGAACGATGTGTTGAGGTTTTCCCGTTCCTTTCCTCCTGTCTGCCTCTCTTTCCTCCTGGACTCGAGTTTTTCGAGCTTCTTGTTGGTTTACTTGGCGCATACTCCCATTAGTTTATAATGACGTGTTGGGCATTGTGTGAGACCAAACCTACGGGGATTGCTCTGGTGCGTCCTCAAGGTTTCGTAGTGGTGCACCGCTGCTTAAAACAACTACGCCATTCTCTCTATGGTTCTCATGACCGTAGCTTTCATGTGCATTCACCGAGTTAGACATTTTGACCTTAAATCAAAGATACCTGGACAAGAAAAACTGTGGAGAATAACTTTTGTTTTCAATAAGCCAGCACGAAAATAATCACTATTATTTTAGCCCCATGGTGGGCGCCAAAATTTTTACCTTGAAAATGGTAATTACAATTATATTTGATTTTCTGGTTCTAAAAATACATGATTCATTTTTATGCTAGTTGTTAAGCAGTAGATGTTATGTGTGAGTCAGGAAAATGAGATAAGAACTTGAGAACAGTGTGTTATGCAAACCGAATGGCCGTGAATCGGGGTCTCGAGGTGGCCTACGCTGGGCCTCGAGGTCGAGCTAAGGGTCAGACTGGGGATGGTCCAAGAACTAACAGTTCTAAGGACCTTGATGATGACTCTTTATGATCAATGATGAGTAATAAACGTAGAACAACTTATAAAAAACAATAAATGTAAGCATAAATCAAAGGAGGTACAATAGAATATGTTTGAGTTGAAAAACGGAGAATGTTCTTGTTCTTGTATTGAATATCATCTGTGCAAGAAATAACAAGGGTCCCCTTTATATAGGAGGGAGAATCCTTACATGGTACATATATAATTATTACAAAGAAACGTAGCTGGTACATCTACTTAATGATCTGCTACAGACTTATACTATTCTTGCAGGCGTTGTCAGTCTTGACCACGTGCCTTGGGAATTTCCCTCTTATCCATGATAGCCATCAATTCGCGCTGCCCCGAGATCGAGCATAGAAAACCTTTGGGATCGAACCTCGAGCTGTGTCTCGAGCTTTATGGAGACGGGCTATAAAATATCATGATGATCATAAAGTTGGAGTCTCCGATTCTAACAATATACAGTCGTGACATAAAGTACATAATGTACATGCATGTGGGCAAGTACATTCCACTTCTTCCTTACATTATTCCCTCCCAGTGTTCCAATTGACATCGATAACTAACCTATGAATTATTTTATCTCAAAATTTCGACAAAAGCAGAACACGTACAAACATACTAAAAAAATGCCACAAAGAGAAACGAAGGGAGTTACCAGAAGTGGCGAAGAAAATTTTTACCAAAAGGATTTATAATTTATTGTATATACATAAAAATTAAAGTTAATATTATATACATTATGCTGCCCTTCTAGTTCAACGTTGGAAAAGAAATTTGGTACATCAACGTTGAAAAGACTTTGCAAATGAACCTCAACCATTTATAGAATATATTACATGTCAGGTGGCAAAGAACCTACATTCACATTATGCATAGGTCTATGTGTGTTTATACACAACCTGTATTCTAATGTAAAAAGGAACTACTCACTTTCTTAATTATAAGATAATTCTAATGGAAAAATTTAATTTTTTTACTATTTATATGTTGATCATATATGCATAATTTCAAACATTATTACTTTTGAGTTCTGCAAATATTTTGAAGGACAAGAGAACAATTATGAAGTTGGAAAATGAAATTTGACGAAGAAGGAAAGGGATTTTATGACTGTTGGTTTCTATATTTATGAGTTTCTGTTTCTTTTTACAGGTCGGTTTTTGAAAGTTGAACCTTCAAATTTTCTTGTTTTAAATTTTCGGTTTACCAAGTTATTAATGTTTTAAGGAGAGGAACACCACCGACTTATCACTGACAAAACTTTGAACATCTAAGTATGATTAAGATGTCCGAGGAGCACTTTATTCGAATATACTTCATCGAGTATCTCGATAATTGTTTTTTACATTTCTTGAAACCAATTCTGCATTGGTATACTTACCATTTACCTTGTCGATTTCAGTTATTGTTTTCTTGTTTAGGGCATTTAGGACTATATCACGTGTAATGTTGGCCTTTCAAATTTCCATCTCTTTTGGATAGAAAACAGATTTTTATAAAAATGAAGGGGATGAAAAGAAATCAACAACAACAACCCGGTGAGATCCTATAGGTAAGGTTTGAGGAGGGTAATATATATACAGATATTATCACTACTTCGGAGGAGTAGATAGGTTGTTTCTGATAGACCCTCGACACAAAAAGGAAAGAGACAGTGTATCAGCAATAGCAAAGGAATCCAGAAATATAACACCAGCAACGTAATAACTAGAAAAAAGAGAGCAAAATAATAATACTAAGCAGTAACAAAGACACACTACTACAGACGCAAGGGAATAATATGTATACAAGAGGCCACTACACATACTACAGCCTAGCCTACGACCCTAATGAAGTATTAAGAATACAACTAGAGCCACTAGTAGCCTAAAACAAAACACTATCATATTTGCCTCCTATCTCCTAACCTACAACCCTAATGTTCCAGCTCCACAACTTCCTATCAAGGGTCATGTCTTCGATAATCTGCATTCGCATCATGTCCTGCTTGATCACCTCTCTCCAATATTTCTTAGTCTGTCCTCTACCTCCTCTCATACCCGTCAACGCCAGCCAATCACATCTCCTTACCACTGTCGATGCCCCCTTTTTCTATGGCGAAATTGAGTTTATGACATTTGGACTGAAAACCCATTTCATTTTCGAAATTGGGTTTGAATTGAATAGTTGCCACCTAATGATTAAGTGCATTAGGACACTACAAAGAAATTTGATTTAGAAAACCTGAGTTTGAGTAAGGGCTAGAAATTATCCCGAGCGGAAGGTGTTAGACACCCCTCAAGATCCACTAGTGTGGTTCCCGGCCATGCTACAATTGTGACTTCAAACAAGTAACAAGTAAGCAAATATGAGTTTCAAATAGAAGGGGATTTTCACATATTATTGCAAGTGAATTGAAATTTTGAAGAAAATAAAGAAAGCATAAATTTTAAAGAAATAGTTCGAAAATAAAATAAACAAGTAAAGGGAAGGGGGTCCTAGTTTACAAATAATATGGATTACATCAATGCAATACCCGATAATTACTCCTCAATCGAGGGGCTACATGTGGTATTAGCACACCAGTCATCATATCCATATTCTACCCTTCCCACCTCGTTATGGTGTTTAAAATGCGTGTGTAGGTCACGAAGCTTATTGCATGCTATTACCTGTTCCGTTCTATAAGTCCCGGAGGGTGTCTAGGACTGCTAATCCTACAAGGTGAGTACTAGGCTTAACTCCTAGGTTTTAAATGATAAAATTCTAAACGACAAGTAGCGACATGATGCATAAAGAGATCGAGGTGTATTTACACGACGTCATCATCAAATCCAAGAAAGCCACTGATCATATGAAAGATCTGAAAACGTTCTTCAAGAGACTGAGAAGGTAAAATTTGAAATTGGATCCCGCCAAGTGCGCATTTGGGGTTCCTGCCATAAAATATTTAGGGATCATCGTGAGTCATCAAGGAATAGAATTGGATCCGTCAAATGTTCGGGCCATTCAAGAATTGCCACCGCCAAAGAACTAGAAGGACGTGATGTGTTTCCTGGGAAGACTCAACTACATCAGCCGGTTCATAGCTCAGTACACTTTCATTTTTGAACCCATCTTTAAAATATTTAAGAAAGACGCTACTACCAAATGGACCGATGATTGTCAGAAAGCCTTTGACAGAATCAAGGAGTACATGTCAACGCCGCCAGTTTTGGTACCGTCCGAACTAGGTAGACCTCTGTTGCTCTACCTTGTAGTAATGGATTGAGCATTTGGATGTGTTCTAGGACAACACGATAAAACTGGGAGAAAGGAGAAAGTCATCTACTATCTCAGTAAGAAGTTCACCCCGTACGAGGACCAATATTCTCTATTAGAGCGCACCTATTGTGCTCTGGCTTGGGTGGCTCAGAAGTTGAGGCATTATTTCTGTGCCTAGACTACTTATCTCACATCAAGAATGGATCCGTTGAAGTATATCTTCCAGAAGCCCATGCCCACTGGAAAGCTTGCCAAGTGAAAAATCCCACTAAGTTAATTTGACATTGTTTACGTGACCCAGAAAGCAATAAAAGGACATGCCTTAGCGAATCGTCTCACCGAGAATCCTGTGGATGGAGAATACGAGCCTTTAAAGATGTATTTTCCTGATGAGGAGGTATCCTTAATAGGAGAAGATATTGTAGAATCCTATGATGGTTGCAGAATGTTTCTTGAAGGAGCTACAAATTTCAAGGGAGTTGGCATAGGAGCAGTCCTAGTATCAGAAATCGGCCACCATTATCCGGTATCCGCCAAGCTCGGGTTCCCATGCACCAACAATACTGACAAATATGAAGCCTGATATTGGGGCTCAAGATGACCATTGACATGAACGTTCAGGAATAGCTAGTAATCGGAGACTCATATTTTCTTATATACCAAGTTCGAGAAGTATGGGCAACCAAGAACTCTTTGATACTTCCTTATCTGCATCACATACAAGAGTTGCGGAAGTGATTCACAAAGACGGAGTTTCAGCATGTCCCTAGAATCCAGAATGAATTCGCAGATGCATTAGCTAGTCTATCATCCATGATCCAACATGCGAACAATAATTTTATTGATCCCATTCCGGTAAAGATTTATGATCATCCAACTTATTGTGCTCATGTAGAGGAAGAAGCAGACTGGAAACCATGTTTCCATGACATCAAGTAATACTTAACAATATGGGAATATCCATAACTTGCCAACGCTACTTATAAGCGCACACTTCGCAGGTTATCTAACATCTTCTTTCACAGCGGAGGTATCCTATATAGGAGGATTCCTGATTTGGGGTTAGTAAGGTGTGTCGAAGTAAATGATGCATCCAAGTAATTAGAAGTGGTTCATGCAGGAACCTGTGGTCCACATATGAATGGTTTTTTCTTAACAAAGAAGATACTCCATGAAGGTTATGTTTGGATGACTATGGAAAAAGACTGCATCCAGTATGTTCGCAAATGCCATCGCTATCAGATACATGCAGATATGATAAAAGTACCTCCAAATGAGCTTACTACAACAAGGTCGCCATGGCCATTCACCACTTGGGGAATGGATGCTATTGTACCAATCGAACCGGCCGCATCAAATGGGCACAATATTTTGGAAACAATTAATTGTTTCACCAAATTGGTCGAAGCAGCATCATATAAAGCAGTAACCAAAAGGGTTCTGGCAGACTTTGTCCGCGATCGTATATTTGTCGATTCGGCATCCCCAAGTCGATTATTAACGACAATGGGTCTAATCTCAATAGTGATCAAATGAAAGCAATGTGTGAGACTTTCAAGATTGAACACGAGAATTCTACAACCTACAGGCCTCAGATGAATGGAGTTGTAGAAGAAGACAACCAAAACATCAAGAAGATACCAAGAAAGAGGATAGAAATCACAAACACTAGCATGAGAAATTATCATTCGCCTTATTGGAATACCGCACCACAGTCCACATATCGACCGGGGAAACTCTATATATGCTGGTTTATGGTGCGGAGGTGATCATACGCACCGAGGTAGAAATTCCCTCCTTGAGAATCATACAAGAAGCAGAGTTAGATGATGAAGAACGGGTAAAGAGTTGCTACGAACAGTTGGCTCTTATAGATGGGAAGAGAATGAATGCAGTCTGCCATTGTCAATTGTATCAGAACAGAATGTTCGGGATAGCTGGTGCCGAAGAAAAGATCTTTGCATCAAGATGAAGCCAAGGGGAAATTTTCTCCCAACTGGCAACGTTCGTACATGGTTCATTGGGTTCTAATCGGAGGAGACCTTATTCTTGCAGAAATGGAAGGAGAAGTTTGGCCGAAGCAGATAAATTTAGATGCAGTCAAACGAGACTATGTGTAGCCATTTGTGATCTCTTTATAATTTAATTTGAACTACGCCTAACATGATTTCCGTTCAAGAGGAGATACGTAGGCAGCCCTATGGGTTCGGTCATAATTCAATAAAATTTTCCTTTCCCCCGCTATTGGAAACTGGGGCAGAATTTTTAGGAGGACCCTAAAAAATCTAAAGTCGGCCATTAGCTATTCATTGCACGCAACCACCAGAAGCACCATCCTAGTATACTGGATCAGAATTCTGAGGAGGACCCTGAAAATTTTTGAGCGAAGATGTTGCAATGCCCCGAACCGCGGTGTAGTCGTTAGTTCATCTAAAGAAACCCATTTTTAATTATGTATTTGTGTTGCATTTTTACTAAATCATGCATGAATATTATCAAAATTGCGTTGTCTAGCAACACTACCCCAATAAGAATACAATGTCATCAAACGGGACGACGAAGGCCACGGGAAGACGAGCTAACCTTCCCCCCTTTTACGAAACTTACGATTTTCTTTGGATGGAGACACTCAATCCGCAATATCATCAGATATATTTGTTCGCTCATACTCTCTCATGAATGCAATTTCTCTGAGTCATTACCTATTAAACATTACTATCAGTGCACGAAACCCCCAATAGCTACAATGATGCAATCAATTATCAGCTAAGAGATTTCACTACTATTTGCCTTTTATTTCCCGCATTTCGCAAAAGGCTACTTTTCTGCCTTCTGAAGTTACACTCTACCTCCATCATCATTTGCATAAGGCTACCTTTCAAGGTTAAACTCTAACTGTATCTGCATTTATCTACATTTCTGCCTAAGGCTACTTTTCTGCCTTTCGAGGTTCAGCACTCCTCCATCCACACTCTGCATAAGGATACTTTTCTGCCTTCCAAGGTTAAGCTCTACTTCCATCTACATTTATCTGCATTTCTACATAGGGCTACTTTTCTTCCTTCTGAAGTTAAGCTCTACATCCATCCACACTTTGCATAAGGGTACTTTTCTGCCTTCCGAGTTTAAGCTCTACCTCCATCTGTATTTATCCACACTTCTGCATAAGGCTACTTTTCTACCTTTCGAGACTAAGCACTATCTTCATCTGCATTTCCAGCAATTGATAAGGTTACTATTTTGCCTTCAGAGACTAAGCACTATCTCCTTCATGCATTCCAGCATTGCATAAGGCTACTATTTCGCCTTCCGAGACTAAGCACTATCTCCATCCTTCATCCTTGCATTGCTTATGGCTACCTTCGTGCCTTCTGAGACTAAGCATTGTCTCCATCTGCATTATCTGCATTGCATAAGGCTGCCTTTCTATCATCCGAGGTTAAGCTCTACCTCCATCATGCATGTCTCTGTATTTTGCATAAGGCTACCTTCCCGTCTTCTGAGACTAAGCACTATCTCAATCTGCATGGCTAACAGATCGCCACCTTCATTTAAATTTTGCACCGGCTGAAATATTGCCACTTCTTGAAAAGATCGCCACCTTTGTATTTCATGGGCTGAAAGATCACCAACCTATTCAAAGGCATCATAGTTCGGAGGAATCATCTGCATAGCCCGAGAACATCATTTCATAGCTAGTGAATTTTTATTTATGCGCTTCATGGCCCAGGACATCATGGTCCGAGGACGTCATCCTAACTGTCCAAATACAACATTCATGGTCCAACGGGAACATGCATCACGTTTAAATTTATGCACCATATATGTTGTATTCCTTCCTTGCATGTACACCGGCTAGCAACGTCCACATCAGCAGGAGCGATCCCGCTCCGGTTCCTGTAGCCTTTAAAGTTTCAACCACTTTTCGCAACATAAACATCGCGTCCGCCTTTCAAAATCGCCATTGGCATATTGCGTCAATGGATCCTGAACTACATATGGCCCTATTTCTGTAAGACCAGGGATATGGGCAGCTCAGGAACCCGAGGTCGGCCAAAATTCCTTTCAGATCATCTCTTACGGTCAAAATTGGCCATGTTATCTTTACCCGACAACTCTTTCATCCTTCCCAGGTAAAGAGGGGCAGCTGTTAATACCCAATTTTTCCTTAGATAATTTTTATACTCAAAATGCTTTCAAAATTTATATATATATATATATATATACACACACACTAAAAATGCTTTCAATTTTTATACTCAAAATGCTTTCAATGGCCATTAACCTATTACATTTAAGGCAAAAATAAAATATCCTAAGTACTTGGTCCCTGAAGAACCTTCCCCAGGTTGAACGTTCTCATTGATCAAATCCTCCAGTTCATGTATATTCTCTAGTAAAAATGCTTTTGCTAGGCGTTGTCCTTCATTTCCCTTGGAATTCTGGTAGTCGGTAACTCTTTTTCTCACTTTTCCTTCCAATTCTAACAGACTGTATTCCAGATATTCTAGCTTCTTGCTAGCCTTGGCGACCCTCTCTTTCCATTCACTGGTTACTTTATATATATATATATGAGTGTACCCAAGTGTTCTGGTATTTTTCTAAAGTTTTAAAGATTTTTAACCAATTTATTGTCTATTTTAATGCTACAAAATTAAATAAGTATTTCCAAAAATTATCATTTTTGAGTGATTCATTTTTTATTCTCACATTTACACAAAAATATAATTACGATGATTTTTATATATTTTTAAGAATTTATCTGGTCTTTTAAAGCTATATTGCATATAATTGCAATTATAGTCTATTATACGATTAGTAGTATTTTACATTTATAAAATTAGTTCAAGTATTGTTTAATTAATATCTATGAATTATTAAGGGGTCCAATGCTCTTGATTTTCTCTCAAAGTAATTCTTACTATTTCTATAAAGTTAGACAATATAAAAATTGGTTATTTAAATACTAGCCCCACAATTACCCAACGCAATTCCTAAATTACCCAAATCCATTCCCCGTCTAACCCTTTTAATCTCCCCTCATTCCCTTCATTTTTAATCCAAATGACCATTCTAATTCCCTCATTCTCTTTTATCATCCGCCCTTGAATTTTCTCTCCTATCTGATTCTCTCTAAGACCAAAACCTAACCCTAGCCACCTTCCTCCGGTTACCAGCCAAAAACCTTCTAAATCCATGGCTTCCAAAGCCATTAAAGGCCTGCACCTGCCTTCTATGGCTATTGCATGCTCGTCGTTTGAAGAATCGAGGCCATACCTCGAGGGTCTTCACTCAGATCTTCACCTATTCGAAGATCTTGGTCATCTCCGGCCTTGCTCCGGTGATTCTTGGTCTTTCGAGCCTGAGTATGATATTCTCTAGCTTAGATCGTTACCTTTCCAGGCCTTTTTCGCATCTAGGTTTCTTTTGCAACCCTAACCTATCGAGGTTCTTTTGATATCTCTATATCTGTCCTAGGTCCATGTTTATCTTAAGGTTTCGAATGTTTTCTGAAACTTTTCGTTCAAAACTTGTTTTTAAACCTTTTGGCTTCCCTGATTTAGGGTTTCTTTGATTTTAACATGCTCTATTGTGATTCTTATATGCTTTTTCTACTGTGTCTCTTCTAGGATCCTTATGTGTTTCTTCCACTATGTCTCTTCTACCTTGTTTTTATAAGTTCTTCTACTATATTTTGCATGATTTTTGTTTTATTATGTTATTCACGAGTTTCTTCTACTGGGAAGTACGTCTTCGTTTATGATTTCTGCATTTATTTCATTGTTATTTCTGCCTGATTTACTTGCTTTTGTTCTTAAACTTGATTAATAGTAAAAACCCTATAATTTGGAGTTCATCTGAGTTAGGCTATTTGTTATGTCATTTGTATGTTTCTCATCTCTGAACTTGTTAGATTTCAAAATCCTTGTCTCTTTGGACCTATTCGAGTCCCTGAAGTTGTTTCCTCTACTGCACGACTAAATTTCAAAATTTTTGTGTTTCTTTATACGATTCTGACCTCTTGATAAACTCTATAAGGCCTTTTAACCTTTTGCATGCTATCTGAAACTCTCTCTTTTCTGAGATGACTACCGTGTTCCTATAGTCCTCTACTCACTGGTTTTTTGACACTCTTCTTTGTTTTAAATCCAGCCTCGCATGCTTAAAGTTTATGCACTCTTTATATGATAAATATCCCCCTCAAAATAACCTTTTAATTGTGGGATGATTTCAAATTTCTTTGCGTAATTTTGATTACAGCCTTGTAATTGATTCATTTCTTATTGTATTGATTTCCCTTATTCCTTGGGCTTGTTGATTTGATCCCATTGCCCTAATTACACTAGTATGGGATACTTATTTACCCTTTCTTAATTAAGGTCTAATGAACGTAACCTCTATTACCTACTGCATACTCATACTGTGTTGAAAATATTTTCCTTATTTGACTTGTTAAGCCCCTACATGATTTGTTTCCTTATTTAGCACTTGCATGCTACCGTTTGGTTGAATTCCTTAATTAAAGGAAGTCTTTGATATTGCTTTGATTTTTAATGAACATATATCCTTAATTATGGCTGAATTACAGTCCTTACCTTATTTTGTTTGCCTCTATCTCACACTATAAATACATGTTCTTTCGATTAACACATACCACCAACACTCGAGTCTTTTCTAATCTCACACTCACAACGCAAAGTATTTTCTTTTGCTTCGTGTACTGTGGCTTCTTTGCAAGACTTCTACTTTTTTCTACTTTTCTCTTTCTGAAACTGGTATGTCCTAGTTCTACTTTCATCACCAACTCTAATGTGTTTACTTACCGGTTCTTATGTCTATTCTTACCTGAAATGTTTGTAGAATGATACCTTTGTACAATGTGCTTATATCTTATTCACTTCTTGCAATGAATCCCAGTCCCATTCCCCTATGTGTTTAAGCTATAGTTTAAAAACATGGCAGTATATATAATTTGTTGTCCATGAATACAAACTGGACCCTTTTGGGTCCCAAGTTCTTTCAATTTCCCATCCCCATTCCCTTTCTTTGTGCTGAGTAAAAGCTCGGGCCATACAATATTCTTATTACTGCCCAGTCCATCGCTTGACCTTCAATAGGTCCTAGCTCTCCAATGTTTGGCTAACAGGCTGGTCAGGGTGTGCCAGCACTCCATGTTGCTGGGCATGGGAACCAGCCTACCTTGGCATCCCTTAATTCCCTCTATTGCACTTACACTTATTCCTAAGACTCTAAGTTATGCCCCCTCCCATGAGCGTTGCCTTAGGGCCTTAAGTTCCCTTGAACTTTGACATTGGAGGGATGGCCCTTCCACACTGTACTTTAACTCAGTTTTGTAATTATATATGTGTGTAAGATATGCCTGGAGTTCTTGAAACTCCTTGAAACTTTGATATGCTCCAGATAAGAGAGAGGCCTTGGAGATCTTGAGCCCTGAAGTTTGGTCCACCTCATGTTGTTAGATATCATGGTAACAAGATGCACTATAGATATCATGCTCGTAGGATTTCTGCACTCTTGCTAATGCTTGTAAAAGGTTTTTGAAATTAGTAAATGCCTAGAAAGCATGCCTATTGGAAATATCGATTTTGAACCGTCTCACTCGTCAAAGCAATATCAACTACAAAACTTGTATTATTCTGTTAAAACTAGCAACCTTTTTCTGTAATCAGTTTGCCTCTTTTTTGAAACCAGTAGATACCATGCCTATAGATCTATTTAACATATAGGCAAAATGTTAGGTAAATTAATCAAATGGGTCAGTCTTTGACAATTGCATCTAAGGAGACCTAATGCGTACATCTTGTCTACAAATATGTGTTGAACCAGTCTGCTTAATGCCTTAAGTTTAATACACACCAAACGAGTATGTGTAAGACATGCTAAGCTTTATGATTTTCTTGATTTAAGGAGGCTTATTTGAGCCATATTTGTTTACTTGCCTACCAATACTTGCATTTTATGTGTTTTTCCTGACGCCTTAGTATTTTAAACTTTTAAACTTCTAAAAAAGCCCAAATCTCCTCCCTTTAATAGGACTAGAAGTCCCAAATTCCTCTGGGACTAATAGGATTGGGACGGGTACTAGCATGCAATAAGAAACGATACCATTTCGCGCTTTAATACCTTAATGGTGTGGGAAGGGTATAATATGGAGATCATGACCGATGCGCTAATATCACGTGCAATCCCTCTTTTGAGGGGTGATTGTTGGGTATTGCATTGAAGTGATCCATATCAATCATAAACCTAGGACCCCCATTTTCTTTTGTTTTTCTTTATTAGCTTTATTTAGAATTGTTTAAGCCTCTTAAAATTTTGTTCTCTTTCTGCTTATTTTCACTAGTTTCAACCTATTTGCAATGTTTTATGCAAGTCCTTACTTGAGCCTTGATTGTTTACTTGTAAAGTTACAATTGTAGCATGGCCGGAACCACACAATTAGATCTTGAGGGGTGCCTAACTCTATCCCTCGAGATCATTTCTAGCCCTTACCCTAATCTATGGTTTCTTCATATCAAACGATTCTTTAACAGTGTCCTAATGTACAATAATCATTAGGTGGTGACTCTTCAAACTCCAAAAACCCAATTCTCAAAAGGGAATAGAGTTCTTCTCCTAAATGTCGTATACCCAATTTTGATCCTAGAAAAAGGGGGCGTCGACACTCATTTATTCTTCTTCTAAAGCCAGCCTGAATTTAGCAGCCTCTGATCTCCAACGAGTAGCATATTGGAGGAATGTCTCTGTGGGTTTCTTCTTTAAGTTCTGGATGTAGAATACATCTGGCACATTCTCCATGTTGAATCTGAACATGTCTATGAAATCAGATGCCATACCCACCAAATTCGACAACTTCTTTGGGTCTTGGCTGATCTACAAAGATAGAGCATCCCCTTTTAGACTTCTCATAAAGATCTTCATGCTAATATTTTCATCCCTTCCTACTCTGACTATCTTGTCGCAGTATTTCCTCAAATAGACTCAGGGATCCCCTATGCCATCAAACATCTCGAACTTGGGAGGTTTGTAACCCTCGAGGGGTTCTACATCTGGCTGAATACAAAGGTCCTCGTAATTCAATCTCTCAATCCCCTTACTTCCTTTGACACCCTGAACTTTTCTAGTCAGCTTCTTGAGTTCCGCAGCCAGGTTGTGGATAATAGAGTCTTGGTCATCAGACTCCAGTGTTCTTGAAATAGGTTGAGTATAATGTGGAATGGTTTCCATATAGATGTGGGTGTTTTTGAGATGATCATTTGTGGAGTTTAGTTGTTCAGGGATGGCTAGCGGAGTGTTGTTTGAAGTGTTGCATGTGTTACAATGTCTATGGGGAGCAGGTTGTTTTTGTGGTTTCGGGATGTTTTGTGGAGATGCAGGGTTTCTGGTGTTGGCAAAGTTGACATCTGGGGTAGTGAGGAAAAATGACAAGTTCACCAAGTTCCGAACTTGGTCTAGTTCTTCCTGAAACATCAATAACTTCTCTTCGAGCTCAGAGGCACTTTCCTTGGAAACCTGAATACCTTGAAGAACCTATACCCTTTCAACTGAGCTCTCCTTTCTGGTGTTGCTCAAATCTTCAACTTTTCCTGTTTTCGTGTTTGTGATATGACTCGGAGGAGGAGGAGGAGGTGGAGGGCCCTTATATCTTGTGGAATAAGATTGTGATGCCAGAGTGTACGAACTAACCTTTTGGGGAGGGGAATAAAACAAAAGTAAAAACAAAACTAGGTAACAAGTTAGCGAGGATCATGAGAAGGAAATGTTGCAATATTTAAACACATAGTGCAAGAATATAAATCATGTCCTAATTTGGGAGTCTGGTTGTGCCCGAGGTATGCCTAGCGACAAGTTTATTTGGAGAACTTATAATGCTAAGTACCTCATTTTATTGATTAAAATAAGATGAATCCGAAAATGACACTAAAATTACGGAAAATAAAAATGTCACTAGTGGCCATTAGCCTTATTACATTTAAGGAAAAAAAATATCCTAAGTACTTGGTCCCAGAAGAACCTTCCCCAGGTAGAATGTTCTCACTAATCAAATCCTCCAGTTCATGTATATTCTCTAGTAAAAATGCTTTTGCTAGGCGTTGTCCTTCGTTTCCCTCGGAATTCTGGTTGTCGGTTACTCTTTTTCTCACTTTTCCTTCCAATTCTAACATAGTGTATTCTAGATATTCTAGCTTCTTGCTAGCCTTGGCGACCCTCTCTTTCCATTCACTGGTCACTTGATGGGAGATTCCTCCACCAGGCCAGCAAGAGTGAGGGTGTGCTAATTATACCAAAACTGGGGACATTGTGCCTCATTTTCTTCAAAACAGAAGGGTTAGACCCAAACCCCACCACACTCGACTATTTAAATATCAATAATTAGCATAAGAAGCATTTTTTCTCCAAATAAATGCACAGACGTGGTAGTGTCCGTTTGGGTTCCAAGGAAATCCAGTGGACTTTAGACAAGGCTATCTTGAAGAGTCATTATGCCGACAACGTAACCAACTTGATTAGGTTTGACAGTGATGCATGCACAATTGAGCAGAGTAAGGTTTCTATGGGGTATTAGACCGGTACCCTTGAGCACACAACTCATTGGGGAAAGGCACGGAATCGTCGACTACATCACTGATCAACGGATTTTACTACAATTATGCCTTTGCCAAATTTAGGTGGTGATAATATCAGAAGGGCGCAACCATTCATTATAATCTTTGCTATGGTATTTTTTTTTTGCACGAGCAGACTATGGTATTGAGGATGCAATTACAAAAATGAAACAAATTATCATGTATTTTCACATTCATAAAGTAATGATTACAATAATTGCTCATAATTACAACAGTATTGAAGCAAAGCGTCAAAATAAAGCATTAGCGGAAAAGAAACAAAAAGCCAAGTCAGTTTCACAGTAGAAGAGAGGTGAAGACATAATAAAGGCAATAAAAAGCAATAAAGTCACAAATAACATAAAATGGTAAAAGCCTAAAGAAGTCCCCAGCAGAGTCACCATGCTGTAGATGTCCCTTCTTTTTCTATGGAAAAATCAGGTTTATGCCATTTGAACGGACAACTCTTTTTCTTTTGGGAATTGAGTTTGAATTGAAGATTCACCACCCAATGATTAAGTGCATTAGGACACTAAGAAGAAATTTGATTTTGAAAACCTGAGTTTGGGTTAGGGTTAGAAATTATTCCTAGGGGAAGGTGTTAGGCACCCCTCAAGATCCACTAGTGTGGTTCCCCGTCATGCTATAATTGTGACTTCAAATAAAAGTAACAAGTAAGAAAATAAGGGTTCAAATAGAAGGGGATTTTCACATATTATTACAAGCAAATTGAAAGTTTGAAGAAAATAAAAAAAAGTAGAAATTTTAAAGAAATAGTTCGAAAATAAAATAAAAAAGTAAAGGGAAAGGGGTCCTAGGTTTACAAATATGAATCACACTAATGTAATACCCAGTAATCACTCCTCAAAAGAGGGGCTACACGTTGTATTAGCACACTAGTCATCATATCCGCACTCTACCCATCCCACACCGCTAAGGTGTTTAAAACGCGTGTGTTGGTCACGAAGCTTATTGCGTGCTCTTACCCGTCCCGTTCTATAAGTCCAGGAGGGTGTTCAGGACAAATAATCCTACAAGGTGAGTACTAGGCTGAACCCGTAGGTTTTAATGGATAAAATTCTAAAGGACAAGTTGAGAAACAGTTAGGACTTGCACATATAGGGGACACATAAACAATTACATGGCTCATATATCCCCTTACAAATAAGTCATGTAAATAGCACGTTTCAAACAACGAAGGTCTCAGATTTTGAACATGAAATCTAGATGTGAAAACAGTGGTAAACAACAGGTTTAATGAGTTCCAAAAAAATTACTAATTGGTTTGAAAGCCATTTTTTATAATAAATAGAAGGTGCATAAATAATTGATTATTTTTATATTTTAGCAAACATTAGGTCTAAGGTTTGCCTAGGCGTCCAACTGGGTACTTATTCCAAACATTAAAATATAGACATGCTGAAAATAGATCATAGAACACGTGGTTTCTGATGCAAGTAATAATAATACACCTAAGAATAGGATATCCACATATGAGTTATGCATGCGGAGACAACATTGTTTAAAAATAAACAGTTATGTAGCTATATTTCTAATGAAGCATGTAGTTAACATCGTTAATATCTAACGCACGTCCTTAAATGAACATGGATGTGATGAGATGCATTCATGAATAGACTTAAGAAACATGATGTCTAATGCAAACATGTCTTACGCAGGATCTCAATTGTGCACAGAAGTGAAGTAAATCCTAAAGCATGTTTCCTACCCAAAATTATACTAAGCATGCATTATCCCCACCCTTTTCACTATCCAACCCTGAAATGTCATACAAATAATTATTACAGACCAATATTTCACAACTGAATGAGAGAAAAATCAAGAAGTTATACTATAGAAGGCCTAACAGCAGTCCCAAAGTACAAGATCCACTTGCCATATTCCATGGCCTTCCAACCCAAGTGTATTATAGTCTCTAAGGACCTCAGAAGATTCCGGACAACACTCACACCCAGGCCCCTAGCGAAGGATGAGTAAGTATAGTGTAGAAGGCCAACCTTGTGTGTCAGAGTCCAATGGTTACTTAGAGGTCCCCAAGGCAGTGCTCACTGGAAGGGGGCAGAACCTAGAGTCTAAGAGTAGGGGGAAGTTTGAACAGAGTAATTGAGGCAAAACCCTTGAAAAGATGAATTCAGAAAATGATGAAGGATTTTGGTAACACAGTTTATCATAGAGAAAGTAAATACAACGGCAGCCAGCGGGTAAAGAACTCATGAAAGAGCAAACACAAAAAAGGGTAAGGGATTGGGGACAGATAACTTTGATATCAGCATTTAGATAGAGTTATAGTTATCACATAGTTGCCAAATAGTTGTCACAGAATAGCACAGATTAATAGGATAAAGATTACATAATACATAGGTAACAGGAGAGGTAGGTATTAAGCATATAATGAGAGCAAGTAACAACAATCAGGTCAGGGTGAGGAACAACAACCCATGAACACATAAGCATACCAGAGTCTCAGAATGAACTGGAGACATACCAGACTCAAAGAAATGGTGGTATGGGGGTATATTAATAAAATAATTACAAGGAACCATATGGAAAAAAAGATACATATTCAGAATAACAAAAGGGGAAGACATGATAGGGGTTAAGCTAGTTATATGGTAAGTAGTGGAACGAAAGGATGAAACACATAAGGAATGGTAAGTAAGCAAGCAAAAGCTAGAGCATATTTTGTGTAGATGCAATAAAGCTAAATCAGAAAAAAATACCAGTTAGAGAATAGAGAACAACAAAGTGTTGGGGATAGCACAACAGAAGCAATATACATGACCAATAGAGCTGCGATAGGACAATAATATGCAGGATGAGATTTGCAGTATTATGCAAAAGCACAAGAGTAGTAGAGATTACTCAGTCTTCGATATGTTTGTCTGATCAGCGATCTCAATGTCAATTTATGTGTGTGCATGTCAGTATGTTTGTTTGTGTGAATCTTAGTGTGTTTGTAAAGAGGGAAGACATGTGTTTATATAGTTTTGGAAACAAGTAGTACATAGGCAAAGAGTGCACACATAAGGAAATAGCAATCAATTAGTGTCAATTAAGACAACTTGACTCCATTAATTAAGGAATCTAGTTCAAACGGCTAGTCAAGGCAAAATAAGGAAACGAAATCAGTTTAGTAAGGCTGATTATGGCAAAGAAACCACATAGTGCATAAACAAGAACAAATACATAGTGGGTAATTAAGGAAAGTTGAAATAACAGTGTATTTTATAAAGTAAAAATAGGGCATCAGTTTGAGAATCAACAAAGAGGATCCCAAATCCAATTGTAATCACATGGAATCCAGAGTAATTAAGGAAAACATCACATAAATATAGAAATAATTCAAAAAATGGTACAGAATTATAGAAGGAGTACACAAGATCATGTATTTAAGGAAAACATCACAAGCATGGGATTTTTACACAAAGGATCAACAAAAATCATCAAGTAAACAGCTAGTAGGGTAAATCGGAATTGTCAAGCATTGAAATAACAGCCACATGATTAATAGGAAGAGATATTCATAGAAATCAACAGGAAAATACCATAGTAGTGAATTAAACTGGAGTCACAGAGAACACATGAGTGCACATAATTTAGTAACAAACAGATACACATAATAACGGTTAACCTAAATCTTGGGGTTTCAACATAAGGCAGCAAAAAAGAATAAAATAATCACTTAAACATAGTAGAGATGTTTAACAATCAAAAGAAAACTATTTTGAGAACAGAGTCGAGAAACCCTAGTTCTTGAAATTGTTAAAAATAGAATTTTCCGGAGAAAAACACGAAGAAGCGTCATAACACCATAAATATAGTACAGCTCTTAAAAGAAAACACAAAATACAGAGGATTAGGGTTTCGTGGAAACCAGAAAAGAGGTAAAACCTCTTGAACGTCATAGATTTAGCCGGAGAGACTGCAAACTTACTCAAACGGCCGGGGGTTGGCCGAAAAAGGGCAACATGACTCGCTCCAAGTTCAACTGAAGAGCCTAGGATATCATTGAGTGGTTGAGAAGCGGGTAGATGACCAAGAGATAGTGAGGAACCATATTGAGAAAATCGGCCGGAGAAGATGAACAGACCCTATTAGAGGGGAGAAGCCAAAGGGGCTTCTAGAGAGTAACAGATAGATAGAGAGAGAATGAGAGATAGAGCGAAATGAGGAGTCTCGAATAAAACAGATGGGGGAAGGGGGTACATGAGGGTCTAATTATGGAAAAGGGTAATCTCGGCCTTTAATTTTACCTGATCAACAGCTCAAATAAGTTGAAAACTGGGCCGCGTTAATTTAGAGATTGGGCTGGGGCGGATTTGGTTGGGTCTTTGGTTATGATAAGTTGGTATTTTACAAATTTATCTTGCCTTTAAACATATACTTTTGCTATGCTTGAGTGATAAAATCTTGTATTTAGTGCCATTTAGTTCTATTTTATAGGGTTAAGGTGATCTAGAAGTGATGGCGAAGAAACCATGTGAAAACAAGTCAAAAAAGCTAAAAAGAGAGAAAAATCTGGACAATGCCCAGATGGGTCGAAAACGCGAAGAGTACTTCGCAAATGCGAAGTCAACTAGAAAATTCAGACTTCACATATCCGAAGAGTGGTTCGCAAATGCAATATCAGCAGTAATACTCAGTCTTCGCAATGAGAAGAATGCTTTGCAAATGCGAAGTCAACAGGAAAGGTCAACCGTCACAAATGCGAAGGTCTCATTGCAAATGCGAACCTGGGAAGTCTAGGCAATGTTGGGAATGTTGGAACACACTTTTAAAGATGTTGAACTAAAGTCGTGTTCGTTTTTGTAGGTTTTGATGAATGACAAACCGACGTGGATGCAAAGTTGACAAATACCAAATCGTGACAAACCGACGTGGATGCAAAGTTGACAAATACCAAATCGTCGTGAATACGAAGATATCATTGAACAAACAAGGCGAGAATTATGGCTAACGGACCAAGGAAGAGTCCAAGTAATGAAGAGTCAAGAACAAGACCAAGAGATGTATTGAAGACATTATTGAGTTGTTTGCATTGTGATCTTGATCCGACAATGGATTCAAGTCTTGGATTCTCTCTAATATCATTTTATCAAATCATGCATATCATAAATATTTTTGTTGACCAAAATTTTGTGACCATGCCCAAACCAAAAATCTGACCGTCGGCTACCGTCGACTAGACGTTGGCTAGACGTCGGCTAGACATCGTCATGGTTTTTGACGTTTTCATTTTAACCAAAATGGTTTTTGAAATATTATCTTTGGTTTTCATTTCTAGGCATATTTAAACATATTCCAAATCATTATTTCATAAAAACCACACTTGATTTATGGTCGTCGTCTAAAAACGTGGAAAACGTCTTTGACAAAGTGACGCGACGTTTATGACCTTGGAGACTTGGTTTTTAAGAACTAAGTCTTGGTTTTCACTTTTTATACCATAAACAAGCTTTTCCAACACTTGGTTTTTGATTTGGAACACTTTGATTTTTGGGTTGGTTTTCAAGGTTAAATAATCGATTATCATGTTCCAATAATCGATTATCTTGCTAATGTAGCAAAACCCCAACTTACAGAAGGTTTTGATAGTCGATTATCACCTTCGGATAATCGATTATCACCTCAGATAATCGATTATCATTATCTGATAATCGATTATTCTGTGTATCCAGCCCAAACTTGAAATTACAGAGAGGTTAAGTAATCGATTATCCTTTGGAGAATAACCGATTATCTAGTTACCATTGCCATCCAACGACTAGTTTTTTGAACGTTGAAGTAAGATAATCGATTATGCAATTAAGATAATCATTATTTGCTTGAAATTTTTCGATTTTTTTTCAAAACTCATATTGATTTCTGGGTGAGGTTTGGTTGAGAGTGTGTAAATATGTGGTTGCTAAGAAATTTGGGGAAGTCTGAGTACCCAGAACTTGTCAAATGAAAGTAAATTTTTTGTGCTCTTTAGGTGTTCGATGTTAGGCCCGAATTAAATTCTAGGCCAAACCATCGACATTTCTTGATTCATGGTCGTTTATGAAGATTAATGCATGATTTAGGCCTGAATAATGATTAGGTTCGTTAAAAATAGCTTGGATTGAAAAAATTTTAGACTTAAACATTGTTCTCCTATAAAAATCTCGACTAGGGACGAAGGCTTGCAATTGCAATGTCCTCTTTGCATTTGCAACTTCGCATTTGCGAAGATTTCATCGCAATTGCAAAGATCGCCTTTTTTTTGTACCTTCGCATTTCCCAGTAAATTTTCGCAATTGCCAAAACTGAGACTTCTGATTTCATCGCAATTGCAAAGGAATTCTTCGCAATTCCTAGACCTGTCAAGTTCGCAATTGCGATGAAATCTTGGGAAATGCAACATCAGAGGGCTTGCACTTCAAAATCTGAAAATCTTGAAATTTATTCTAAGTCTGAGTTTCGAGTGTCCGATCATTCTTTTGGCATATTTGCTTCATTTTGCACTATTCTTCATTGCCATACAATGTTTTTACTTTTATCACTTTTTGATAGGTATTATTATTTAACAATGAGCACGAACTCCGAAGGATCCTCAAGTGAAGGACCCGTGGAACAAACAGCATGCCTTTGATCACCACCGATTCCTAACATTGGAATGCCCGAAATGGTACTATGTTGAACTGGTCTCGAAGAAGGTTCTCCCGGAGAGTGGAATAGTGATGGATGATGTCCAGGAACGTCTTCCCGAGTTATATCAAAGGCTAATGGAAATGGGATAGAACTATTTTTCCACTCAACCTTGCCAAGCCAATGAGCAATGGGTGAGGGAATATTATGCTAACCTCGCAACGATCCGACTGAAAAGCCCAAGATGAGAACTCGGGGTAAATGTTGCGCTTTGGGGCTGAAGATGTGAACAGTTTTTACGTTTGCAAGACCATGACATGACTCCATTCAAAGAAAAAGACCATGCTTCCGTAGAGTGGTTGGTGTCCAAACTATGCCCGGGTGCAGATGTTCCATGGGCAGCTGAGATGAGGGGGATTACCTCAAAAGAATTCACTGCGGAAGCAAAGACATGGCTAGCCATCATATGCAGCCATATCTCCTCTGTTTCAAATATATGGAATGTCCCGATCACAAGAGCTCAGATGATAGCCTGCTTTCTTGACATTATTCAGCTTAATGTTGGTGAACTCTTCATCAGCGAACTGAGGAAGTATTAGCTGCAGAACAATCCCTCATTGTTCTTCCCTTCGCTTATCACTGAGCTATGCTAGCTTGCTAGAGTGGAAGAGGCTCCAGAGACAACTAGATATAGCCGAGAAAGTCGTTGCATCCGTTGAAGAAAAAAGGAGAGGTGGAGCAGTGTAGAGCAAAAAGAGAAAGACATCCTTTTCTTCTCAGGGTGAGCAGCGCAGACAGCCATCATCTCTAGTAGGAGGGCCATTTGGTGTGATCAGTGAGGAGATGCGAGTGATCCACGAGCTAGTGGCTGGCCTTCCCAGGGACCTGGGGAGACATCTGAGGGATCTGCTCACATTTCCAAGAAAAATTTCCGGAAATACATTGAAGATCAAAGGATTCAGGGGGATCACCTCAAGGGACTGTAAAAAGCATACAATGAGCTGGACAAGAAGCATGGTGAATTGAGCACTTCCCATGGCAACCTGGAAAAGGCACACACCCGAATTGTTAAAAGGGAGAAGAAAATAGATAAATTCTTTACTCGCATGTGGAAGGGTGTGAAGGGCCTGTGGAAGGTCTTAAAGCCTCAAGATAGGCTACCATCGAGCAGGGCCGTGGATGATGATGATGTTCCTGTTGAGTGGCCCGATGAAGGAGGAGAGAAGGATGACGATGAATCAGATAGTGAGGAGAGCGCTTGATAAAGTATTAAGGGAGCACTTTCCACCAGATTTACTATATCATATTTTGTTGCATTGGGGACATTGAAACATCTTTGGTTGGGGGTGGCTTCTTATATAATTGTTATGTTTTGTGGATATTTGGAGGATTTGTACTATGACTATTTTTCATTGTGTTATTAGTATATTTCTATATCATGTGTTATATTAGTATGTTGATATTAGTATGTTCTAGTATGTTGATATTAGCATGTTTAGTACTTGATTCTTATTAGGTTCCTAATTTTGATTTGTTTTAGTATGCTATGTGTTAGTGGCGATATCATTGGTTTTCTTTATACCACGGTTCTTTTCCAAGGATGCTAATTTTTCTTCTTGAACCAGGTAATTGTAGATTTTTTTGTCGACTTTTCACGATGATGGATGGATTGACAACTTTCTTAAGAGAATTAGTCTTGTAGTTAGAATTATTTTTTGTTAATGTAGAAAAATAAATTGTTTGAGTTGAGATTTGTGCTCATTGGCCAAGTTGTGGCTTTCTTGGTACCAACACGAGTTAAACCTCGGCATATGAATTTTTTATTGTTGAAAGAGAGAAAAATAATTGAAGTAGAAAGGTCATGACTTTTAGACTCAAATTTTGGTTCTTTAATTCACTAAATAGCTTTATATGCTATATGCAACCTCTATGAGTCATTGGTTTCAATTGGATTTTGGATTTGTATTCCACTTGAATGTTCATGTGCCATGTGTAGTGAGATTATTTGTGAGTTCCTTTGTATTACTTGTAGTCTAGAACTTGCCCATAATGTGCTTCAAGGCAAAATTGTAGATTGACTTAGTTTGAAAAATGATATTAGGCCTTCTTTGGACCTCTAGTATGCCTAAAAATTCATATCCTTGAGTATTTTCCCAAGTCAAACCACTTTGAGCCTTTACCCTTATTTTTTGGCAATTATATTACAAGTTTAAATCCTTTGTTCCTAATTGATATACCTTTTGGCACCCTACCTCGCGAAGTACTTTTAATGTGCAAATAGAGGCTAAAAGTCTATGTTTGGGGGTGAAGGTTGAAAAAGTTGTGATATGAAAGTTGTTGAAAAAGTGGAAGGTAGAAAAAATGATAAAAATTTTAAAAAGAAAGAGAAAAAAAATGAAACAAAAATATAGAATAAAGTGATAAAACATTTTGAATAAAGGAAAGACTAGGTGTGGAAGGAAAAGTGAAGAAAGGATGCAAAATGTGCTTGAAGGAAGTGGACTTTAATTGTAAATTGTGTGGTGCTTGGGGAGGTTTGAGTCACTTTAACCAAAATTGTGATATACCTTATCCAAAAGCATAAACTACAACCCTTAAGGCCTAATTGATTTTGAACTAAGTTGCCTACATTAGTGGAGGAATACTTGAAGGGCAAGCTTATGGTACTACTTGTATGTATTTGAACATCTTTTTGAGAGAGGGTTAATTCTTTCCATTTGATATCCCATTATTATTTTGAATAAATATTTATGAGTGTGGGATCCTCTCTTAAATGTGAGGGCACAAGAAAATTGAGTTGTGAATTTAATCCCTTTTTGAATTGAAATGAATGACCAAAGAAAGTTAAGTGTGATGGAGAGGCAAATTTTGAAGCTTTAATTGACTTGATTACTTTGATTTGCATTTGTGTTTGAGTACTAGAGTATAATGAAGTTTATGTGAAGTGCTTGATAATTCATATGCTTTGGAGCAACTGTTGGTACCAATCGAAGTCATGCATTTGTACTTATGGAAGAATTTTTTTTTGGCATGTTGTGATAAGGATATGAGGTTGATTTAGTCACTTGGGAAGAGATTTTGTCATTTTCGTTGCTTGAGGACAATCAATAGTTCAAGTTTGGGGGTGTGATAAGTAGGTATTTTACCAACTTATCTTGCCTTTAAAGCTATACTTTTGCTATGTTTGAGTGATAAAATTCTGCATTTAATCTCATTTACTTTTATTTTATAGGGTGAATGTGATCCAGAAGTGATGGTGAAGAAACCAAGTGAAAACAAGTCAAAACAAGCTAAAAAGAGAGAAAAATCTGGGCATTGCCCAGATGGGTCGGAAATGCGAGGTCAACTGGAAAAGTTAGACTTCGCAAATGCGAAGAGTCGTTTGCAAATGCGAAATCAGCAGTAATACTCAATCTTTGCAAACGCGAAGAATGCTTCGCAAATGCAAAGTCAACAGGAAAGGTCAACCGTCGCAAATGCGAAGGTCTCATCGCAAATGTGAACCTGGGCAGTCTGGCAATGTTGGGAATTGCGAAGATCGTGCTTCATGCATGGGCAGTTCGGAAATTTCACACATTTGATCCTCAAATTATTTAATACCCTATTAGGCTCATTTGTAATATATCTTTGACTTATTTTCAATTTGTATAGCCCGAAGAGAACAAGTTTGAAGCTAGAGTTTTGCACAACACACTTTGGTCTTGAAGATTTAAAGCTTGTTGTTAAGATTTTCTTACCCATTTATGTTTATTTGTTCATTTCCTTGCCTTGTATTGTATATCTAAGTGTGTAGTATTTTATTCAACACGTAAATCTTGTTTATTGAAATATTCATGTATAAAGTATGAATTTAATACCTTGTTTTGCTTATGTATTAAATGATTTTTTTGTGAAGTGAGTTATTATTACTTTAAATATTCTTGTTCTTTTATGTTTCCAAAGGGATTAGCTAACCCTATCACTCACCCATTAACTCCGAATTGATTTTGAAAAAAATAGTTTGGGGTTGGGAAAGATTAATTAACAAGAACTTGAGGCGTTAACCCTCATTTTATAGATTCTACTTAGAGATAGGATTGAACTACTTGTAACCTCCCGGGTGTGCTTAATCCTCTAATTGTTTTAGGGATAATTCAATTAGGAAGTCTTCTTAGTCTTTGGAAGAAGCTAATTAAGAATTATTATTTGTGGTTAATTAACATAAACTCGCTCATATTTGTAAAATCATGAAATATATTGGATCGTTACATAAGTCCAATGCATTCATTCTTGTTGCCATTGATCATTTTACTTGCTTTCTAGGTTAGTTTACATTTTTTGCTTTTAGATATAAAAACCTTTTCAAACCAAAAATTGTGCAACTAGCGATAATTTTCTTACATTCCTAATCGCCTACAAATTATTCTCTATGGGATTCGACCTCGACTCATAGTTTTATACATTATATTGTATGCGGCTGTGTCTATTACTTTTAGTACTGGATTTGGGCGTTATCAAGTTAATTGGACTTAACTAAATCTGATAGGTTGGGGTAAAAATTGGCTAAGTTATAAATAGGAAATTGGCCAAATGTTAAACACCCATTTTAAATAAAATAATTAATTAGTTGAAATAGCTAATAAATGAAATGAAGACCAAATGATTGAAATTGCTATGATTAACTATTATAAAAATATAAAATGGTCCGCTATGGATTTTAAAACGATATAAATGTATATTTATGTTGTTATTGCAGAAGAATATTAAAATTAGCTAACTAATGCCAATATTGGCTAATTTGGGAAATAATCAAATTCTAATATGATATATCGTGTAATAAACTATTTGAAATTATTTTGACATCATTTATGCATAATTATGAATTATGGAACAAAAATTATTAAATAAACAGGAAATAATTTGATAAAAATATGGGAAATTATGAAAAAAAAAATGTTATTTATTATAAAGGGGATTTTGAAGGCATATATGCTAGTTTGAAAATAGTTTTGGAAAAAAATTGGGTATCAACAACCGGTGCATCCAGGTTTCTCCTCCTCACGTGCCCAAACCTTCTAAGCCTAGCTTTCCGTATTTTGTCTTCCATGGGAGCCACACCCACTTAAGCGCCAATATCTTCATTCCTAATCTTATCCATCCTAGTGTGCCCGCACATCCATCTCGGCATCATCATTTCTGCAACTTTCATCTTTGGGTATAATAATTTTTGACTGACTAACATTCTGCGCCATAGAACATGGCCGGCCTAACCACAACTCTATAGAACTTTCCTTTAAATTCCGAAGGCACCTTCCTGTCACACAGGACACCAGACGCTAATCTCCATTTCATCCATCCCACTCCTATATGGTGTGTGACATACTCGTCAATATGTCCACCCCCTGTATAATCGACCCCAGATACTTGAAGCTCCCTTTCTTGAGGATGCCTTGAGAGTCAAACCTCACATCCATGTCCGTTTCACCCGGTACACCGCTGAACTTGAATTCCACGTATTTAGTCATAGTAATTCCCAGGTTGAAACCTTTAGATTCAAGGGTCCGTCTCTAAACCCCCAACCTCTCGTTAACATCGCCTTGCGTCTCATCAATCAGAACTATATCATCAATCAATAACATAGACCATGGCACCTCTCCTTGGATATGGTGTCTACGTACGTCCATCATCAGAGCAAATAAGAACGTGTAGAGCGCATATCCTTGGTGTAGCCCCATAACAACCAAAAAATATTCCGAGTCGTCCCCCACTATCCTAACTTGAGTTTTAGCTCTACCATATATATCACCCTAATATAAGCCACCAAAACATGTTTCACCTCTAGGCATCTCCAAAGAACTTCCCTTTGTACCTTGTCATAAGCTTTTTCTAGGACAATAAACAACATGTGCAAATCCTTCCTCCTATCCCTATATAGTTCCACAAACCTCCGAATAAGATGGATTGCTTCTGTAGTATAACGACCAAGCATGAAGCCAAACTGGTTATCGGATATCGACACCAGCCTCCTCCCCCTCGCTTCCACTACCTTCTCCCACACTTTCATGGTATGGTTCACTAACTTGATGCCCCTATAGTTGTTATAGTTCAAGATATTACCTTTGTTCTTATATAGCGGAATCATCGTACTCCACCTCCATTCCTCTCGCATCTACTTTGTCCTAAAAATAACATTAAACTACCTAGTTAGCCACTCCAATCCTGCTCTTACCACATACCTCTAAAAATCCATACCACAAAGTAAGGAGGTTTAGACAATCAAAGAAGAATGGGAAGAGGGATTTCTAGGGGAAAAGATCGTATGTATTCTTTTAGAAACAAAAAGGACATACCGGTAATGAAAGATAAAATTCCTATTCTATATGTTACTTTTGAAGCCAAAGTTTAGTTTCATGAAGAATGCGGTGGCTAATTAAGGTGACAAGGTTAACTTGGATGTGCGTTTAATTATCCTTATCACCATCATTAATTTGTGATAACATCATATTGTTACTTAGCATCGTGTTCATATTACAATGATAGACAATTCAGCAAGTATGGAACTAACTTATTTGATCCTTTCTTATAGTGTTAATCGAGACCGGAGGATTTATGGTGTCAATAAAAATCAATTTAGTCGATGGCCAGGTAAACTAATAATCGTAATTAACTTAAGGCAAGACAAACAAGAATAACCCGCTAACATAATATTAATAAAGCATAAGTACTTCTCAACACAACAATTAAAAATTCGGTGGTACGATATCATGAACAGCTAGATAGAATATAACTGGTCTAAAAATATATCAATGCTGTTTGAATCAAACAATAGTAAAATGGATAAGAAGACGACTCCATAAGGTGTAAAGCAAGATTCAAGAATGACAACTTAGCACAAAGTCTTCAAAGAACTTCTATGCGCCCTCCTGAACACCACTAGGTTCAGTATCAAGATCTGCACAAAAATATGTAAAAGTATTGTATAAATACAAAAATAACATGCATTTCATAAGCATTGTGTTTAATCTCGAAAAAATAGTGGTAAGATTTTGACAAAAGCGTTATACTCACCTTTTCATCCTAAACATTTCATAAAAACATAAAATTACAGTGTATCAATAACAAATTTCATATTGAGGTGCAAAATCAGAGATAAGATAAGCATGCTTATCAAACAAGATATGCAAAATACAATATAATTTTTAAATTTGCGATAAAGATTGTATGCACAAAGTAGCACCTATATGAATGCTTCTATATTAGTCTAGGATGTTCATGCATGCACAAGACTCAATCATAATCATTATCCAGAACATTTCATGTGTTCCAACATGATCCAGCACGTCTTAAGTGCTCAACATGATACGCCTATCGCCTGCACTAATAGGGCCAAATATAAAATGGGTAATCACTTAATTCTAAAGGGACAGATCCATATCAAAGTGCTGAACGAAAACCCATTGTGAAAGCATATCAATATCAGAATAGCTGCATAGAAATAACAAACGTGCCAAAAAAAATATCAATCCGCTAGGATGTCCAAATGTTTCGTACCATATCAATGCCTACATCTCTAAGGATTTTTGCATATGTTCAAGAAGTAACCAATAAAATATGCAAGGACATTGTAAATAAATGCAGATATGTACTCGTATGGCTACGGCTAAGCCAAGTATATCAACAAATCTCAAGAATAGCCCATCACATCCAAATAAAATGTCATAAGCTAAGATATAATTTTAGCATGAGTACATAAGCTCATATAGTCATACAACCAAATAAAGTATAAGTAAAGAAGAACAAACAACCAAATAAGGAAAAAAGAAGCCTAAAAGTACTCCAAACATGGTATACCTTTGATGTATGTATATACGTTCGTCACCTCGTATGTACGTCACCCCAAATGAAATAGCATATAGGATATAAGTCGAATTTGTAGAAATTTTGCCTTAATAAGGTTAGATAAGAGACTTCCTCCCTTTAGTGCTTCAAACCTAAAGAAAATTGCTTTTCTTTGTAAATCTCCTCCAATTGACCCAAATCTAACAAATAGTACCATATTCGCCTTAAACGAATGATACAAGAGAGTGATATCATAGGAATGCAGGTGCATCTTCAATGCCAGCTCCCACCATACGCTACAACATCAACTCCAAGATCTGCACGCAAGGTGCAGAAGTGTAGTATTAGTACAATCGATGTCATGTACTCAATAAGTAACAAATCTAACCTTAAGCGGTGACGAGTTCAAAAAAACTGTCAGAGTCCAACACCAATAGCCGAAAATAACCTATAACAGTATAATGAAAGCAATACATATAATAACTCAAAAGATCTCATGTTCAGCTCGTTCACAGTTACATAAGAATAGACATGCTTCTAAGGTATAACAGAAAAACCAAAATTATTCACCGAAAATACCAAAATATGAGTATAACAGAAAACTTTAATTTTTCCCAAACTTCCAACAACAGGTAAGATACTTTATTATCAAAGAGTATGAGGTAAGTACATCTCTATGCCTAATTGTCAATATGCATGTTAAGTCATCACTTATCTAATGCCTACGTCAGTGTACACGTCAAATCATGAATGTCACAATAATGTGTAGCATGAGAAATAATGAATCTCTATGCCTACATGCCAAATACATATGTCAAATAAATAATTTCACGTTGATATTCTCGTGTACTTTCACCCTCAAACATACTCAAGTTGCCTGTCTCAAACTCCTACTCATTACACACAATCACTCAGCACTGTATAGTACCTGTGCTCACTGCTGGTATGCCAGACGTCGGAGGGGCACGTCCTGCCCAAGCACAAATATAAAACGAATAAGGTGTGTTGCGGCGTACAACCTGATTCCATGTCACGACCCCAATTTCTCTCCGTAAGATGTCGTGACGACACCTAGTATTTAAGAATAGGTAAGCATCAAAACATGCGGAATAGCTGAAATAACAAATAAACTAATAAATATATCATATCTATATAAAATAAACTCCACTGCCAACATATACAATTTCCTCGAAACCTATTGATATTGGAATAGAAGATACACTCTTAAATATACCACATTTATATAATATAAACTCCGCTTCTCAACATATACCATGTTCCCAATACCTAGCGATATTGAGTCACAAGCTCTACGATAGAATCAAGTCATATCAATAAAACTGTACTAGTAGAAGAAGGAAAATATAAGAGTGGATAGAGGGTGGCTCCATTGCCTGCAGTTACTGGTAGGTGTACCTTGATGTCTCCATGTACGAACTCAACTCACTGTTGCCTTGATTGATAGGATGTACTTGGATCTGCACAAAAGACGTGAAGAAGCGTGGCATGCGTACACTACAATAGTACCTAGTAAATACCAAGCCTAACCTCGGTAGAGTAGTGACGATGTCAAATTAGGGCTCTACTGGATTTTAATAAGAAAAATTGTACGAGAATATGGCAGTTTAGAAATGATAGATATGAAATTGAAACAACAATAAATATCAAAGTTAACTACAAGGAACTAAAGAAAATAATTCAACACAGAATAAACAAGGGATGATATGATAAGGAAAAAAAGCAACCAAAGAGAAATACCACCAAGAGTCACTACCGAGGTACCACCTCGTAGTCTCAAATCACAAGAGTAAATCGCAACTTTTCCTCATATCACCGCGGGAGCCTTGCATTTAGTTTGGAAAATCATTTTCCAAAAAAAGCATTTCGCGTTTTATCCCACCTTATCACACTGCATGACTTCTAGTAGTTCCCCTACCAGCCACATGTAGCAAGCTCATCTTATCTCATTACATGTGTTTTAACCCCAAAACCTTATACCACCACATGCGTATTAATATCACAACATATCACAAATTGCACCTCAAGTGCACAATATCACAACTTGCCAAAGAAATCAACATTAACGGTATTTTTATAATAAACAGACCATGGATCAACCACAATGTACACAAGAGGCTCAATAATAACAATCGGAAGTGAATAACTCAACAGAATAGTATTTCACAACTTAATACTTTGCCTCAACGGAAATCATGACTGCTTTAACTTAATACCAAATTCAACAAGAAGATAGTCCAAGAATAATAACTTCAAGTAAAGAGTTCAGCAATTAAATAAGAAACACTGAATAAAGGAAACAAGAACTTCAACTAAACATGTAAGGCAAGTAGCAAGTAAGAGATAAGACAAGTAGAGCATGTGAAAGTATACTAATGATGATGAAGATAACATGTTAAGATAACTCAATTAAGGCATTAAAGGAATCTACATAGCTTAATTCGGCAAATTGCCCATGCCCACACTCGACACCTTGCGTACACGGCTTTCACACATCACAGTTATCACAAACAACACGAATCTTAAGGAGATTCCCCCACACAGAGTTAGGTGAGATACTTAACTCAAAAGACACTAACTCTATCCACTAGCAGGCCTTTACCTTAATTATCCAGCTCAGAACGACTCGAATTTAGCCAAACCAATTTCATACGATAAATATAAACTTTAGGAAACTAATTCGAACAATAAAATTACGATCTTTACAAAGAAATAAAAAGTCAACTAAAAAAGTCCACCCAGGCCCATCTCCCGGAGCCCGATCAAAATTACAAAATTCGAAAACCCATTTGATAACAAGTCTAACCATATAAGAATTACTCAAATCAGAACTGAAATTGCATTTCAAAACTAAAATCATCTAGTCTAGGAAGTTTTCACAAGTTTTTCCCATGTTTCCGATTCAAATCAAGAATTAGCTGATGGAAGTAGTAATAGATTCGAAAAATATAATCCAATCCGGGCTAGAATCACTTATCCCAACAATTTCCTTGAAGAACAATCAATGTATTGCCTCACACCGAGCTCTCTAGGTCAGAGTTATGAAATATGAGATAGAGCCCTTGCTTTGAAATTTTATTTTCCTACCCAGCGATTCCATCTTCGTGAACACAGAATGTACCTCGCGTTCGCGATGCACAAAAATACAAAGCTGCCAACATCCTCTTTCCGAATGCGAGATCTCCCACGTGAACATGATGAACACTGAGCCCCAGCCTAGGTGAATACAACCCCTTACATGCCAACGTGTAGAATAACTACATAAGGTCCCCCCCAACCTGGCCGTCTTATACACAAACATGATTAGCCGTACACATTCATGATGAAAAACTCATAAAACTTTCGCAAACGCGTATTTACATTCGCGAATGTGAAGGGTAAAATTCCAGTGACCTCTGAAGACTCTACGCAAATGCGGGACAACCTTCGCGAACGTGCTGAAGGAAACCTGACTTGTAAGAATACCAGTAGCTTCAACAAATTCTCAAGGTTCCAAAATGCGCCGAGCATGATACGAATTACACATGATTCCCCTGTGACCTCAACCCAACATACCAACAAATCCTTAAACAACATACAAACACGATCAAAGCGTCAAAAATCTCATTAAGCAACACTAAAACTACGAGTCATGCATCGATTCAAACCTAATGAACTTATGAACTTCCGAATTTTAAAACTAATATCGATTCATACCAAAATAGCTCCGACTAACTTTTAATTTTGATCACAAGTCATAAATAATACGATAGACCTCTTCGAACTTTCAAAATAAAAATCCGACCCCTATATCAATAAAGTCAACTATCGGTCAAACTTTTCAACGTTTGCCAATTCACGATGAAATGACGTACGGACCACCAAATCATTATGCGAACACTCTCTTAATTCTAAAATAGTTATGTAGAGCTATAGTAACTATCAGAACTCCATTTCGGAGTCATCTACACAAAAGTCAATCTATGGTCAACTCTATCCACTCAAGACTCCAACTTAGGGACTATGTGTCTCATTCCACTCCGAAACACACCCGAAACCAAAATTAAACACTCCAGCAAGTCACATTATCACAATACAAATAGAGGAGGCAATAAATATGGGATCATGACTAAAATGCTCAAAACGACCAGCTAGATCGTTACATCCTCCCCTTTAAAATAAATATTCGTCCTCGAGCGTGTGTAGAGACATAACAGAGTGGTGAAAAGATGAGGATAATGGCTACATATATCATGCTCAGTCTCCTAACTCGCCCATTCACTGGTTGACCCCTCCACTAGACCTTCACCGAAGCAATATTTTTCAACCTCAACTTTCGGACCTACCTGTCTAAAATGGCCACCGGCTCCTCAACATAAGACAAATCTTTGTCCATTTGGACTGATCTGAAATACAACATATGAGACGGATCATTGTGATACTTTCGGAGAATAGAAACAGAAATGTTTACCGTAAAAATATAATAATAATTAAATTTATTGATGGGATTGTAGACAATAAAAATTTTGTAAATTTGAATTCATAAGAAATTTGAATTTTACCACAAATTAAATATATTTTGATCCAATTAAGTAACGTGGCCTGGTATAATTGGGTTTGTTATTAAAATCCAATTAAATTGATTGAAATAAATATTCAATATAGTATTGGGCTAGCCCGTCAATGGGTCGGCCCATAAGCCCCAAGCCCAATGATCCACTAGGGTTTTCTTGAAGATTACTCCATCCCACACCTATATAAAGGGTTCAAAGGGAAGGCTAAAGGACAAGCACGTAAGAAGAAGGAAAGGCTAAAGATGCTTTGAAGAACAGTATCAAGGTCTCCATCCATATCTGCAATCGTCATCTGTGGTAAAATTCCAATGGTGAACTCAAGTCATAGGCGGGCGGCTTCAAATATGCCATTCGTAAGAACCTAATACCAAATTCTGGTTCGTGACGAGCTTTAAATTTATTGTGCGGTACTATCAATCTGAAATCTATCAAGTTCAAGATCAAGATTTAAAGCTCTTGAACCATCATCCGTGAGGAGAAGAATCAAAGGACTACATCTCTTTAGATTTAGAGATATTTTAGAGATTGTAACTCCATCACTTGAAATTGAATATAATATTTGTCGCTATATTTCTTGTCTTGATTATTATTTTTCAGGAGCAAAATTTAGTTGTTACAAATTTTGGTATGCCCAGTGGGATCATCTCTACCTCTCATCTCTTCTCTTCGAAGTTCAAGAACACCTAGATGGACATAACGAAGGTCAATCCCAAATTAAACATTACTGAGGATGTTGACTCCAAAACTGGATTGGAAGTTTCCATAGAGATTAATGTTGGCCTAATCAAAAGAAGAAAAGCTGAAATACTAGGACAACAACTGCTTGAAGTATCGTCCATAACTCATGTTTTTGGTTCATCTTCTCCAAAAGAAGTGAGATCATCTTCGTATATGCTAGTATAAGGGAACAACATCCCTGAGGTGGTCGAACAAACTTTGGCGCGATTTAGCCTTTCAAAAAAGATATCATCATCGGTCCCATAATCCTTTCATACAGAAAGATGATAATGTGTTGAGCAATGAATTTGCTCCAATCTCCCCTCTTGTCACTCCATAATCTATTCTCTATTCAAGCGATGATCCATATTATCCTTCGTCATATGCTGTTGTCATGCAAACAATGATGATTGAAGCTTCTAACTTAGAAGAATAACTTGCAAATTTGATAAAAGCAGTTGAAGGCCTAACAATGTACATGAAAGATCAAGATGGCAAACTTTCCAAGTTGATGAATAAGGTAGAGCGCATGATAGAGGAAGAATCAATCCAAGCACCTATGAAGCTTCCATAAATTCAAGAGAAAGGAGAGTCCTCTACAAAGATAACAACAATGACCAAAGAGCTCCAAGCCTCTTCTGATGAGCAGATTCATATTGAGCAATTGAAGGACTTCATCATAGGGGACATCAAGGTTCTCCTAAATCTTTCCTTACATATGCAAATTCGTACACACCAAGGATTGATAACTTGAAGATGCCAAGCAGATATCAACCACCTAAGTTTCAATAGTTTGATCATAAAGGAAATCCCAAGCAACATGTTGGACACATTGTAGAGAGATGCAATAATGCAGGAACTTATGGTGATTACCTTGTCAAGCATTTTGTTCGTTTTCTTAAAGAAATTGCTTTCGATTGGTACACAGATCTTGAACCTGGTTCAATCGATAGTTGGGAGAAACTGGAGCAATAATTTCTTATTCACTTATACAACACAAGACGCATTGTGAGCATGATTGAACTTACAAATGCTCGCCAGGGGAATGAAATACCAGTTAATGACTTTATCAATCACTGGAGGAGCTTATGCCTCAACTGCAAAGACCGTCTTAGCGAAACTTTTGGCATCGAAATGTGCATCCAAGGTATGCATCTCTACATCTTACGAGGAATAAATCCTAAAATGTTTGTAGATTTGGCCGCACATTCTCATGATATGGAATTGAGTATGGCCACAAGTGGAGACCAAAGCTTTCCTGGCTTTGAGCCTCATGATGAAATAGAAGTAGACGATGCTGAGAATGGGGGCAAATATTCATCCGAAGATGAAACTGAAGAGTCCATGCATGTTTCTACAGTCCTTGATGTATGAGCCTAAACTTCAAGTCACCACACTCATTGACGCATGAGTCTAAACTGCAAGTTGCAAAATACTCCTCGATGCATGAGTCTAAACTGCAAGTTGCAAAATACTCCTCAATGCATGAGCCTAAACTGTATGTTGCGATGCTCTTTGATACACAAGCCTAAAGTGTAAGTCACAAAGTTCCTCAAATTTGAGCCAAATATTTAAGTTATAAAGCTCCACAAATTCAAGAAAGGGTCTTCAAGTTACAAATCTCTTCAAATTCGAGCAATAAGTCTTCAAGTTGCAAAGCTCTTCAAATTCTAGCAACAGTCTTCAAGTTGCAAAGCTCTTCAAATCAAGCAAATACCACAAGTTGCAAAGATCTTCAGATACAAGCCAAGAATTCAAGTTGCAAAGCTCTTCAAATTCGAGCAAAAGTCTTCAAGTTGCAAAGCTTTTCAGATACAAGCTAAGAATTCAAGTTGCAAAGCTCTTCAAATCAAGCTAAGACTTCTAGTCGCAAAGCTCTTCAAATCGTGCAAAGACTTTAAATTGCAAAGCTCTTCAAATTCGAGCAAAAGTCTTCAAGATGTAAAGCTCTTAAAGTTTGAGAAATTTCTTCAAGTTCCTATACTCCTTGTCTGCACAAGTATAAACTGCATACGAAAAAGAAAAAAAAACTTATATTGTATATGAACTACATAATGACTCGATCCTCTTTGCTAGGGTACATAGGAAACGTAGAGTTCATTCTAAGTTTAGTCACTTAAGCAACAAAAAAAGGAATTCCTTTTCACGATAGCCAAAGATGATTCTAGCTCCATGTATGCACCATGCGCTTTTTTGGCAAGTTGAAGAAGAAGTTACTCCACGTCAAAGCTTAAAGGATGATGCGCCATGTTTTCTACCATCAAGCCGCATGAAAACAAAATACGTCATGTGCTTCTTTCGATAAGCGTTGAAGTACGAGATGCTTTGCTAGCTCCATAACTCTGAATATGGAGCACTACATGTATCGTTTCATCAAGTCATGAGAAGGACGTTCTAGGAACTTCTTCACCAAGTTGCAAGAGGACAAGGTTTCATGCCATAGATTCAAGGTTAGGATACTTCACAAAATTCGTCATCAAATTTCAAAAGGATTTGGTTTCACACAAAACCTTGAAGGTTAAGATACTCCATGCATTTCTCCAACAAATTGCAAGAAAAGGTTGTTCCATGCCAAAGATTGCATGATGGCTGCTTCCCATACTTGCTCGCAAAGGAAGAGAGAGTAGTACTCCAAGTGTCGATCTTGCCAAGCCGCAAAGGATGGGATGCATCAAAAGCTTTCTCGCCAAGGGTGAAAAGGAGCCGCTCCAAATGTCCCATTCTCTAAGCCGCAAAAGTAGGACCACGCCGTGAAATTCTCTCGCCTAGCTATAATAAAGAGACAAACGATTCATCCTCATTCATGTAGACCTCTAGGGAATCTTCTTAAGGATATCAAGACTACTCTTTAAAATCTGCAAAAGAGAAAGGTTTTGGTGAACCCCGATGCAAATGGCAGGAAGCTTTTGGTTCTGCTTAGTTAATCAGTTCCAATGACACGAAGCCTTAGCTCAGCAACAAGTACCAGTGTCAGCGACATAACGCTTCATCGTGGATGGAGGACTTGCCATGGAATTCTTCACCAAATTGCAGGAAGAGGATGCCCTGAAACTTCTTCTAAGACAGGGAAGGAATGTGAGTCGTAATCATGGCGGTGAAAGACTGACAGGCTCGAGTGACTGTGTGTTTGCCAAAGTTCGAATGGAAAGGTAGATGCACCAAAGTGTTGTCCGGCAAAGCCTCGGCCTAAAGGTGGATGCGCAAAATTTTCATCCTCCAATTCTACGAAGGTGAGGATGCACCAACATTTCACTCGCCAAACCTACAAGAAAAAAAACGTATGCTGCCAAAACAAATAATCCTCCTAATTTTTGTGCACGATTAAAAACCTTATTGTGGCTATATCAAAAAGGGTACAGCTTCGAGTTTTATATATGTTGTAGATCTCTTATTCTTCTTTTCAACGGTGCAAATGGATCATGATTTGGACCTTCCTACCTTGAGATATGAATTTTTCAGCGAGAGTGCACAAAGGTGAAAGAGCCGACACGTCGGATTTCCTCATGTAATTTCTGAATAGTATCTGGAATTATCAAGGAGAAATCTGATTGTGATCTTTACAAATGTTTAATTTTGGAAAATCTAGTTTCTACAGCTGCAAACCTCTAATAATTTTGGCATTCCTATACCAAGATAAGAATTTTTTGGTTAAGGCACGCAAAGCTAAAATATCGAGCGTGACAGAACTTGAACCAAGTTTAGGAAGCTCACATGACATGATACGATGCGAATTTAATCCGAATTTCTAATATGTTGCAATACTTCAAATCTAGCTTTTGTATCTACTAGCCACTCGCGATTTAATAGTTCCAACGATGAGGTATGTTTTTTCCGATAGACGCGCAAAGCTGATAATTGGAGAATCGAGCAACGGGATTGCGTAATGCTAACTATTAAAGAGTGCCTACTAAAACCTACCAAAATGTGGCATTGTCTCTTTCATCAATAGTGGAGAATTTATGTGACAACAATTTGGAGAAGGCACTGGATTAATAGAAAGGGAAATTGATGAAATTTAGGATAACTCTTGGCACTCAAGTCACAGTGTGTTAAACAAGGAAAATATCACGTACAAATTGGAGTTGGTCAAGTTTGAAAGATGAAAACAGAAAATGGAAATAATTTTGGTCCATATACTTTCGTATAAGAAAGAGAAAAAAATGCTTATAATTAACGGGGAAGTGCCACGTTTGGAAATCTTTCCTTCAACGATTTTAATGCATGACTTCAAAAAAGGAAGTTGATTTAAGTTCTTGATTTAAGCTTTCTATAAATATATTATTTTCAAGATTTACATGACTTTGTACTTTTGAAAAATGATGAATGATTTTTAATTAATAAGTCCATCAGACATTGGAAAACTAGAAATCATTCCATGGATAAGTAGACATGCATGTAAGTTGCGCTTCCAAAAATAGAAAATCGCGATCAGACTCTAAACCTGAAAAGGAAAGTAAATAGTATAACGTATTGAACTGTTCTTCTAACATATACTTGAAGTCTTGTCTTTTATTTTATCAAGCTTACATTCCGCCAAGCTTTGACGTAGGGGTATCTGTAGACAATTAAAATTTTGTCAAATTTAAATCTATAAGAAATTAAATTTTACCATAAATTTAATATATATTTATCCAATTAAGTAACATAGACTTGTATAATTGGGTTTGTTATTTAAATCCAATTAAATTGATTTAAATAAATGTCTAATATATTATTGGGCTAGCCCTTCAATTTGTCTTCTATCAAATGGATCGGCCTATATGCCTTAATCCCAATGATTCTCTAGGGTTTTCTTGAAGATTACTCCACCCCACACCTATATATAGGGGTTAAAGGAGAAGGCTAAGGGACAAGCATGTAAGCAGAAGGAAAGGCTAAAGAAGCTATGAAGAATAACACCAAGGTCTCCATCCATATCTGCAATCGTCGTCTATGATCAAATTCCAAAGGTGAATTCAAGTCATAGGCGGGCGGCTTCAAATCTTCCGTTCGTGATAACCCAATACCAAATCCTGGTTCGTGACGAGCATCAAATTTTTCGTGCCGTACTACAAATCTGAAATTCGTCAAATTCAAGTTCAGCCTCTCAAGATCTTGAACCATCATCCGTTGGGAGAAGAATCGGAGGACTACATCTCTTTATATTTTGAGATATATTAGACATTGTAACACCATCACTTGAAATTGAATATAATAGTTGTGGCTATATTTCTTGTCTTGATTATTATTTTTTAGGAGCAAAATTTAGTTATTACAGGGACTCTAAAAATACGTGATTTATTTTTATGCTAGTTCGTTAAGCTTTTGATGCTAAGTATATGAGATTTAGAGGTGAAACATAATTAAGAAGAGAGCTACAATTAAACCGATAGGTCAGTTATTGGGGGCCTCAAGTTTGTCGATCTAGAGCCTCGAGGTTTTACAAGAATCAAGACATATATAGTTCAGGATCCATTGGCCGAATATGCCAATGAAAATTTGAAAAGGCAGATGCAACGGGGGTTTGAGATTTGGAAAGGGTTCGGGGATCGGAGGAGCCGCGGCGAACTGGAGCGGGAGCACTCCTGCTGAGACAGCCGTGCCAACCGGTATACCTGCAAATTAACAATGCGCGTGTATATTGCATAATTTAAATGTGATGCAAGTTCTCATTGGATCATGAATGCTGTCTTCGGGAGATTAGGATGGCGCCCTAAGACTATGGCGTCCGGGATATGAGGAGCATGAAAGCAAAATTTCGTAGGCCAAGAAAAGGTCTTCTCGAGCAATGTGGATGGTGCCTCTTAACTATGATGCCTTTGAATAAGTTGGCGATATTTCTGCCCGTGAAAAGGTGGCAATATTTCAGCCGAACGAATGCAGAGGGTGGCGGTCTTTAAGCCAAAATGAAATAGGGTGGCGATATTTCAGCCAAAATGCAAAAAGATGGAGGTAGAGCTTAACCTCAAAAGGCGGAAGATAGCCTTATGCAATACAAGATGGAGACAGAGCTTAGTCTCGAAAGGCAAAGGATAGCTTTATGCAAGATGGAGGTAGAGATTAACCTCAAAAGGCAGAAGATAGCCTTATGTAGGATGGAGGCAGAGCTTAGCCCCAGAAGGTAGAGAATAGCCTTATGCAATGCAAGATGGAGACAAAGCTTAGTCTCGAAAGGCAGAAGATAGCGTTATGCAAGATAGAGGTAGAGCTTAACCTTGAAAGGTAGAATATAGCCTTATGAAGGATGGAGGCAGATCTTAGCCCCGGAAGACAGAGAATATAGCCTTATGCAATGCAATATGGAGACAGAGCTTAGTCTCAAAAGGTAGAAGATAGCCTTATGCAAGATGGAGGTAGAGCTTAACCTTGAAAGTCAGAAGATAGCCTTATGCAGGATGGAGGTAGAGCTTAGCCCCGGAAGGCAGAGAATAGCCTTATGCAATGCAAGATGGAGACAGAGCTTAGTCTCGAAAGGCAGAAGATAGCCTTATGTAGGATGGAGGCAGAACTTAGCCACGTAAGGCACAAAATAGCCTTAAGCAGGATGGAGGCAGAGCTTAGCCTCGGAAGGCAGAGAATAGCCTTATGCAATGCAAGATGGAGACAAAGCTTAGTCTCGAAAGGCAAAAGATAGCCTTATGCAGTGCAGAAATACAAAGGAGAGGATGGTGGTGATTTTCTTAGCTGGAGATGATTTCGATATCATGACTGCTGGGCAAATGTGTGCATGTAGATAGTAAACTTCTGCAAAGCAAGGGTTGTTTTGGGTATTTCAATCCCGGGGAACAGTTGTGTTATTGGCTAGTCCTGCATCCAAGGAAATATTGTGAGTTCTCCAATGGGGAGGTTAGTTCGCATCCCCCGACTCGTGGCGTCTTGTACCATTTGGGGTAGCATTGCGGAACGATAGTGGTCCAAATGATTTTATGCAAATATTAGCACACATGATACAAATGTATGTATTCAAGTAAAGCAGAAGATAGTTTTTTTTATGATGAACCACAACTGTAACGTGGTTCGAGGCATGGCAATCTTGCTAGCTTCAGAATTTTGAGGGTCCTTCACAAATTTCTGCCCCAGTTCACTAAGCTGGCGTTGTTGACGGCAGTGCTAAATGACTGAAAGCGGATTGACCTTGGAATTTTGAGGGTCCTTCTCAAAATTCTGCCCCAGTTTACTGGGTCACTGCTGATGCATAAATGGACTAGTTGACTTCAAAATTTTGAGGGTCCTCCTAAAAAATTTGCCCCACTTCCAAATGTGGGGGAAAATGGAATTTTATTAATGATGTGACCGAACCCTTAGGGCTGCCTACGTATCCCCTCTTAAACGGGAATCAGGTCAGACGTAGTTCAAATTACATCATAAAGAAAATCATACTGATTAAATGTAATATCTCTTCACTGCATCTGAATTGATCCATTTTGGCCAGATTTCTCCATCCATCTCTGCAATAATAAGTGCTCCTCCGGTCACAACCCGGTGAACCATGTATGGACCTTGCCAGTTGGGAGAGAATTTTCCCTTGGCTTCGTCTTGATGCCAAAATATCTTCTTCAACACCAGCTGCCCTGGTGCGAATTTCCTTGGTCGAACTCTCTTGTTAAAGGCTCTAGACATTCTGTTCTGATATAACTGACCATGACAGACAGCGTTCATTCTCTTTCCGTCTATGAGGGCTAACTACTCGTAGCGAACCTTAACCCACTCTGAGCCTTCTAGCTCGGCTTCATGTATGATTCTCAAGGACAAAATTTCAACCTTGGCGGGACTTACCGCTTATGTACCGTAAACCAGCATGTAGGGAGTTGCCCCGGTTGATGTGCGAACTGTAGTGCGGTAACCTAATAAAAGCGAATGACAACTTCTCATGCCACTGCTTATGCCTTTCGATCATTTTCCATAGTATTTTCTTGATGTTCCTGTTTGCTGCTTCCACGACTCTATTCATCTAAGGTCTACAAGCCGTAGAATTTCTGTGTCTAATCTTGAAAGTTTCACACATCGCTTTCATCAAGGCGCAGTTGTGATTGGAACCATTATATGTGATGATTGATTCTGGAACACCGAACCGACAGACAACCCGATCTCGGACAAAGTCTGCCACGACTTTCTTGGTTACTGCATTGTATGATGCTGCTTTGACCCATTTAGTAAAGTAGTCAATTGCCACTAGAATGAACCTATGTCTGTTTGATGCAGCAGACTCGATTGGCCCAATGACATCCATCCCCCAAGCGGCGAATGGCCATGGTGAGCTCGTTGTGGTGAGCTTGCTTGGTGGTACCTTTATCATATCTGCATATGTCTGACAGTGGTGACATTTTTGAACATACTGAATGCAGTCTGTTTCCATGGTCATCCAGAAATATCCTGCCCTGAGTATCTTATTTGCTAGAACAAAGTTGTTCATGTGCGGTCCACAAGTCTCTGAGTGCACTTCTTCCAGTAACTTGGTTGCTTGTGTCGCATCGACACACCTTAATAGTCCCAAATCGGTAGTCCTCCGATACAGGATTCCTCCGCTATGAAAGAAATTATTGGACAACTTTCGAAGCGTGCGCTTCTAAGTAGCATTAGCAAGCTCTGGATATTCTCCTGTTGTCAAGTACTCTTTGATGTTGTTGATCCAGGGCTTTCTTTCGGCTTCTTCCTCAACATGTGCACAATAAGCCGATTGATTCTTAATCCTGGCCTGGATAGGGTCGATGAAAATTGTGTTTGGATGCTGAATCATGGATGATAAAGTGGCAAGCGCATGTGCGAACTCATTCTGTATTCTTGGAACATGTAGGAATTCCGTTTTTTTGAACCTCTTTCTCAACTCCTGTATGTGGTGCAAATAAGGGAGTATCTTAGAATTCTTAATTGCCCATTCTTCTCGAACTTGGTATATGAGTAAGTCTGAATCCCCAATCACTAGCAGCTCCTAAATGTTCATGTCAATGGCCAGTTTAAGCCCCAAGATGCAAGCTTCATACTCGGCCATGTTATTGGTGCACGGGAACATGAGCTTGGCGGATACCGGGTAATGCTGGCGAGTTTCTGATACCAGGACTGCGCCGATACCAACTCCATTGAAATTTGCGGCCCCGTCGAATACATCCTCCAGCCATCATAGGATTCTGCAATATCCTCTCCTATGAAAGCTATTTCCTCATAGGGAAAATACGTCTTCAATCGTTCTTACTCCCCTTCCACAGGATTTTATGCGAGATGATCTGCCAGAGCTTGTCCTTTAACTTCCTTCTGGGTGACATAGACAATGTCAAATTCACTCAACAAGATTTTCCACTTGGCGAGCTTGCCAGTGGGCATGGGCTTCTGAAAAATATACTTTAGTGGATCCATTCTTGATATAAGGTAGGTAGTGTAAGCACAGAAATAATGCCTCAACTTTTGAGCTATCCAAGTCAAAGCACAACAGGTGCGTTCTAGCAAAGAATAACCGAGCCTCATACGGGGTAAATTTCTTGTTGAGGTAGTAAATAGCTTGCTCATTTCTCCCCGTCTCATTATGTTGTCCCAAAACACAACCAATTGCTCTATCCAAAACTGCGAGATAGAGCAATAAAGGCCTTCCAGGCTCAAGTGGAACCGGGACAGGAGGCCTTGATCCTGTTGAAAGCCTTTTGACTTTCATCGGTCCATTCGGTGGCGGCATCCTTTATTAGCATCTTCAAGATAGGTTCGCAGATAGACTGAGCTATGAACCGACTGATATATTTGAGCTTCCCCATGAAACTCATCGCCTCTTTCTTGCTCTTCGGCGGTGGGAATTCCTGAATAGATTTGACCTTTGATGGATCCAGCTCTATTCCTCGGTGACTCATGATGAAACTTAATAACTTTCCCGGAGGGACCCTAAACGCACACTTGGGGATATTCAGTTTCAACTTATACCTACTTAGTCTGTTGAAAAAGTTTCGGAGGTCCTCCATGTGATCTGTAACCTTCCTGGACTTAATGATTTGTAGGCTTGGCTGTGAGTGGGTTGTATTGGAGGTTGTGGGGTGTTTTGTGGAGGTATGGGATTCTGGGCGTTAACATCACGAGCGGCAAGAGTGATTGAAAGGTTTTCCAGGTTCCAAACTTGGTCAAAGTCCTCCCGAAATCTCAACAAATTCTGTTCAAGATGAGCAGCAGTCTCCTTGGTAATTGCAGCGTTCAAAGAAGTTTCCTCAAGTTCCTTTATAGTGCTTGCATCTCCCATTTTGCCTTTGTTCCTACTTCTGGTAGGACTCGGAGAAGGTGGAGGACCCTTGGATCTTGTTGAGTATGTTGATGGTGCCAGAATGCACGAACTAACCTTTAGGGAAGGGAATAAAAAATAAAAGAAAAATAAAAAGGTAAAAATTCAGTGCGGATTCTGAGAAATAATATTGCGATATTTAAACACATTGTGCATTAATATAAATTGCTTCCTAATTTGAAAGGTGCCTCATTGTGCCGAGGTAGGCCTAGTGACAAGTAAAATTTGGAGAACTTATAATGCTAATGCCTCATTTTATTTATAAAAACAAGACAAGTCTTAAAAAGAAAATGACTTAATAATAAAAGATGTCACTAATTTCCAGTGGCCTTATTACACTATGGAAGTAGTAAAAGATCCTAACTACTTGGTCCCAGAAGAACCTTCCCCAGATTCAGTATTCTTGCCTCCCTCGTACAGCTGCATCAACTTGTCCAGTCCTAACAACAGATAGGCTCGGGCCAGATGTCCGCCTGCACTTCCCTCGGCATTCTGGCAATCTTCAATTATCTTCAAGAACTTCCCTTCCAATTCCATTAGACCTCACTCCATATAGCCCAGCCGATTGTTGGCATTGATAGCCATATCCTTCCACTCGTTGATCAGCTTCTCGTGGGCTTCCTGCATTTCCGGATGTTCATTCTCACATTCTCGCATCCTTTTGTGTAGTTGATTATATTTTACTCGTGCTTCAGTTTTCTCATCAACAATCCTATGACCATGGACAAACCCTGAGTGACCCAAACCAATGTGATCAACTTCCAACCAGCCTGTGTATTGCAGTACACACCCACCATGATACCTATCTGGTTCAATAGATTCCTTCCCTAAGATGAGCTTGTAGTGCCACATGTGTTGAGCTTGACACCTGTACGGGCTATCATCATCTTGAAGACGGCCCTGAAATCTCTATCCTTGCTATGATCTGCTTTCATCAAGCTTGCCTCACGCCCTGGAGAAAGACATAAGTGTGACCACGTGATTTTTTCCGCACGTGATTTTTTCCCAAAAAATCAAAACAAATATGTCTGTTTTATTGTGTGCATTTCGAGAATTTTTCGTGATATGTTATTAATTGTTTGTGTTGGTGTGTGCATGTTTATTTGTTTAAATTAATTGAAAAATACAAAAATATATCGCATTTGCAATTAGGATTTAAGTCTACAATTAGCAGTCATTAAGTAATTTGTTTTACAAAAATGAAAAATCACAAAAAATAATGTACTTTGCATTTTTTAGTGTTTAATGTCAAATTGGGTGATTTTCTTTTAATTTGATGTTTAATTATTTGTGATGATAACTACTTAGAGTTAATTAATATTTTAGGATAATTTGGTCAAGTATTAATTTAGGATTGTATTTTTATTAGAAAGAAAATTGAAGAAAAACAAAAGAATAGTTTGGAAATAAATAAAGAGAGGAGGAGTCAAAATTGGGCCAGTTTTAACTAAATCCTTAAGCCTAATTCTTGAAACCCATCCCAATTCACCACCACCCAAGACCATACCCACCGACACGGTCAACCCAGCCCAATTCCTCTTAAGACCTGACACGTTCCCATTATAAAAAAAAAGAACCTATACCTAAATCTTAAATAATCCCCCCCCCCCTTCTGCGTCAAACGACCCCCTAAAGCGAAACCCCCCCTATCGCCCCTCTTGTCAGCCCCGTCCCAAACCAGCGGCAACCACCATCATAGGATCTCACTCCATCTCCCTCAAGCCGGAATCCGGCGACCTTCAACACCTACCCCTGTAATCCACGACACCATCAGAACAACAAGATTTCTAATTCGAAAAAAAATAGGAAAGTTTCTGCTTTGGCTTCGATTTCGATTTTTAGTTTCAAATTAGTGGAGTCCATTTTGAATCTCATTTGGTGAGTTGTTTGGAGTTGAGCTTTGAAGACGTTCGAGGTCATCGAGTCCCTGCTTTGTTTGTGGTCATTTTCTGATTCCGAGGTGTTCGGATTTGAGTTTTCCGGCGAAGATATTGATTCGTTCGAGTGTTCCGGTCTAAGGCTTGGTTTATTTTTGGTTTGGGTTTATGTCGCCTTTGGTTTTCCAGATTGGTGTCAACTAAATAGGTCTATCACTATATCGGTTTACCCCAATCGCTTAACTGAGGTTTATTCGTACTCGTACCTTTTTCATTTTACTATATTACATGTTTATTTGTGACTTAATTTTACTATATTACATGTTTATTTGTGACTTAGCTGAAGTATAGATTGTTGTTCTAGTTTATCCTGTATTTCCTCTTATTTTCTTTAGTTTACCATTTTTATTGTATGTTTTAAATACGTAATTGACTCTATTTGTTTTGTTAATTTTGTGTTTGTGATAGTCAGTACTATTTCTCACTTACGACTTTTATGTAGGATGAAAAGTTGGTGTGTGTACATCCTCTTTATACATATATTTTCCTTCAATCAAGTGCAATTTCTTTTATAAAGATTTGTTGTGAAATATCCATCTGGAAAGTTGGTTCAAATTGAACATGCCTGACGACGGTTGCATCGGGCCAAACATCACTGAGGATTGAATTAATTTGTAAGTTTAATTAGGATCTTATGGGGATTTTAGGGAATTTCAGGGGTAATTTGGGCATGGAACAGTGTGGTTAATATTTTTAATAATAGTGTCTTGTTATTGGGATATTAAATGTCATTAAACTAATAAGTAAGTGGGAAACAAGGACTTATAACATGCCTTAATTGAGGGCTGAAAATCAGGAAAATATTCCTTAGTGGGATTTAAAGTAGAATGGGCAGATTTTGGTGGTGGGGGCCGGGTAGGTAAGTCTTTGAATAAGGAGAGGTTTGTTTTGGTTATGATAAAAGGGGACGGACTCCAAAATTGAGAGGAATTTAGAGAGAAAAAATATTTTCAGTACTAGGAGGGAAATAAAAAATTTCAGAACATAAAATTCTGTCTTTGAGAATGAAAAACTAAAAGTGAAGTCTTTATTTACTGCTAAAAATCATAACACTATAACTGCTTCTGTGGTTTGCATTTTGCACTGCTGATTTTCGGATTGAATTCTTGGGTTCTTCCTTGGGTTTCTGGTATTGGTGTTGCTGTTGGATTATTTTTGAATCTGTTGTTGGATGTGGAATCATTCATTTGAGTTAAATACTGGTGTAACTGCGCAGTTGAGCATGAGTTGAAATGTGAAGACTTTTTATTAGGAAATATTGTATTTCTAGTTTAATAGATAAAATAATAACTAGTCATGTAATTTTGGTTTATAATTCAACAGAAATGCATTAGGTAGTTTGTACTTAACTGAAGCTTTATTTTTTAAAACTACGACTTGTAGTTGCTTAGTTATATATTTAATATAGTTATGTGATTTGTAGGAATGAACATGTAGTTAGTAGATTGAATACTAGATTTCATCCTTAGTCGTCGTTTACATATATAAGGTAATTCGGAATCACCTTCCATTCAAATTGGTAAACATCTAATATGGAGAATCGATTTAACTTAATTAGTTGGTAAGATCTAGCTCTGAACGTGCGAATATCAGAATAGAAGTAATTTAAAATTTAAACTTTTTGAATCTAGTTAGTAAAAAATATCCGCAAGTATTAGGCAAATATAGTTGGTTATTACTTCTGTAGAATCAAGATGTAGCAAGAGATAATGTTACTTTAATAGGCATGATTTGAGTTTAAACAAGCCGAGTTAACGTTTAAGTTTAATAGCTTTCTAATAAGCTTTAGTAATTATGGTTAAATTTAGTTTTAAATAGTTGTGAATAATCAATTCCAATAGTTCTTTTTTACAATGCGAGTTTTAATCTAGCTATAATTGATTTCTTTTGAATATTAGTTGTCAAATTTCATCTTTTATTTATAATTTCAAATTTTCATTTTTTTATTTTATTTATAATTTCAAATTTTATTTATTTATTTCCTTTCCACTAATATTTACCTTAATCTAGCAATTAGTGTGTTTTTATTTATTTTAAGCTCGTAATTAATTAGGATTTTTCTCTCTTTTATGGTAGAGACAAATTTAATAGAAATGTACTCATTTAGGATATCCTTAAAATAAAGGAGGTGTGCCTCCCTAAAATAAAAACATATAAGTTGTGGGGCCCTCAATAGTGTATATTTAAATACTTAGACTCCGGGATGGGCCGTTTAGCGAATTTCACGGCCTTCTCAAAAGTAATAACGTGTTGGCATCTTTAGGTGCGTACTTAATAATGTTATCTTCCCTAAACTCGGGTGGGCATATTTATGCGACCCAAATCCTAATCTTGACAGAGTCAAGATGTGTCAACGACCACGGGTACATTGGCTGTGACGTAGTCCGATATATATTTTCACAATGTTGCAATTCTCTGTAAAATAATAACAATAATAATAATGATAAAAGCGGTTAAAAGTTAAAATTTGCATAAGTTCATAATTGTATAATATCATATAAATAAGCTAAATATGACAATTGAGCGATCGTGCTAGAACCACGGAACTCGGAAATGCCTAACACCTTCTCCCGGGTTAACAGAATTCCTTATCCGGATTTCTGGTGCGCGGACTGTTAAACAGAGTCATTTTCATTTTTTTCCTCGATTCGGGATTCAACCGGTGACTTAGGACACCATAAATCTCCCAAGTGGCGAGTCTAAATCTTAATAATAGATCTCATTTCGATTGTCCTTTAATTGGAAAAGCTCCATTGCGCTCCTTGGGTGCCGTAAAAAGGAGGTGTGACAGCTCTAGCGACTCTTCTGGGGACGATAACTCAGAACCACTGGTTAAGGGTTCAAGAATTTAAGCTTGAAATAATTTTTGTACATGGATCTATTATTATCTTATTTTATTATATGATTGTGCTTAATGTGCTAATTGACTACTTTTACCGCTTTGATATTGTTTGACTGTATATATAAGTTGTGCCAAATCCTTTCTCTTCTTACCTCTGGGGATGCTGCTCACTGGTTTGAGACTCCCCATTCTTTTAGCGTTGCCCAATAAGAAAGAGGCTCGGACAAGTTACGAAGCCGAACGATCTCGCGGGTCCCCGGTAAGTTGCCCCCTCCTCGCCCGAGTTGTCCGCTCGGGTTAGTCAGGTCTAGAACAATGCCCAAGTTTGAAACATTAGAATAACAAAACTTCATGCCAGATCACTAGTAGGAAACGCTTATTTACATCACGTTGCATTTGACTTAGGGGGCTCAACACAGGGGTTGGGCCCGTCTAGGAATAGCAACCTGAATGAAAAAGACCATCCTACTTCATCTTGTTTGTTTTGCGCATTTATTTGTTTCAGACTTGCATGTTGACCGGCTTGTGAAATCGAAAATTTTGAAAAATTGTGAAAAAGGAAAATAGCAGGGTAGAGAGATAACTACTCATTTTTAGAAGAAAAAAACCAATGCCCAAATGTTGTCAAAACTCTGCCAAAATTTTTAAAAAATATATTTTATTTATTTTACTAAAAAGCAGAGGAAAAAAATAAAAAAAAAGTCTTTGTTTTTAGCTTGAAAAAATATGTTGATTTATTATTTTTTGAAAAAGAAAAAGAGTCTATGTTTTAGTTTGGGAAAAATAGGTTGTTTTAGTTTTTGTTGAAAATGAAAAGAAAAAAGAGTCATTATTTTTTCTCGTTTTCAAAAAAAATAGAAAAGGAAAATAGTGTACTTTGCTATGAAAAATGAAAACGAAAAAATCGTCTTGTTTTTTTAAAAAAAGTTTTTTTTATGAAATGCAAAGAATAAAAATGAAAAAGAGTCTTATTTTTAAAAATAAAATTTGCTTTTGAAATACCAAAAATGAAAATGGAAAAAAAGAGAGTCTTGTTTTGAAAATAGTTCGCGTAATGGCTTAACTACGCTGGTTTGATTATCATCGGATATGAGATACGTAGACAACCTTAATCGAGTCCAACCTCCCCTTTTGCTAAAATAGCCAAAAAAATTATCAATTTTAATTGTCGTCATAATTAGGTCGGGTGATGTCGTTTTTGTCATAAATAGCCGAATTTTTCCTAAAGGGACGCCAGAAGGCTGACTTTTCATAAACGGCCACCTTTGGTCAATTTTTTTAGATTTTGGTCGATTGACCCACACAGTCTTAGAATCTTCGCCCCCAAGGCGGTGAAAGGCCGTGTTTGCAAATATCTGGGTCTTCTATTTTGAAAAACAAAAAAGAGAGACGTAAATAAGTCGGGTGATGCCCTTTTTGTCAAAAATAGCCAAATATTCCCAAACGGGGCGCCGGAAGGCTGACTTTGCATAGACATCCACCTTTGGTCATATGTTAATTTTTGACCCTTACAACCTTAAAATCTTCGTCCCCGGGGCGCTGGAAGGACGTGTTTTCAATAGCGGGTCATTTATTTTATTTTAAGAAACAAGAAAAAGAGTCAGTGGTTAAGCGAATAGTGTTCGGATTTTTTGTCAAAATTGACATATATGGGACGGAATCTGTCATTTTGTTTTTAGGTTTGTATTTCCTTTGATTAGAGTATATGGGTCGTTTGATTTTTGAGTCACTATTTCATCGTTAAGTCAGTCAGTTTTATTATGAAAATAGAAAATTCCAAAAAAAATATTTTATTGTCATTTACCTTTTATTTGCACGAACTACACTTGGTCTGATTCATGCGAGGACATGATACGTAGGCAATCTACATAAGATTCTACCACTGCTATAAAAATAAATGAGAAAGTGAATAAAAGAAAAGAAGTGAGAGAAAAGAAAGAGAAAATAATGGAGGAATTTTGAAACGCTTGAAAATGGTATAAATAAAATATGTCGGGATGATGCATGTGATCTGAGCAAAAGCATATTAGAAATGGTTTGTTGCCTAAGCACATTGCATCCCTATCGTGCAATTGCGATATTTGTTGAAACTCCAACGCTACCAAGTTTGTTGTTTTCTCAATCAATACCAGTTAGTTTGTTAGAGCGTACTGGAATCACACCATTATCAGACAAGATCAAAAGGGCCCATACCAGAAAGCATGACTGGATCAGACAACAGTGTTGAGTCAGAAAAGACGATGAGTCAAATGCTGAAAGAGGCCATGGAAAAGATGAGGCTGGAAATGAGTGAAATGCAGTTGGCCTTGGCTAAAGCACAAAAGGGTCCTGAACTACCCGTTACTCCTAATCTCCAACCAGTACATACACCAGAATACCATTCTCATGGTCCTTTAACAAACTTCCTGAGCCACCACTACTATCAGGGAAGGGATGCCTATGACCTCCAAGCTCTACCACCCAATCAAAACCCTCCTCCACCAAATTTCCCAATCTTTGTGGCACCTCCCCCAGCCCCATTGCACAGATAATCTAGTGAGCCATTGCTTCAAGCTCATGATGCACAATATTACCCCCTGAACTCACATTTAAAGCACCCGAGCTACATACTTGTCATCCACACTTTGAGGTCCCGGAGGAGACTGAAAGGCAGGCTAAGATCCCAGAGCAGGATGAGGTGATGCGGAAGTTTAAAAGCCTGGAGCAGTCCTTCAGGAACATACACGGGCTAGGAAACCAGGTCAGCGTAGCCTACAAGGATCAATGCCCTTTCCCGGACGTCCAATTACCAGCAGGGTTCAAGATGCCCAAGTTCGATTTATACGAAGAGCATGGCGATCCTATGGCACACCTGCGGGGATTTTGTAGCAAGATAAGGGGAGCATGAGGCAAAGACGAGCTACTGATAGCTTACTTTGGCCAGTGTTTTAGTGGGTCGGCACTGGAGTGGTATACGAGACAAGACCCGAGCCGGTGGTACACCTGGGATGATTTGGCACAGGCTTTCGCAGGACAATTCCAAAACAACCTTGAGATAGTCCCAGATCATCTCACATTGCTAAAGCTTGAGAAGAAACCCGGGGAGAGCTTCCGGGAATTTGGGTTTCGATGGAGAGAACAGACAGCCAAAGTCGATCCTCCAATGAGAGAGGGGAAATGGTAGATTACTTTCTATAAACTCTGGAGCCAACTTACTTTGGTCACTTGGAGACATCGGTTGGAAAATCTTTCTACGAGGTAGTGAAAATAGGTGGTATGATTGAAGAGGGACTTAAGTCCAACAAGATCCTGAGCTATTCGACGATTAAAGAAATCACTCAGGCCATCCAGAGCGGCACGGGAGGTGCGCTCGGAAAGAAAAAGAGAGAAGAGGTTGCAACAATAGAGGTAGGTAACTGGTCCAAATCTAGAGGTCCTTCCCCTTATTACCAATCCAGACCCCATCACCCAAATTACCCGCACTCTCCAAATTACCCTCCACAGCCTTACTACCCACCACAAGAACCACACTTCTCCATCCATCAATCCCAAACATACACTCAGCCTTCGGCTCGCCTGCAATGGCACGCGCCGGCTCCCCAAAACACATATCCACCACCAAGGGCCTACAGGGACCCTTCGGGGCCTAGTTTCCATGGGAATCAGACTTTCAGAAATGAAAAGGTACAAAGAACATTCATTGAGTTGGGAGAAACCTATATTGCCTTGTTCCACAAACTAAGACAATTAGGTTTGTTGAGTGTTGTGGAGCCCAGATTGCCAAATCTCCTTCCCAAAAATATGGACCACTCGGTAAGCTGTGAATATTGTTCGGGGGCTCCCGTACATGATACCGAGAAGTGTTGGAAATTGAAACATGCAGTGCAAAATCTTATTGACACCAACAAGGTTTAGGTTCAGACACCATAGGCACCCAATATTAATCAGAACCCATTGCCAGCACACCATGAAGCCCACATGATCGAGCTAGTGCACAAAGGGGGGAAGTTAAAAAACCCTCGCAAACAGTGAGGATGGTCCGTGCCGATTCAAAAGAAAAGTCGACCAGTGGAGAAACAGTGGTATAGTTGGAAAAGGCAGATCACAAGCCAGTTAGGGTGTTGGGAAAAGGGTCCAGTGGGGTAGATGTACAGTTTGTGGGGCCTAGGGCCGATATAACCAATTTGACGGTTACTCCTCTTCCCGCCCGGAGAGAGTCTAGGTAGTGGACTCTTATTTTTCTTACTTATTGTCTGGATTATTCCAGAGTTGTAATCCAGTTGTTTTGTTTTGTTTTGTATTCGACAAAAGTGTGAAACTCTAATATCCCGCATTTTAATAAAGTGAAAGTTTTCCTTCTTATTTTGTTTTCATCTTTTCTCTTTCTGAATAGTTCTCTTTATACTGGTTCTAATGATATGGCATGCACGATGGATCTTCAACCCCGTCTAAAAAAATCAATCTAATTATAAATTAATAATACAAGAAGTAGATTGATGATAATGAGTGTGTCAAAACTCGAATGGAGCGGTTGAGACAGCCAACAAGAACATAAAGAAGATATTGAGGAAAATGGTAGAAGGGTCCAGGCAATGGCATGAAAAGCTACCATTTGCATTGTTGTATTATTGTACTGTTGTTCCTACTTCAGTAGGTGCAACTCCTTATTTGTTGGTATACGGAACTGAAATAGTGACACCAGCAGAGGTTGAAATTCTATCCCTCCGGATTGGCGCGGAGGTTGGGAGTGATGATGATGAATGGGTCAGAGACCGAATGGAGCAGTTGAGCTTAATTAATGAAAAGAGGATGGCAGGAGCCAATAATAAAAATGTGCGTCCCATGAAATTTGAAGTTGGGCAGCAAGTGTTGAAACGAATCCTACCACATCATGCCGAAGTAAAAGGCAAGTTCCCCCCCAACTGGCAAGGACCGTTCATTGTGACTAGAGTGTCATCAATAGAGCTTTATGTTTGACATATGTCGAGGGAAGATGTATCGATATGGCTATCAATTCTGACGTAGTCAAGAGGTATTTCATATGATTTCTTTGATTATAATTGTTTATCTGTTTGCACGTGGCATTGATCGGAGAATGAAATGACGGAGGCATTTTTTCTACTATCCAAACACTTTAACCTTTGTTTCCCCTCTTTGAGCCTTATTTATTCTTTCATACACCTCTCTTGGAATCATTAAATTCAAAACGATAATAAAAAATGAAAAAAAAATGAAAAGAAAAACTGATAACAAAAACAAAAAGGAAAGTAAAAAAAATAAATGAATCAGTTAACTACGTTTGAACTGATTCCTCAAAGAGGATACGTAGGCGCCATACGACTCGATCATAACATGATAAAGTGTCACAAAAAATAAAAATCCCCCAAGCAAGAAAAGTGGGGCAGAAGTTATGTTTTTAAATTTTGAAAGAGGTTTGATTCCAAGAGTTGTAACATTTTACCCATCAAAGTTATTTTGAATTATCTCCTTTTCTTTTAATTCCCACATAAAACCCATATTGATGTCCAAAAAAGATCTCCCGATCAGTATTCGAGAGGCTACAAGACATACAAATGAAAGTCGAGACTAACACGCTGCTCCCGACAGAATGAGGATCATGAGCTGAAATGAATTGATAGCCAAAAGAATTCTGAGCAGAGAGAATCTTATCGGTGAAAACCTTCACGGGCACCATAAGGTGAGGAAAGCCGAGAGAAACAAATGAGAGAGTCTTATCAATGAAAACCTTCACAGGCACCATAAGGCGACGTAAGCTGAGAGAAGCAAAACGAGATAGTCTTATTAGTGAAAACCCCTCGAATGGCACTATAAGGCGATGAGATAAGATTGGCGGAAGGGATCCGCATTTGGCAAAGAGTTGGGCACCTATTTATCTCCAGCAAGTGAAGACATCAGAAATATTGATTGATACAAATAGATTGGGTTGATTAATCCGGAATGCGCGACATGATCGTTGGGATCAGTTATACCACCCAGATAAGTTCCTTTCTTTTCTTTTCCTTAGCATTTGTTCAGAAAGATTTTCTCTTTTTCAATCTTTTATTTCTTTGGTTAAAAGTCTTTTTCCGAGAAAGATCTTTCAGAGCTTACTACCAATTGCCAAAATGGTGCAAAGCAAAATGGGAAGAGGACAGGCTAGAAACAAGCCAAAAAGACGTTTGTTGCAAGGCCGAATAATATATTGATCTAAAATGTCAAGGAAAGTATTGAGAAAAATAGGAAAACAATAGTTGAGAAAATAGTGGACCAAATTCCAAGAGGGTCCCCAGCAGATCATCGAGATGTAGGAGCACCCCGAACAGATTTTTGTCCAAGTTCCAAGAAGGTCGGACAACACAGAGTGGGGAAGGAAGAAAAGGAAAATTCATCCCCAGCAAGTTTTGATAGTGTAATGAAACACAGAGCAGGGAAGGGAGAAAGGGAAAAAACATCCCCAGTAGGAGTGGCACGACTACTCACCATGTTTTAAAACTAACTAATTTTCTTTGATTTGAAGCAGGAAAAGGAAATCGTATTAATGGCGAAAAAACATGCCATAAGGAAGAGCACCAAAACTGGGGCAGAAAATTTTTTGCCATTGTCGAAAATTTTCTCGGAGGAACGAGGAAATCAATTCAAGTTTTCATGGATAGCAAGACAGCACAATTTTAAGAAAAATGGTCGGAGGTAAGATAATTTCAAATTTTGAAATCGGGAGCCCGCCCGTATAATAGAGGTATACATTTCACTCTTTAAATTTCATGTTTTGAAGATAGGTCTATCCTCCCTCGAATAGGATATGATGGGTCTATCTGCCCTCGGATAGGATATGATGGGTCTATCCACCCTAGAATAGAATATGATGGGTCTATCCACCCTCGAATAGGATATGATGGGTATATCTGCCCTCGAATAGGATATGATGGGTATATCCGCCCTCGAATAGGATATTATGGGTATATCCACCCTCGAATAGAATATTATAGGTTTGTCCACCTTCGAATAGGATGTTATAAGTTTGTCCACCTTCGAATAGGATATTAAGGTTTGTCCGCCTTCGAATAGGATATTATAGGATTGTCCACCTTCGAATAGGATATTTTAGGTTTTTCCACCTTCGAATAGGATATTATAGGTTTGTCCACTTTCGAATATGATATTTTAGGTTTGTCCACCTTCGAATAGGATATTATAGGTTTGTCCACCTTTAAATAGGATATTATAGGTTTGTCCAACTTCAAATAGGATATTTTAGGTTCATACGCCTTCGAATAGGATATTATAGGTTTGTCCGCCTTCGAATAGGATATTATAGGTTTGTCCGCCTTCGAATAGGATATTATAGGTTTGTCCACCTTCAAATAGGATATTATAGGTTTGTCCACCTTCGAATATGATATTTTAGGTTTGTCCACCTTCGAATAGGATGTTATAGGTTTGTCCACCTTCGAATAGGATATTTCCTGCCTTCAAATAAGATAATATAGGTTTGTCTACCTTCGAATAGGATATTATAGGTTTGTCCGCCTTCAAATAGGATATTATGGGTATATCCGCGCTCGAATAGGATATTATAGGTTTGTCCGCCTTCGAATAGGATATTATAGGTTTATCTTTGAATAGTATATTATAGGTTTGTCCGCCTTTGAATAGAATATTATAGGTTTGTCCGCCTTCGAATAGGATATTTTAGGTTTGTCCACCTTCGAATAGGATATTATAGGTTTTTCCACCTTCGAATAGGTTATTATAGGTTTTTCCACCTTCGAATATGATATTTTATGTTCATCCGCCTTCGAATAGGGTATTATAGGTTCGTCCACCTTCGAATAGGGTATTAAGGTTCATCCGCCTTCAAATAGGATATTTAGGTTCATTGGTCCTCGAATAAGGATATTTTGGGTTCATCCTCCCTCGAATAGGATATTTTGGGTTCATTCACCCTCGAATAAGATATCTTGGGTTCTATCCACCCTTGAATAGGATATACTTGGTTCTATCCACCCTCAAATAGCATATACTTGGTTCTATCCGCCCTCAAATAGGATATACTTTGTTTTATCCGCCCTCAAATAGGATATAATTGGTTCTATCCACCCTCAAATACGATATACTTGGTTCTATCCGCCCTCAAAAAGGATATTGAGTTTAATCCTTTCTCAAAAGAACATCTAATTTGTTTCGCCCCGAGTGGGCCTGCTTGTATGAACATTGCCAAAATATATATTTCACAAATCATTGCCAAATGCATTTTATTTTCAAAGTTGTTGTTGAAGTCAGGAGCCCGCCTATACAATAGAGGAATACACTCAATTTCAAGTCAGAAGGAAGTAACGCGGAGGGTTACAATAAAATACCCCCAGCATAAATTCCACTACAGAAATCAGAAGGAAGACTACAAGTCAATTCAAACAAAGAAGCACCGCAGGAAACACGAGCCGACAATAAAGAAAGACAACAAAATCAAGTTGAAGATAGATAAGATTTTGTGATTCCTAATTTAGTCTAGCTTCTAGTTTTCTTTCGGCACGGAGTCATAAGGAGGTCGAAAAGCGGTAGCAACAGCATGCAGCAATAGTAACAGCAAAAATGCAGTCCCATGGTAGTACCAGCTACCAAAACTTCCCAAACTACATTAACCTGATTCCCTTTTAATCGGGGATATATAAGAAACCTTTGAAGCAAAGGTTCAGTTAAATATTTCAAAAATGCTTCACACGGTGTATTCAAACGGGCAAAAATCACTCGTATCCGCTCACTTTATCTTTGCACGAAAACTCTTCGTGTTTACGAACAAAGAGGGGCAGCTGTGAGCACGTGATTTTTACCTCACGTGAATTACTCCCACAAAATCAAAACAAACATTTTCAGTTTTATTGTGTGCATTTCGAGAATTTTTCGTGATATGTTATTAATTGTTTGTGTTGGTGTGTGCATGTTTATTTGTTTAAATTAATTGAAAAATACAAAAATATATCGTCATTTGCATTTAGGATTTAAGTCTACAATTAGGAGTAATTAAGTAATTTGTTTTAAAAAAATGAAAAATCATAAAAAATAATGTACTTTGCATTTTTTAGTGTTTAATGTCAAATTGGGTGATTTTCTTTTAATTTGATATTTAATTATTTGTGATGATAACTACTTAGAGTTAATTAATATTTTAGGATAATTTGGTCAAGTATTAATTTAGGATTGTAATTTTTATTAGAATGAAAATTGAAGAAAAACAAAAGAATAGTTTGGAAATAAACAAAGAGAGGAGGAGTCAAAATTGGGCCAGTTTTAACTAAATCCTTAATCTCAATTCTTGAAACCCATCCCAATTCACCACCACCCAAGACCATACCCACCAACCCGGTCAGCCCAGCCCAATTCCTCTTAAGACCTGACCCGTTCCCATTAAAAAAAAAAAGAAAAAGAACCTATACCTAAATCTTCAGAAATCCCCCCCCCCCCTTCTGCATCAAACGACCCCCTAAAGCGAAATCCCCCCTATCGCCCCTCTTGTCAGCCCCGTCCCAAACCACCGGCAACCACCATCATAGGATCTCACTCTATCGCCCTCACGCCGGAATCCGGCAACCTTCATCACCTACCCCTATAATCCACCACACCATCAGAACAACAAGATTTCTAATTCGAAAAAAATAGAAAAGTTTCTGCTTTGGCTTCGATTTCGATTTTTAGTTTCAAATTAGTGGAGTCCATTTTGAACCTCATTTGGTGAGTTGTTTAGAGTTGAGCTTTGAAGACGTTCGAGGTCGTCGAGTCCCTGCTTTGTTTGTGGTCATTTTCTGATTCCGAGGTGTTCGGATTTGAGTTTTCCGGCGAAGATATTGATTCGTTCGAGTGTTCCGGTCTAAGGCTTGGTTTATTTTTGGTTTGGGTTTATGTCGCCTTTGGTTTTCCAGATTGGTGTCAACTAAATAGGTCTATCACTATATCGGTTTACCCCAATCGCTTAACTGAGGTTTATTCGTACTCGTACCTTTTTCATTTTACTATATTACATGTTTATTTGTGACTTAATTTTACTATATTACATGTTTATTTGTGACTTAGCTGAAGTATAGATTGTTGTTCTAGTTTATCCTGTATATTCCTCTTATTTTCTTTAGTTTACCATTTTTATTGTATGTTTTAAATACGTAATTGACTCTATTTGTTTTGTTAATTTTGTGTTTGTGATAGTCAGTACTGTTTCTCACTTACGACTTTTAAGTAGGATGAAAAGTTGGTGTGTGTACATCCTCTTTATACATATATTTTCCTTCAATCAAGTGCAATTTCTTTTATAAAGATTTGTTGTGAAATATCCATCTGGAAAGTTGGTTCAAATTGAACATGCTTGACGACGGTTGCATCGGGCCAAACATCACTGAGGATTGAATTAATTTGTATATTTAATTAGGATCTTATGGGGATTTTAGGGAATTTCAGGGTAATTTGGGCATGGAACAGTGTGGTTAATATTTTTAATAATAGTGTCTTGTTATTGGGATATTAAATGTCATTAAACTAATAAGTAAGTGGGGAACAAGGACTTATAACATGCCTTAATTGAGGGCTGAAAATCAGGAAAACATTCCTTAGTGGGATTTAAAGTAGAGTGGGCAGATTTTGGTGGTGGGGGCCGGGTAGATAAGTCTTTGAATAAGGAGAGGTTTGTTTTGGTTATGATAAAAGGGAACGGACGTGGAGAAAAAATTGAGAGGAATTTAGAGAGAGAAAATATTTTCAGTACTAGGAGGGAAATAAAAAATTTCAGAACATAAAATTCCGTCTTTGAGAATGAAAAACTAAAAGTGAAGTCTTTATTTACTGCTAAAAATTATAGCACTATGACTGCTTCTGTGGTTTGCATTTGGCACTGCTGATTTTCGGATTGAATTCTTGGGTTCCTGCTTGGGTTTCTGGTATTGGTGTTGCTGTTGGATTATTTTTGAATCTGTTATTGGATGCGGACGTATCTTTGTTGGTTTTAAAATCTGTCCATGTGTTCAATTTGCTACTGCTGTTGCTGTTTGCTATTGTTGCTTTGCTACTTGTCACGACCCAAATTACATACCCGTTTGTGATGGCGCCTCTCGTGAAGACAAGGTCAGCCAACAACCCTAAATATCCTCTTTAAGCAGTTATTAAACATAATAGAAAGGAAATATTACTTAATGGCATTTAACTATGAAGTTTCTTCCAATACAACCCTATCGGGGTGTCACAAGTCAAGAGCATCTAATGAATAGGAACACTATTACTGGACCAACAATGTGTATATATACAAGATAAACCCAGAATATAAAGATGGAGTGTAGTACCGCGAACGCTGGAGGTAACCTTGCTCAACTACTACAATGAGGCCTTCGGTCCTACTAATAACCCGCTAACGGGTGAACAATACCTACAACTGCACGCAAGGTGCAGGGAGTAAACTGAGTACTTCCAACTCAGTCGTAATAAAAGAGAATAATATCTGAGTGATAAGAAAGCACGTATGAGCACACCAAACTACTATAAAAGACAGAACAAACCCTTTTGAGAAAATCTGAAATACTGTGAAAAATCCATTTAGAAAAATCTCAAGTTTAGTTCAAAAACACTTTTGAAAATATGCTTTTTCAACAATTACAAAGGTAATTTCAACAAGTAGAAACTAATTAGAAACCTGCCCCTCTAGCTCAGTATCAACCTCTCAGTGCAGTAACAGCCCCGCGGGATCACTCCCAACTCACAATATCCAACATCAGCCTCTCGGGCTCAGCACTCCTTATCATATAACACCAGGGTATCTTGTCAACAAGGCAAGTAACAGTATGTATGCCAATGCGATATGAGTGCTAAATGTCATGCCACGTAGTATAAGCAGGAGTAAATGCATGAATGCAATGCATATGACCGCTACGGCGTGTAGCCCGATCCATGGGTACCCAGAGCTCACTGGGGTGTGTACAGATTCCGGAGGGGCTCCTTCAGCCCAAGCGCAAAAATGTTGCGCCGTGCAGCCCGATCCAATATGTATAATGTTACGGCGTGCACCCTGATCCATGCAATAAGTTATTGCAGCATGCAGTCTGATCCATGCAATATGCTACTGCGTTGTGCAGCCCGATCCATCCATGTAATTGCACATGCACATATAACACTCGAGGCTTGCAAGCCTCCTTACATCATCTCCTGGCCCTCACATATGGCCCTCAGCCTAAATCAGTCCAAAATAGTCAAAAGCTCCTCGAGCATCCGTAAACAATTATACTCAGCTCAAATGATTGTTCAAATATCGTTTAAAACTCCAAGTTTGAGAAAAAATATAGCTGAGTTCATAAAACAGTGTAAATCACATGGACAGAGTTCAATGATATTTCAAATATTGAGGAAAGACAGTGATGATAGTTCAACAAGGGTTCAAATAATCTGCAATAAGCCCCCAAGTATGGCAATGAGACCAAGTCATAATGATAACAACAAAATATTTAAAATTTAGGAGTAGAAACCAACAACCGGGACGGACCAAGTCACAATCCCAACGGTGTTCTACCCCACACTCCGGTCCAGCGTGCAAGTCACCACAATACAGTATTAGGATGTGCAAATCCGGGTTTTCAAACCCTCAGGATATCATTCCCAAATATTACTCCCCTCGAACCGGCGAAATCTCAAGCCCGCGACGCCTTTGCCCCTCAAATCGTCCTCCACGCGCGTCGAATCTAGCCAAAAAAAGCGAATACATCGCAACATGCCAATGGGACAATACCCAATCGAGAACAATCGAGAGATAGCAAGAATCTCCAACTAGCAAAACCCGAGCCCCAAGCCCGCTTCTCAAAAAATTACGAAACTTACATTTTTGGAATCTACGTCTCTCTACGATTTCATACATACAAGAACTCCCAATTCCGAGCTCAAATGACCTATCAAATCCCAATTCGAAGTATCAATAACTCAAATCCTAATTTCTTCAATTTTTGGCTTATTTCCATGAATGTCTAGGAAGATTTCCTAATAAAAACGAGTTTTAAGTTCAAAGATCTTACCTCCCATCATTCCTCTTCGATTCCCTCTTCAGTTAGCTCTCCCAAGCTCCACAATCGCTCAACAATGGAGGAAAATAACCTAGGCTCGCGGATGAAAATGATTTAAATCAATTCTGCCCTGGTGCCAATTTACCCTACGCGAACGCGGTCCAAGACCCACACTTTCGCGATGACCAAATTATGCTGACCCCAAATTATCCTTACGCGAATGCGACTACCGACCGTCGATCGCAATGCACAACGTCCCTTCTCTACGCGGACGCGACATTTCTCCTGCGAACGCGATACACAACATCCCAAGCCTACGCGATCGCGATAGACTTCACACGAACGCGATGCACAAGAATTCCAGGCCCTCAAATTAGTCTATGCGATCGCGTTACTCCCCACGCGAACGTGATGAACAAAAGTCTGCAACATATGACAGCAAAAATCTGATCTCTCCCAAGGCCAAAACTAGTCCGTTTGAACACTCGAAATCACCCCGACGCCTCCGGGACCTCAACCAAAGACACCAACATACCCCCGAAACATCATACAAACTTGTTCCAATCATAAAAACACATCCTTTAACACAAAAAACATCAAATCACGACGGATTCAAGCTTAATTTTCATAGAACTTTCGAAACTCATATTCGATCAAAAACCCGACTAAAAAACGTCCGAATGACCTGAAAATTTGCGAACATATCCAAAATCACCTAACATAGATACTGCAACTCTCGGAATTCCATTCCGACCCTGGGATCAAAATCTCACCTATCAACCGGAATTCGCCAAAATTCAAACTTTGCCAATTCAAGCCTAATTCAACATCGGACCTCCAAATTCAATTCCAATCGCTCTCCTAAGTCACAATTCATCTCCCGAAGCTAACCGAATCACCAAAAATCATATCCGAGCTTTCTAAATCACAAGTCAACTTCCGGTTGACTTTTCCAAAACAAGCTTCATTCTAAGAGGCCATGTGCCTTATTTTCAACCAAAACCAATTCAATTACACCCGATCGACCCTAATATTGATATTGAAACATGAAGCAACACAATAAGGGGGAAACGGAGCAGTAACACATAGGACGACGTGTCAGGTTGTCACATCCTCCCCAATTTAAGCAAACGCTCGTCCTCGAGCGTACCTAGAGTTGTACCAGAAGCAACCCAATAGCTTAATGACCTTACCAAGCATATACTCAGGTTGATCCCACGTCACCCTATCTCACATAGGTACCGATAACACAACACAGCTGAAATTTCACAATCCATCTGGCCCATAAATCGTAGAACCACACTGCACTTCCCGAAATCATACACAATATCAGAACCCCACATCTATACTCAGAATTAACCTGAACCAATTGTAATAATCCATACCTGCAACCTCGACTGCAATCATATGATATCCCACATAACTCAAACACATGCAGCGATAACCTCCATTCACAGCAATTGCCCACGATAGCCGGATACCGATAGAAAACCTTTTTGTTAGCTAAAGTCTTATTCCAACACTGTCATATACTGCCAACGGTAACTGAAACACGCGATAAACCGAACCCATCTCTCAGATCACCCATTCATGAGTCCATTTCCTTTCTGACTGATACTATAACAGATTTTGGAGCCAAATCTCTATATAACCTTTCTATAAGGCTGAAATCAAATTTGCTCGTACTCAGTGATGACTCCAACGATCATCTCAACTACAACACGCCACTCTGGTGATATGACACCTCAACACCGTCCTAAGCCACATCGTACTCAACATAGGCACCAATTAGAAACGGTCTAAACACACTCAAATCATGACAACTAACTCAAACGAATGAGCTGTACTTCAAATTCCTCTGTACGATCACAACACACAACAGAGATCCCATCTCACATCATAGAAATAGAGCACCTGAATTCTCCTCGAAAGGTCATAACATCACGTGGCCTTGCCAAAACACGCAATTCTATCCAAGCACTAATACCCATAAAGCACCTCAAGTAACCATGCTTAACACAGAGAGCCGCGCACAGATTAAGGTCTGAAACCAAGCAATCCATCACACCCACAGTGAAGCAAATATTATTCACTATTCAATCTTGAAAGGACATAACCGATGCACTATTCGCCGAGCAACACCCAACACAGATTTTCCTCATAAACCAAGAAGCAAGGCATATAAAGCAACATATAGAAAACTATTCTCCAGATCACACTGTTGCGGCGCGCAACCCGATCCAAAAAATATACCCGTGGCGGTGTGCCACCCGATCCATATACCATCCCCGTGGCGGCATGCCATCCAATCCAAATAACATAACCGTGGAAGCGTGCCACCCAATCCGCACATATATCTCACAAAAGGAGATGCACATCAAGCCAAATTTGCTCATTACAATAAACACATATAGCCTCATGCCCAGCCTCAAGAAACGCATCCGAAAAGTCCCTTAATACCAGAACTGAATCAATGGTAGTAACCTATGCACTGACATCCGCCGCGAAGGCCCAATCAATAAGCAATGCTTGCCAGCCGTCTGCTGGTCTCTGGAATACAAGCTACCCTACTAGATTTTAATCTGATGTACCTTGCCACGCAACCTGGGGCATTTCCTAACATAGCCCATAACATATTATTCTAGGCAATCTGACCCTGGAACAACCAGTCTGCCATCAACTATCATAACCCAAATTTAACAAACCAAGTAAATAAAGATCCACTCGGAACTCCAGATTCCAATAACTGCTAGACGATGTCGATACACACGACCCACAACCACCGCATGGTCAGATCACGAGAACTTCTAGTCTCCAACACATATAACGCATGAATCACTATGCCTGATCCCACACTCCGTCGTACGAATACATAACACACATCAAGTATCCGTTCGTACCATGAAAGATATTCAAAATTTCTCGTGTCGTCTACAAACTCAAATATCCGCAGTCAATCCAACAAGAAGATCTCTCAATGTTACTGACGTATCATCAATTTACATCACCTTAATCATCTGAAGATCGGCTCTTTACTCACCTGTAGTTGTCCGTGCTACTCAAGAATTAATGATTTCCCTTTATGAACTGAGCTAAAACCTTGAACATGCAAATCTCAATTCTACATATCATGACACATAGACCATACCACACTAGGATAATATGAGGACTTCTATCTCTCTCATGTGCCACAAACATCGACGCACTCAACTAGTCAAGAACTTCAGGATCCCATATAGGAGGAAAATTATTACACACTCAGTGCTTCGCATGCCCATAGGAAATATACCCATCTTCGAACCACGGTAAAACACATCAAGAACTCTTTCTCCCAATTCCACTGCACAAGCTAAAGTGCCAGGACTGAATCCTTCTACCCAAACCAAGTTAAGCAACTACCAGCATGCAAGAGCTTTGCTGCACAATTCCTGTAAGGCTCATTACCTCGAACACATATAATAATTAATTATATCCTTGCCACAGCTATTCGGTTCATTATCAAGCTATTCCATTTTATCTAATTTCCTCCTCGATTCATCATTAATCTGATATTCTCCCTTGTCGTAGCGCCACAATACCTCAACTCAGGTTACCACACGAGACTCGCGCATAAGACCACACCATCTAAGACTCATAGGCCACTGAATACCCTCTCGAACGCTTCGCGTAAACACCACATTCCAAAATGCTCTACACCGAAGAACTTCTCGCGAATATGAATTCATTACCAATACTTCCTAGATATTGATACATAGAATCCCATAATAAACATAACATACCACAAGTCTTAATCTTTTCCAATGAAAACACAGTCTCTACCCACATACACAAACTTAAGACACCTGATTGTAACATGCAAAATCTTGAACATAGTAAAACCATTCTCGAGAGTCGTTCACTCTTATTCATCTATAATTCACCCGCTCTATACGAACGGAACTACTCGTGCCTCATTAGCACCTTGACACCGCAGAACATGATTTCATACAGATATAAACAACCATTTTCCTTCTTTATGCACCGATCATTCTTTATCAACAGCAGCTCAAAACATCCTAGTATTTCCTCACATTTACGAAAGCACCATATAACCTTTGTAGAAATTTTTTCCTTCACACGTGCCATCCTCAGCTTAATTTATGTAAGCAGAACTAATCCCACATCATACCTCAAAACGGAACCAACATAGCACATAACCATGCAATCAACTGACCAATAGCAACCTCCCCAACTTGGCTCGAAGCCATATATCAAGGAACTCTTAACAACTCATAGCACTTTTACCTCCAACGATGCCACAATGTTATAGTGAGATTAACTCAAGTCATTTACAAGTTTTGTGAATACAAAGATCGTCTAGTCTTCCTGAGTATGAACTCATACCGCCACCTGCATTGCACCTCACTTTCCAGATAGTGGATACGAAAATATTCTTCACGCGCCCATGCCTCGGGCTACACAACAGACCGCAATAGGAAACAAGCACCTAAGAGCTCATCTATTATCCATCAGACTTCTCAGGCACTACCAAAATTATATAGATACACCTCGCAATACTAACATACTCATCACATAGATACCCGGCCGCCATTCCGGCTAAAAAGAACAACACTGAACATACAAGTTCAAAACACTTGCTCACACAATTAGCACCTCGGTGCTCAAACCATAGGCAATTATCCGGCCTCGAGTCCTCCATAATGGCCCAATATGAACTCACGGAGATTACGTCTCGCCCCACGATCGGGGAATCACAAGCCATCTAGGCACATATACTACTGAGCGCTCACGTGTGCAAACAGACGTGTGGAAGGAATCATCAAGAATTATATCTCAAGCTGAATCAAGTATGCACGATAAGAATTCCAAGAATGGGAAGTTTTTCCAAAGGTTCTGCAGCCTCTCGAGGATAAATACAGACGTCTCTGTACCGATCCGCAAGACTCTACTAACCCTACTCATGACTCGTGAGACCTAGTAACCTAGGCTGATACCAACTTGTCACGACCCAAATTCCATACCCGGTCGTGATGGCGCCTCTCGTGAAGACAAGGCCATCCAATAACCCTAAATATCCTCTTTAAGTAGTTATTAAACATAATAGAATGGAAATATTACTTGATGGCATTTAACTATGAAGTTTCATTCCAATACAACTCGACCGAGGTGTCACAAGTCAAGAGCATATAATGAATATGAACACTACTACTGGACCAAAAATGTATATATACACAAGATAAAATCGGAATACAAAGATGGAGTGCGGTGCCGCAAACACTGGCGGACACCTTGCTCAACTACTACAATAAGGCCTTCGGTCCTGCTAATAACCCGCTACCGGGTGAACAATACCTGCAACTGCATGCAAGGTGTAGGGAGTAAAGTGAGTACTTCCAACTTGGTGGTAATAAAAGAGAATAATATCTGAGCAATAAGAAAACGTGTATGAGCACACCAAACTACTATAAAAGACAGAACAACCCTTTTGAGAAAATCCGAAATACTGTGAAAAATCCCTTTAGAAAAATCCCGAGTTCTGTTCAAACTCACTTTTGAAAATATGCTTTTTCAACAATTGCAAAGGTAATTTCAACAAGTAGAAACTAATCAGAAACCTGCCCCTCGGGCTCAATATCAACCTCTCAGTGCAGTAACAGCCCCACGGGCTCACTCCCAACTCACAATATCCAACATTAGCCTCTCGGCCTCAGCACTCCTTATCATATAAAACTAGGTTATATGGTCAACAAAGCAAGTAACAGTATGTATGCCAATGCAATATGAGTGCTAAATGTCATGCCACGTAGTACAAGCAGGAGTAAATGCATGAATGCAATGCATATGACTGCTACGGCGCATAGCCCGATCCATGGGTACCCTGCGCTCACTGGGTGTGCACAAACTCCGGAGGGGCTCCTTCAGCCTAACCGCAAAATTGTTGCGGCGTGCAGCCCGATCCAATATGTATAATGCTACGGCATGTAGCCCGATCCATGCAATAAGCTACTGCGGCGTGTAGTCCGATCCATGCAATATGCTACTGCGGCGTGCAGTCCGATCCATGCAATATGCTACTGCAGCGTGCACTCCGATCCATGTAATATGCTAATGCGGCGTGCATTCTGATCCATGTAATATGCTACTGCGTCGTGCAGTCCGATCCGTGCAATATGCTACTACAGCGTGCAGCCCGATCCATGCATATGCTACTATGGCGTGCAGTCTGGTCCATGCAATATGCTACTACAGCACCCCAATCCATGCATGTATATGCACATGCACACATAACACTCGAGGCTTGCAAGCCTCCTTACATCATCTCAGCGCCCTCACATATGGCCCTCAGCATCAATTAGTCCAAAATAGTCAAAAGCCCCTCGGGAATCCGTAAACAATTATACTCAGCTCAAATGATAGTTCAAATATCATTTAAAACTCCAAGTTTGAGTAAAAATATAGTTGAGTACATAAAACAGTGTAAATCACATGGACCGCATTCAATGATATTTCAAATAGTGAGGAAAGACACTGATGATAGTTCAACAAGGGTTCAAATAATCGGCAATAAGCCCCAAGTATGGCAATGAGACCAAGTCATAATGATAACAACAAAACATTTACAATTTAGCAGTAGAAACCAACAACCGGGACGGACCAAGTCACAATCCCAATGGTGCTCTACCCCACACTCCGGTCCAGCGTGCAAGTCACCACAATACAGTACTAGGATGTGCAACTCCGGGTTTTCAAACCCTCAGGATATCATTCCCAATATTACTCTCCTCGAACCAGCGAAATCTCAAGCTCGCGACGCCTTTGCCCCTCAAATCGGCCTCCACGTGCATCGAATTTTGCCAAAAACAGAGCGAATATATCACAACATGCCAATGGGACAATACCCAATCGAAAACAATCGAGAAATAGCAAGAATCTCGAAACTAGAAAAACCAAAGCCTAGGGCCTGCTTATCGATACAAAACTTACACGGAATCCTCGTCTTGCTACGAGTTCATACATACCAAGAACTCCCAAATCCGAGCTCAAGTGACCTATCAAATCCCAATTCGAAGTATCAATAACTCAAGCCCTAATTTCTTCAATTTTTGGCTTGTTTCCATGAATCTCTAGGTAGATTTCCTAATACAAACGAGTTTTATGTTCAAAGATCTTACCTCCCATCATTCCTCTTCGATTCCCTCTTCAATTCACTCTCCCAAGCTCCAAAATCGCACAACAATAGAGGAAAATAACATAGGCTCGCGGATGAAAAATGACTTAAATAAATTCTGCCTAGGTGCCAATTTACCCTACGCGAACGCGGTCCAAGACCCACGCGTTCGCGATGACCAAATTTTGCTGACTTATCCTTACGCGAACGCGACTACTGACCCGCGATCGCGATGCACAGCGTCCCTTATCTACGCGAAACATTTCTCCTGCGAATGCGATGCACAGCATCCCAGGCCTACACGATCGCGATAGCCTTCACGCGAATGCGATGCACAAGAATTCTAGGCTCTCAGATTACTCTACGCGATCGCGTTACTCCCCACGCGAACGCGATGAACAGAAGTCTGCAACATATGACAGCAAAAATCCGATATCTCCCAAGGCCAAAACTAGTCCGTTTGAACACTCGAAATCACTCCGAGGCCCCCGGGACCTCAACCAAAGACACCAACATACCCAGAAACATCTTACAAACTTGTTCCAATCATAAAAACCCGTCCTTTATCACAGAAATCATCAAATCACGACAGATTCAAGCTTAATTTTCTTAGAACTTTCAAAACTCATATTCGATCAAAAACCCGATTAAACGACGTACGAATGACCTGAAAATTTGCAGACATATCCAAAATCACCTAATGAAGCTATTGCAACTCTCGGAATTCTATTTTGATCCTCGGGTCAAAATCTCACCTATCAACCGGAATCCGCCAAAATTCAAACTTCGCCAATTCAAGCCTAATTCTACACCGGACCTCCAAATTCAATTCCGATCGCTCTCCTATGTCACAATTCATCTTCCGAAGCTAACCGAATAATCGAAAATCACATCCAAGCCTTCTAACTCACAAGTCAACTTCCGGTTGACTTTTCCAAAACAAGCTTCCTTCTAAGAGGCCATGTGCCTTATTTTCAACCAAAACCAATTCAATTATACCCGATCGACCCTAATACTGATATTGGAACATGAAGCAACATAATAAGGGGAAAATGGAGCAGTAACCCATAGGACGACGGGTCGGGTCGTCATACTACTGCTGCTCCTTTTCTTCTCCAGTTCTATTTCTCTAATCCAGGTATTCACTTGAGTTAAATACTGGTGTAACTGCGCAGTTGAGCATGAGTTAAAATGAGAAGACTTTTTATTATGAAATATTGTACTTCTAATTTAATAGATAAAATAATAATTAGTCATGTAATTTTGGTTTATAATTCAACAGAAATGCATTAGGTAGTTTGTACTTAACTGAAGCTTTATTTGTTTAAAACTGCAACTTTTTTAGTTGCTTAGTTATAAATTTAATATAGTTATGTGATTTGTATGAATGAACATGTAGTTAGTAGATTGATAACTAGATTTCATCCTTAGTCGTCTTTTACATATATAAGGTAGTTCGGAATCACCTTCAATTCAAATTGGTAAATAGCTAATATGGAGAATCGATTTAACTTAATTGGTTGGTAAGATCTAGCTCTGAACTTGCTAATATTGGAATAGAATTAATTCCGCAAGTATTAGGCAAATATAGTTGGTTATTAATTCCGTAGAATCAAGATGTAGCAAGGGATAATGTTACTTTAATAGGCATGATTTAAGTTCAAACAAGGCGAGTTAACGTTTGTTGGAAACACATTCTCAATGCAATATACTAAAACGTGTGTTCTTTTGTATAGGTTTTGATGAATGACAAACGAAGCGAAAATTGATATATGACGAAGTTCAAGAAACAAGCGCACAATTGATATACAACGAGATTCAAGCTCAAGACAAAGTTTTATAGTTTAATTGAGTCATTCTTAATTGTGATCTTGATCCTACAACTTGACTCGTAACATGGCTTCTCTCATAAAACTATTTTCCAAAATCATGCATATTTATTAATGTCAAATGATTTTAAATCATGCATATTTACAGTAGTCAAAATAATTTTTAGACATGCCTTAAAAATCTGGACTAAGATAATCGATTATGTACTTATGATAATCGATTGTTTTAAGCCAAGACTGCATGACAATCGATTGTGAACTAATGACAATCGATTGTAACTGAGGCAGTGTCCATCAAAGTTTTTCAAAACTCAGAATAATCGATTATGAACAAATGGTAATCGATTATGTTGAGACAGTGTCTTCCAGTGATTTTCAAATTTATTAAATAATCGATTGTTACATTGGACAATCGATTGTCAAAGAGACAGTGTCTAAAATGTTTTTCAAAAACTGATAAGTAATCGATTGTTGACTTTGTGCAATCGATTGTGAAGCTGATCGTTGTCGTAAAGTTTTCAAATACCGTCATGTAATCGATTATTGATTCTGTATAATCGATTGTTTTAATTAAAATCCGGAAAAGATTTTTTGAACGTTATTGGGTAATCGATTATTGATTTTGTATAATCGATTGTTTTGATTAAAATCCGGAAAAGATTTTTTGAACGTTGGTGAGTAATCGATTGTTGATTCTGGACAATCGATTGTTTGTGGTAAAATCTGGAAAGGATTTTTTGAACTTTGCCAGTAATCGATTATGGATTGTAAGTAATCGATTATCAAGCGTAAAATTTGGGATTGAATTTTGATCTGACTGGCAGACAATCGATTTTTGGGGTTTGACAATGGATTGTCAGTGAGTAAAATCAGCAACTCTTAATTGGCAATTAGGCAACGGTAATGCCAAGTTTTTCAACTATAAATACAGCTTCATTTCAGTGTTTTAAACACAACAACATACATCAACTGATCATACAATTTCTATAAGCTTGCATATTATTTTTTATCATTTTATATTCATTTCATAAAGCTTTTGAGAGCCAAAGTCTTGTTCAAAGTTGTTGTGATCTTGAGCTTACTTCTTTTACTCATATCTACTCATTAAGGAGTATTTTGTTTGAGTGTTTAGTGTTTTATACACTTGTAAGAGAATTGTAATTCTCTTGTTGTAAGGAACTTGTGTTTCCTTGGTTGAAGTCTTGGAGTGTTGTATCTCCGAGCAAAGGTGTTAAGACTTGTGTCCTTAAGTTGTAAAGGTTTGTTGAGCACCCGTAAGCTTAACAAGTTAGTGGAAAATCTCGAGAGAGTCTCTAGGGGACTGGACTAGCCACGTGTTGTGGTGAACCAGAATATATCGGTGCGTTCTTTCCTTTTTGTTTATTTAACACACTTATTTATTTCCTGCAAATTTAAATTTCCGCAAGTTTACGCTAAATTTTATTATAACGCTATTCACCCCCCCCCCCTCTAGCGTTAAGCGTATTTTCTCACAATTGGTATCAGAGCCATACTCTCTGAAGACTTAACAGTTTGAGAGAACCATCCATGGCTTCTACTCGTGACTCTTTTGCAGGAATTGATGAAGGACAGTGCTCCACACGACCACCTCTATACAACGGTACAAATTACACGTACTGGAAGGAGAGGATGAAGATCTTCGTTTAGTCCAACAGCTTTCACCTTTGGAAGGTTATAATGAAGGGAAACCAAATTCCAACAAAGAAGGTGGAAAACGAATGGGTTCCCAAGTCCGAGGATGAGTATGACGCGGATGACATCCGAAAGGTTCAAAATAATGCTAAAGCAATTAATTTATTATATTGTGCAGTTAATGCTGACGATTACAGGAAAATATCGTGTTGCACAACGGCAAAGGAGATGTGGGACAAGCTAGAAGTTACATACGAAGGTACGGACCAGGTAAGGGAAGCAAAAATTGATTTTCTAACCCATTCTTATGAATTATTTCACATGAAGGAAGGTGAAAAGGTGGACGAAATGTTTGAGCGATTTTCAATAATCGTAAATGACCTACATGCTCTCAAGAAAACATTCACGGATAGAGAGCTCGTTCGAAAAGTTCTTAGAAGTCTCACACCGGCATGGAGATCAAAGGCCGATGCAATTCAAGAATCCATTGGCGTTTCAAACGTCACCATCGACGCACTAAGAGGTAACCTTAAGACCTATGAATCTACTATTCTTAACCCTTTTGTTGATGATCAAAGGAGGCAAAGAATAGCTCTAAAGGCAAGCACAAGCCAACCGCAAATTGATGAGGAAGGAGACAACGAGTTTGGACTCGTTATCAAAAGATTTCAAAAGTTCATGCGCAAGGAGTATGAATGCAAGAGCAAAAAGCAAGGCGAACAAATCAAGTGCTATGAATGTGGTGAAACCGGGCACATCAAATCAAATTGCCCAAACATCAAAAAGGAGAAGAAACCTTTTAAAAAGCAACGTGCATACATTTCTTGGGGAGGCGACTCCGGAGATGAGTCAAGCGAAGGAGAAGAAGACGAAGCAGCAAATCTTTGCCTTATGGCACAAGAAGACAACAAAGATGAGGTATGTCAAATCTCGTCTAAAAACTTCTTTACTCTTGAAGAAATGCGAACTGCTTTTGATGAATTATATGCTGAGTTTATTAAGGCTTCAAAAACTGTTAAGGGCATAAAAGAAAATGCTTCATTAAAAGAAAAGCATTTTCAAAAACAGCTTTCTTTGAAAGAAAAGGATTTAGAAAAACTGGTTTTAGAAAATGAAAAGCTGAAAGAGGAAAACAAGTTTTTTGGAAAAAGAAGCGCCGATAAGCCCGAAAGTTCTACTAAAAATTGTTCTTCTTGCTTGCATCTCAAAAATGAGGTAGATAGACTCAAATGTACCTTAGATAAGTTTAATTCTTCCCACAAGAATTTGAATGAGGTCCTTGTAAATTTGAAATCAACCAAGCATGGCATAGGATTTAAGAATGAGGTTAAAGAAAAGGTTGAAGCCAAACCCCAACCACCTAAGGCTCAACCTAGGACTAATAAAACAAATGCTTATCCTAGAAATAGCAATCCTAGAACCAATATGCATGCTAGACAAAATGTTGAACATTTTAGGAGACCTAGAAATGACTTACCACCTAGAAATAGTTACCCTAGAAATGATGCATATTTTAGGCCAAATGTTGAACCTTTGAGAAGACCTAGAAATGGCCTTCAACCGAGAAACAATCACTCGAGAAATGCTGCCCATCCTAGAGCTCATAGTAGGAGAAATAATTCTCATGAAATGCGAAATAGTCATAGTGTTCAAAATAGAGTAAGAAATTTTCATCCGTCTAGTTACTATGAACCTAGAAGGATGCATAACCCAAATGTGACTTGTCATTATTGTAGACGTATTGATCATATTGCTCCTGCATTCTTTACACGTCATAGACATATTACTCAATCGCATCATTATAATATGCCTAACCCCCAAGGACCCAAGATGGCATGGGTACCTAAAGAACATTAATTTGTTTTGTAGGTGTGCTTGAAGGGATCAAGTGTACTATGGTACCTTGATAGTGGATGCTCCAAGCATATGACGGGAGATGAATCCAAATTCCTTCAATTAGAGCACAAAGAAGGAGGAAGTGTTATCTTCGGTGATAACAATAAAGGAAAGATCATCGGCATCCGCTCGGTCGGTAAGGATGAAAATTCCTCTATTAAGCATATATTACTTGTTAAAGGATTAAAGCATAATCTCTTGAGCATAAGCCAATTGTGTGACAAGGGAAATCTTGCTTTATTTGATCCGGATGAATGCTTAGTGTTCAGACGTAGTGATTTCAAAATTATCCTCCGTGGTTTTAGAGTGGATAATATTTATATGGTTGATCTTGCTAATTCCTCACCCAATTATGTTGATTGTCTAATGAGTAGAGAGGATGATACTTGGCTATGGCATCGCAGAGTAGCACATATCAATATGCATCTTTTGAGCAAATTGATTTCTCAAAACTTAGTTGTTGGTCTTCCCAATTTAAAATTTGAAAATGACTCTATTTGTGACTCGTGTCAAAAGGGGAAGCAAACAAAAGCATCTTTCAAATCTAAAAACATTGTTTCAACTTCTAGACCATTGCAATTGCTTCATATGGAGTCTAGGAAGAAATAAATATGCTTTTGTGATTGTTGATGATTACTCGAGATTTACTTGGACTTTATTTCTTGCCAATAAAAGTGATGCTTTTCAAAATTTTAAATATTTTCTTAAGCGTGTTCAAAATGAGAAAGAAACAACCGTCACTTCAATTAGAAGTGATCATGGGGGAGAGTTTGATCACAATCTCTTTGCGGACTTTTGTGACGAACTCAGAATCGAGCATACCTTTTCCGCTCCATGTACACCACAACAAAATGGGGTGGTGGAAAGGAAAAATAGGTGTCTCGAAGAGATGGCTAGAACCATGCTCGACGAAGCTAAGATACCCAAACATTTTTGGGCGGACGCCGTGAGTACCGCTTGCTATGTTCTAAATAGAGTAGTAATTCGGCCGATACTCATGAAAACCCCCTATGAACTTTATAAGGGTAGAAAACCAATATTTCCTATTTTAGAGTTTTTGGTTGCAAATGTTTTGTTCATAACAATGGCAAAGACCAATTGGGTAAATTTGATGCTAAGCCGCATGAAGGTATTTTCATTGGATATTCCTTACGTAGTAAAGCATATAGGGTCTTTAATAAAAGAACCCAAATTGTGGAGGAATCCCCTCATGTTGTATTTTTCGAACATAATGCTCGCTTGGCGAGAAAGAATTCCGGTTTTGATCTTGCAGGTATCTTAGATAGCTTGAAAGACAAAATACAAGAGGAACCACCCAAGGAAAATAAAGATGAAACTGAGGAACAACCAACGGAAGAAGCGCCACAATTGGAAAAAGAAACAAAAGTGCCAAATGAGTGGAGGACGATCAAAGATCACCCTCTTGAATAGGTAATTGGAGACGTCGGAGGAAAGGTAAGTACCCGAAACTCTCTTAAGAACACTTTAGGACACACTTCTTAAGAGCTCACGTTCTCACTTGGCAACATTAGTTTAAGTTATTACTTCTTTACAAATTACTAACTTGAGCGTCGGAGACGTTTAATTCTATTTTGCAGGTATCGCCCTAAAAGATAGGGGGAATTATAAAGTTTTGGCACAGAACAATCGATTGTTCCAAGCAAATAATCGATTATTTTACTGTGCTGAAAATCGATTAGCAGTATCACTAATCGATTGTTTATGGTTTAGGTTCATTATGCAGCTTTGATTAATAATTGATTCCTTAAATTGCATAATCGATTTCTGTCTCAGCCATTCAGCAATGCTTGTCCAAAACAATCGATTATTTCACATATATAATCGATTATTTCATGTCAGTAACTCAAAAGTTTGTTACCGTTTGGTCCCGTAATCGATTACCACATTTGACATGTCACAAATTTAAACTCTTGTTACCGTTTGGCTCCTCAATCGATTTGTGTCAGTTCCAAGTCAGGTCATAACTCTTCAACAATCGATTATTGCATCTCAACAATCGATTGTCTAACGGTCAGTGAATTTATTTTACCGTTTCTGACTAATTTGGCTTTAAATTCTCAGCAGAATTCTTCCATAAATGATAAGCCACTCTCCCCTCTATAAATAGGCTTCATATATGTTCATATTCATTCACTCAAGCATCAATTTTAGCTTTCAAAATATCAAATTCTCTCTAATCTTTTGCAAAATCCAGCAGCTTTCATTAAAAATGTCGGGCCGTCACTCAAAACGTTCCCGTTCTGCTAGGCACGGCGCATCCGCCTCTGCTGCCCCTCCTCGTCCGAACTATCCCTATCAAGATGGTTCCGTTCTATATTTTAATTCCGACATCGAGCTTACTCGATTCTTAACCAAATTTGAAAAGCGCGACATTCTTCCACCCCGCTTCTCAACCCACAAGTATCTTGAATCATTTGGCCCTGCTGCAAATATGCTCAAAAGTTCTCAACTTCTCCTTACCCATCCTTACATCAATACTACATTGGTTCAAGCATTTTATTCCAACCTCCATGAGGATGATGATGGTGAGCTTGTCACCAACATTAATGGTGTTCAAATTCTTCTTTCCGATGAAAATCTTCATACCATTGCCCGTCTTCCTCATAATGGTGAAGACATTTTTCGGTACACCGGAGAGGCCGGAGCCCTTTTTGATGAAACAGCCCTCTTACACCAAATCGGTCTTACTTCCTATGATCCAAATCTCTCCTCCCGTCGTCCTACAATTACGGGAATGGATCCAAATTACCGGTTAATTTTTTATTTCGTCACCCGAGTCCTCAAGCCTCGTAAGCACAACCATACCACCATTTCCCAAGAGGACACCAAGCTCATGCATGCCATAGTTACCGGAGCTAACATCAATTGGTGTCGGCTTATCAAAATTCACATGCGTGACGCTATCGGAGATGATAGGCCTCTTCCTTATGCTCTCCTCATCATGAACTTTCTTGAAGCCACCGGATTTGTCACTGGAAATGGTCCTCTCAAAGAAAGTACCAAAAAGTGGGAAATTTCGGAATCCTCCTTTCATCATGACGGTGATCATGTAGCGCCTGCTCCTCCTCCAACCCGTCGTGCTCCTCCGCCTCAAGAGCCTTCCCTCCAATTCATTTTCGACCAAATTGCTTCATTGACCTCTTATTTCGGTCAATTAACTCACGAGATCCATGGATATTTTGACCACGTTCATTATCCATATGCGGGTCTTGTTCCATATGAAGCAGCGCCGGATGACGAGGCGGAAAATGATGAATGAATAATTGTAGTTTTTAAGTTTGTTTTTGTCTTCCCTGTTGCTGTAATTCTTTCCAATAAATAAACAAGTTTTATTTACATCGTTGGCATCTTCTTCTTTTATTTTTGCTAATGGCAAAAGGGGGAAGATAACGGGTATGATGCACTCTCAAATTATAAGCTTAAAGTGAGGGGGAATTCTCAAATTGAGGGGGAACAAATTGCATACTTGTTGCATGTATATACTTGTCTTGAATCGTCAATATAAATTGCTTGTCTTGCATATCCCGCTTAATGTTTGCCATTATCAAAAAGGGGGAAATTTTTGGAAACACGTTCTCAATGCAATATACTAAAACGTGTGTTCTTTTGTATAGGTTTTGATGAATGACAAACGAAGCGAAAATTGATATATGACGAAGTTCAAGAAACAAGCGCACAATTGATATACAACGAGATTCAAGCTCAAGACAGAGTTTTATAGTTTAATTGAGTCATTCTTAATTGTGATCTTGATCCTACAACTTGACTCGTAACATGGCTTCTCTCATAAAACTATTTTCCAAAATCATGCATATTTAATTTAATGTCAAATGATTTTAAATCTTGCATATTTACAGTAGTCAAAATAATTTTTAGACATGCCTTAAAAATCTGGACTAAGATAATCGATTATGTACTTATGATAATCGATTGTTTTAAGCCAAGACTGCACGACAATCGATTGTGAACTAATGACAATCGATTGTAACTGAGGCAGTGTCCATCAAAGTTTTTCAAAACTCAGAATAATCGATTATGAACAAATGGTAATCGATTATGTTGAGACAATGTATTCCAGTGATTTTCAAATTTATTAAATAATCGATTGTTACATTGGACAATCGATTGTCAAAGAGACAGTGTCTAAAATGTTTTTCAAAAACTGATAAGTAATCGATTGTTGACTTTGTGCAATCGATTGTGAAGCTGATCGTTGTCGTAAAGTTTTCAAATACCGTCATGTAATCGATTATTGATTCTGTATAATCGATTGTTTTAATTAAAATCCGGAAAAGATTTTTTGAACGTTATTGGGTAATCGATTATTGATTTTGTATAATCGATTGTTTTGATTAAAATCCGGAAAAGATTTTTTGAACGTTGCTGAGTAATCGATTGTTGATTCTGGACAATCGATTGTTTGTGGTAAAATCTGGAAAGGATTTTTTGAACTTTGCCAGTAATCGATTATGGATTGTAAGTAATCGATTATCAAGCGTAAAATCTGGGATTGAATTTTGATCTGACTGGCAGACAATTGATTTTTGGGGTTTGACAATGGATTGTCAGTGAGTAAAATCAGCAACTCTTAATTGGCAATTAGGCAACGGTAATGCCAAGTTTTTCAACTATAAATACAGCTTCATTTCAGTGTTTTAAACACAACAACATACATCAACTGATCATACAATTGCTATAAGCTTGCATATTATTGTTTATCATTTTATATTCATTTCATAAAGCTTTTGAGAGCCTAAGTCTTGTTCAAAGTTGTTGTGATCTTGAGCTTACTTCTTTTACTCATATCTACTCATTAAGGAATATTTTGTTTGAGTGTTTAGTGTTTTATACACTTGTAAGAGAATTGTAATTCTCTTGTTGTAAGGAACTTGTGTTTCCTTGGTTGAAGTCTTGGAGTGTTGTATCTCCGAGCAAAGGTGTTAAGGCTTGTGTCCTTAAGTTGTAAAGGTTTGTTGAGCACCCGTAAGCTTAACAAGTTAGTGGAAAATCTCGAGAGAGTCTCTCAGGGACTGGACTAGCCACGTGTTGTGGTGAACCAGAATATATCGGTGCGTTCTTTCCTTTTTGTTTATTTAACGCACTTATTTATTTCCTGCAAATTTTAATTTTCGCAAGTTTACGCTAAATTTTATTATAACGCTATTCACCCCCCCTCTAGCGTTAAGCGTATTTTCTCACAACGTTTAAGTTTAATAGCTTTCTAATAAGCTTTAGTAATTATGGTTAAATTTAGTTTCAAATAGTCGTGAATAATTAATTCCAATAGTTCTTTTTTACAATGCGAGTTTAAATAAGCTATAATTGATTTCTTTTGAATATTAGTTGCCAAATTTCATCTTTTATTTATAATTTTGAAATTTTTTATTTATTTATAATTTCAATTTTTTATTTATTTCCTTTCCACTAATATTTGCCTTAATCTAGCAATTAGTCTGTTTTTATTTATTTTAAGCTTGTAATTAATTAGGATTTTTCTCTCTATTATTTTAGAGACAAATTTAATATAAATGTAGTCATTTTAGGATATCCTTAAAATAACGGAAGAGTTCCTCGCTAAAATAAAAAATATAAGTTGTGGGGCCCTCAATAGTGTATATTTAAATACTTAGACTCCGGGATGGGCCGTTTAGCGAATTTCACGGCCTTCTCAAAAGTAATAACGCGTTAGCATCTTTAGGCACGTACTTAATAATGTTATCTTCCCTAAACTCAGGTGGGCATTTTTATGTGACCCAAATCCTAATCTCGACAGCGTCAAAATGTGTCGACGACCATTGGCACACTGGCTGTGACGTGGTCCGAGATATATTTCACAATGTTGCAATTCTCTGTAAAATAATAACAATAATAATGATAAAAGAGGCTAAAAGTTAAAATTTGCATAAGTTCATAATTGTATAAAATCATATAAATAAGTTAAATAAGACAGTTGAGCGACCGTGCTAGAACCACAGAACTCGAAAATGCCTAACACCTTCTTCCGAGTTAACAGAATTCCTTATCCGAATTTCTGGTGCACAGACTGTTAAATAGAATCATTCTTTTCCTCGATTCGGGATTCAACCGGTGACTTGGGAAACCATAAATCTCCCAAGTGGTGACTCTAAATCTTAATAATAGATCTCATTTTGATTGTCCTTTAATTGGAAAAACTCCCTTGCGCTCATCGGGTGCCGTAAAAAGGAGGTGTGGCAATAAGGATAAGTTCCCCTTAGAACGATGAGTATGAGGAATGGTGCATCTCGAGAACGGACAATAAACTCCCCCGTTGGGAACCACTCGATCATCCAGTGAACTTGCTCTTCATTTAGATTTTCAAGCAGCTCTACCCATCCATTGGCGTCATCTGGCTGAGCAAACATGTTGAGCATAAAGTTCATTCGCTTTGGGTGGTTAAAAGCGATATGGTCATCCCAATCCCTATGTATGATTTCCTGTCTGTAGTTGCCTTTCTGAAGGTGTTCTATAAGCCAAAGCTGAAGTAACAGATTGCTTCCTTCAAATTGTGGGGACCCTTGTTAACATTTCCCTAAAACTCGATACATTTCGGCAATGATCATGGGCACTATGCTGAAAGACTACCCATCAATACCCTCCATCAAGGTTTTAGTCACCATGGCTAGTCTGTGTGGGTCCTAGCCTTCTTCATGGGAAAGATCATCATACCCAAGAAACAGAACATGAACACAAAGACCCTTCTATGTATGTGCCCCAAATATGTAAGGGCGAACTCATAGGGTAGTTATGTGCCGGATACTTTTGGCACATTTCAATACTAATTGCTTAGGTTCTAGCTTGTTTTAATGCAATTATAATTGATACTCATGTAGATTTGGTGTTCTTATAGCTCAAGAGGAAGGGAAGACCAAGGATATGAAAATGAAAGAAAAAAGAGAAGAAGAGAGCATGATAATGCGCAACTACAAATCTGCGGACCATTCTGCGATCGCAGATCTCACATGCGGACCGCAGAATCGCACATCAAATCGCATAACATTACAGAGGCTGGAGCTAAAAACCATGTCAAAAATGCGATGAAATATGCGGTCGCATAATAAACATGCAGACCGCATATGTGTTGTAGAACGAACAAGAAGAAAACTCAGGAACGAAGATGCGATGCAAATCTGCGATCGCATAACTCAAATGCGGACCGTAGAATGGAGCTGTGATGAAGGCCTGACAACTAGGGTTTGGATCTGCGGAGAGTCTGTTCAAAATGCGGATCGCAGACCTGCGATGCGACAAGTCTCCGGTCGCATAAGTGACCTGGAAGGGTAAATTTGTCCATTTTCTGTTCCAAAATTGGTCCACCTATAAATAGTTTTAAAAGACTTTTGTGGGAATATCTTGTCTTACTTTTGAGCTACATTCCAACACTTTAATATTCCCTTTTTGTTGGAAGCTTTTGTGTGGGGAATCTCTTCTTTGTAAGCATTTATGACATTTAATATTAGTTAGTTTTGTATTTTAGCATGTGTAGCTAGTTTTAAATACTAAGGTTGTGAACCCTAAATTGGTGTTATGTTAATGGGTGTTTAACATTGAATATATATATATATATATGGTTGATATTTGCTTACTTCTCATTCTTCATTTATTGTAGGTGGTTGAAAACATTAACAAAAGTCATTGAATTCTTGCTTTGCTTGGGAAAGTGGGCTAGGATTTGGTAGAAGCAAATATCAATTACTCAAGGCTTTAAACCTTGTTTGATAAAATCACTTAGGAATAAGTGGGTTTTGATTGGCATTTATTGATGGTTTGTAAGTGCAGCTCTTTTATATTTGAAAAAATCATAAAGAGGAAATACTACTCATTCATTGGGATATAATGGGTAGTACTTTAGACATCATTTGCATATCTACAGAACCTTCCATTAGAAATATATCATATTAACACATGTTGACATTACACTACATTGAAGGGGACACAACCTTAGTTGCTTTTATTACACTTGTTTACTCATTAATTGTTGAAGTCATTTGCTACTTAAATTCAAACAATCATACATACTCTAGTCACCACATACCACTCTCTCTTGTTACAATTAACTGAATAGAGATTGAACTCGAGTCAAGAAACACATTGAACAAGTAACTTTTTCACACCTATTCCCTGTGGGATTCGACCCAAACCTAGTTGGGTTATTATATTTGACATCAACCGCCTTACACTAATTATTAAAGTGTAATTTGAGCGTATCAAATTTAGGCGCCGTTGGCAGGGAATACGGTTCTTGAAATTACTATTTAGTGTGTACTTTACTTTAAGTTATTTCTATTCCATCACACTTTGCTTGCTTTGCTTGGTGTTGATAGGAAAACATGGCAGAATATGAAGATGATGTGGAGGGAGAATTGGGGGAGAATCCTTTTGCGGACATCAAAGAATACATTGATGATACGAATGTTATTGTAACTCATGCCGTTGGAGCGGCCACATTCAAAGTGGAACACGGTTTGATCCTGATGCTTAAGGCAGAAGGATTCTTCAGAAATTCTACTCTTGATGATCTAACGCAACACCTTAGGAACAAATCTGTGCGCAATGCATAAGCAAAATAATGTATCTGACGATGCCCTAAGGTTGAGATGCTACAAGTACTCTCTAGTCGAGGATGAGAGGAAACGGCTCCAGAATCTACCTCCCAACTCCATTCATACATGGCTCGAGCTTGTTCGTGCATTTTGCGCAAGTGGTTTCCGCAAAGTAAAAAGTCTGACTAGCAGGACAAGATATTTTTCTTCAAGAAAATGCAGGGGGAGCAGTTGCATGAGGCATGGGATCGCTTCAAATTATACTTGGTGAGGTCTCCAAACCATGGTTTCCCGGATTCGATGTTGTTGGAAAAATTCTACATGGGTTTGGACCCTATGAACCAAGCCATAGCCAAGATGGTAGCTAACGGATCTTTCATGGACAAATCATTTGCTCGAGTAAAGTAAATCTTGGACAAAATGGCAAAGCACAACCAAGCATGGCAATCCGAAGATACCACCGGAGGAATTTCATATGGCTATCCTTCTTTGAGCAATTTGATCAAGGAAAATCATAAGAGGGATCAAGTGATTGCCAGACTTGCTACAAATGTAAGTGTGCTTACCAAGATGTTGACAGATAATCAGACAAAGAAAGCTAATGCAGTGGAGGATGTTCCTCCCAATTTTGAAGAAAATTTTGAGGAAGCAAACTACATCAACAACTCTCATGGAGGGTATCAGAGACAACCATACCATGGTCCTGGGCAACAAAATCAATAGAGGCCAAACCCGTAAGGGAACAATGGAGAAATGACCAAGGTAATTCTCAACAAGGAAATTGGAACAACAACAACAACTTTGCAAACCGGAGCTTCAACCCATATGTACCCCCGAAAGGTCATTATGCAAATCAAGGGTCATCAAGTGATTCGAAGTTAGAAAGCATGCTTGAGAGAGTTTTGCAAAATCAAGAAAAGTCGGACGCCTCCATGAGAAACATAACCGAGGTGGTTAGCTCTAATAACGCATCTATCCAAAAATTAGAGATGCAAATGAGAGACCTTTCACGAGAGCAAAACCCAAAGCAAAAAGGGCAACTTCCTAGTGATACCATTGCGAACCCGAAGAGTGGCGGAAATAGCTCAACCTCTCACGTCATGACGGTAACTACTAGAAGTGGGAAGGTTCTATAAGGTGACATTGAGCAAGAGGTTGTGGGGGAAGAAGCCGAACAAGAAGTTGAAGCCGAGGAGCAAATGGTTGTAAAAGTTGAGAGAGTGTCGGGAAAAGAAAAAGCTCAAGAAGTAGTCCAAGAAGTGATGAAGGAAAAGGAACAAGAGAAGGAACCATCAAAAGCTCCAACTCCTATTCCTAGACCTCCTCCACCGTTACCTCAAAGACTTGTAAGGATTGAAGATAGTAAGCTTGAAAATTTTTATGATATCCTTAAGCAATTGTCGGTGAACATTCCATTCTTGGAGGACTTCCAAGAAACGTCGAGGTTTGCCAAATATTTGAAGGAGTTGTTCACCAAGAAGAGAACCACAAAGAATGAGGTGGTGAACATGACTCACCGGGTTAGCTCTATCATTGCCAAGAGCCCTATCCAAAAGAAAGAGAAACCGGAAGCATTTACCATTCCATGCACCATCGGAGAGCGAGACTTTGCTAGAGCCCTTTATGACAATAGGGCTAGTATCAACTTGATGACACTTGCCATCTACAAGCAAGCGAGATTAGGGATGCCAAGTCCAGCAATCATGAGGTTACAAATGGCCGATCGATCCATTAAGTGACCGGTAAGAATTGATGATGATGTGATTGTGAAAGTCTACAATGCCTTGGTGAGGCATTGGCGGCAATCTTAGTGAATTTGACGGTGAGGAAATGGAGGGATACATGGAGTCGGTGAACGAATTAGAAGGTCTTGGATCCTACACTTATGCTCTGTCCAAGCTCTCCCTTGAATTGGAAAATAGAGCCACACCTCCCGCCAAACCATCCATCATTGAACCACCGCAATTAGAGCTCAATCCCTCCCAGCGCATTTAAGGTATAAATTATTAGGCTCTAATAACACCTTACCCGTAATCGTTTCGTCTTCTTTGAATGATTTGCAGGTAGACAGGTTGTTGGTGGTTTTGAGAGATCATGGGCAGGACATTGGATGGACAATTGTAGACATCCATGGGATTCCTGCATGGATTTGTGAACACAAAATCCAAGTGGAGAGCGACACAAAGCCAAGAATTGAGCATCAAAGACAGTTGAACCCATCAATGCAGGAGGTGGTCAAAAAGGAGATCATAAAGTGGTTATATTCCTTAGTAGTGTACCCCATTGCGGATAGTTCATGGGTGAGCCCAATTCAGTGTGTGCCCAAAAAGGGGGCATGACCGTGATAGAAAATGAGAAAAATGAGCTAATCCCAACACGAACGGTGACCGGATGGCGAGTGTGCATGGACTATTGAAAGCTAAATAGTGCAACATGCAAAGATCATTTCATTATGCCTTTTATTGATCAAATGCTTGATCGGCTAGCGGGAAGGTCATTCTATTGCTTTCTCGATGGGTATTCTGGATATAATGAAACCAACATCGCGTTGGAGGATCAATAAAAGACCACATTCACTTGTCAATATGGCACATTTCCTTTTAGTCGAATGTCATTTGGCTTGTGCAATGCGCCGGCCACTTTCCAACGATGTATGATGTCCATTTTTTCGGACATGGTTGAAGATTTTCTTAAGGTATTCATGATTGACTTCTTGGTAGTTGGGGACTCATTTGAGCATTGTCTTGGCAACCTCAAGCAAGTGCTTAAAAGATGTGAAGAGACAAATCTCGTGCTAAATTGGGAGAAATGTCACTTTATGGTCGATGAATGTATTGTGCTTGGGCACAAAGTTTCAAAGAAGGGTATTGAAGTTGATCGGGCGAAGATTGATATCATCTCTAAGCTTCCTCCACCAATTACCGTGAAGGGTGTTAGAAGTTTCCTAGGGCATGCCGGGTTCTACCAACGCTTCATCAAAGACTTTAAAAAGATCGCTAACCCCTTGTGCAAGCTCCTTGAAAAGGATGCTAAATTTGTATTTGATGAAAAGTGTTTGAAGGCTTTTGAGGAGTTGAGACTCAAGCTCACCACAGCACCTACTATTGTCAAGCACGATTGGTCTCTTCTTTTGAGATCATGTGTGACGCCAGTGGGGTGGCAATTGGAGCAACGTTAGGTCAACGCCACGACAAGATTCTTCATCTAGTGTACTACGCCAGCAAAACTCTCAATGGAGCACAGATAAACTACACAGTGACTGAGCAAGAGCTTCTTGCTATTGTATATGCTTTTGAGAAGTTCCGGGCGTATTTGTTGAGGCCGGAGGTTATAGTGTATATATCTTATGGCAAAGAAAGATGCAAAACCTCGGTTGATACGATGGGTCTTGTTGTTGCAAGAATTTGACTTTGAAGTCAAGGATTGCAAGGGAATGCAAAATCAAGTGGCGGATCATTTGTCAAGGCTTGAGGAAGCAAGGAGACTACAGGGTGATTTTGAGATCAATGATGCTTTTCTGGACGAGCAAATATTGGCATTATCTAGCACCTTTGCTCCTTGTATGCCGATATTTCTAACTATTTGGTGAGTGACCTTATCCCTAATGATTTGGAATCATATCAAAAGAAAAAGTTCTTGAGAGATTGCCAGCAGTACTATTGGAGGAGCCATACTTATTATGTGTTTGTGCCGGCAATATTTTCAGAAGATGTGTTCCCGAAGAAGAGATATTGCCAATTCTCAAGGCATGCCATGACTCTCTGGTTGGGGGTCATCATGGAAGAAATCGAATGGCGGCGAAAGTTCTTGAATGTAGATATTATTGGTCCTCCATCTACCATGATGCCAATCAAATGATCAAGGTTTGTGATCAATGTCAACGACAAGGTTCTATTTCCAAGAGGCATGAAATGCCGATGCACTTTTTGATAGAAATAGAAATCTTGGATGTGTGGGGTATCGACTTCATGGGTCCCGTTGTGAGTTATTATGGGATGAAATATATCTTGGTGGTTATGGACTACGTGTCCAAATGGGTTGAAGCCATTGCCTTACCAAACAATGAGGCGAGGAGTGTTACCACATTTTTGAAGAAGAACATATTCACTCGGTTTGGCACCCCTAGAGCCATCCTAAGACTTCTGCAACAGAGATTTTGCGGGGTTACTTGAAAAGTATGGTGTCAAGCACAAGGTGGCCGCATCTTATCATTCACAGTCGAGTGGTCAAGTTGAGGTTTCCAACCGGGAGATCAAAAATATTCTAGCAAAAACTGTGAACGCAAATAGGACCGACTGGTCAAGAAAGCTAGATGTTGCATTGTGGGCATACCGTACGGCCTACAAAACTCCTATTGGTACTTCTCTTTACCGGCTCATCTTTGATAAAGCATGTCATCTACCCGTGGAGTTAGAACACAAAGCCATGTGGGCATTGAAGAAGTTGAATCCAGAATGGGCTGAGGCTGCAAATTTGAGGTTGACACAACTCAATAAACTGGAGGATTTCCAGTTCCATGCTTATGAAAGTGCAGCTATGTACAAAGAGCGGATGAAGTTAGTCCACGACAAAAAAGATCTTGAAGAGAGAGTTCAAGGTGGGTGATTTGGTCTTGCTCTTTAATTCGACGCTTAAATTTTTTCCGGGAAAGCTTAAATCAAAATGGTCCGGTCCCTTCAAAGTGGTAAATGTCTCCTCGTATGGAGCAGTAGAACTAGAATTAACAGACGGGTCCTAGACATTCACAACGCATCAAGCATTATTTGGGCATTGATGGTAAATGGTGGAGCAGCTGGCTCTCAAAGATGGTCCTTGCCCGACCACTAAGTGAAATCTAAGGAACATCAATCACGTCGTGCCGTGACGTTAAATCAAGCGCTTCATGGGAGGCAACCCACGGGTGGTAACAGCCTTTTTCTCTTTACATTTTTCATTTTCTTTTTTTTATGGTTAAATATCCGTTGTAGTTCAGGGACTTCAAAAGACCTCAACACTGGGTGAAAATGCATGAAAAAGTGAAGGAAAAGCATATTGTGAAAAATGCGGTTGCAGAATTGATCTGCGGTCCGCAGATCCACCGCAGACTTAGTCAGAGATAAGCCAAAATTGGCAGATGGAAATGCGGCGGAAATGTTCATTCTTCGGTCCGCATGTTGACTATGCGACCGCAGATTTGACCGCATTCTTGGCCCTCTAAATTCCTTCAAATTCCACATCGCAGAACACATATGCGACCGCAAAGTGTGATCTGGAACACTTTGTCCACCGCATATTGCATCGTAAATTTTCCAGGTACATCTCTTATACACTCAATTTCAAAATAAAAAAAAAAGAGAAATAACAAACAAAAACAGAACAACACGAAAAAAAATATAGAAAAAAGGCAAGAAAATCTGATCGAACCCAAGCAAGGACAAGCACCAAACTCACCAACCACTCTTTAATCTACACTTGTGCACTGATCCTGGTATGTGAATCTCTTCCACTCTCTTTCATTCAAAACTCATGTGTAAAATTTTGGTTTGAGTTAGTTTGTTTAGTTGCTTTCTGATAAATACGGGTGATTTTGGGATAAGAATGATGTGGGGAATGGGATTGAACAAAAATAGGGTAGCCATTGTAGGAGACTAGGGTTTTCTGCTGAAGAACGACGAGTTCTGCGGTCCGCATGTCTGATATGCGGACCGCATTGTGGTCGCAAACCTAACCCTAGAACACCTAGAGAAGATAAATTTTTGCGGTCAGTCTGCGATTGCAAAACTGTTATGCGGTCCGCAGACGGACCGCATAATCGCCTTCTATATTGGCTGAGCAAAGTGATAAAATGCGGTGGAGAATGCGATCGCAGAATTGATCTGCGGTTCGCATATCCATCGCATATTGAAACAGAGAATTGAAAAATATTGAAGTTTCAAATGTGCATTTTGAGATGATTATGCGGTCCGCATAGTGGTTATGCGATTGCATTATGCATCACATATTGACAAGCTAGTTAGGCATGCAAGTCTACGGTGATTATATAGTCCGCAGAGTGGTTCTGCGACCGCAGAATGGACTGCATTTTTTACTTTTCTTTGTGAATTCTCTTATTTTTCTCCCAAAGTCTTACATTGTTATTCAACCTCGTGCAAACATGTCGCCCAGACAAAAAACAAATAGCAATCAAGCCTCCCCAGGCGAAGAAACATGAAGTGGAACATGCACAGCAACAACCCTCCCAGTCTGAGGGGGAGGTGCTTCGCCCTGAGGTCGACATACATGCTGAAGCCCGGAGAAAGCAATGGGTTGAAGGTGCAGAATACCATCTCCGCTGGGGAGTTGAGGGGTCTAGGGATAGGTATAAAGCTGGGCTCCTCTGGAGGTCGCTTTTGCCTGAAAAACAGTTGAGTCTGAATGGGCTGAATGAGAAATACCCTCAAATCCTCGCTAACTCAAGCAGAGAAAATGGTTAGCGTTCACTAAACCTCCTGCTGCAAGTCAATGGTGCGCAAGTTCTACACATCCTACAGAGCATCTAGAACCAGGTACCATAAGCATTGGAGGATGTATCTGGAGAAGGTAGAAGTTCAGGGATTTACCGTCAAGTGCAGTGCCAAGGCAATAAACAAACTATTCATCCCAGAGTGGAAAAACGACACATCAACAGCAGAGTATGATGCCAAGTTTGCAAACAAAGAGGGTTAAAGTAGCTGGATTGCCTACGTCATTGCAGGTGGGACACCTGCATGGATACAACCAGGAAACAAGATCTACAAGGAAAGTTTCTCGCGGAAGGGACGATACTGGCTTGCATTCCTCGCATCCAGATTGATCCCTACGCAGAATGAAACAGAAATTGCCATTGAGAAGGCTCTCCTGGTAGCTTGCATGATGCAAGGCATCAAGATTGATGTGGGGTCCATCATATTTCAAGAAATGGGTAAGTGGGCCATGCAAGATGCTGCATCTCTCCCATTCTCAGCATTGATCACAACTCTATGCCAAGCTGCTGATGTCCTGGTGGATGTCCGGAAGGACAAAATGGGCAGGGAGGCAGGTATTATTGATATAACCCGTCTTGGTGACGCAGTGGTACCTCCCATTGGTGTTGTTCAGGAGGACCTTCCTTCATCCCAGCCTTCTGTCACTCCTCAGACCGATGCTGCAAAGTCCTCCACTCCTCAGACTGCCCCTACACCTACCACTTCTCAGACACCACCTGCTCCTCCGGCAGTCTCAAAGCTTGGTATATTGGCCCAACATGCAAATGCAAAAGTTGACCAGCTTCTGAAAACTCTGCCCAATTTGATCAAGCAAGCCCTCACCCCCATGCAAGCAGCCTTGAAAGATAGTCAGCAAAAGCAATCAATGTATGTGGAACGGCGAAAGGGACTTGAGTTGAAGGTGGAGAAATTGGAAAGAGATGAGGTCATTCGCCTGCCCGACCTCAAGAAGGAGGTTGCTTCTATAAAGGTCGAACTCCAAAAGATGCAAAACTTGGAATTGGATATTTCATCCCTCCTCCCATTGGAAGGTGATTAAGGTGAGGGCACAGCTCCAGACTTGGGGCTTGATTTCACAAATTTAATGACGGATCCTGTGATTCCTACCCCCGGAGGCTCTCATACCGCAGCTCCACTGGTCCTATTGATATTTCTTCTGATGAGGAGACTAGTATTTCGGGTAACTTGGAGGGTAACGGAGAGGATGAGCAAGAAGATAGTTTGGGGTTCTCCAGTGACGAAGCCCCTCCGCTTGTTGATAAGGGGAAGACGGTTGCTGAGGTTTCTACTCAGGATGATGAGATTGAGGATGTTGCTGCTGGCGAGGTAGAGAGGGAACAAATGAAGATTGCCCTACAGAGATATTTGCTTGACATAGGAGGTCCTCCATCTCCTGTAGCATCCCCATCCACAACTGGTGCATCCAGTAGTTCTCAGGTTCCAGCTGATGATATTGTCCCACCACCATCAGCTCCAGCGGCACAGCCAGTTCCTTCCCCTACCTCAGAGCAGCCACCAGCGCAAGAGATCACACTCCCACCTGAACCAGTGCCAATTCTCACAGCCACATTAGAGTGTGGTCCCTCCGGCACTCACCCAACTGCTGACTCCCATAGCACATAGTACGCCTCAGGGAGCTTCCCCTCAAACTCTACTCTTTACTTCTATCCATTGGGGACAATGCATCGTTTACAGTTTGGGGTGGGCAAGTAGCATTGTATGATTTTTGTTGTGTATATAGCTGGAAACTCATGCACTATGTGTATCATGTATCTGTATACATTGGTATAACTTTGGTATATGAGTGATGTATGGTTTTGGTTTTGATAAAAGTTGTTGAGTTCGTGTTCGTGTTTCTTAAATATCAGTTTGTGAATCAATTCCCCTTGGTTTTTCTTTTTCTGGTTCTTTTCCAAGGATGTAATAGTAGAATCAAGATCTTAAGTGCAAATCATTGTGACCGGTTTGGTGTAATTGCCTAGTATCGAGCATGTGTATCTATGCATAGCACATACTCTCCTATAGTCATTCTCGTCGACTTTTCCCAATGATAGATAGATTGACGACTGTCTTAAGGGAATTTGTCTCGATGATCAATTTTGTGAATTTGAGGCTCGCTCTATGACTCTATGGCAACCCAGAATTATACTCGTGTTTATGATGAAAGCTTTGAGTTGCAAAATGGCTACTCGGAAGTGTCAAATAATGTGAATGAAGCAATTTTGTACCATGTGCGTGTGAGTTCTTTGTTTGTATATAATTCTCGTGTTTACTTCTGTCATCTAGAACTTGTCTGGTTAGTCTTTCAATGCTAATGATAGTATGTTTAGTTGGAGGAATGACCTTAGGCATTCGTTGTGATTATGTGCAAAACCTCTTTAGCCTTTCAAGCCTACCCATGTATAAAGGATGTCACTAGCACCCACTTTGAGGCTTGTTAACCTTTCTTTGGCCAACTCATTATAAACTTTTCCCGTTTTAAAAAACAATTTTCTCTCTTGAACCCATCCCTCTTTGAACATTGAGAATGAGGCTAAAAGCATAAGCTGGGGTTAGGGTCAAAGTGGAAGATCGTTAAGGTTGTAAGTGAGTTTAGGGCATCATGCCTCAAAAGAGTTTGTAAAATTGTTCAAGCTCCAAAAAGAAAAACAAAATAATAATAATAATAATAATAATAATAATAATAATAATAATAAAGAATGATAACCATAAGCAAGAGAAGAAAAAGAGAAAGAAAACAAAAATCTAATAATGTTTATGTTTACGAAATTGGGAGTCTTGAACAATAATGAAAAGATATGGAAGGTAGAGCTATACACTTAAGGCTAGACGAAAACAAAGTCATGGGGGTTTAAAAAGGAGTGCAAAATAATGGTAAAATGTGATTAGTGTTCAAAGAGGGTGAAGTCACTTGTACGCAAATGTTTATCCAACCCGTCCCTGAACCTGCATTACAAGCCAAAAATCCCTTATGAGACCTCCAACCGAACATTATTGAATAGGCGGCGAATTAAAATGAGGGCAAGCCTATAGTATGACATGTTGCAACACTTGAAGTTCTTTCCGAGAGTGAGTGTGTTTCTAAATGATCCCTCTTTGTTGCCCTTATAAATATTGTGATTCTGGGACTTTCTTTCTGGTAAGGGTATATGGAATTGAACTGAAGTTGAGCTTTTTGAGTCAAACGAAAGTGCACTCAGCTGAGGGTAACATCTAGTCACAATGTTGAGGCTCAGAGTTCACATGATTGATTAGTTTTCTCTAAACATACTTCTAATCTAGGAAGGGTGAAGCAATTGTAAATGCATGCTTGAAAAACTAACAATGAACACCATCTTGAGTCACCATCGTTTCGTATTTGTAAGTAGAGTTTAGAATAGGCTAAGCATGTTTTACTTGCTTGAGGACAAGTAAGAGTTTAAGTTGGGGGTGTTGATGTGCCGGTGAATTTCGGCACATTTCAATACTAATTGCTTAGATTATAGCTTGGTTTAACACAATTATAATTGATACTCATGTAGATTTGGTGTTCTTACAGCTCAATAGGAAGGAAAGACCAAGGATATGAAAATGGAAGCAAAAAGAGAATAAAATAGCATGATAATGCACAAGTGAAAATTTGTGGACCATTCTGCGGTCGCAGATCTCACATGCGGACCGCAGAATCACACCTCAAATCACAGAACATTACAGAGGCTGGAGCTAAAAACCATGTCAAGAATGCGATGAAATATGCGGTCGTTGAATCAACATGCGGACCGCATTGTGCCGCAGAACGAACAAGAAGAAAACTCAGGAACAAAGATGCGATGCAAATCTGCGGTCGCATAACTCAAATACGGACCGAAGAATGGAACTGCGATGAAGGCCTGAAAACTATGGTTTGGATCTGCGGAGAGGCTGCTCAAAATGCGGACCGCATACCTGCTATGCGACAAGTCTGCGGTCGCATAAGTGACCTGAAAGAGCAAATTTGTCAATTTTCTGTCCTGAAATTGGTCCACCTATAAATAGTTTTAAGAGACCTTTGTGGGCACATCTTGTCTTACTTTTGAGCTACATTCCAACACTTTAATATTACCTCTTTTTTGGAAGCTTTTGTGTGGAGAATCTCTTCTTTGTAAGCATTTATGATATTTAATATTAGTTGGGTTTTGTATTTTAGCATGTATAGCTAGTTTCAAATACTAAGATTGTGAACCCTAAATGGGTGTTATGTTAATGGGTGTTTAACATTGAATATATATACATATATAATGGTTGGTTGATATTTTCTTACTTCTCATTCTTCATTTATTGTAGGTGGTTGAAACATTAACAAAAGTCATTGAATTCTTGCTTTGCTTGGGAAAGTGGGCTAGGATTTGGTAGAAGTAAATATCAATTACTCAAGGCTTTAAACCTTGTTTGATAAAATCACTTAGGAATAAGTGGATTTTAATTGGCATTATTGATGGTTTGTAAGTACAGCTCTTTTATATTTGAAAAAAATCATAAAGAGGAAATACTACTTATTCATTGGGATATAGTGGGTAGTACTTTAGACATCATTTGCATATCTACAGAACCTTCCATTAGAAATATATCATATTAACACATGTTGACATTACACTACATTTTAGCATGTATAGCTAGTTTCAAATACTAAGATTGTAAACCCTAAATGGGTGTTATGTTAATGGGTGCTTAACATTGAATATATATATATATATATATATATATATATATATATATATATATATATATATATATATAATGGATGGTTGATATTTGTTTACTTCTCATTCTTCATTTATTGTTGGTGGTTGCAAATATTAACAAAAGCCATTAAATTCTTGCTTTGCTTGGGAAAGTGGGCTAGGATTTGGTAAAAGTAAATATCAATTACTCAAGGATTTAAACCTTGTTTGATAAAATCGCTTAGGAATAAGTGGGTTTTAATTGGCATCTATTGATAGTTTGTAAGTGTAGCTCTTTTATATTTGAAAAAATCATTAAGAGGAAATACTACTCATTCATTGGGAAATAGTGGGTAGTACTTTAGACATCATTTGCATATCTACAGAATCTTCCATTAGAAATATATCATATTAACGCATGTTGACATTACACTACATTAAATGGGACACAACCTTGGTTGCTTTATTCCACTTGTTTACTCATTAATTGTTGAAGTCATTTGCTACTTAAATTCAAACAATCATACATAATCTAGTCACCACATACCACTCTCTCTTATTACAACTAACTGAATAGAGATTGAACTCAAGTCAAGCAACATACTGAACAAGTAACCTTTTCACACCTATTCCTTGTGGGATTCGACCCCAACCTAGTTGGGTTATTATATTTGACATTGACCGCCTTACACTAATTATTAAAGTGTAATTTGAGCGTATAAAGTAGGTGCGGTAGGACTTGCTATGGCCAAACCTTTATAGGAAGTCAAGTGGTATGTAGGACTCCTTCAGGCAAGTCAGATCGGGATTCTTCTTAAGTCCCATCATTTTAAGGAGAGATTTTCTAGCATAAATAGACTTGGAGTCTCCCAAGGTATTCCAGCTAGACCCCCTATTTCTTCCATCAACGGGGTCATCTCGAGGTCCCCGAAGCGAAAAACTGACCTATCACTGTCTCAAAATAAACTAGCAGCTTCGATAACCTTGTTGTCAGGCTTAACTTCGAAAAGTGAAGGAAGGTTTCCTAAGTATTTGCGGACGAGGGTCTGATCACTGGCATGAAGGTCCTCCCACCAGCTTAACAACCTCGGGTGAATGTTGGATACCATACCGAATCTGGGGACTTCGTGCCTCATTTTCTGCAAAACAAAGTGTTATCCTTAACCCACCAGACTCGCCTTTTAAATCAATAATTAGCAATAAGGCATTTAGTTCTCCAAATAAATGCACATAATGTGGAGGTGTCTATTTGGGTTCCGAGGAAACCCTGTGGACTTTAGATTAGGCTATCTTAATGAGTCGTTATGTGGACAACATAACTGACTCGACTAAGTTTGACCGTGATTCATGAACAGTTTAATAGAATAAGGTTTCAACTTTTGAAGTGCTAGACAAGGTACCCTTGAGCGGACAACTCAGGAGGGAAAGGCGCGGAACGGTCGACTACACCGTTGATCGACTGGTTTTACCGCAAATATGCCTTTGCCACATTTAGGGGTTATAATATCAGAAGGGCACAACCACTCATTACAAGCGTTGTTATAGGATTTGTTTTGGCACGAGTGGAATATGATGTTGAGGAATGCAGCTACAACAATGAAACTAATTGCATGTATTTTCACATTCATACAGCAAAGATTACAATAAATGCTCGGAATTGAAATAATAATAAGGCAGTAAAAGAAGGAAAAGGAAAGAAAACATGAATAGCCAAGTTAGTAATTATGATGAAATAATTAAAGGCAGAAAATAAATGCAGTTAAGGAAGCGATAAAGTCATAAAAGCACATAATGGTAAAAGCCTTAAAGAAATCCTCAGTAGAGTCGTCATGCTGTCGACGCCCCCTTTTACCCAAAGAGCGAAATCGAGTTTACGAAATTATGGACAAAACAACTCTTATTCACTTTTGAGTAATCAGGTTATGGATTCTGAAGAGTCGCCACCTAATGATTATAGTGCATTAGGGCACTTAAAAGAAAAAAAAAAGATTTTTGAAAGAAGACCAGAGTTCGGGTAAGGGCTTGAGATTATCTCGAGGGAAAGGTGTTAGGTATCCATCAAGATCCACTAGTATGGTTCTCGGACGTACTTAATTTTAACTGTAAGAAGAGTAGAAGTAAACAAACAATATTGGCACATAGGGAATACAAATAAGTTGAAAGTTTTGAAAGCAAAGAGAGAAAGAAGACATGAGTGGTTTTGGAAAGATTAGTTGAAGAAAACACAAAGTTTTAAGAAAACATCACATCATATAGCTAAAGAAAAAGAGGTCCTAGGATTAAATATAATATGGATCACTTTGGTGCAATACCCAACAATCATTCTCACACGAGATATTAGCGCACCAGTCATCATATCCATATTCTACCCTTCCCACCTCGTTAAGGTATTAAACGTGATTAGTCTCATTTACTTATTGCATGCTAATACCCGTTCCCAACCTGTCAGTCCCGGGGTTCAGGACTCCTAATCCTAAAAGGGGGAAAGGAAGCATATGCATATGAAGTTTCAAAAGGATAAAAGACTAAGGCGACAAGCAAAACAAGTAGCAAATATTGAGGGGCGAAACAAATACACGAAAGGCTCATATAAACCCCATAAATCACATGGAAATTAGTGTAGCATGCCTTGCAGATACTAATGTAGTCTTTAACAATTAAATGACAGACAGATTAGTTTAACACATATAGTTGGATAAAAAGTCTGCATAAGGCAACCCAGATCCAATTGTCAGAAGTTGAGGTATTTTTATACAAGTTATTGATTAAGAACCTAATGCAAAGAGTTTGAAACAGAAGGTTAAAAAATCACAGAAGTTTAGAGGGGTTTTTGAAAAATCAGCAGAATTGTTTCAGTAGAAGTACATCAGAATTGTTAAGTATAGTTTCAGAAGTAAGAATGCTTAAAATAAGGGAATGAGTTGGAAACCTGTTTTGAAAGAGAGCTTCATAAGACGAATAAAAATCCAGGCAAGGAGTTAAAAAAACATTTCAGGAAAAGAAAAATGCAAGTTTAGAAAAATTGCAGATAAGTTGGACGGGCTTTGTTTGAAAACGTTGAAGCCAATGGCTAGGTTATTACTTACACAGATTTAGGCGAGTCTGAAACTCTATAGGCAAGATATCTATACCTTGGTTTTTTTAAGACTTGTTACTGTTATTAAACGTTAAGAGAAAAGAATACTTGATTAACCTATGGTTTGCGTAATGTTTTATGCATTTCCTATAGGCATGATTTCTATATGCAATTAGTTGATTAGTAGGTCCTATAGGCAGGATTTCTGATGATTTGCAACATGACTGAATATTAATTCCAATAAACATGATTTTCTAGATGATTAAGTTAAGAAAGTGAAAAAGCCTATAGACATGATCTCTAGGTGATTTAAAATGTTGAAACTATAGGCATGATATCTAAGTGATTAAATAACAACAAATCTATAGGCATGATATCTACCCTTTAACATATGCAAGTAAATATAAACCCCTCTCATACCCTTTACTAATATATCCCTAAGTTCTTTTTTACAAGGTTATTATAAAATTAGAAGAAAGAAGGTAAACAAAAATACATCACAACCTATAGCTAGATCCGAGCAGCCTAATTCAATCTTAATATCCAATAACATGTGTTCCACCAAATCCAGATTCCAGAATCCAAGGCCTTATCTTATTCAGAGTGTTTCAAAATTCGAAGGAGCTTCAAGAACCCAAGCAATGCTTACACTCTGAAGAGTAAATATTGTAACAAAATAGTGCAAATGTAGAATTACCAGCGCTCAGGCATCCAAGTTCAGATGGAACTCCAGGGTCCCTAAGCATGGCTTACCAAAGGGGGATAGAACTTAGGAACTAGGAATGAGTGCAAAGTGAGAGGGGAACCATAGCAGAGGGTGGTCATACCAGACATGGCATAGGTTGGCACACCCCTGACCACTTGCTTAGGTCAAACAAATAGGAGCAGACTCTAGGGAGTCAAACTTAGGGTCTGAGTGGTGATTAGGACACTACTAGACCCAAATTAAAGCTCAACACATAAACGGGAAAGGGAATGGGAAAGCGTTTGAGTAGAGACTCAGTAGAGTCTAGTTTTGGACCATGGAAAGCGATGTTCGCTGCCATGATTCAGAACAGTACTAGCACACAAAAGGGGGAAGGGATTTCCATACAGAAGCATACACTGACATTAAGAAAAATATAAGAAAGCATAGCAGAATGCAGATGCCATGACATAGAAGAACATGCTACAGAACATAAACACACATTGAAGAATGTGTAGAAGAAGAGAAGTGAATACACATAGTAGGAGAGTGTTATTTAACTTAGAAGTACATACCACTTTTCAATTCTAGTACAGCAAAAAAACAACAGCAAGTAGATAGCCAGACAATTAGCAGGAACAATTCAAACTTCAGCATATACTTGGGAATTCAGAGGAACTCCAGAAATATTCAGACAGTAGGAGAGAAAGAAGCAGAGTGCTCAGTAGTAGTAGAGAAAGAAGTAGTTGAGAGAGGGATAGTAGAGATCGAACTATTATTCAGTATTGAAAAAAGAAGTATTTTTTATTTTTCTAAACTGTGAAGTGTATTGCAAAAGTTCAGAAAGAACTGTGTTCGAGAGCTGTGTTATGTGTTGTTGTTGCAAAGGTTGTCCCTTTTTATAGTGCAAAAACCGAGTAACCAAGAAGGCAAGGAAATAAAATTTCAGTCAATCAAATAAAATCTCCCTAAGTCAAAGAGATTTGATTTCAAACGGGAATGAGTAATTAAAGAAAGGAGAATATTGAAAAGCTTTTCAGAGTAGCAAATAAGGGTAAGTGCATACAGAGTCTATTTAAGGCAAGAAAACCTATAGTACACGGTTTTGAGAGAATAAGGAAAATACAGTAAGCAAACAGTCAGAATATTAAAAGCATTGAATGAACTTAGTTGGGAAAATAGGGAAAAGGCTAAGTTGTAAAAAGTCAGTAGCAAATCAATCAAGCCTTAGAAAAAATGAGATTGAAATCAATCACAAGCTAATAGAATCAACTCAGAAGAAAATCCTCATATATAAGCAGGCTAATATCAAGCAAGGAAGAAAAGATCGGCGTAAACAGTCTTAGATTCATAAGCAAAAGAAAAGCAAGTTCCAGTTCAGTCTATGAACTCAACATGAATTTGAGAGCCTAGGGTTTCTATGGTAGAACCCTAGAACCAAAAGCTCGCAAGAATCACAAACACAGGGCTTTAGTCCGAGTAGGAAACAAAAAAGAGAAAGCAAATTCTCACAATAAGCCTAGTGAATTCTTTCAGAGTTCCTTGAGAAAATACACAAACACACGTAGCAATCAGAAGCAGTAGAGTGACAAAGTTGCGAAGGACGAGCTTAAGAGAAAGCTCAGAACTCAAGTGAAGTCAGAAAGGAGAAGAGATTCCATAGAATTTCAGTAAAAGAAGCAAGTTGGAAACCAAATGAATCCATGAAAGGCAAACAATCTTAGTAGGAGAAATAGCAGAAAGTCATGCAAAGTAAACGTGTAAATCATACTTGTAAAAACCAATAGAAGCAATAAAGAAGTAATAACATGCATAAGAACAGATGAAAACACATAAGTATGGACGCACATATTCAGATAAAGAAAAAAAAAAAGAATCGTTTAGGATTTTTTGGAAACCCTAATTTTGAAAAGACTAACTTTAAAAGGGAAAATTGGGGAAAATCATTAAAACATCGAATAGAGCACATATCTGTTACAGATATAAGAAAACAAGGAAAGATAGAATCTCGAACAAGATTTTTTAAGGTTTCTCAAAAACTCTAGAAACAAGAAGGCCTGGAACGATCTGGTCTTGGGTAGGTCTGAGCCATGGCTAGGCCTATAAGAGCTTGAACACGCCGGAATGGAGCCAGAAGAGCCACAGGAACTCAAGTCGGCGGAGGACCTGAACAGGTCCGTTGAAAATCGGACCTTGAAACCTTCGAACAACCATGGCTTGGGGGGTGAAGGGAAGAGATAGGCTGTCCATGGCCTGGGAAGCCATGGACGCCGGTGAGTTTGGTCGAAGAAGATGACAGACGGCTAGGTTTTCGAGTGGCTTTAGAAAACATTTAAGAAAAGAGGGAATTTGGGGGCGGCTGGTTTTGGAAAATGATTAGGGTTAGGGGGTTGGGGTAGAATTAAAAAGGAAAGGGAGAACGGGGGTCATTGATTAAAACAATCAATGACCAAGATTTAAAGTGGGAGACAGACGGGTTAGGAAAAATGGGTTTGGGGCGGGTTAACACTCAAAAGTCATCTAATTAAGGGTTGAAATTGGAGTTAATTAAGGGTGAAATTTGGGCCAAAATTAAAACAGGAATGAGCCAGATTTTAAATAGCCATTTTCCCTCTTTAAATTAATTAAAATAGCAGAAAGTAATTTAAAAATAATTGAAGACACAAAACTAATTAATAATATATAAAAAATAATATAAAAATATGAGGAACAATTGTATAATTATAAAACGTGGTTAATTCTAATGTAGGCTATAATTGCAATTTCATGCAATTTAGCTTTAGAAATTCCAAACAAATTTGTAAAAATATGAAAAAATTATATTAATTATATTTTATTATAAATATGAGAATGAAATACGTTATTTGCCAAAAAATTATAATTTAGGAATAATTTTGGATTTTTTACTGTTAAAAATAGACAATAAATCGATTCTAAAAACCCTTAAAAATTGAGGAAAAATACCAAAACATTTAGGCATGCTTATATATGCATACATATACTATTTTGAAAGTATTTTAGTATATATAAAAATATATAGGAAAAATTGAGTATCATCAACGAGTTCATACATACCAAGAAATCTCAAATCCGAGCTCAAATGACCTATCAAATCCCAATTTGAAATATAAAAAACTCAAGCCCTAGCTTTACCCTTTTTGAAGAATTTCAACCAATTTCCATGTTAAATCTATAATAATCTCATGTATTTAGGCCAAGGAACTTACGTCCAATCAATCCTGCTTGAATTCCTCTTCAATTTGTCCCAAAGAGCTCTCAAAATCCTCAATAATGGTGGAAAAATGACTTAGACTCGTGGATAAAATGTCCTTAAAACATTCTGCCCAGGTGCAAAATAACCATATGCGATTGCAGCACTTCTATTGCGATCGCATAGCACAAAAATCCCAGCCTCCAATCCTCTTGTGCGATCGCATGAAAACCTCTGCGATCGCAGATCACATACTCACACACCTATGCGATCGCACCTTAAGCTTCGCGATTGCATAGAACAAAACACTGCCAGGGACCCCATGTCCCATTACACTACGCGATCGTAACACCACGAACGTGATCGCACTGAACAAATCTTCCAAACCTATGCGATCGTACACCCTCATACGCGATCGCACATAGCAAATTAGAAGCCCTATCAAAACCTCCTATGCGATCACAATGCACCTTATGCGATCGCATAGAGCAAAAATCTCTGCTACACTTCAGCTATTTTCTGCATTTCCCAAAGGTCAAGATTGGTCCGATTTACCATCTGAAAACACACCGAGGCCCCCGGGAACTCAACCAAAAGTGTCAACCCATCCTAAAACATTATACGAACTTGTTCCAATCATAAAAACACACCCAACAACACAAAAATCACCAATTCACGACGGATTCAAGTCTAAGTTCAACCAAAACTTCCGAAATTCACATTCGATCAAAAACTCAACCAAACGACGTCTGAATGACCTGAAATTTTGCTCGCACATCACAAATCATACATCGAAGCTACAACAACTCTCGTAATTTCATTTTGACCCTCCGATCAAAATCTCACCTATCAACCGGAATTCGCCAAAATACTAACTTTGTCAATTCAAGCCTAATTCTACACCTGACCTCCAAAATTAATTCCGATCACACTACTAGGTCACAAATCACTTTCCGAAACTAACTGAATCACCAGAAATTACATCCGGGCCCTCTATCTCATAAGTCAATGTCTGGTTGAATTTTCTAACTCAAGCCTTCTGAAGAGACTAAGTGTCTCATGCCAACTCATTCACCCAAGACTCGTATAATAACAAATAAGGGAATCGAAAATGGAGAAAATGAGACGGTAACTCAAGTGACGACGGATCGGGTCATCACATATAGTTTTCAAATCAGATACATATACTGAATCATATTTAATTATAATACCATAAGTAATAATATTTTTCAAGAATAATTATAGGTATATTTAATTCAAACATGGAATACACTTACAAAGTGTAAAAAAGTCTCAAGATTTTACTTTTGGATATTTGAAATTTATAATTAAATATAGACAACTTCTTTAGAGAATCTTTTTTCTCAAAGAACTGTCTTGAATAATTTTAATATATCTGTGCATGTGATATAAAGGCTAATTTTAAGGAGTTCAATGAGGCAACAAATTACCTTTTCATATAGTGGTGAGATATGATTGAACGTATTCTTGTTCGTATAGAATTGGTACGAATTGGAACTTCAGAATAGGTGGACATTAACGTGTAAGAAGTTTAAATTTGATTAAGACTAGGAACTCATGAAAATTCGAATTAGGTAAAGTTTTAAATATTATAATTTTATCTATTACGAAATTATTTTTTAAACAAATTTTTAATGTTTTAAGGGAATAAAAGTCTATCAATAAAAGTCTGTCCCTTTTGTCACATTCTGATCATACATTAGTCATCGTTATTTTCGAAGGATTTCAATATTATCTGCTTTAGTAAAATGAATTACAAACGAATTCTCCAAAGTAGTCATAGTATGTCATTTTGAGGTATTGCCAAAAACATTTTTTTAGAGTATTGCAGTTTTTCCTTGTCCATTAGTCAATCGTTTGCTTATCTTACTGTAGAACTTGCAATTTAGAAAAGCAATACAAGAGAGAATCTTATTATGCGTTTTTAAGTTTGATTTTTTTGATTATGGCCTATTTCCAAGTACTGGGGAACATATATATGTATTTCTGAAGCATGTTAATTCTCAGGCAGTTCTGGAAACCATTGCTAGGGTTGGTAGGGTCAAGTTTAAGAAGAACGAGACAAATGAGGAGAAGTATGCCATGCTATCTTAAGATTCATTACATACTATGCTACTTCTTTAAAGGTCTCCCTGTTGTCACAAGATGGAAAGACTCAATGCTGTTGGTATTCTTTTGAGTTTTGTACTAGGTCATTCCAGTTGCAGAGTGTTTTCAACCTGGATAATGACAATGGAGCAGAAGATACGCCTACATTGATAGATCGAAAGGTGCTTCTTACATCGTCAAAAGTTCTTTTGGAGAGGATCACCTCTGTGCTCCGCTAGTAAGATGATTATGGTTTCCTGACAACACGATTTACTAACTGGTCCCCTCCTCCCCCCCCAAAAAAAAAATTCAGGATAATGTTTTTATCATGTCTAGTCCGAAGTCAAAGTTTCCAGTGATGCAGCTAGATTTAAGGTTAGATTGCTCCCTCTTTGCCACATCCTGGTTACCGTAAAACTTAATAACTAATAGAAAGACAAATTTATCAGGGTAGTTTGTTAATCAATCTGATTTTGTGTAACTCCATTCGCAGATTGATATCTGATCTGGTTGTTGTCATTGTTTCTGCAACTTGTGGTGGCATTGCCTTCGCGTGTGCTGGACAACCGGTCTGATAACTTCTCCTTTTGCTTGTTCTGATGATAACTGCAGTAGCTCATTTCACTGTCTTCTGCATATGGTCTGTTTGGCTTGCGGATTATGTTTATTTGACTTCTTTTATGAATCTTGTTTTATAGCATATGCTACTAATGTCTTGCAGGTTATCACTGGATATTTGCTAGCAGGATCAATTATTGGACCTGGTGGTTTTAACATTATCAGTGAAATGGTGCAGGTATGTTGATTTCATGTCTTTTTCAGTTAAGTAACTCAATCAATCATTCAACCAATCAATTAACTCATTCCCAAGTTATTCTTCAATCAAGTAACTAAGAAAAAAAGTTTCATGAGGTGTACAGAAATTTCTCTCTTGAATTTATTTGACTTATACATGTTTATGCGTGCTGTTTTGCTTTTGCGGTTTGTTCCATTATGAGTCATTTTGTACATTTGAGAGTATTGAGATGTGTAGAAGTTATACATTCTGTTCTGCTTCATACTATTAGCACTTTCCAGCAGTTTAAAGTGTTTTGGGTTTCAATGCTTTATGGCTTATATCAACTGTGTTTGTTGTTTGACGGTCATGTAATCCTGTGTTGTCAATGGTATTGCTACTATATTCTAGTATTCTTTCGGTCTTTTTAAATTTATGTTTCCTGAATTCCTGTGGTACAATTTTGTAGGTTGAAACAGTTGCTCAATTTGGTGTTATTTTTCTTCTTTTTCCGTTGGGCTTAGAATTTTCCACTGCTAAGGTTGACTTTTGGTTATTAGATGAAAACATTTTGTCATTTCATCTTATAAATTGAAAGAGGATGTACAATTTAACTTGTAATTGCAGCTTCGCATTGTTCTTGCTGTTGTAGTGTTAGGAGGGTCAATTCAGATAATTCTCTTCATGTGTTTGTGTGGAATAACAGCCTCGGTGTGCAACTTTTATCATTACCTATTTCAGAGCTATTCTTATGACTACTTCAATTTTAGTTATCTGCAGTCTGGACAAGCTTTTATCTAAATGTTTGAGGCTCCAACTATGCAAATTTGAGCTCTTTGATATCACCTTATCTTTACCGTGATTTGTTGATACTTGCAGTTATGTGGTGGGAAAGCATCTGAGGGTGTTTTTGTGGGTGTCTTCTTGTCAATGTCTTCAACAGCAGTGGCAAGTCCCTGTGGATTTTGACTTTATCTTTCCTATTGAATTTATTGGACCGCCAAGTATCTTGTCATGGATTCTTATAGCACCTTTTGCACGAGAGCGAGGATTGGGAATATTTCAAATAATTTAAGTTCACACAAGGTGTATTTAGGAGAGAAAAATTGGATAGTTTACCTGTAACAATCTATATTGCTCGGACTCTCAAAAATGTCGCCGGGTGCATGTCGGTTACTCCAAAAGTATTGTATTTTTGGAGTATCCGACACGCACCAGGCGACATTTTCAAGAGTCCGCGCAACATAGGTAGTAATATAATTCACTATGGTATAATTTAGGGGAGAAGTAGGGAAATGACACTGTGAATGCACGGATCACCTTTTATATCGGGTTTCATTAGTTTGAACCCTATATCAGTTGTTTACTTGTTTCTACAAAATGTTAGGAGCTCGGTTGGTCGTTGGAAGACTGGAATGGATCATCGTTTTTTGGAGAAATGTATTGACTGAATAATCTTAAAAACAAGTGTATTACAGAAAATTGTGGAAGAGGATTTACTTTAATTTTTTTACAATCACAAGAAAGATGACAAAAGCTTACCAGTTCTTCGTGCATCCTGTTTTGTTCTTAACTTACTGCTAAAGATGTAATTTCAAATGTTGTTTGGGAATTCCTTTTTAAAATTGACAAGCAATATTTCTTGGATATTGTTTAAGACCTTAGGCTATCTCAATCCTCTATAGATTTCTTTCTCCCAACGTATTTGCAGCCTAAAATTGCTATTAACTGGATAGATATAACGGGAAAAGTGCGAAAGGAATAAATGGGCAGTCTATATAAGCAGATTTGGTATTCGGGAAGTCATACTATCTTGAATCTTGAATCGTACTGATGAAAATATTGAATTAGATACTTTGTGCTGTACCTAGTAAAATCATTTTTAACAACTGAAGAAATAATACATCTTGCTAATTGCAGGTGTTGAAATTTTTGATGGAAAGAAATAGTGTTAATACTCTCTATGGGCAAGTCACAGTTGGAACCCTTATTCTGCAGGTGTTTTAGCTCTCCATCTTTGTTTTTAGTGATATTGCTATTACTAAAAGTTATGGTGCATTATTTTTCACATGGATGGGCTATAGTTGCTCTAACAATTTTCAATGCTTATTATTTTGCTAGTTTTTTTCATTGAGAATATTTTCCTTATTGAACTTTTGAGATGTTTCGCTGACAGGATTGTACAGTTGGTTTGCTATTTGCAACTGCTTCCTATTCTGGGTGGTACTTCTGGTGTTTTTCAAGGAATGGCTTCCATGGCAAAAGTGTAAGCAATAGTGGTTGAAAAGTTCTCAACTTGGAATGCAAGCTCAAATCACTGTGACACGTTTATGCTATTACATGCATATCGAAATCATTGAATGTCCATAATATATTGCTCTGATGTAGTCTTCGGTGTTGCTAATGATTTATCATACATAATCGGTGGGTATGTAGCCTCTCTATCTTTACTAGGAAGGGGTAAGTCTGCGTACACACTACCCTCCCCAGATCCCACATGGTAATATACTGGGTTTGTTGTTCCTGCTGTTGTAATCGGTGGGTATGGCGATTATGGTGCCAAGTAAAAGAACTCTCAAGTTATTGTTGTTAGCTTTATGCAATTCTAATATTCTAAGCATAATTTTGGACAAGTGTCGGTCAACTACTATCCTGCATCAGGTTGAATTGTGTGACCAAATAAAAGTCAGCTGATAGTCATAGGGGTAAGTCTGCGTACACACTACCCTCCCCAGACACCACATGTGGGAATATACTGGGTTTGTTGTTGCTGTTGCTGTAATCGGTGGGTATGGCGATTATGGTGCCAAGTAAAAGAATTCTCAAATTATTATTGTTAGCTTTATTTAATTTCTAATATTCTAAGCATAATTTTGGACAAGTGTTGGTCAATTACTGTCCTGCATCAGGTTAAATTGTGTGACCAAATAAAAGTCAGCTGATAGAGTCATTTCACCTTGGTTTGGACCTGATATTCTTATGCAGCTTTTATTTCTGAACTTGTCAGACTAGGGCCATTAGCATTTTTTTGTGGGTGCCCAAGGTGTACGTGTCATACAAAGAAACAACCCGAATATTCTTGGCCGCATTTCATTTTGTTGTACATACAATCTGAATTCTAGTTTTGATACTCCTCTCAAAAAAAAATTCTGTTTTTTTTTTCTAATATTTTCTGACACTAGTAAATTTATTGAACGTTTTAGAAGTCTGTCATGCCCTTAATTTGCTACTTTTCGCTGGATTACAGATTGGTGATTTTGTTGATGTTCTTGACCATTTTGTCGATACTATGCCACAGTTGCATTCCTTGGTTTCTTAGATTGATGATAGGCCTATCATCACAGGCGAGTTTGCATCTGCTTGAATAATGCATAATTTTACTATCATTTTTGTTTCCTTACGTGACTATGAATATTTGATTTACTGGAATTATTCTGCAGACTAATGAATTTTACCAACTTGCATCCGTGGCTTTCTGCTTACTAGTTGCTGGGTTTGTCTCCCTTTACTATCCTGAGTAGCATATCAGTGCAATCTAACTATCTTTTTTCCTTTTAACTGTTCATGCTGATAGTTTTTCAGTTAATAACTTCTCAATCATATGACAATGAGCACATATAGCCTACTGGATAAAATGGGTTGTTGCATCTTGTCAGTGTAGTGATAAGCTGGGTTTAAGTCTTGAACTGGGTTCTTTTGCTGCTGGAGTGATGATATCAACTACTGATCTGGCTCAGCATACTCTTGAACAGTTACAATCTTTTGTACATTTCTTATGCACACTGCATTTAGCCTTAAATCTTTTGTTGTTTGCCAGGAGTCCTTTTCAGTTGGATGACTCGTATGTCAGTGTATAAAAAAGTGTGAGAGTTAGAGAACCTATAGTTTCTAAAGAACTCCTAGCTTGGCTTAGAAGTCAGTTCTTTTATGTAGAACGGACCCTAATAGAAGCTAGATATAGATGATTATATAACTGATCCCTACTACTTTGGTATTGGAGATGTAGTTGCTTGATTTAATGGCTGTTGTTTGTCATGCTCTCTTCCCTAGCTACATATATCTGGCTTTGGAGTATGCTCAAGTAGTCAACAAACCGAGGGACGTTTTCTATTGAAGGTTTAAGCTCCTCAATTAACACTTAGCTGTATCACATTATTAAGCTTCATCTAAATGGATTCAAAAAATTTCAGATTTCATGATAATCCTGGTAGTTCAATCATCAATGTCACCAAACTTGAAAATTTTCAATTTCTTGATAGCTTCAACCTAGAAACTGAAAACTTTCATGTGAAATATAAAATCTTTAAAATGAGTGTTACTTAGTTTCTTTTCCTTCTCAAAAAATATAAAACCTTTAAAATTGAATTTCAGAGTCCTCTTCCTAATGTAGAAACATTTAAGTTACAAACATCATTTGTTCAAAACTATTGGACACTTTAGGCCACCACATGGTCATCATCTGAATTTGAAGAGCTTGAGTTCGAGCTTCAATGAGCATCACTTTTTATGCTCTCATGTGGTCTAGCTGTTGAAGCAATCTTCCTGTGGCCGGTGGTCTAAAAGTCATTTTTGGGGTGCGCTTTGGGGCACATCCATATGCAAGGTGCACTAAGATCCACTTGGGGCGGAGGTGAGAGGTGTATTCCTCGCAACACAGGCTGTGAGGCATATGCTTTGGGTGAACATCGAGCCTCAGACTATGTGTCACCCTGAAGTTTTGTACAAATAAATCTTCAAACTGCCTAAAAGAGATGTATGCAACTGGTTGAAGAAGATGAAAAGACAAAGATGAGAACCTACGGTCACCTTCTCCTTCTTTTGCTTCACTTAGTCTTCTTCTTCTGCTTGCCGTAATTGACTTGGTAGACTTGGAAGCCATTAATGGTGTAGATCTGGAGTTAAGGGAGGGTGAGCACGGGGTTAGCAATTTTTACAGTATGGTAATGGATGCGGCGGAACTAGGGCTAGATCAAAAGTAATTTCGATTGATAATCTAGCCATTAATTTATGGGCCTTCTTTGGTTGTGGGCTCTCTAATGGCGGAAGATTATTTATGTTTCGTAGTACTTAATGTAAACAAAATGAGATAGCAATAATTAAAAACTGAGGGGAAATGATTCACTTATAAGGAGGTTTTCATGTATTGTTAAATTAATTTGTAAGTTTTTTTTAAAAATATAAACATCTACAAATTTTGAGCCTCCCCCATGTATGAATGCATTTATATATATATGCATCTATATATATATATATATATATATATATATATATATATATATATATATATAAATTTTGTTTTGTTTAATTTAATTTCAATTTCAATTTTAAAAATGTTTAAAATATAAAATTCATTGGACTTAAGTCTCCTTAAGGCATATCTTCTCTCCCTGACAAGTAAAACACCTTATCTCATCGCTCCTGCTGTCGGTACCTGTGACCATGCCCGTGAATAGTACTTGGTGACAAATTGAAAGATACCTGACTTCTTTTTGAAATTGTAGAGGATCTTTCTTGGAAGTCTGGCAGTTAGGAGGAATTATGAGAGCCATAATGTTAGGTTTTTTTTTCTGATGCCCTACTGGCCAGTATGCTTTAATCGCTTAGACCATAATAATGTTTGTTTAAAATATAAAATTCGTGGGACTCAAGTCCCTTTAAGGATTATGCTTCTATCCACGACAAGTAAAACACCTTGTATCATCGCTCATGCTGTCGGTACCGGTGAACCATGCCCATGAACAATACTTAGTGACAAACTGAAAGATAGCCAATTTCTTTTTGAAATTGTAGCGGATCTTTTATTTGGAAGTTTGGCAGGAATTCTGAGAGCCCTAATGTTAGGCTTTTGATTGATATCCTACCGGCCAGTATGCTTTAACCGTTTCAACCAAAATAATGTTTGTTTAAAATATAAAATTCATGGGATTACAAAATACCACGCGAAAAGACTGCCAAAGGTCAGAGAAGATAAGATGCTCTCAGGCACACTCCCCGAGGAGCCTGAGAATCCGGAATTCTGAGTTTCTACATACACCATCGGAGAGCCACCAGTGTCGCGAGCAATCCCCTGAAATCAGCTCCCAGAAAGAAGCCGCCACGTGCCGCCCAGCTCCGGAGCCGTCACCTATGCGCCGGTGCATGAGCCCAATTCCGACCAGTTTTCAATTTTTTTCTTTTTGACAGCCTTTTCACCCCTTGATTCCGACCCCAACCACCCATGAAGTGCTAGATTCCGACCACTTTTCTTTTTCCGGCGATGAGACTCTTTTCCGGCGACGGGAAGCTCTTTTCCGGCCAGTTTTTCAATATCATTTCAGTCAACATCTAGAGTATGAGGGATTATACAGAGACAAGCTCCTACTTCTCTCTAGAATCTAGAAAATTGGAAAACATGAATTTTAACAAAGCTTGCCTCTTGGCCTGTCCTAGAACTTGGGGGAAGATGCCATCAAAAGCTTGACATAGGGAAGGAGCCACACTTCTCGCTATCTCAGGAGCACACCCTCATGCGTAAGGGCCTTTTGAAATCTTGTCTGATTGAGTCTTTCAAATGGGTTGGTTCTCCAGAGGCTGTTAGGAACTGGGCAGCAGGGGCATAGAATGTCAGGGACGGGCTGAAAATACCGCAATTAGGGGATACACAATATCTCTTTCGTTTTGTCGACGAGTCTCAAGCCTCAGAACTTCTTCTAAGAGGAAACAGGTGGTTCGATGGGAACTTACATTTAGACAGATGGGTGGAGCACGATGGGTGTCTAGATCCTCGTTTCACCGGCGAATCAATGGTGGTCAACATGGTGAGTCTCCTGATGCATCTTTGGTATATTGACTTATTCAAGAAAATTGGGGAAATATGTGGGGGGTTTATTGATGTCGTTTGCAGCTTACACGATTTCTCGCGTTAAGGATTATGGTGAAGAAAGTGGGTAAAATCCCTGTCTCTACTATGGTGGAAGATGGCTACTTGAGTTATAGGGTTTGGTTGAGCCCTAAATTTTGGCCTATCTTTATGCCTGAGATAGTGACGGAAGAAAAGGGAAGGCCAAATAGAAGGGAGGGGAGGAAAAATCAATCTCTGATGGGAGAGGAGGGCCAAGACCAGTGGACTAAGCCAGAATCAGACGTTAGATCGAGAAGAGACGGGTGGTATGATGTTAGGAGGAGAAGACAAAATTTTAATAGGAGGGAAAGACCTGAATGGGTTAGAGATGCGGGCTGGAAAGGTGGAATGGGTCGGGCATCTTCCAATTATCCTAGGGCCTGGCAAGCTTTCAGCAAGTATAGGCCTGGGCCTCCTCACAAGGGCCCAGCAACATTCCCCAATTCTATTAGAATTGATCCTAAGGAGCCCAGATTATTTCAAGCTGCTGACTGTTAAGGCTCCTGAGCATATGGGAACAGGCGTTCCTACTTCTTCTGCCAATGGTGCTACTCTTAGTGCCATTTTTGCACCGAGCTGTAGTGACCTTCGCCCTTCTTCGATGGACGCCACTTCAGGGGCGGCAACGGCTATAGATGGTGCTGCTACTCTACGGCCTCCCGCTTCTGATGGACCCAGTTCCATCACCGAGGGGATTGAGTCTACTTTTTCATTTATTAAGAGTAGTCATTTTTCTTTGATAGCTTTTTGGTGTACTCATATAGCCCCTATTTGTATCGAAGATTGGGCGTCCTTTGTAGAGAATCATGTTCTGATGTAAAATCTCTACTTTTTGGTATACTTCTTGTATACGGGAGTATCTCTCCCTTTTGATTAATACAATTTACCTTATCAAAAAAAAAAAAAAAAAATTCATGGGACTCAAGATCCCTTAAGGCTTACGCTTCTCTCCCCGACAAGTAAAACACCTTGTCTCCTCGTTTCTGCTGTCGGTACCAGTGACCATGCCCGTGAATAGTATTTGGTGACAAATTGAAAGATACCCGGCTTCTTTTTGAAATTATAGAGGATCTTTCTTGGAAGTTTGGTAGTTAGGAGGAATTATGATAGCCATAATGTTAGGTTTTTGACTAATGCCAGTATGCTTTAACTGCTTGGACCAGAATAATGTCTGTTTAAAATATAAAATTCGTGGGACTTATGTCCCCTTAAGGCTTATGCTTCTCTCCATGACAAGTAAAACACCTTGTCTCATTGCTCCTGTTGTCGGTACCTGTGACCATGCCCGTGAACTATACTTGGTGACAAATGAAAGATGCCAAACTTCTTGTTGAAATTGCGGAGGATCTTTCCTTGGTAGTTTGCCACTTATGATTAATTCTGATAGTATGTTAGGCTTTTGGCTGATGTCCTACTCGTGAATATGCTTTAACTGCTTAGACTAAAATAATGTGTTAAAATATAAAATTAATGGGACTTAAGTCCCTTAAGGCTTATGCTTCTCTCCATGACAAGTAAAGCACCTTGACTCATCGCTCCTGCTGCCAGTACCTGTGACCGTGCCCGTGAACAATACTTGGTGACAAATTGAAAGATACCCAACTTCTTTTTGATATTATGGAGGATCTTTCTTGGATGTTTGGTAGTTAAGAGGAATTCTGAGAGCCCTACTGTTAGGCTTTTGTGCTTTAACCGTTTCTACCAAAATAAATTTTTCTATTTCTTGTTGGGTCGTCCAAAATAATGTCCGTTTGCTTGAAACAGGAACCTCCATCTATTCCTGGAAAGAAAAACTTACCTTCCATCATATGACCTCCATCCAACGCAAAAAATTATTGTTTAAGCCTTTCTTTTTGTGAGAAGGCACGGGAGAAGAATATATAATTGATATGTAAACATGATACAATGAGCCCTATATATAATACACATAACCTAGCCTACTCCTACTACAGTTTAGACTAGACTTCTAATACAGTTAGACTTCTAACACTCCCCCTCAAGCTGGTGCATATAAATCATATGTACCGAGCTTGTTACATATGTAGTTAATACGAGGACCAGTGAGGGACTTGGTGAAAATGTCTGCAAGCTGATCATTTGACTTTACAAACTTTGTAGCAATATCTCTCGAGAGTATCTTTTCTCTGATAAAGTGACAGTCAATCTCAATGTGCTTAGTTCTCTCATGGAACACTGGATTTGACGCAATATGAAGAGCTGCTTGATTATCACACACAAGTCCCATCTGACTAACATCACCAAATTTCAGCTCTTTGAGCAACTGTTTGACCCAAACAAGCTCACATGTCGCCATAGCCATTGCTCGATATTCTGCTTCTGCACTAGACCGAGCAACCACATTCTGTTTCTTGCTTTTCCAAGATACCAAATTTCCTCCTACTAAGACACAATATCCAGAAGTAGAACGTCTGTCAGAAGGCGATCCTGCCCAATCAGCATCGGAGTATCCAACAATCTGCTCATGGCCTCGATCCTCAAACAATAAACCTTTACCTGGAGTTGATTTTATATACCGAAGAATGCGAACAACTGCATCCCAATGGCTATCACATGGCGAACTCATAAACTGGCTCACAACACTCACAGGAAAGGAAATGTCAGGTCTTGTCACTGTAAGATAATTTAGTTTACCAACTAACCGCCTATATCTTTCAGGATCGTTAAGAGGCTCCCCCTGTCCTGGAAGAAGTTTAGAATTCGGATCCATTGGAGTGTCAACAGGTTTACAACCTGTCATTCCTGTCTCCTCAAGAATATCTAAGGCATACTTCCGTTGTGAGATCACAATACCTGAGCTAGACTGTGCGACCTCAATACCCAGAAAATACTTTAGTGTGCCCAGATCCTTAGTCTGAAAGTGTTGAAAGAGATGTTGCTTCAATTTAGTAATACCATCCTGGTCATTGCCGGTAATAACGATGTCGTCAACATGGACCACTAGATAAATACAGAGACGTGAATCAGAATGCCGATAGAATACAGAGTGATCAGCTTCACTCCGAGTCATGCCAAAGTCCTGGATAACAGTGCTAAACTTACCAAACCAGGCTCGAGGAGACTGCTTTAGACCATAAAGTGACCGGCGCAAGCGACATACAAGGCCACGAGACTCCCCCTGAGCAACAAACCCAGGTGGTTGCTCCATATAAACTTCATCCTCAAGGTCACCGTGTAAAAATGCATTTTTAATGTCCAGCTGATACATGGGCCAATGGCGAACAGCAGCCATAGAGAGAAAAAGGCGGACTGATGCTATCTTAGCCACTGGAGAGAAGGTATCACTGTAATCAAGCCCAAATATCTGAGTATACCCCTTGGCCACAAGACGAGCCTTAAGACGATCAACCTTACCATCTGGACCAACCTTGACTGCATACACCCAACGACAACCAACAGTAGATTTATCCGAAGGAAGAGGGACGAGCTCCCAAGTACCACTCGCATGTAAAGCAGACATCTCGTCAGTCATAGCCTGTCGCCACCCTGGATGAGACAATGCTTCACCTGTAGACTTAGGGAGGGCAACAGAGGACAAAGAAGATAGAAAAGCATAATAGGGTGATGACAAACGATGATAACTTAAACCAATATAATGGGGATTAGGATTAAGGGTGGTCCGTATACCTTTCCGAAGTGCAATCGGAAGAGACAAGTCCGCAGTAGGAGCAGGGTCAGGTGCAGGAAGTGAATCAGCCCGGCCGGATGCTGGGCGAGGGCGACGATGATATGTCAAGAGTGGAGTGTCTTGTGCATGGAGTCTAGGAGGAGCCACAGTAGGTGGTCCAACGTTTGGAATGGGTAAGACTTCTGTAGCGGAAGGTGAAGGAAGAGATATAGACTCCCTAAAGGCCGGTATAGGTAAAACTTCAGATATAGCCAGATGGTCAGAATGGTCAGAAGAGGTAAAGAAAGGCTTAGACTCAAAAAATGTGACATCGGCTGACATAAGGTACCTACGAATATCAGGTGAATAACAACGATAGCCCTTCTGAACACGAGAATAACCAAGGAAGACACACTTGAGAGCACGAGGAGCTAACTTATCTTTCCCAGGAGCTAAGTTATGAACGAAACAAGTGCTCCCAAACACACGAGGGGGGACAGAGTATAAGGGTGACTGAGGAAACAATACCTCATGCGGAATCTGATTTTGGATGGGAGATGAAGGCATCCGATTAACCAAATAACAAGATGTGAGAACTGCATCGCCCCAAAAACGCAGCGGAACATGAGATGCAATGAGAAGTGTGCGAGCAGTCTCAATAATGTGCCTATTCTTTCTTTCTGCAACCCCATTTTGCTGAGGGGTATAAGGACAAGAGGTCTGATGAATAATTCCATGAGAGGACATAAATTGCTGAAATTGAGAGGACAAATATTCTAAGGCATTATCACTGCGAAGGGTGCGAATAGAAACACCAAATTGATTTTTAATTTCAGGACAAAAATTTTGGAATATAGAAAACAACTCAGAACGATCTTTCATTAAGAAAATCCAAGTACATCTTGAATGATCATCAATGAAACTAACAAAATAACGAAATCCTAAGGTTGAACATACTCTACTAGGACCCCATATATCCGAATGAACTAAAGAAAAAACAGACTCTGCACGACTCTCAATACTACGAGGAAAGGAGGCGCGGGTATGTTTCCCGACCTGACATGACTCACACTCTATAAACTGGACAAACGAGGCACCATCTTCTGAAGTTTGGACAAGCTAGGATGTCCTAAACGACTGTGAAGTAGGTCTGGAGGATCTGCAGCTAGACAGGCCTTAGAGGATGTTAGGGAGTTAAGGTAGTAGAGTCCGTCTGATTCAAGTCCTGTTCCAATCGTCTGTCCCGTACTGCGGTCCTGCATAATAAAAGAGTCATCAATAAAGTATATTCCACAATGGAGGGCACGAGTCAAACGACTCACAGATGCAAGATTAAAAGGACAGCCAGGGACATAAAGGACGGAATCTAGAGTGACAGAGGGTAGAGGAGTTGCTTGTCCAACTCCTTTTGCTTTAGTTTGAGACCCATTAGCTAAAGTAACGTTGGGAAGAAACTGTGAATACGTAATATCTGACAAAAGGGATTTATTACCAGAGATATGATCAGAAGCAGCTGAGTCCACCACCCATTGTTCAAGAGGACTAGACTGGGAAACACAAGCAAAAGAATTACCAGCAACAGAAGTATCAGGCTGAGCAACAGTGGCTACTTGTGGAGACGTCTGCTTACTTGCTCGATATTTAAGGAACTCATTATACTCCCTTTCAGATACAGAAAATCCCTGGTTACCTGTAGGCTCGGTCTGAGCAACATAAGCATTTTTTGTTGGTCGACCATGTAAAGAATGGCACACATCACGAGTGTGACCAAGTTTATAACAATAAGAACACTTGGGTCTAGATCTTTCAAAACGACCTCCTCCTCGTCTATACTCCATAGTATGAGAAGCCCGATTGTCCACGGATTGGGAGACGAGGATAGATGAATCAAGTGTCTGTGATGAGCTCACTGGGTGACTTGATTCATCTATCCTCGTCTCCCAATCCGTGGACAATCGGGCTTCTCATACTATGGAGTATAGACGAGGAGGAGGTCGTTTTGGAAGATCTAGACCCAAGTGTTCTTATTGTTATAAACTTGGTCACACTCGTGATGTGATAATACCGGAACTGCCAAAACCCTGGTTTTTAGGCCCGAAAGCATCTAGTCCCAAAGACATCGTTGGATTATCAACTGAAAACTCGCTGAAACTGAACAGAGGACTGAAAACTGGTGCTGCCGGAAAAAAGGAACACTGCAGCTGCCGGAAAAGCACTGTAGCTGCCGGAAAAATTCAAAGTTGTCGGAATTGAAAAGTAAAAATATGGATAGGCTCGGAATTCAAGTAGGAGCAAACTGTCCTGAAGAAATATTGGCCGGAAAGTACTGTAGCTGCCGGAAAAATCACTGTAGGTCGCCGGAAAAAATCAAAGTTGTCGGAATCGAACAAAAAGTGGATGGGTAGGGTCGGAATTGTATTCCGAGCAATCTGTTCTGAAGGAGCGAAGCCAAAAAATGGCCGGAAACAGCCCCACGCGCCGGCGCGTGGTCTGACGCACCGACAGCTGTGGTGGCGCGTGGGAGCGCGTGACGGGGATTCTGCCGGAGAAATTTCTGGGGTTTGGTCGGAATTGTGAGCCGAACCTCGCGGTGGTCTCGGATTTTGCACAACACCACCAGAAAAGGTAGTTTAGGTATACTGACAGATTGTTTAGTCGCCGGAAAATTGCACGGCGACGAGGTCTTCTTCCCGGAAGTAGCTGGAATGATGCACAGCTATACTATTCTCACCAAAGCTCTGATACCATGTGAGAAGGCACGGGAGAAGAATATATAATTGATATGTAAACATGATACAATGAGCCCTATATATAATACACATAACCTAGCCTACTCCTAATACAGTTTAGACTAGACTTCTAATACAGTTAGACTTCTAACACTTTTTAAGGCAATGGTGAGCCGTAAGATGACTTCCAGTTGGCACAGTACGTTGTTAGGCTTGGGAAAACTGGAAATCTTTCAGGAAGTCTAGCTTGTTCTGTGTTAATACTATATCTACTTATCTCGTTGTTTATGTGAAAATGGTAATAATAATTAAATTTGTTGATGAGACTCTAAAAATACGTGATCTATTTTTATGCTAGTTTGTTAAGCAGTTGATGCTAGATGTGTGGGACATAAAGGCAAAATAAAGTTAAGGGGGAGCTATATCAAACCGATAAGTCAGTTATTCGGGGCTTCGAGGTCGATCCCAGGGCTCGATTACGTGCTATTGAGGGTAATCGGGGTAGGTCTAGCAGTTATAAAATAATCAAAGAAGGCTCTTTATAGCCAATGATAAGCAATAAATGATGAACAAACGTGAAGATATAAATATGAAAGCAATAATATCAAAAGAGTATATGAGAGAGCAAAGAGAGTGTTCTTCTATATTTCTTATGGAGCAGTTGGAGCAACAAAGAGGTTTTAAGATGAGAGGGATTCCCTTTATATAAGAGTAAAAATCCCAACATAGTACAAAATACATTAATAATAAAAAAAATAGGGATGGTACAACTAGCTAACTTCATGGCGCAGGTTTAGACTAGCCTGACAGATTTTACCGGCTCTGGCTACACTCCTCGGGAACCCCCCATATCTGTTGGGGTCGCGGCCAACGTTACCCCTAGGTCGGGCGTCGACGAACCTTGAGGGAGGGTACTCGGCCCGTGGCCTCGAGCCTTCGAGGTGATCTTCCGAGATGCCTTAACAACGAAAAATTGGTCCCTCCGATTTCGCCGTATACACTCGTAAGATTCCTAAGGCTGTGATTGTGTTACTTTGGTTAAGTCTTTTGATCGGATCTGATTACCGTCGCTGTTTGGTTGTTAGTCCTCTTTTTATTACCTATATCTTTTTCTGTGATATGTCTCTGTTATTAAAGAGAGCTATACTGTTCTTCAATTAAGCCGGACTACCTTAGCAGTAAGTAGTTCACTCAATCCTTGTGCATAATAATATTTGTATAGTAGATATTATTTTCAATTGTTGGACCACCTAGTTTCAGAACTATTTTTCTGATTGTACTTCCTTTGATTCTCTTAGTGCCTTCTAACCACTTGTAATAGTTGCAGTATCAAGTTTTAAACGTTTTCTTCATTTTAACCCATGAGACTATTACTGCCTGCAAAACTCCTTGACCCTCTTTCATTCAGATTCGGTCATTGGAAATTATACCTCCTCTTCGTTAAGTCCCCAGAGATCAGGACTTTTACCACGTAGCTCTTGCCGATAACCATATTCTATGTCCGTCCAGTTCCAACTTCCAATAATGGACCCACTCTACCAGAAATAAATGTGGCCAAGGATTGGTCACCTTCCTTTTTATTTAATTATCTTTTCTCTACCTCAACTCAATTGTTCTATCATTATTTTTCTCCCTGACATTTCTATTTTTTTCCGTAGAATTTGAGATTGAGTAGACATGAGATAACAGTCATATAGCTTTGACAACTCTTCCTAGTTTTGATTGGGGACAACGGGAAGTTGAGTGGGTGAGTCATCATCTTTTGTCTTGAACCCTGAATCCTCAGGCATTCACCTTAAAATTGAGCGAATCATTGCTGCAACAGTTTTTGCTAAAGTTCTGATGTGCTGAACTTTTTTGGTCATAAGCCTTAATTTTTTTTTTAATGGGGAAGGGGAGATTACAAGGTAGGGAATCGAATCCTCACCAACAAGGTGAAAGTTAGGTATCCAACCAATTGAGTTACTAAGATCCCCCGTAAGTCTTAGCTAGTTCTTAGCTTTTGTTTAGATCGGTAAGTGTCATTTCCAAAACGTATCATTGGTCTTGGCTCTTAGTTATGTTTTCATTTGTTGCAGGTTGAACCAATCCGGAACTTCTTTGCTGCTCTTTTTCTATCCAGCATTGGCATGCTTATCCATGTTCATTTTCTCTGGAATCATATCGATATTTTACTGGCAGCTGTTATATTGGTCGTCACTATAAAAACTATTGTGGTTGCCGCAGTAGTCAAGGGTTTCAGTTACACCAATAAAGCTGCACTTCTGGTAAGTAGTCCAAACTGTTTGACCAGAAAGGTTGCTCTAGTGGTAGATCCCTTCACCTCCAACCATGAGGTTGGGGTTTAGAGCCACTAAGGGGAAAAAGGGGAGAATACCACTATGGCCCCTGAGCAGGAGGGTTCTGGTGGGTAGGATTCCCAAATCAAAAAAGTACTCCAAACTGTTTTATGTCCTATTGTCCTAAATAAAGCAGTTGGTTAAACTCTGTATTTGTACCTCTAGCTTTGCATCACAAAGTCTTTTTTGAATGGTATGTCCAGGTTGGAATGTCTCTGGCTCAAATAGGGGAGTTTGCATTTGTTCTTCTCAGTCGCACTTCAAATGTTCATCTAATTGAGGTAGTGGTTCAGTTAAAGTACTTTGCTTGCAGAACTAGAAAAAATGTTCTTATATTTGTCTGATAATATGATGTCGTGCTATTTTAAGTAGCACTTGGGAAGAATATATGTTAAGACTGGAATTGCAAATGATTTTATAAATTTGAGGAAAACTCTCTTGTTTCTAATTTTATTTTGGTGCACCCATGAGGTCCCTATTTTATGATGGGGGAGTCTCAAGTCAAGCAGAGGTGGCAGGCGTACTTTCGAGACTTACTTAACGATGAGGGGATCGTAACATAGAGCTAGGGGAGTTGGGGCATTCAGAGCAACATAGAGACCTTGGGTACTGCAGGCGCATTAGGGCGGAGGAGGTCATGGGGGCTTTGCGTAGGATGAGTAGGGGTCGAGCGACCGGGCCTGACGAGATCCCGGTAGAGTTCTGCAAATGCATGGGTAGGTCAGGAGTGGAGTGGCTCTCCAGGTTGTTCAATGCGATCTTCAGGACCAAAAAGATGCCGGAGGAGTGGAGGTGGAGTACAGTGGTGCTCTTGTACAAGAACAAAGGTGACATCCAGTGCTGCAACAACTATAGGGGTATCAAATTAATAAGTCACACCATAAAGGTCTGGGAGCGGGTGATCGATGTGAGGGTGAAGGAGATGACATCTATATCTATGATCCAGTTCGGTTTTATGTCGGGTCGCTCCACTACAGAAGCTATCCACCTTGTCAGGAGGCTGGTGGAGCAGTTCAGGGATAAGAAGAAGGACATGCACATGGTGCTTATCGACTTGGAGAAGGCATATAACAAGGTCCCAAGGAGGGTGCTATGGAGGTGCTTGGAGGCGAAGAGCGTGCCAGAAGCCTACATCAGAGTAATTAAGGACATGTACGATGGAGCTAAGACTAGGGTTAGGACGGTGGGTGGCGACTCAGACCATTTTCCAGTGGTTATGGGGCTCCATCAAGGATCGACGCTTAGCCCTCTCTTGTTTGCCTTGGTGATGGATGCTCTTACCCGACATATTCAAGGGAATGTGCCTTGGTGTATGCTATTTGCTGATGACATAGTCTTGATAGACGAGACGAAGGTCGGTGTTTATGAGAGGTTAGAGGTATGGAGACAGACTCTCGAGTCTAAGGGTTTCAAAATAAGCAAATCTAAGACAGAATACCTGGAGTACAAGTTTAGCGCCGAGCCGAGCGAAGGAAGCAGGGACGTGATGATTGGATCACAGGTCATCGCCAAGAGGGACAGTGTCAGATATCTTGGGTCAGTGATTCAGGGGGACGGAGAGATTGACGGGGACGTCACTCATCACATAGGAGCGGGGTGGTCAAAGTGGAGGCTTGCATCAGGAGTCCTGTGTGACAAGAAAGTTCCACAGAAACTCAAGGGAAAATTTTATAGAGCTATGGTTAGGCCTGCCATGTTGTATGAGGCGGAGTGCTGGCCAGTGAAGAACTCTCACGTTCAGAGGATGAAGGTTGCGGAGATGAGGATGCTCAGGTGGATGTGCGGGCTCACTAGGTTAGATAAGATTAAGAATGAAGTTATTCGAGAGAAGGTGGGGGTGGCCCCGGTGGATGAGAAGATGCGAGAAGCGAGGCTGAGGTGGTTCGGGCATGTGCGGAGGAGAAGTCCTGACGCCCCGGTGAGGAGTTGTGAGCGGCTGGCGATGGTCGGCGTACGGCGAGGCAGAGGGAGGCCTAAGAGGTATTGGGGAGAGGTGATTAGGCATGACATGGCTAGAATGTGGGTTTCTGAGGACATGACCCTGGATAGGAAAGTATGGAGGTCTAGTATCAGGGTTGTGGGATAGGGGCCTCTAGAGTTTTTCATACTCCTCACCCGGGGCTGGGTGAGGCTTGGCAGGGCTATTCATAGATGATTTGTGTATTGGATTTTGTCTTATGCTAGTTACTGTCTAATATTATTGCATGCTATTTTATTTATAGTTTTTATGTTTTTTATTTTTAGGTTTTTATGTTTAGATAATTATTTACGCTATTTATGTTGAAGTTACTAATGCTCTTTTGTTGTTTTTGTTTTTGTTGTTCCTTTCCTTCACTTAGCCGAGAGTCGATTGGAAACAGCCTCTCTGCCCTTTCGGGTAGGGGTAATGTCCGTCTATATATTACCCTCCCCAGATCCCAATTTGTGGGACTATACTGGATAGTTATTGTTGTTGTTGCTGTATTTTTTACATTAATGGCCTAACTCTATCGATACACCCAAAGTTCCAAATGTAGCTCCCAGTACTATATCCAAACTCCCTCGTCGATCCCCAGAGCTTCCTCGTCTATTCATCCAAAATCACCTCTATGATCTCTATTCTTTTTCATCTTTGCCAAGTTTAAGATTAATGGTCGAGTTTAAGATTAATGGCCGAGTTTCACCTAAAACCGATTAACACTGAATTTATAGGGTTTTGATTGAAAATTTTGATTTCAATTTCGGAGAGGACGAAGAGCTGGATTCTTCTGAATTCGTGATTGTTTCTAGAAATTAATCTTTGGGGGTTTGATTTTTATGCTGTTCGGAAGTAGAATCCAAAGCATGAGCTCGATTTGGTGAATGTTTGTTCGATAATCGGATTTTCTGTGTTGAGGCACGAAGAACAACTTCAGTTTCTGGGATTGAGTTTGAAGCTGCGTAGCCTACGCATCGTCCCTCCGCGTCAATACGTATCCAATTCCAGAAGGCATCAGGTTTGGTTCTTCTAAGTCGAAAGTTAGTTTTGTGTGCTTAAAATTTTGAAGAAAGTTTGAGTTGTAGCTGAACTTCGACTCGATCATCTGAGTTAATTGATTTGAATGAATTTGGCTCGCGTTGCTTACTACTTTGTTTCTGAATGTTGAGCTAAAATTGATCTTGGTATTCCTTGCTGTTGGATTTGATAGTTTCTATTGCTATTGAAGTCTAATTCCTTGCTGCATCAGTTGGATTAACTTGTGATGTTTGAGAAAATGTAGTAAAAAAAACTGAATTTGCTCTTGTTTTACTGCTGACAAATGAATCTTTAGAAGGAATGTGAGCTCGGTTCTTAAGCTGGTTGCCATCCTCATATTGAACTGAGATATTGTTACTGCTGATTTGTGAGTGAGAATTGCTAGACTTGCTGGAGTTCAGTTCTTGGAGCTTGAATTGATTAACTTCGAACTAGCAATTTCAGTTGAGTTTGATTTTTCTGAGTATAAAACTGGAATTTAACCTTCAATTCTGGTATTGTGATTGCGACTGAAACTTGTATCCTTTGTTCACTGTTTGGAACATGCTGAGTTTAAGTGTTGCGATGCTTCTGTGTTTATTTTGCTGAGTTGATATCCGGGATTCCAAGGAGGCATGTAAAAGGTTCAAATTGTTTTCAGCTAGATGAGATTGATGATTCCAAAGAATACTTGGCTACAAGAAGGGCAGTGGATGTTGTTAGCATAATCTCTGAAGAGCAGGTATCTTTGGGAAATTACTATGACAGTAAATATGCTTAAATCTGGATTTTCTTCATAATTTCTTGGTTACCTTGTGCACTCTTCCCAGCATGCAATAATTCGGGTAGTGGCAGCAATTCTCCATCTTGGAAACATTGAATTTGCATAGGGGAAGGAGATAGATTCGTCTGTGCCCAAAGATGAGAAATCTTGGTTTCATCTGAGAACTACTGCTGAGGCTGCTGTTGCTCCAAAGCTAATGTTCTACTGCTGTTCGCTTTCTTTGATCAGTTCAGTGTGGTGTTAGTTCATGCTCTTAATTCCAGGTTCATTCCTCTTTTCGCTTTAGTTCCCATTGTGAATCGATCTCTTAATGAACTATAAAATGGGCTGAAGTTTGAAGTAATAACTGAGGTTTTTAGCTTCTTTCTACGACTTCCTATGTGAATTAATGAATGTTCATACGGTCCTCTAATCTGAGAATCCATCAAACATGTAATTGTGTGTTCGTTTGCTTCTTCTTTCAGTGCCTGGTCGTAATCGATTTCTTTTCTCTGTGTAAATGTTTGGAGGTTGGTTTCCAGATGGTTTGAAGGCTAGTTTGCTTGGTTTACTCTTTTCTGATTTCTTTATTAGTCGTTTTTTGATTTGAGAGTTTATTTTAAGCTTGGTCCTCTGATTTTTCAAAATAAGTAGAAGACCCAAAACATATGTATTTGGCCTTTTGATTCGATTTTCCAGTAGAACCTCGAGCAGCAACAGGATGATTAGTAGTGTTCATTTATCAAAAAAATATGTCATGAAGTGTTGATCGACACAATAAATAAGCCGTTTCTTTTAATCATGCAGGGATTTGCTGTGCCCAAGCAGGAGCAAGACAAAGTTGCAAAATTTACATTCCATGGACTTCCTGCTGAACTTAAGCATGGTAGCGTCGTTATAGCTGCTATAAGGAGCTGCACAAATACATCTAATCCAAGTGTAATGCTTGGAGCTGGTCTTGTTGCAAAAAAGGCCTGTGAATTAGGTTTGGAGGTTAGTTTTAGGGCCCTAAAATAATGCCTCAAGCCTTGTAGTTTGTCACCTGTGGTGATTCCCGAGCTAAATTGTTTACTGATGGAGCATGCTTCTAAAAATAACTTGTGGGATTATTGAATAGGTCAAACCGTGGATAATCCCTCAATAGAAGTGTCACTTCTCCTAATTCTCATTTATCTTTTTCCAATGTAATAATATGTGAGATGACAAAATAAAATTGTCTTTGCTGGTATGTAATCATGTCTTATATGTAGGACTGTCCTTTTGCCTAGCATATTCTTGGTTTTTCATTTCTTCTCCTCTCTGTCTTTTAATATCAAGCAAATATATTTATTTTGATTACACATTCCAGAAGTTAACTTTTAAAGGCTCTATTCCTGCATATGTAGACTACCTAATAAGTACATATGCCTTGTTGAACAAAATTGTCGGATAACTTTATGATGCATCAAGTAATCTGGCCAATTAAACCAGTTCTTTTTCACAGTAATGCTAAAACAAGGCCAATCTTTTCTTTTAACTTTTTCATCTGTTCCATAAGATTTCTCTTTCCGAAATATCTATGGTTACATATTGTTGGATCTACCTTTGCAGCCATTGATGCTTATAGATGTCACGACCCGTATTTCCCACGATCGGGGTTGTGATGGCGCCTACTAATAGGAGCTAGGCAAGCCAACTCAAATTTATGTTTTTATTTTTAACAATACTTATTCAAACCTCTCATTAACAATATTAAAATTTAAGCGGAATAATAAATTTAGCGCAAGACTTAACAAATTTATATTAGATCGATACTGAAATTGCAACATAAAACACTACCCAAGAATTAGTGTCACAATACTCACGAACTTCTAAGAATAATACACATAACCGTCTGAAAGAAGTATGATACTGTTTGTCTCGAATATATGAGATACCAGACTGAAAGTAAGGATAGAGGAGACGCCGGGTCCTACAGCCGCCTGCAAGGCTACCTCGGTGTCTCGAAGATCAAAAGCTAACACCCGTACTACTGTTGCTGCTGCTGCTGTCCAAAACCTGGATCTGCGCAAAAAGAGCACAGAGTGCAGAATCAGCACAACCGACCCCATGTGCTGGTAAGTGCCCGGCCTATCCCGGCGAAGTAGTGACAAGGCTAGGACCATACACTCATATAAACCTGATATATATATATATATATATATATATATATATATATATATATATATATATATATATATATATATATATATATATATATATATATATATATATATATATATATATATATATATAACAGGAAGCAACATTAAATATTTGGGAAGGGAGAACATGCTCTGGGATAGCAACAAAATATAATAACAGATGCAGAACAAATGAATTTCATTTAATGAGGACGGATAAATCAAAATCTGCACGGCATCACCCATCGTGCTTTTACTCTCGTTCTCACCAAATAATCAATTAAGATGTACGGCATCACCCATCGTAATTTTACTCTCGTTCTCACCAAATAATCAACTAAGATGTACGGCATCACCCATCGTACTTTTACTCTCACACTCTCATATCGAGGCATGGAAAGACCCATTGTGCATAATCACTCTTCTTTTTCACCGGCATCTATGGCCAATAACAATAATCATTGTAATATATATATCAAGGCATGGAAAGACCAATCGTGCATAATCACTCCTCCTCGTCACCGGCAACTATGGCCAATAACAACGATCATTGTAATATATTACCGGCAGAGAACCAATAATAATTAATCAACTATGTAAATATTACCGGTATAAAATCAATAATTCTTTAAATCAACAATATAAATAATATCGGTATGAAACCAATAATCCTTTAAATCAATAATATAAATATTACCAGTATGAAACCAATAATCCTTTAAATCAACAATATAAATATTACCGGTATGAAACCAATAATAATAATTCCTTTCATATAATCACATAAAATTATTAAAGTTTAATCAATTTAAGACTCACGGTCATGCTCGACCCCCAACATATAGATACTCGTCACCATGCCTATACATCGGACTCCACACTTAGCAATTAGCATATAGACTCAACTCCTATTCCCTCAAGTTAGAATATATCAAACACTTACCTCGAAGGTTTACGACAACTCAATCCTTATGCAATGCCCTTTCCTTTCGAATTTGACTCCAATTCAATTGTATCTATACACAATTGATTTAATATCATCAATACTACTCAACAAAATAATCCAAATGGCTAAATATACATTTCACAACATTCTGCCCGGGATAGTGAAAATTGACCCCGGGCCCACGTGGTCAAAGCACAAGGTTCGAACCAATTTCCGACAACTCATTCATCCACGAGTTCAACCATACCAAAATTACTAAATTTCGATAACATTTCGACCCTCAAATCCTCAAATCTATTCGAGAGAGTTTCTGAGCTTCCCCCCCCCCCCCCCTAAATTTACGGATTTAATGCCAAAACTTGCAATAGATTCGAGTAATATAACCAAAATTAAGTTAAGAACACTAACACCGTTGTTCTCTCCAAAAATCTCCCGAAGAATCGCCTTATCCGAGCTCCAAATGGGTAAAAATTGAAAATGGGAGAAAGTCCCATTTTCAGAAACTAAACATTCTGCCAAACATTTCCGAGGTTACTGTTCACACCGTGTTGCTGTTCACGTGGTACTGTTCCCATGGTACTGTACACGGGGTACTGTACGCGGTACTGTACATGGGGTACTGTTCACAGTGCACTATTTCTGCAATTTTTTTGAAATTTTTCTAACACACTCCCGAGCCCTCGGGCTCCAAACTAAATATGCACAGTGACTCAAAAACATCATACGAACTTGCTTAAATCCGTTTAACAAAAATACGAACCCGATAGACTTGACAGGAAGCGCTTAAACAACATATATGACCTGTACTGGGCGTCGGAACCAAAATACGAGCCCGATACCATTACTTTCTGATCAAATTTCATTTTCATTTTCTTAAGCATTTTTAGAAAATAAATTTCACGGAAAAATTCTTTTCTCGGGCCTGGGACCTCGGAATTCGATTCCGAGCATACGCGCAAGTCCCATATTTTTCTACGGACTTTTCGAGACCGTCAAATCACTGGTCCGGGTCCGTTTACCAAAAATGTTGACCAAAGTCAACTTTATCAATATTAATATCAAAATTCTTCAAACTTTTCACATAATTCATATATATCAACATAAAAATTTTCCGGCTTCGCGCTCGGACCACGCATGCAAATCGAGGCAACTCAATATTGAGGTTTTTAAGACCTCTGAAGCTCAAAATGACTAATAAAACAAGTAATGACCCTTTGGGTCGTCACAATAGTCCCTGATGTCCAAGATGTTTACACCCCCTTCAAACCGATGTTATTGTGCAGCTCTCGGAGGTTAGTTCTGCATGTTGTTGACCAGCTTTCGGTTCATTTTCCTCTTATTTAAAGCGAAACGACTAAGAATTTCAGTGCTTGGTTGTGTTTTCAGTGCCGTCAGCACCTAGAGCTTCTCCTAGAAAGCATCCCCACAATGTTCCAGAATAACAGGACTGCTGATTTAGCTTTTGGGGCTGCAGTCAAGGTACCAATGGTGTACATGAAGTTAGTTTCCCAAGTTGTAGTTGATCACAAATCCACTTGTTTTATATTGCCTCATTGATCCATAGATGGAAAAAGTATTTTCTGCATTCCTTCTAAAATGTGACTAGTTAGCTCACCACGGCTGCGTGAGATTTTTCCATTCTGAGAAATAGATTGGAAAAATTTATTATTGTGTTGCCGCATGCAGATGAAGATTGCAAGTATAACCATCAATCTGATGGTCAATTGATTCTTACTATGCGTTTTGTTACTTCAGGCTGCTTTCTTGGCAATGAAAAGCACTGGAGGCAAATTTCTTGTGTTTCAATCAGGTAAGGTGTTAAGTGCATAAGTATCATGTACAACCTTCTGTGTCTTAAATCAAGACTATATCTTTCTCCGCGTGCTTGTGTTAAAAATATTTTAGCTCTGATTTCCCCCCTCTTATTTGCAGTGCATTGCTGATTGACTGTTTTGCTTTTATTAATTTATGCTTAACTTCGGTGTCCTCCATAGAAGGATTTCTTTCTGTGGCACTGCCTGGTGCTTTTAGTATTGAAGTAGTACTACAAGGATAGCTATGTTTGGATTGTATTTTGAAGTTATGGCTTTTTTGCACTATTCATGTACATGTTTGGCTGGTTTGGGAAGGAGAATTGCAGCTATTTTGCTGCGCTTTTGAGCAATTTTTTAGCTGCATTTTTGAGGTTTCTGCTGATATTTTTTATGGAGTTTCTAAGGTATTTTTAGGTGGTTTACGGGAGGTTTATATGGTTGTCTTTGTTGTGCTTTTGAGAAGCTTTTCTACTGCATTTTTGGAGGTTTCTACTAATTAATTGGAGATTAAGGGAAGTTGCAGAATATATTATTCTGCCTTTTGGTTTTACAGGCCTATATTTGGTGAAATGCCTATGTAGTCCCTGTGAGTACAGTTGATAGTAATACTCATTACTATATTCTAAACTGATCAAGTTTACTGTCAACTTATTTTGGAGCCGTTCTTGTACTTATTTAATCTTGCAACTGATTTAGTTTAATGTCATGTTCTTTATTTTCCCTTGGTTTTATGGAGGAACAATATTTTTAGACTGGATTCTCATAAAGGATATGACTTTATTTATACTCTTTTATAGGTATAACAGATTAAGAAATGAAGGACGGAGGCAGTGACGATCTAGACCTTACTTAAGAAGAATTTCTAATTGTTGTATATGCATGGTCTAGCTAAAAATGTTTGTTTTCAACATTTGAACTTTCTTTAACTCTTAAAATGTATAACTTATGTATTCAGGGAAAAATGGTTTGCTTTATGAATATTATTTGGTTGTTGGACAATTTGGATTATGAGCAGTTTAGTTTAGATATTTATATAAATTTTATTATTTTACTATTTATTATATATATAAATAATTATTTACAATAAGGGCTATATTTTTTATTGAATGAAGTTGTTACTATATCCTACTAGAACCGTTGTAATAGATATCAAATGGCGTTCCAATAGAAAATATAAACCATTGCAATAGGACCTTTAAACCGTCCCAAAATGTTCTACAAACCGTTGCAATAGGTAGTTCAAACCGATGCCATATCTATTTATTGATCATCATAGTCCAAAAATATCTGTACCAATAGAAATAAAATCGTTGCCATATAAATAAATAATTGTGGCAATAGATTATATAACTGTTGCGTTAAATGATATGGTAACGGTTATTGACAGTTGCATTTAATGTTATGGTAACGGATTTCAACCGTTCCAGTTGGAAAGAATAGTCGTTCCAATAAAGAGAGGAAAACCGTCGCGATAGACAATACTATAGCGACGTTTATATAAACCGTTACAAGAACCGTCCTTGTAGGTCTATTGGCACGCGGATATGACAGGTGCTAAACCGTTGCAATAGCTATATGGCAATGGTTTACCTAGATGTTGCAACGGTTTTCTTGGCGTTGCCATAGCCCAAATTTCTAGTAGTGTGGCTAAGTCACGCATTGCCTATAAATAGAGGGTTTTATTCCATTGTAAATCATCCCAAAATCAATAAGAATTCCCTCTCTCTACTTTTCTCTGCAATACTCTTCTTCTTTTACTATTTCATAACAGTTATTAGCACAAGACTCTAGCCTATTGAGTAGAAGCTTTGGGATTGAGCATAATGATAGTCAATTGTTCTATGAACTTCCTTCAAGATTAAATTCTGGATTTAAGGTAAGTATTTTACTTTTCTCTTTTAAATTCTTGACATTCTATAATTTGATTTTAAATACAAGCAAAGATGATAAATTTTAATTGCAACTTTAATGGAGTTTGAAAGAAATTATAATCACCCAAAGTGGTACAATTTCTATGTCTTGCCACGATCAAATTCATTTATGATTGTGAGCAAAGAATTGAAAACCCTTCTCATTGAATTTTCTCCATTCTCCTTCCCTTTAGAGAACGCGATAGGAGTATGTGATAAGTCTGAAAGAAGACAAAATTACTACTATAAATATATCAATGGATGTGGACGTGATAATAGATGAAATTATAATTGGCATTATTATGATATTGAGAATAATAAGGATTCTCAAAATAATCATTCACTTTGTGAAAGTAATATTTGTCATCAATTTGACATGAAATTTTATAAAGCATATATAGCTGATGGTCCATTCATTATGTGAATGTGACAGCTTCTAATTTATGAATACATATTCATTCTTGGAAGAATATGAATGTGCTATTGGTATTGAATATACCACACTCACCTCTAAAAGTAGGTTTGAGGTGATATAACGAAATAATGTCATTATTATGGCGTGAATGATCATCGGTCACGTACCTATTGTACGCTAAAATATTTTGGTAATATGATTATTAAAGAATAACATTAATGCAAGAAACATATCTTGTATATAATTTTGACCATAACCATAATGGGATAACTTTCTCCTTGAAAGAGATATATGACCATATGGATGTTGATGAATATGTGATAGTACAAAATTAATTGAGAGTCTAGAAGAGCCAATTATTACTATTTTGAAGAAACACGATTGATTACCAATAATGTATTATGTTGTAGTGAGTCTGAAAGAAACTTATTCATTTTTTAAAGTATACGCGTGATAGCAACACGATAGGGGATTAAAGAATTACTAAAGAAAAAACAAGAAACATGCGGAAGGTAAAAGAAAATAAAGAAACGAAAAAAAGACGGAAAATTAAAGATAGATTGAATTCAAGAAAGAGTTTATTGAATTCAAGAAGTCTATTCTTGAAGTTGAATCCTAACAACAACAACTAGCTAACGAAGAACTAAACGCCTTTGATAGAGACTTAAAAACAAGAGATAGATTGTGAAACCCGACCCTTTAGAATAACAAGAACAACAATAAGCCTAAACTTATCACCTTTCTTGAATACCTAGAAGTGATCAAAGATTTCGAAAAAGGGTTTAATCTTACCACCTTAAGTTGAGTCTTGAAGGTTGACGAATAAATCCAAGAGTAGCCACACACAAGAGTGCAAGAAAAATCTCACAATTTTTATTGATAATATGAATAATCTGAAAGCAAAAAAGATACCCCTTTATATAGGGAAGGGGCCACGAAATTCTACCTAAAAAAACTAAGGAAATAAAGTCCTAAACTACTTTAGACAACAAGTCCAACTACCTTAGGAAAAGGAAAATACAAGGAAGCAAAAACCAAGTCATTCTTGAAAAGTAATTCTAAAAATCTTAGGAAAAGGAAAACATAACCGTACTAACTAGGGAAGCAATAAATATAGTCCCATAATATATGGAAATAAGTCTCAAAACAAATCTTGGAAAGAATCTTGAAAATCTTGAAGGAAATTTGCAAGCAACTTGGCACCAACTTGCACTCAACATATAGCACACCTATTGTACATTTCTTTGACATCAAGTAAGTCCTTTTTATGCTATTAAAACGTGGCTTAATGTAGGACTTCACGGGCTGCAAGTTTGGACACATTATAGATGCCAAATTGGTCCAACAATGGCCTGGTTTGGTCCAAGAGTGGCCTGATTTGGACTCTTCTTGAACATTAATTCCTCTTTGAGATTCCAAAGCTCCTACCTTGTACTTGAATAGATTTGAGCTTACTAGGTTGCTATCGATGTGAAAGCGCTTGATTATATTGGGGTATAAATATTAAAAAGATTTAATATCTTCTATTACTACAACTTGTAGTCGAGTCATCTTTATGTGAAAAGCTACCCGCTTTATTCTCCAATTTGTACTACACAAATAAAAGAACACAACACTAAAGTGGATGGTTATTGATATAAAAAATCTATATCATAAAACTTGAAGTTTATTGATTATTGCATACGTCGTGATGTAAATCTGAAGTTTATCAATATTGATAATTTATTCAGTTGGAATAATTAATTTAGCCATATCAATTTAAGTATGATGTGCAAAAATAATAGAGAATTCACATAGGTAAATATTAAAGAACTAGAAAGTTCTTTACGAATTCTCTTATATTGCTTGTTTTCATTAATTAATAGACCAACTATGGGATTAAACTCCATGAATTCTGGAAATATTAAAGGTGAATATGGGCTCATTCACCTACCATGTATACCATATAAGATGCATCTATGATATGGTTACATATGCGATTATTATTAACCTGAAACTTGGTGTTTGCAAATTCAAAGCATATTCTAGACTTTTTATTCAAGATAGTTTATCTTGATAAATTGGTTTACATCACAGTTGGTTTAGCAAAATAATTTATTGTGTGCCTCCATTTAATAGCTAAACTATTTCTTATGAGAACAAAGTTATCTATATCAGTTTGATATACGTTATATACGATACGAGAATATAGTATATTCTCCCCTCACAAGTGGTTCAGGGTCAAGAACCAAATGATTTATCTTATTATTATCGATGTGCAGTGTATATTGACACGATAATACACCAGGATGGATTCCCAAAGTTGAGAAAACAAGTTAGTTTTTCTAAAATAAGGGGGAGACATGATAAAGAGTTGGGAAAACGTTACGTGGAATGAATTATCATTTGTACATATAGATTTTCGAATAAAACAATATGAACTTGAAGTTCATAAAAAGATAATTCATCTGCAATATATTATAAAGTATGCTAGATGCATTTGCTGACCCAAAGAAAGTAACTATATTCTCATCGCAAATGCTTATATTAAGTCCTGAAGGACAAAGTCTATGGTACGCTTAAAGCGTATAGACAAATCGGTTTCAAATAAACTTCTTGATAAAGAAGATGAGCAAATGATCAAAGTGATCACAATAAATGAGGCTAGTGATCTAGAAGGTCACATGACATAACACTTCATAAAATCACATGAGAGACACAGGTACCTGAATATATGAATGAAGAGATCTATATGTTGTGTCTTTGTGAAAATTTATTGAAACCGATATAAAATGTTCGTCGACGACATCTACCATAGCTCTAAGCATAGATGGGGATCTTAAGTCTATCAAATATAGACACAAAAATATTGGTCAATTGATTCCATATGAAAGACATATAGTTTTGGACCTGGAGTTCAACCACTTGAAAGTATAAAGTCAATGATATGTGCAATCAGTTTTCGATATCTTATTTGTCTAGCATGACATGAAAACTTGATATGCATCTAATTAAAGTCCATTATATGACTTAACTTATATGATAATCCCTGAAGGATTTAAATTGCTTAAAGCATGTACAATTCTTGGTACTACATCCCAAGTGTAATTTGTGCATATATGATCTTGATAATATGGTAGCAAGAGTTTTCACCTTTATGTGAAGATATTGATCTGTCGATTCTAACAAGATTATATGAAAACAATACATATTAGGGATGATGATTTCAAGGTGCAACAAATTCGTTCAAGTTAATATGACTGATTTATTTATCAAATCTCTACCAACGATCTCTTGAAGATGGTGAACAAGATTGGGATGCGAAGGCTCAAGGATGTAATTAATGCTCTCATTTAATGCGCGTTGCGCTCTTTTTTCTTTTCAAGGTTTTGTCCCATTGGGTTATTCTGGCAAGGTTTTTAACGAGGCAACCAAAAGGCGCATTGTTAGATATATGTACTCCTTTTCCTTTTCTAGATTTTTTTTCCATTGAGTTTTCTTTTAGTTAAGGTTTTAACGAGCCACATTATCTGTTGAATAGACAATCAAAGGGGAGTTTATAAATAGAATTCTATTTAATGTGAATGCTATATTCTAGAGAGATTCTAGGGTTTATATCCCTGTTGTTTTAAACTAATACTATTTCATATTATTCTAGAACTCTAAAAGAAATAATACACAAGGTTCTTTACAATAAAATAACTTAATAGAATACAAATAGAATATATCTATATTATATTAAAAGTACGAAGGCCCTTAGCGAAATATCGTTCGTTTTTTTACCCTTAAAAATATATTTACATTGGATAAAATTATAAACTCAACAAACTTTCCTACTATTTAAGAGTTCATAATCAATAAGTTTTGTCCAAATATAATTCCATATTTGATATCTTTCCCTTATAAAAAAGAATATAAAAAGTAGGAGAAAAGTTTCTTTTTCCAACAATGGAAGCCCACGATTTGTGTAATTTTTTGAACTATATCTACCATTAGATTTTGAAATAGTCATTATTGTTGGAAAAAAAAAATAATAATAATAGTAATAATAAGAATAAGAATATATTTGTAATACAACATTAACTAAATTACCGTAATACATAATAACTTTAAATAGATGGAAAAAGTTTCGGTTAAAAAGAAACTAATATTATTACTAAGGTAGTTATTACATAATTTGACTATAAAAATAAGAATTAGCTATGAAATTCAAATTGTAGCTAATAGGATTTTTTTAATAATCTATCTCTAATTCATCACTATATAGAATTAGCACATATTTTTATTAATCACATAATTTATTCATTGCTAATTCTTTATCATTTTTGTAGTTGACATATCTTGAAGAATGGTACTTAGACGATCATTTTAATACAAAATTAAATCAAAATAAGGGGATACGTAAATAGATTACTGAGCCATTAAAATTATTTTTAATATTTCATGCTTAGCTAGGCAATCCGCTACCTTATCAACTGAATATGATAAATATTCGTCAGTTTCAAGTGTTTATATTTTGTTTAAATTTTATTTTCAAGAGCTTGTTTTTAAAAAAAGATTATATACATTGTTATAGGAGATATATATATATATATATATATATATATACACACACACACATACATACACTATATTAAAAGCACAAAGGCCCTTAGCGAAATATCGTTCGTCTTTTTTTCCCTCTAAAGATAAAGTTTATACTAGACAAAATAGTCATTTAATTATTTCCATAATATTTTAGACTTTAAAATCAACAAAAAAGTTATTTATCAAATACTTCCTTATTTTAACTATATACAAAAATTTAAATATGAGGACTCTTCTTAAATCCTTAGCGGTTTCCAAGTTTGTTCTTTAACCATGCTAGGAACCGTATGCAATTTTTTCCAAGCCCTCGCCCTTTTTATTTTGATAGAAATAATTTAATTGTTCTTGGCCTCAAACTTAGATAGTTAAATATAGTAAAATTTTATATTTGCCCGAATCCCCGTCACGCATATTTATTTTTCAAGTCTCTAACCTTTTTGTTTTGTTAAAAATAATTTAAATTATGCTTGAACTAAAATAGTTAAATATAATAAAATTAAGTCTTTGGTCAGATCAAATTAGGGTAGGCATACTTTGGGCAAACCTGAAATCCAAATCGAAATTCGAATTTATTAAATTTTTGTTTGGATTTTCGGATTACAGATTTGGTTTTTGGATATAATTTTTAAATTTTGTTGGATTTCGGATTGGGTATTGGATTTGGTACTTCGAATTATTGGATATCCGAAAATCCGAAATTCTTATACTTTATATTTAGTCCATTATTCATATGTCAATAGTAATAAGTTCAATACCCTACGCATTAGATATTATCATATATATTTCATATTAATTACTAAGTTATTATGAGAATACTTTCTATTTGGACATGGTTTTACTATTTCTACTTCTTATATGTCGTATTAACGTCTCTATCGTATTTAATTTTTTATATGATAATTTCATTGCTTTAATATTTCATTCGGATGATTGGGGTAAGAATGAATAACTTTTCAGGCAGTTTAACATGAATACTTCATTTGGATATTAATTTTTGTAAAAAGAAGAAACATCTCAAGGTATAAAGGTATAAGTTCAAAATCGAAAATTCAAAATATCCAAACCGATTAATCCGAAACCGAACTTAAAAAATCCGATCCAATCCAACCTTATATGGATTGGATTTGGATTGTTATTTTTTCAATCCGAAAACGTAAAATCCAAACCAATTTTATATGCAATCCGAAATGCCTGAACGCCCACCCCTAGATCAAATAATACATCATTTTGACATCTATTTAGTCTATTACTGTTAGACTTATCGGTTAATTATTAACCAAAAGCGAAAAACAGGCAAAATAATTTTTTTAACAAATTATTATTTTAAATTTGGGTTTCCTTCTCTGTTTATTAAAATGGTACATTAACATTTTGATAGATTTAACAAGAATTATCCCAAAATATTGGAGCAACTGTACTTCTCATCATTAGAGCAATACAATCTATATCAATCCATCTATTTATACTATATTAAAAGCATAAAGGCACTTACAGAAATGTTATTCCCTTATTTTATCCTTTAAAAAAGATTTTATACTAGATGAATTATTATTTAATTATTGTTCTAATTTAAGAATTTAAAGATCACCTAAAATATTATTATTATATTTTTTTAATTAAATTAGGTAGGAAGGGACTTTAAAATCAAATAACACTTTTACCTTATATAGATTTCCTTAGTTAAAGACCAATAATATTAGAGTAGTATTGAACTATTCTATGAGATTCTTTACTATGCAAAAAGTGAGTTAGAAATTACAAATTCTCAAAACATAAAGATTCTAAACATATGATTTTTCTTATTATTTCAAAATTGAATTCTTATTGGGAAAAAGTAAAATTATTATCAAATAATTAAAAATTAGAATAAGCTAATATTTAGAATTTAAATTAATAAAAACTAAGTTATTTCTTTTAAAGTTTAGAACAAATAATTAATATATTGAATTAAGTAATGCAAATCCAATTCAATTATTTTACAATTTTATCATATAAGAAAATTTATTTGTTAAATTAACAAAACACTTACTTTATTTTTATAAGAAGAGTATAAAATATAGAAAAATTAATTATAATGTAAAATTAAGATTCTAATCGGTGAAAGTGCAACAAGATAAAATTGTAGAAGACAAACCATATTATAAATGCGTTGTCATTTGCTTTTTTCTTGCATTCAGTCGAACAAATGAAAACGTCTCACTAAATATTTATACTAAGTTTTTTCTTGGAAAATATTAGTTCAATATTAGTCATTCTTTAAACATTAAAATTGTCGCTATCAAATTTTTAAGATATAACGCCAATTTTTTATTTTTTTTGAATTTGTATTATTTGTCAAATATTTAAAAAATCGCGATGAAAAATATTTATATTTTATTTTCAGTATTAAGTCACATAGAAACAATAATTTTTATTTCATCATAAATCCTGATAAATCACAATAAAACTCTAAATAAAATTCTTTCATTTGTTAAGCTAACTAATAGGAATAATATTATCATTTAAAAAATTCTTAAATTTTATTTTATAAAATAAATAATATAATAATATGTATGTAATTTTAAAATTTATATATTAATTGATATAGGTACACGCGCAAAGCGCGTACCTTAAGACTAGTAAACAGATATATAACATACAAATGATTTTGTGACTACCCGATCCGTCGTCTTATGTGTTACTACTCTATTTCCCCCTTATGGTGTTGCTTTATGTTTCAACATCAGTATAAGAGTCGATCGGGTGTAATTGAATTGGTTTTAGTTGAAAAATAAGACCAATAGTCTCTTTGAGGAAAGCTTAAGTTGGAAAACTCAATCCCACATTCACTTGTGAGTTAGAGGGCACGAAATGGATTTCCGATGATTCGACTAGTTTCGGATGGTATTATGACTTGGGAAAAATTAGATTTTAATTTGGAGGCCCGGTATAGAATAAGGCTTGAATTGGCTAAGTTCGAGTTTTGGCAAATTCCGGTTGATAGGTGAGATTTTGATCTGAGAATTGGAATGGAATTTCGAGAGTTGCAGTAGTTTCGTTAGGTGATTTTGGATATGTTTGCAAATTTTCAGGCCATTCGAACGTCGTTTGGTTGGGTTTTGGATCGAATGCGAATTTGGAAAAGTTCTAGTTTGAATTAGGCTTGAATTCAAGGAATTAGGAGATTTTTGATGTTAATTTTAGTGTTTTTTATGGCCCGAGCAAGTTTAATGAGGTAATGGGTCATGTTGGTGCCCTTGGTTGAGGTCCCGGAGGCCTCGGGGTGATTTCGGCTGGTTGACGGAAGGATTTGTAGTTGAGAAGTGTTGCAGATTTTGAAACTTCAGGTGTTGCAGATGTTTGTTCTATGCGATCGCAGGTTTGGCTTTGCGATCGCGTAGAAGGCTGGGCAGGGGTCCTGAAGTTGTTCAATGCGATCGCGTACTTGGGGATGCGATCGCGTAGGTTGAGGTCTTGGTTCTCTGCGATCGCGTGGTGAAGACTGCGATCACATAAGAGGAATTTGGAGGATGCAGAATTTGTTCTCTGCGATCGCAAGCCAAAGGCTGCGATCGAGTATAAGGATTTCACTGTGCAGTTAAGGTTTAATTGGAACATTTCATCCGCGAGTATTATGCATTTCTCCCCATTTTTGAGCGAGCTTTGGGATGATTTTGAAGAGGGATTCAAGGAATTGAGGTAAGTTCCTTGGCTTAAATACATGAGATTATGATAGAAATAGCATGGAAATTGATTGAAATTCATTAAAAAGGGTCTAAAGCTAGGGCTTGAGTTGTGAGATTTCAAATTTGAAATTGATGGGTCTTTTGAACCCGAATTTGGGAGTTCTTGGTATGTATGGACTCATGGCGAGACGAGGATTCCGAAAATGTAAGTTTCGTGATTTTTCGAGAAGTGGGCCCGGAGCTCGGGTTTTGCTAGTTTTGAGATTCTTGCTATTTCTCGATTATTTTCGATTGGGTATTACCCCATTTGCATATTGTGATGTATTCGATCTGTTTTTGGCTAGATTCGACGCGCGTGGAGGTTGATTCTCAAGGCAAAGGCATCGCGAGCTTGAGATTTCGCCGGTCCGAGGTGAGTAATTTTTGGGAATGATATCCGGAGTTTTTGAAACCCCGAATTTGCACATCTTAGTGCTGTATTGAGGTGACTTGCACGCTGGAACTGAGCATGGGGTAGAGCACCATTGGGATCATGACTTGGTCCTTCCTGGTTGTTGGTTTTACCGCGTATTTGCAAACATTTTGTTGTTATCATCATAAATTGGACTCATTGCCATACTTGGGGCTTATTGCCAATTGTTTGAACCCTCGTTGTACTATCATCATTGTTTTTCCTCACTATTTGAAATATCATTGAACTCAGTCCATGTGATTTACACTGTCTTATGAACTCAACTATATTTTACTGAAACTTGGAGTTTTAAATGATATTTGAACTATCATTTGTGCTGAGTATATTTGTTTTACGGATGCCCGAGGGGCTTCTAACTATTTTAGACTGTTTGAGGTTGAGGGCCATACGTGAGGGCATGAATATGATGTAGGGAGGCTTGCAAGCCTCGAGTGATATGCGTACATGTGCATATACATGCATGAATCGGACTGCACGCTGCATTGGCATATTGCATGGATCGGGCTGCACGCCGCAGCGATGTGATATTGATATTGCGCTTGGGTTGTAGGAGCCCCTCCGGAGTCTGAACCCCCACAGTGAGCGTGGGTACCCAAATGGATCTGGCTGCACGTTTTGCAGTGTTCATGCATTGCATTGCATTCATGCATTACTCATGTTTGTACTACGTGGTACGATATTTAGCACTCATATTTCATTGACATACATATTTTTATTTGCCTTGCTAACCAGATACTCTGGTGTTATATGTTGAGGAGTGCTGAGCTTGAGAGTAGGGGTGTTCAAAACCGATCCAAAACCGAAAACCGAACCGAAGCTTAATGGCTTAATGGTAACGGCTTAACGGACGGAGAACAGATTAAATTTTTTTATTAACGGCTTATCGGTTTGGGGGCGGATTATTCAATTTTCTTAACGGATAATCCATTAACCCGTTAAAAATATAAATATATATATATATATATATATATATAATTTATTATTACTTATATAATTATATATATTAAATATAAAAAACTAAAAACCTTAAAAATAAATATAAGTGTATAACAAAATAAATTACAAAAACAAACCACCTCCACCGTATGTTCTGACTGAGTGAGACAGTGAGCAGTGACTTCTGTCTATACCCATTACCCCTTATTTTCTAATTTCTATTTCCTAAATCTAAATATCTAATTCCTCATTACGGAACCAGTGGCCAATTGGCGAATTCAGAATTTTGATTTTGAGCTGGGTATGGTTTTTGAAAAGCATATCTAATTCTAATATCAATCTATTTTTCGCACACATATATAGAGTTTGACCTTATGCGTTGGACTCATGATTCCGCTACTAACAGAACACTCAGTTTTATGTACATTATCTGTAAAAGGGATTTAAGTTGGACATTTGCTAATTACTCCCAAAGCTTAGCCTATTCCAAAGATGTTAGCAGCATTTTGGCATGTCAAGTATTGTACTGTACAAGTATTGTAATTCGGTATAAGCTTTTCGATAACCCCCATACGTATTAACCCGATAAACCGCCCGATAAGAGCTAACCCGATATCAATCCGCCCAATATCTTATCAGGTGGCTAACGGATGAATACATTTAAAAGCCGATAACCGTTAAGCCAAACCGTTAAGAGTAAAAAGCCGCTCAATCCGCCCCATGAACACCCCTACCTGAGAGGCTGATGATGGATATTGCGAGTTGGGAGTGAGCCCACAGGCCTGGTACTATACTGAAAGGTTGATATTGAGCCTGAGGGGCAGTTTTCTGATTATTTCTTACTTGTTGAAATTATCTTTGAAACTGTTGAAAAAGCATATTTTTAATAGAGATTTTGAACTGATCTTGATTTTTTCTAAAGGGATTTCCACGGTATTTTTATTTTCCTCAAAAACGTTGTTCTGTCTTTTATAGCAGTTGGTGTGCTCATACGTGTTTTCTTATCGCTCAGATATTATTCACTATTATTGCCATTGAGTTGGAAGTACTCACTTTCTCCTGCACCTTGCGTGCAGTTGAGGTATTGTTCACCTGCTAACGGGTTATTAGATGGATCGAAGGCCATATTCTGGTAATTGAGCAAGCTGACTGCCAGCGTTCGCGGCACCACACTCCATCTTTGTATTCCGGCTTTATCTTGTATATATAGATGTACATTGTTGGACCAGTAGTAGTGTCCCTACTCATTAGATGCTCGTGACTTGTGACACCCCGGTCGGCCCGTACTGATTTTTATATGAATTAATGTCATAAATCTAGATTCGATATGCTACATAACTGTTTAACTGCTTAAAGAGGAGTTTTGGGTTATTGGATGGCCTTGTCTTCACGAGAGGCGCCATCACGATCGGGTATAGAATTTGGGTCGTGACAAGTTGGTATCAGAGCCTAAGTTACTAGGTCTCACGAGTCATGAGTAGGGTTAGTAGAGTCTCGCGGATCGGTACGGAGACGTCTGTATTTATCCTCGAGAGGCTGCAGAACCTTTAGGAAAACTTCCCATTCTTGGAATTCTTATCGTGCGTACTTGATTCAGCTTGAGATATAATTCTTGAAATTCCTTCCACATGTGTGTATGCGCACGTGAGGGCTCAGTAGTATATGTGCCTTGATGGCTTGTGATTCCCCGATCGAGGGGTGAGAGGTAATCTCCGTAAGTTCATGTTGGGCCAGTCTGGAGGACTTGAGGCCGGATATTTGCCTATGGATTGAGCACCGAGGTGCTGATTGTGTAAGAAAGTTTTTCGAACTTATATGTTCAGTGTTTTTCTTATTAGCCGGAATGGCAGTTAGATATCCATGTGACGAGTATGTTGGTACCGTGGGGTGTATCTATGTGATCTTGGTAGTGACGAAAGAGTTTGCTGAATAATAGATGAGTTGTGGAGTGTTCGACCCCTATGGCGCGTGAAGAATATTTCATGTCTCTTAGTTGGCAAGTAAGGTACATTCCATGTGGCAGTATGAGTATAGACTCATAAAGACCAAATGGCTGTATTTCGTATATGATATTGGAAGGTATATGGAAACATTGAAATGAGACGAAGCAGGTGGGTTATCTCCTATGAGGATTTGGAGCGATATGATCCTTATGTGTATGTAAAATATCTCATGCGTAATTGAAGGGTATGTGTTGTATTTTGAAGAATTGGGACACTTAAGAAAGTGGACTCAGCTGATGTGAAAATGAATGCAGGGTTTGCAGAGAATGTCAGTGCTAGATGATCTGTGTATTCACAAAACTTGTAAATGATTTGAGTTTGATCTCAATGTGGCATCATTAGAGTAAAAGTGTTATGAGTTGTTAAGAATGCCTTAATCTGCCAAGTTGGGGAGGTTGCTGTCGGTCAGCTGATTGCATGGTTATGAGCTATGTTGGTTTCGTTTCGAGGTATGATGGCGGATTAGTTCTGGTTATAGAAATTGAGCCGGGGATGGCTCGTGTGAAGGAAAATATCTACAAAGGTTAAATGGTGCTTTCGTAAATGTGAGAGATGAAAGGATGTTTTGAACAGCTGTTGATAAAGAATGCTCAGGGTATAGGGAAGAAAGATGGTTGTTTATATCCGTATGAGATCATGTTCTGCGGTGTTAGAGTACTAATAAAGCACGAGTGGTTCTGTCCGTTAAGGCGGGTAAATTTGAGCTGTTTAAGAGTGAATGACTCTCGAGCTTGGTTTTAATGTGTCCAAGATTTTGCATGTAACAATAAGGTTTCTTAAGTTTGTGTATGTGGCTAGAGACTGTGTTTTCATTAGAAAAGATCAAGAATTGTGGTATGTTATGTTAATTATGAGATTTTATGTATCAATATCTGGGAAGTAATGGTAACGAATTCAGATTCGCAGGAAGTTCTTCAAGGTAAATTATTCCGGAATATTGTATTTCTGAGAAGTGTCGAGAGGGAATTCAGCGGCCTATGGGTGTTATATAGTGGGGGTCTTATGTGTGAGTCTCGTGTGGTAACCTGAGTTGAGGTATTGTGGTGCTACAGTAAGGGAGAATATCAAATTAATGATGAGTCATGAAAGAGATGAGATGAATGGAATAGCTTGATAATAAACCAAATTGTTATGGTAAGGATATGACTAATTCTTGTATGTGTTTGAGGTAATGAGTCTTACGCGTGTTATGCAGCAAGGCTTTTATGTGTTGGCAGTTTGTGTAACTTGATCTGGATAGAATGACTTAGTCCTGGCAGATTAGCTTATGCAATGGAATTGGGAAAAAGAGTTCTTGATGTGTTTTGCCTTGATTTGAAGATGTGCATGTTATCCTATTGTGGTATGGTCTGTTGTTATGATATGGAGAATTTAGAATTGCGTGTTCAAGGCTTTGGTTCAGTTCATAATGGGAAATCATTAAATTCTTGAGTAGCACGTCAGCTACAGGTGAGTAAAGAATCGATCTACAGATGATTAATGTGATGTAAATTGATGATACGTCAGTAGTATTGCGACATTTTCTTGTTGGACCGACTGCGGATATTTGAGTTTGTTGATGGCGCAGGAAATTTTGAATATCTTTCGTGGTATGAATGGATACTCGATATGTGTTATGTATTCGTACGGCAAAGTGTGGGATCAGGCATAGTGATTCATGCGGTATATGTGTTAGATACTAGAAGTTCTCGTGGTCTGACCATGCGGTGATTGTGAGTCGTGTGTATCGACATCGTCTAGCAGTTGTTGAAAACTGGAGGTCCGAGTGGATCTTTCTTTGCTTGGTATGTTAAAATTGGGTTATGATGTTTGATGGCAGACTGATTGTTCCAGGGTCAGATTGTCTACACTAATGTGTTATGGGCTATGTCAGAAAATGCCACAGGCTGCGTGGCAAGGTGCATCGAATTATTGATCTAGCAGAGTAGTTATATTCCAAGGACCAGAGGACGACTGGCAAGCATTGCTTATTGATTGGGCCTTCGTGGCGGATGTCAGTGCAGGGGTTTCTACCATGGGTTCAATTCCGGTATTGAGGGACTTTTTGCATGCGTTTCTTGCGGCCGGCCATGAGGCTATATGTGTTTATTGTAATGAGCAAATTTGACTTAATGTGCATCTCCTTTGGTGAAATATATGTGCGGATAGGGTGGCACACTGCTACGGGTATGGCATATGGATCGGGTGGCACGCCGCCACAGGTATTATCTGAACCGGGTTGCGTGCCGCAACAGTGTGATGTGGAGAACAATTTTCCTATATGTTACTTTGTATGCCTTGTTTCCTGGGTTATGAGGAAAATTCGTATTGGGTGTTGCTAGGCGAATAGCGCATCAGTTATGTCCTTTCAGGATTTAATAGTGTATAATACTTGCTTCACCGCGGGTGTGATTGACTGCGAGGTTTCAGACCTCAATCTGTGCGTGCTGATCGTGTTGAGCATGGTGACTTGAGGTGCTTCATGGGTAATAGTGCTTGGATAGAATCGCGCGTTGTGGCTAGGCCGTGTGATGTTATGACCTTTCGAGGAGGATTCAGGTACTCTATTTCTATGATGTGAGATGGGATCTTAGTTGTGTGTTGTGATCGTACGGAGGAATTTGAAGTTCAACTCTTTCGTTTGAGTCAGTTTTCATGATTTGAGTGTTTTCAGATCGTTTCTTATTGGTTCCTGTGTTGAGCATGATGTGGCTTAGGCCGGTGTTGAGGTGTCATATCACCGGAGTGGCGTGTTGTAGTTGATATGATCATTGGAGTCATTACCGATTACGAGCATATTTGATTTCAGCCTATTAGAAAGGTAATATCGAGGTTTGGCTCCGAAATCTATTGTAGTATCCGTCAGAAAGGAAATGGACTCATGAATGGATGATCTGTGAGATGGGTTCGGTTTATCGCGTGTTTCAGTTGCTGTTGGCAGTATATGAAGGTTATGGGATAAGACTTTAGCTAATATAAAGGTTTTTCTATCAGTATTTGGTTATTATGGGCAACTGCTGTGGATGGAGACTATCCTTCCGAATGTTGGGATGTGTGGTATATTGTATGAATTCACCTGAGGTTGCAGGTGTGGGTTATTATAGCTGGTTTGGGTTAATTCTCAGTATAGATGTGAGGTTATGATCTCGTGTATCATTTCGGGAATTGTAGTGTGGTTCTACGGTTATGGGCCAGATGGATTGTGAAATTTCAGCTGTATTGTGTTATCGGTACCTATGTGAGACAGGGTGACGTGGGATCCCCCGAGTATATGCTTGGTAAGGTCACTCAGTTATTGGGTTGCTTCTAGTACAACTCTTGGTACGCTCGAGGACATGCATTTGTTTAAGTTTTTGGAAGATGTGACAACCCGACCCGTCGTCTTATGTGTTACTGCTCGGTTTCCCCCTTATGGTGTTGCTTCATATTTCAATATAAATATTAGAGTCGATCGGGTGTAATTGAATTGGTTTTGGTTGAAAAATGAGACCAATAGTCTCTATAAGGAAAGCTTAAGTTTGAAAAGTCAACCATATGTTGACTTGCGAGTTAGAGGGCTCGGAATGGATTTTCGATGATTCGACTAGTTTCATATGGTGATTTATGACTTGGGAGCGAAATCGGAATTTAATTTTGAGGTCCGGTGTAGAATTAGGGATGAATTGGTTAAGTTTGAATTTTTGCAAATTACGGCTGATAGGTGAGATTTTGATCCGGGGGTCAGAATGGAATTTCCAGAGTTGCAGTAGTTTCGTTAGGTGATTTTGGATATGTCTGCAAATTTTCAGGTCATTCGGACGTCGTTTGGTTGGGTTTTGGATTGAATGCGAATTTGGAAAAGTTCTAGTTTGAATTAGGCTTGAATTCGAGGAATTTGGATATTTTTTTGATGTTAATGTTAGTGTTTTTATGGTCCGAGCAAGTTTGAATGAGGTAATTGGTCATGTTAGTGCCGTTGGTTGAGGTCCCGGGAGCCTCAGGGTGATTTCGGATGGTTGACAGAAGGATTTGTAGTTGAGAAGTGTTGCAGATTTTGAAGCTTCAGGTGCTGCAAATGTTTGTTCTATGCGATCGCAGGTTTGGCTTTGCAATCGCGTAGAAGGCTGGGCGGGGGTCCTGAAGTTGTTCAATGCGATCACGTACTTGGGGATGCGATCGTGTAGGTTGAGGTCTTGGTTCTCTGTGATCGCGTGGTGAAGACTGCGATCGCATAAGAGGAATTTGGAGGCTGCAGAATTTGTTCTCTGCGATCGCAAGCCAAAGGCTGCGATCGCGTATAAGGATTTCACTGGGCAGTTAAGGTTTAATTGGAACATTTCATCCGCGAGGGTTATGCATTTTTCTCCATTTTTGAGCGAGCTTTGAGAGCTTTGGGGCGATTTTGAAGAGGGATTCAAGGAGGAATGATTGAGGTAAGTTCCTTGGCCTAAATACATGAGATTATGATTGAAATAGCATGGAAATTGATTGAAATTCATTAAAAAGGGTCTAAAGCTAGGGTTTTAGTTGTGATATTTCACATTGAAAATTGATGGGTCATTTGAACTTGGATTTGGGAGTTCTTGGTATGTATGGACTCGTGGCGAGACAAGGATTCCGAAAATGTAAGTTTCGTAATTTTTCGAGAAGCGGGCCTGGGGCTCGGGTTTTGCTAGTTTCGAGATTCTTGTTATTTCTCGATTGTTTTCGATTGTGTATTGTCCCATTTGCATATTGTGATGTATTCTCTCTGTTTTTGCTAGATTCGACGCGCGTGGAGGTTGATTCTCGAGGCAAAGGCGTCGCGAGCTTGAGATTTCGCTGATCCGAGGTGAGTAATATTTGGGAATGATATCCTGAGGGTTTGAAACCCCGGATTTGCACATCTTAGTGCTGTATTGATGTGACTTGCACGTTGGACCTGAGCGTGGGGTAGAGCCCCGTTGGGGATCGTGACTTGGTCCGTCCCGGTTGTTGGTTTTACCGCGTATTTGCAAACAATTTGTTGTTATCATCATAAATTGGACTCATTGCCATACTTGAGGATTATTGCCGAATGTTTGAACCCTCGTTGAACTATCATCACTGCTTTTCCTCACTATTTGAAATATCATTGAACTCAGTCCATGTGATTTACACTGTTTTATGAACTCAGCTATATTTTACTCAAACTTAGAGTTTTAAACGATATTTGAACTATCATTTGATATGAGTATATTTGTTTTACGGATGTTAGATAATACGCTTAACGCTAGAGGGGGGGGGGGTGAATAGCGTTATAATAAAATTTAGCGTAAACTTGCGAAAATTAAAATTTGCAGGAAATAAATAAGTACGTTAAATAAACAAAAAGGAAAGAACGCACCGATATATTCTGGTTCACCACAACACGTGGCTAGTCCAGTCCTTGAGAGACTCTCTCGAGATTTTCCACTAACTTGTCAAGCTTACAGGTGCTCAACAAACCTTTACAACTTAAGGACACAAGCCTTAACACCTTTGCTCGGAGATACAACACTCCAAGACTTCAACCAAGGAAACACAAGTTCCTTACAACAAGAGAATCACAATTCTCTTACAAGTGTATCAAACACTAAACACTCAAACAAAATACTCCTTAATGAGTAGATATGAGTAAAAGAAGTAAGCTCTACATCACAACAACTTTGGACAAGAATATGGCTCTCAAAAGCTTTATGAAATTGAATATAAAATGATAAACAAAAGTATGCAAGCTTATAGCAATGTAATGATCAGTTGTATTATGTTGTTGTGTTTAAAACACTGAAATGAAGCTGTATTTATAGTTGAAAAACTTGGCATTACCGTTGCGTAATTGCCAATTAAGAGTTGCTGATTTTACTCACTGACAATGGATTTTCAAACCCCTACAATCGATTGTCTGCCAGTTAGATCAAAATTCAATCCCAGATTTTACGCTTGATAATCGATTACTTACAATCCATAATCGATTACTGGTAACGTTCAAAAAATCCTTTCCAGATTTTACCACAAACAATCGATTGTCCAGAATCAACAATCGATTACTCAGCAACGTTCAAAAAATCTTTTCCGGATTTAATCAAAACAATCGATTATACAAAATCAATAATCGATTACCCAATAACGTTCAAAAAATCTTTTCCGGATTTTAATCAAAACAATCGATTATACAGAATCAATAATTGATTACCTGACGGTATTTGAAAACTTTACGACAACGGTCAGCTTCACAATCGATTGCACAAAGTCAACAATCGATTACTTATCAGTTTTTGAAAAATATTTTAGACACTGTCTCTTTGACAATCGATTGTCCAATGTAACAATCGATTATTTAATAAATTTGAAAATCACTGGAAGACACTGTCTCAACATAATCGATTACCATTAGTTCATAATCGATTATTCTGAGTTTTGAAAAACTTTGATGGACACTGCCTCAGTCACAATCGATTGTCATTAGTTCACAATCGATTGTCATGCAGGTTTGAAAAACCTGATGCTCACTGTCTTACTCACAATCGATTGTCATTAGTTCACAATCGATTGTCATGCAGTATTGGCTTAAAACAATCGATTATCATAAGTACATAATCGATTATCTTAGTCCAGATTTTTAAGGCATGTCTAAAAATTATTTTGACTACTGTAAATATGCATGATTTAAAATCATTTGACATTAAATTAAATATGCATGATTTTGAAAAATAGTTTTATAAGAGAAGCCATGTTACGAGTCAAGTTGTAGGATCAAGATCACAATTAAGAATGACTCAATTAAACTATAAAACTTTGTCTTGAGCTTGAATCTCGTTGTATATCAATTGTGCGCTTGTTTCTTGAACTTCGTCATATATCAATTTTCGCTTCGTTTGTCATTCATCAAAACCTATACAAAAGAACACACGTTTTAGTATATTGCGTTGAGAACGTGTTTCCAACAACGGATGCCCGAGGGGCTTCTGACTATTTTAGACTGATTGAGGCTGAGGGCCATACGTGAGGGCATGAATATGATGTAGGGAGGCTTGCAAGCGTCGAGTGATATGTGTACATGTGCATATACATTCATGGATCGGATTGCACGCCGTAGTGACATATTGCATGGATAGGGTTGCACGCCGCAGTGGTGTGATATTGATATTCCGCTTGGGCTGTAGGAGCCCCTCCGGAGTTTGAACCCCCACAGTGAGCGCGGGTACCCAAATGGATCGGGCTGCACGTTCCGCAGTGTTCATGCATTGCATTGCATTTATGCATTACTCATGTTTGTATTACGTGGCACGACATTTAGCACTCATATTTCATTGGCATACATATTGTTATTTGCCTTGCTGACCAGATACTCTGGTGTTATATGTTGAGGAGTGCAGAGCCTGAGAGGCTGATGATGGATATTGCGAGTTGGGAGTGAGCCCGCGAGGCTGGTACTGTACTGAAAGGTTGATATTGAGCACGAGGAGCAGTTTTCTGATTATTTACTACTTGTTGAAATTAGCTTTGAAACTATTGAAAAAGCATATTTTTAAAAGAGATTTTGAACTGATCTTGAGATTTTCTAAGGGATTTCCACGGTATTTTGATTTTTCTCAATAACGGTTGTTGTGTCTTTTATAGCAGTTTGGTGTGCTCATACATGTTTTCTTATCGCTCAGATATTATTCTCTCTTATTACCACTGAGTTGGAAGTACTCACTTTACTCCTTGCACCTTGCGTGCAGTTGCAGGTATTATTCACCCGATAACGGTTATTAGCAGGATCGAAGGCCATATTCTGGTAATTGAGCAAGGTGATCACAGCGTTCGCAACACCGCACTCCATCTTTGTATTCCTGTTTTATCTTGTATATATAGATTTATACATTATTGGAGCAGTAGTAGTGTCCCAACTCATTAGGTGCTCGTGACTTGTGACACCCTGGTCGGACTGTATTGATTTTTGTATTAATTAATGTCATAAATCTAGAATCGATATGCTACATAACTGTTTAACTGCTTAAAGAGGAGTTTTGGGTTGTTGGTTGGCCTTGTTTTCACGAGAGACGCCTTCACGACCGGATATAGAATTTGGATCGTGACATGTTTCATTTATATATACACAAGAACTTCATTTTTGTAGCTATTTATATAAATCTGGTAACTAAGCATAAAATTATACGCTTTATAATATTACAGCACATATTATATTTGTGACACATGTCTTTATTTTTTACAATTACTGAATTAAAGTTAGTTAATACATAATTTTACGTTAGTTTATCATTTAATCATAATAAATTAGTATAGTTTAATTTTTGTTTATTGAATGAATTATTTTTTCAATATATTGATCGTGAATGAGGACTTTTATGTGGCCGTTTCCCCCATATTAAATTGGTTATATAGAATCAATATTTTTCATTTTCGAAACTCATATTTTACTTTTATAACTCAAATATAATTTTAAACAAAATATTTATATAATTTTTAAAAATCTTTTACTTATTTAAATAAAATATACGCGCATCACGCGTACCATTTACTAATATATCAAAATGTGCCTATTAAACATCTACTGACTAACCAATAAAACAAATTAAAAATATGAACTTCACGTGCAGTGAATGGCAAAATTATCCGAAGAATTTAATTTTAATGTAAACACTTGCCTAACTGACATGATTGCACAAAAAACTTTTCAGTAGTCAAAAAATAGAATTTAAAACTCTTGAATTCTGATTTATCCTCAATATTTGAAGTTCAACAGTTTAAACAGTAAAGTGTGTTTGGCTAAAAAGTTATTCGAACACTTAACTAGCTTTAAAATAATCAAAAACTAATGTAGGACAATCGGAATCAAGAGTAATGTGATCTAGAAAATGTTAGATCGGAGATTATAATATATAGATCGAGATATAAGAGCAGTAAGATGTATAACAAGTTTTATTGCACAAGAGAGAGAGAGAGTTGTATATTTTCAGTAAGGAAATACACGTTAGTCTTTACAAAGGTATAAGGTCCCCTTTATATACTAAGGGACTTTCCTTGAAATAATACAAAATGCCTCGATATACGAATGTCAGAGCTTGATGTGACATTACAGTGAGTCACATCACTTGGTCCGTTTATTGACTGGGACCGGCCTTACTTAACTCGACCATGATAAGGCCGCCTTCTTAGTGAGGCCGTATGTGGATAATATGTGGACGTGGGGAACCAAATTTGCCCAATACAGATAGTCCCTCCGTTTATTGGGGACGCAGTCGAAAGGCGTTTCCAATAGAAGGACATGCGTGATTGATGCCTATGAAAATTTGGTCGTCCCTGTTAATACTTCTGTGAGAGACCCGTTTGTATGTGAAAAGGCCATGCCGTTGACATGTTACCTCATTTTTGGAATTTCTTTTTGAGGTGATGTCATTAACATGCGTGATCATTACTTCTACTCCTGAGGTGGTTCAGGTTATGACGTGACGTTGGGTTTCCTGCGCCGATTTTTTGAATCATGCCCTTTTGATTTCGGTGTACCTTTTCTCATAAATAGGTGGAGAGTTGGACTAGGTTCATCATTCGATCCTTTTCGGAGAGTATTTCCTCAATCTTTTCCTTATCTTTTTTCTGGTGTTTGCTATTCTTTTCTTCTCTGAAATTCTCATTCTCAGGAATCGAACTTGCGACCCGTAATACCTTTTTCTTACATCATTCACTATGGCTAAAAGTAGGCGTGATGATAACAGAACCAGGGACGTTGCTTCTACCAGGGCTTCGTCATCATCGGACGGCGAGGAGGCCGAGGGAGTTTTTGTTCCTCTATCAACGGCCAACCTGCTCCCACGCGATATGAGCAAAAGGAGCGACTTCCTGAATAAGCGTAAACTCCTCCCTTGGGGAGCATAGTGAGATGACACTGTCCCACTTGGCCTCTCTCACGGAGATGTATGATATTCCCGATCACGTTGACATGGTTCCCGCGGGGCTAGATTACGCTAACGTGCCTAGGACCGGGTACTGTGCCTTCTACAAATACGCCTTCCAAATTGGATACACCCTTCCAATTTACCCTTTAGCGGATGAGTTGTGTCCCTGGTTTTGGAGCATGTCCGGCCCAGCTTACACCGTATGCCTTGAAGGTGTGCATGGTAGTATCCGCTTATGCGGCGAAGGCCGGAAAAGAGGTGACCGTTCATCACCTTTTGCAAATGTTCAACGTGATTTTCATGAGAGGCTCGATGCTCTAGTTGAGGAGTAGGGGCAAGAAAAGCTTCGTGGCGCAGGTGGACGACAAGGCCAACTGTAAATTTTGGACGAGGTTTTTCTATGTCCGTACCGAACACCTTATGTCCAACCCTGATGGCTTTCCAGAAGTGTGGAATGGCGCACATAAGTATTGCTGTGCGTGATGTTTACTATTTTCACCTTACTTTGCGGGTTCTCACTATCGAAAGTTTCCATTTGTTTTCATTCAGTGGCTGCTCGCGCTCCTCGCAGTGTTGATGATAATGGATCGTGGGTGCAGGCGCTGATATTGTTTGCAGGGGAAAGCCGTTCTTCGACTGAATTCCTTAGGCTCCACGACCCCGCTGGTAACGGCTTTACCTAATCTTTGTTATGGTTTGGGGGCCCATATAATTTTCTTACCCATCTCACATGTATTTTGGTAGGTCGGGGCGCCTCTAAGAAGGCGAGGAAGAAGAAGCAGCAGAAGAAGAAGACTGCGACCGGTCCTTCTAGGACGGTATCCGACCCTGAGGCGGATCTGGTCTTTGTCAGAACGTCCAGGGGCAGTGCTTCGACCCTTTTAAGACAAGAGGGTACATTAGAAGCGGCCCCAGAGATAGCATCTGAGGCCGTGATGGGGGTTGTACCTGAGACGACGCCCATGGAGGTGCCGGCGACTGTCCCTGAGATTCCCCCCCTTAAGGATGCCTTCTACCGTGCCGACCCCCTCTGAGCCAGCTCTGCACCCTGCGGAGGGGGACCGTGAATAGGATGAGACGTTGGACAGAAGGCAGCATTGGATCCTCACTGGCAAAGCCGTGGCCACCCAGTCGGGAAAGACTAGGCCATATTGCCATGTATCAAGGCCGACCTTTATGGCAGAGGCTATTTGCTCAGGAAGAGATGATCTTAGGAGGGAGGCCGCAGCGAGGAAAAGCAAAGACATGGATGTGGCGGGCTCGGGGGCAGCCATGGAGGGCACAAACACAGGAAGCAGATCCTTGGACCGGGTGGAGATGGCCGGCCAATCTTCTCGTCGTATAGTGATTCCAAGTCACTATAATTTGCTGGATAACTGCGAGGAGGCGGCCCTGGCGGAGCATAGTGATAAAGCCTTGGCCCAAAGGGTGGCAGGCGCAGCCCTACAGGTATGCCTCTGCGTTGCTTGATGACTTCTCTTTACGTAGGGTTATGATTTTCCCGTGCTTACTTGGTCTCTTTTCCAGACTCTTGTCTTGGAGGTGGAGAGGGATCGGCGCCGGAAAGAGAAGATGGCCAAATATAACCGTCTAGCACAGAAGTACAAAAAGGCGTGCGAGGCGCTTCGAACCCTGGCCGACATGTACAAGCAGGACCCCAACTTTAGAGTGGTTCGTGAGGGCCTAGTGGAGTCTGAGGCGCAATTGAAGAAAAGAGTGGCCGAGCTGGAAAAGGTGGATGAACAGCTCATGGCCGCTGTTGCTGGGGCCGTGGAGATGGAGGTCCTTATCCAAGCCAAGGACGAGGAGCTACAACTCGGTCGTGTTGTGGCGGAGGAGGCGGAAGAGTTGCACACCCGGGTGGCGGCTCTAACAGAGGAACTCAAAGCCACGAAGGCCGAGGTCGATGAGCTTAAGCTAGCTCTCGCGCAAGCCGATACGTCTCATGAGGTGCACGAGATGTGCGTGTATGGGAGGCCAGACTGGTCGTGCTTGAGGAATTCCTGGCAGCTGGTCGAGCGTCTGAAGTAGAGGTTGAGAACTAGCGCCAACTAGTCAGAGTCGCTCGTGAGGCGGCAGGCTATGGTCCTGAATCACCGGCGTGGGAGGGGGGCAACTCAGCAGATATCAATCGCTTGGAGTCCAACTCTTGGATTTCCAGGGCGTAACCTGCTGGAAATGAGGACGGGCTACCTGAGGGCCAGGCCGGGCTAGATAAGTAGTGGTTTCTTAGGGTCTTTGTAAATATACTTGTTCATACTGATTTTTGTATCATGGGTGTTTGTTCCCCGTTGTGAAAACATATAATTTTTGTTGTAAGTAATATTTTCAACCTTTTGGCATGTCGTCGTACTTTTCTTTATCGTAGCTGCTTGAAATTTGTCGGCCATAGCTGTGTAAAGTTAGCTTGATGGCTTTAGCCATATAAAATAGGCGATCGTAGCCTTGTGAATACGTTGGCTCTAGCCACGTACAGATAAAGGCCGTAGCCCGATGAAAATGATGGCCATAGTCGTGTAAAATAAAAGCCGCGGCTAGATGGCCTTAGCCATATAAAATAATGGTCATAACCACGTAAAATGAAGGTCGTAGCCTAATGGCCTTAGCCATATAAAATAAAGGTCGTAGCCTGATGGCCTTAGCCATATAAAATGATGGCCATAACCATGTAAAATAAAGGTCGTAGCCTGATGGCCTTAGCCATATAAAACGATGGCCATAGCCATGTAAAATAAAAGTCGTAGCTTGATGGCCTTAGCCATATAAAACGATGGCCATAGCCATGTAAAATAAAGGTCGTAGCCTGATAGCCTTAGCCATATAAAATGATGGCCATAGCCATGTAAAATAAAGGTCGTAGCATGATGGCCTTAGCCATATAAAATGATGGCCATAGCCATGTAAAATAAAGGCCATAGCCTGATGGCCTTAGCCATATAAAATGATAGCCATAGCCATGTAAAATAAAGGCCGTAGCCCGATGGCCTTAGCCATATAAAACAATGGCCATAGCCATATAAAACGATGGTCATAGCCGGATGGGCTTAGCCATATAAAATGATGGCCATAGCCATATAAAACGATGGTCATAGCCTGATGGCCTTAGCCATATAAAATGATGGAAGGTCGTAGCCTGATGGCCTTAGCCATATAAAATGATGGCCATATCCATGTAAAATAAAGGTCGTAGCCTGATGGCCTTAGCCATATAAAACGATGACCATAGCCATGTAAAATAAAGGCAGTAGCCTGATGGCCTTAGCCATTTTATTCATTTGGAGATGGCCATAGACTTTTTATTCATTTGGAGATGGTCGTAGCCTTTTCATTCATTTGGAGATGGCCGTAGCCTTTTCATTCATTTGGAGATGGCCGTAGCCTTTTCATTCATTTGGAGATGGTCGTAGCCTTTTCATTCATTTGGAGATGGCCATAGCCTTTTCATTCATTTGGAGATAACACTAATCTAGTCCCTGTATCATGTCGGGCTTGGAGTGTACATGGAGAGGTGGACATGATGCACTCGTGCTACAAACATCTCCAGGTGACCCCTTTCGCCGCCTCGTTAAAAACCTTCCCAAGAAAATCCAATTGGGACAAAACTCGGGTAAGGGAAAAAGAGTACGACTCAGGTGTCACCCTTTTAGAAGTGGAAACGTTTGAGGTGAGCGACGTTCCAGTTGGTTTGGAGTGTCTTTCCTTCCGTTGTCTCTAGCTGGAATGCTCCTTTCCCGGCCACCGCTGTGATTTTGTAGGGTCCATCCCAGTTTGTGCCCAGTTTTCCTTCACTTGGGTCTTTTGAGGCCAGAGTCTTGTCTTTGAGGACGTAATCCCCAACTTTGAGCGGCCTTATTTTTGCCCTTTTGTTGTAGTATCTTTCGACTTGTTGTTTTTGGGTTACCATTCTGACGTGGGCCATTTCTCTTCTTTCTTCGGTTTCATCAAGATCTTGGAGCCTGCCGATGTCGTTTTCCAATCTGCTGGTGTGTGAGTACCTTAAGCTGGGTTCGCCCAGTGAGTATGGGGTTTCTCCGGTGCTATATTTGGGCGTGGTTCTGTGTGCCCACAAGACTTCGAATAGTAGTTCGGGCCATAGTCCCTTGGCATCTTCGAGCTTCTTTTTGAGTATGTTCAGGATTGTTTTGTTAAAGGACTCTGCTTGGCCATTGGCGGCGGGGTGGTACGACGTGGATGATATTCTTTTGATGCGCCATTTTTTGAAGAATTCGGTCGTTTTCGACCGATGAACTGGCGCCCATTATCGCAACGGATTTCTTTGGGGATGCCAAAATGGCATATGATGTTCTTCCAAATAAAGGTGATGACTTCCTGTTCGCGTATTTGTGCGTACGCACCTGCTTCCACCCACTTAGAGAAATAGTCAGTTAAAACAAGTAAAAATTGTACCTTTCCTCGTCCTGGGGGTAGCGGGCCGACAATGTCCATCCCCCACTTGATGAACGGCTAGAGGGATGTGACGGAATGGAGGGGTTCTCCTGGTTGGTGTATCATTGGGGTGAACTTTTGGCTTTGCTCGCATCGGCGGACGTATTCTGCTGCCTCTTTCTTCATGGTGGGCCAATAGTAGCCGGCACATATGATGCACCTAACTAGGGAGCGGTTGCCAGTGTGTGCACCGCAATGGCCTTCGTGTACTTATTCGAGTACAAGTCTTGCTTGTTGTGGTCTTAAGCACTTAGCTAGGGGGCCGCTGAACGTCCTTTTATAAAGGTCGCCGTTGATCATGCAGTATCGGGTGGCCTGTACGCAGAGCTTTTTTGCTTCTTTTTTATCAAGGGGGAGTGTCACGTCCTGCAAGTAAGATACGAACTGGTTGCGCTAGTCCTAAGTTAGGTTTAAGTAAAGTACCTCGGTGTGATCGATAACTGAGTGGAGGAGCTTGACCACTCTCCCTTTGTTGACGCTTTTGGTGGCGGCAACCAACTTCGCCAGGCCGTCCGCTTCGATGTTCCGTGCTCTGGGAATTTGTTCGAAACGACATTCGTCGAATGTAGTCATCAGCCTACGGATTTATGACTGGTATTTTTGTATCCTCTGTTCCTTGATTTGATAGGTCTCAGTGATCTGGTTTACCACAAGCTAGGAGTCGCGGTGAGGAGAATTCGGCGAGCTCCATACTTACCTGCAATTACGGCCTCGTACTCGGCCTTGTTGTTAGTCATTTACGGGCATCGTATATGCAGATAATGGAGGGGGCGTACCTCTGTCGTTCCTTAGTGGAGTAACATGTTGTTGCAAGGCGTCTGCATGCCTTGGTGGTGGTGGGTGTGAGGACCTGATGTATGGTTGATGTCTTTCCCTGTTGAGGCGTGGGATTTGTTCCCGCCTTCCCTCATTGCGCCGGTCCCTTCGGATTTCTAGGTGTACCATTGTCAACCTTCGGGTCGGGCCGTTAAGGTCGTCATCATCCCCACGTACCTCGGTGCAATAGACGTTGTGTATTTCTTTCCAGGTGGTGGGGGGATATTTCAGAAGAAGGCTGAGCAACTTCTTGGTCGCCTTCGAGATATCTATGCTGAGCCCGTTATAAGGTCGCAAATCCCATGCCTTCGGATAAGTTCGGTAGGCTCATTCTGACTCTGTTGAATCTGGCCAGGAACTCCCTGAGTCCTTCTCCCGGGGTTTGACACACAACAAAAATGTCGTTGACCCGTGGTTCCTCCTTCCTCTCCCCTGCATGGGCGGTAGCGAATTTATTAGCCATCTCCTCAAAGGTTGAGATGCTCTTGGCCGGTAGTTGTGAGTACCACGTTATGGCTCCTCCCGTCAGCGTCTCACCGAACTTCTTCAGAAGTACGAATGGTACTTGTTCTTTCGATAAGTTGTTGCTTTTGGCGGCTGTAACATAGTGTATCAGGTGGTCCTCGGGGTCGGTGGTCCCGTCATATACTTTCAAGTAGGGGGCATATTGAAGGTTTTTGGGATGGGGTATGGCGCGGCTCCTTCCGTGTAGGGTTATTCGACGAACCTCCCCATGTCTCGCTTCGGCAGCAACTTAGGCGCGCCTGGGATCTTATCCACCCTTTATTGGTGTTCCTTCATCTGGTCGGGGAGCGATCTGTTCTCGTTCTCCATCTCTTCCATCTTTTTGAGGATGGCTGCGACTGTTCCGTCGTTATCTTGGACATCGACGGGAACATTGTTTGTTCTTGTGCCCTCGAGCTCATCCTTGGTTGCGACATGATCTGCTGCTGGGGTGCATCTATCATTTTGAGGTGGTTTCTTGGCTAGACTACTCAGAGTGCTTGTCATCCACTCTTCTAGTAATCTCTTTATTTCTGGGGGTGCTTCCTTAGTGGTAGATGTTGAAGCTTCTCTATCTCGCGGAACCACCAGGTCTTCTGATGAGGAGGGTAAGGCTTCCACGCCTATCAAAGTACTGGGGGTTGCGTGTAGGGCATCTCCTTCAGCAGCCTCGTTGAGAGTGCCCGTGAGGTCTGTTCTAACCTCCAAGATAGCCTTCATTCTAGCATTGTTTTCAGCCATTCTAGGTCGTAGAGGGTGGTTTTTCGAAGGATCTCTAGAAACAAACTACAACTTTGATTCTGGAAGTCCCCACAGACGGCGCCAAATTGTTTGGCTAAAAAGTTATTCGAACACTTAACTAGCTTTAAAACAATCAAAAAATGATGTGGGTCAATCGGAATAAAGGGTAATGTGATCTAGAGAATGTTAGCTGATAGAAATTGGAGATTATAATATATAGGTCGAGATATAATAGCAGTAAGATGTATAACAAGTTTTATTGCACAAGAGAAAGAGAGTTGTATATTTTCAATGAGTCACATCACTTGATCCGTTTATTGACCGGGACCGTCCTTACTTAAGTCGACCATGATAAGACCGCGTTCTTTAGTGAGGCCGTATGTGGATAATATGTGGACGTGGAGAATCAAATTTGTCCAATACAAAGTGCTATAAACGAAAAAGGTTTTCATGAAACATTGAAGGTGTAAAACCTTCTCATTCCAATCACTTGTCTAAAATCTTTTTGTGGTTCACTGCTGCAAAACCTATTTGTTCTTCGACATAATGAACATGCATGATTTTACTTGTGGTAGATACACATCGACTGGATGTTGAATTTTGAGCACTGCTGTAGTCTGTAGAAGTCATGCTTCAGCTTTGCCAAAGGCACAGTACGTTTGTTGTGTGATTATAACTAAACTCACTCGTGCTTCTTCCCACCAGCAAGAATGCGTTGAATCTGAAGCCCTCTGCTGAAGGCCTGGTTGAAAAGTAGACTTGTCTGGTTATAAAGTTTAGAGAATGTTGGATAGTGAGCCAAAATTTCTTCCAAAAAATATTTCCCGAATATTATCTTTCATACCAAACACAACCTAATTGTTCCCTTTTTGGGGTTAATATATAACATTTGTCTTAAACTTGACTCGATTTACAACTCATGAGTTCTCATTTATCTTCAATATAAACCAAAAAAAAAAATTGCATATATGAGCAATTATTTGCATTTATTAACAAAGGAGTATACATCTTGTGCTGTAGTATTATGAAACTACAATACGCTAATATGCTGTAGAATGTGTCCCGAACCAGGGAGCAGAAGGCTTGACGTGGAACTTTGAACAATGGTGTGGAAGTCATACTTCTGCTTTGCCAAAGATACAGAACGTTTGGTGTGTGATTGACAATTAAGCTCACTTGTGCTTCTTCCCACCAGCAAGGATACGTTGAATCTGAAGCCCTCTGCTGAAAGCCTGGTTGAAAAGCAGCCTTGTCTGGAACTCGGAGACAAATGGGAACCAAGCAAGAACAGCCACAGGTGCAAAGATCACGAGCCCCATTAGGTACTCATATCCTCTGGCTAGAGCCTTCACAGATCCCCACATTCCTATGCCCTTCACTACTGGCCGACATGCCTGTGCTATCTGCAGGGCACACGATAAGACTTCAGATACACACACTCTCTTCTTTAGTGTTCCATATATCAGAGGCAGGTAATTTTGTTTTTCTAATGCGATGAAGTTGCCAAAATTGTAAAGAATCTCTTTCACTGACACAGCCTCAATTCCACTACTATTAGTAGCAATAATGCTGAGACAAAAACCTCTCAGTGAATAACATTGAAGATAAGAAATGGTCACCTGAAGAAGAGCCCATCCAGTTGGCAAGAAGGCCAATAAGCTGGCAAAAATGTCTCCAACAGTAAGACTTAGGAATTTGAACAGCACGACAAGTGTGACTATGAAGCCAATGAACAGGAACAATTTCAGAAGCCTGAACATCAGCTGGAAATCAGCACTGAACTTCTTCCTACCCATGGACACGATCTGCAGATAGAAAGTACAGTTTCAGAACTTGCTACAGAAAGACAACCTTTATGTGACAAGAATTTAGAGTATCTTTCTAAAGAATGGTTTCATAATGCAAGAAAGGTCCGAATGCTGACCTTCAAAACGACCATGACGAACACAATGACCAACCAGGACAAACCATAAACCTGAATCGTATCGAGAAGAGGATTATCATATAAGTGGGATGCCAATACACTCTAGATATTGTATTGAAAGCTGAAAATTCAAGGGAGATCTATTCTCAAAAGACTTCGAGATGTACTTACAATGATACCCTTATCATTATTGGCCACATTTAGCTGATAAACAATTCCATATTGGAAAAGTAAGAAGCGCAGAGCAAGAAGAATTTCACAGAAGCGGCCAATCAAACCAGAATACTGCAGATGCTCTTGTTCCTCATCCCACCAAGACTCCCAACTCTTGGTTGCCGGAACACCAATACCTCCATGATTGCTGATCCACTTGGCCCAATCCTCCCAATCATCCACTATCTTTTGCCATTCAAAGCCTGAAGGATTAAAGAGGAAAGGAGCAAACAGCCATGAAACCACAAGGAACCACATTGAGCCACTGAGAAGCAAGAAAGCTACAGAATCAGTAACAGCTGTGCCATAAATTTGATAAGCTACGAGCAAAATCAAAATTTCCAGTGCTTTGGTGAAATGGCTCCTTGAGTACATTCTGTAGTTTTCAGCAAACTTTTCGTGTCTCACGACAAAACCACGCCCAGTTGCTCTGTATTTCGCTCCACCATGTAAAATTGTGCGGCCAAAGTAATGGAGCTTTGTTCCAAGAGAGAATGTAAAGAAGACAGCAGCCAACTGCAGGTTCATGATGATGATATCACCTGCAGCAGTTCTGAAGCCTCTTTCCAGCCCAATCTCCATAACCATTGGCAGGGCCATTAATAAACCAAGTTGAACAACAGATTGTGATGCCATTGCAGCTTTGAGAGCATCATCACCCTTGGATCTTGCAACTTTGACAATGGACTGTTCCAGTCCACTCAATGCAAGGTAGAGTTTACCATATAAAAATGCATAAACTGTGAGGACTACCAGCTGCAAGGAATAAACAAAATGATATCATAAGTATATCTTCCTTTACATCATCTTGCGGAAGCATAAGTGGTTGCCGCACATGCTTCAAAATGGAAGTAATTGCAATGTATTATGATGCTGAAGTCATGTAGCCCATACCAGCTGAGATAAAACTTTGTAGATTAATGACATCAACTGTTACAGGACTTACCATTGAGCTGATATAAAATCCAGTAGTTGTGAAATAACAGGACAGCATACGGAAAAAGTCGAAGCGATGCCCTAATCTGTACAGATCACGGCTAAGGGTCTGCTCTCCATTACCACATGCCACTTTTGCCTCAAAGAGAGAGATTTGGTTAAGACCAACATCTCGTCCCTTGCCAACTTGAATGTATTCATGGTGAGTAACATTTCCACGTCGCAATGTTGAGTTGAAGCCTACAGAGCCAAACTTTGTGAGACAATAATTTGATCTTTTTATGCATCAATAAACATATTTCTGAACATTACCTGCAAATATGTCCTCACTAAGATTGATACCCCTTGAAGCTTTGCTAATGCCACCGCGAGTGATGTGGAAAATTCTGTCAAATACATCTGGATGTCCATAGTGGAAACGGACCCTAAAATCATCAAAGTAGAATATAAAAATCTCATGGCCTTGTCAGAAGTCACAAAATAGCATAAATGTAAATTATTTAGAAATAAACCAAGTGAACTCTTAACTGCAAGCAAACCAGCAAAAGAAAGTCCCCACTGCTCCTGATTTAGTTTCTAACAGAAGAAAACTGTGCATTTGTCCAGGAAAGGATCTGGCTCTACTTCACTTAAACAATCCAGTTTACTAAGTTTCTTCCTCTCCATTTGCAGAAAGAGAAAAAGCTACTTACATTATGTTTAGTTCTTAGAAGGTTAAGGGAAGGGGAAAATAATGAGAAACTAACTGGTTTCCTTGCCCTTAGATATTGGTGAATTACTTCCAGTTGTTTGTTACAATTAGAAAAGAAGTAAAACAGATATACTCCCTCTTTCTGTCCAGTTTGGATAGATTGAGAAAGCTGATCTGGAGAGTTATCCAATTCGTCCATTTTTACTTGACATATTTATTCACTTCTCTACCAAATAAGGGAAATATCTGTATCCCTACACCTTTACATCTAATCATCCAACTCCTCCTTTTTTCACCCAACCACACATAGCTTTAGTTATTCAAGTCGTGACATAATGGCAGTCTTCAGCAAAAGAAGAACAAAAGTTGAACAGCACTACAGACAGGGGTGGTCCCAAGTGGAGAGAAGTGGGTTCAACTGAACCCGCTTCCTCAAAAAATAATACTGTGTATATGTATAAATTATGGCTAAAGCAAGATAAATTGTGTATAGAAATTATTTTTGAACCCGCTTATACGGCTTATACCATTTAGGTTAGTTATGGACTTCTCCGACTGAACCCACTTTCACAAAGTTCTGGGTCCACCACTAACTACAGAAAATGTTTTTGCCAAAAGTTGATGCATTGATATGGAAATATAGGACTGCCTTGAGTAATTTAATTCATCAAGGAACCGAAGAACATACTTCAAGGGCCTTGCAAGAACTCTCTGACCAATGGTGACAAAACTTGTCTCTTGATTGGACATAAACCAAGCCAAAGAAGAAACACTGCAATTGGAAGATGCGATGCCTTATTAGACATGTCAAAACCTGGATTTAAAGAAACTAAGCAGGCTCTATAAGAAATTATTATGCAACCTTCCAGTGAAGATATGCTCACGAACACCCAATATTGTAGGTGGACGCACTCCGTGATCTTCATTAAACTCCTCAAGAAGGTTACGCATCTTTAAAGCTTCCTCCAAGTAATTATCCTGCAAGAGAAAGCATTAAGCGACTATTTTCTGATTACTTACCAGTAAGTATTTCAACTCAGTCTAATTTCACCTGATTCATGTCAATTGTTTGAAGAGCTTCTCCACGAGAGAAGATAATAGCATGATTCTGATTTTCAGGCTTTCCTTCTCCTATCTTTGCTGCACCAGGCAACTTTATACGGTATATTTCCTTCAAACAGAGATCATAGAAGAAATCAGGCCTTGTAGTGCACAGAATAAATTACAATCAATATTTAAGATAAAAAACAATGATAACCTGATCAAGATTATCAACTGCTTTCACCAACACTGAATAGTAAACCTTCTGAGCTTTTCCACCTTCGCGTTCTTCGACTTCATCAATATATGCTACGCGGAGAGAGGGGTTGCTGAAAAGGTAAAGGAGAAAGCAGTTTTCAACAATTAACACATTAGAGTATAGGTGAATTCAACTCTTTGTAGTTTTTCTTCTTTATTTGGAAGAATAAAAACTTACTTGACCATCAAGTTCAGAATATCAGTTGCACGACGGTCTCCATTTCGCTTCTGATTTCCATAATTCTGGCAGGTAGCGACATAAGTGAATTTCATGTCAGCCACAGCTTCTAATTGAGCATACAGTGATCTTTGACTTTTCTTATCCTCCTCAGATGGTACTGTAACAGCTTTGTATCCTTCAAGAATCTCTGCAAATAAATAGTCAAAATGCAGTGAGTTTCCAGAAAGGAATTTAGAACTTGATGCCCTATTTCAAGCACTTAGGCAAAGTATTGGAAAAACAGACTAAGCATAAAAAACTGTTAGCTATTCAACAGTATATTTTCTCTTCTTGTTGCATCATATAAACACTTGCTACAATCTTAGATATAACAGGCTGAGAGTCTTAGAATGAAAAAGTTCTTTTGCATTCCTTCATTTATAGCTCCTGTTACCATGTAACAGAACGAGCCGCCAGAATAAATTCTGATTATGAAAAATTAAGAGATACTTGACATGTAAGACTAGTACAGAACAGGGAATTTATCAGTGTTTGCATGAAAAGTATACCGAGTTTTTCCACCTCAAAGTAACCTTAAATCCATAAGAACTCCGAGCTCTGAGACCACACATGTATTAGAAGGTATACACATGTACGGGTGATTTTTGCGGGTCCTACTGTTGATTCAAATGGCTACTTGTAGAACATAGCTCGCCCGAGTAGACTTCTCTACCAATTATATTGAGCACATATCATTTGGAAAAGAAAAAATTTAGAGCAGATAACAACTATTCCATTTCTTACTAAAGAGATTTTTGCAAATCTAGCTCATTATTTCTTTTATTAACAAGAACAGTCGAGGTTCTTAGCCCAAAGAACTCTTTACAGGAAAATGCCTTTAAGAATATTATGGTTTACCTCCTTCTGAAGCCATGTCAAGAAATGCTTGAAGCTTCAAAGCTCTCCTGTAGTACATCATTCCTCTAACTGAAAAGAATATACAGTAATGATAACAATCAATAGGAAACTGTTAAGTCAAAAAGAATGTGATAAGAAAAAGTCTTTGAAGGTGCCTGTTCTGCAGAGAGTCTGTCCCCTTAAGGAGGCCCAATGACGTAGCTGCAAGATGTTTTCATCATTTTCCCAGACCTCTGGTTCCTTTTTACACCCAAGTCGTTCCATGAAGTTATTCCATTCATCTAGAAGGAAATAAAGCGATGTCAAATAGACAAGGAAATATACCAATAAAGTAGGAAGAAGAACATCATGTTGAAAGAAAGTTCGTCTTCAAGTAGTTGATAATAGAATGAAACCTGGATAAATCTTTTGGAGGTAGTAAATGATCGATACACCGTCTTCATTTTCCATCTCAAGATCACCCTTTGAGTAGACAGTTTCCTCACTGTAGTATGGCGTCATGACACTGCACATTAAAACATATAATTGAACTTCTGAATTTTGGATGATAGTACAATGGATGGATGCGCTTCCACATTTGACAAATGAGATATTTTGAATCTTTTGAATATTAATCATCAACAAATCCTTTGGTATTTTTTCCACTATCCACATATTAATAATGTATTTTCATGACTATAACAATGCAATGTTGCTTGCTAACTTCATATCATTAAATGTAGACTATAGAAACCTTATGCTCACTCCAAATATTAAATGCATGTCATAGGATAGTCAAATTCTCAAAGGAGAACCTCAAGATTATCGGACAATCAATCAATAAACATAAGGATGTATGCCTTCTTGGATTATGAGCAGCACCTAAATGAAAGCATTTTGCGCACTCGAGGTGCACGTGGCATTTCCATGAACAATGAATTTGTGAAAAAGTGAACCCTTCTGCGTGCCTCGAGGTTAGTTGGAACTTCAACTGCTGATTCTCTTACAGTTAAGAGAAGATAAAGACGCCGAATCTGAGAAATACATCAAGATGATGTTTCTTTTTCCATATATCCATTAATTGAAGACAATTCATCTGATCATACACATATCAAAAGACCTGTTCTTCCCACTGTGCTGTCACCGGAGGAGGGAATGCAATAGCTGTTCTCGAGTCAGTATTAGCAAAGAGTTGTTTCCCTGAATCTCTTCCATTATGACCAAGTTCTACTAGTTCCCTAAAATAATTTACAGACCATAAAAAGAATATCAAATTGAATATCTTAAATAACACTATTGATATGCATCTATTTATCAAAAATATTCATCCTAAAATGTGCGAATTCACCAACCCGATTTCGTTCACCATCATGTCTCGGGTCACTATTTCTAGCATATCCTGCAGCGCTATGACAACGTTGTTCCTTTTAGATGGATCTCCATCTCTCTGCAACAAGAAAGAAAGTGAAATATCTAGCACATGAAGTTCCACTGCTACAGAGACACCAGTCAGCGAATTACTTACCAGTATCTCAAGGAGGTCAACAAATTTCTTGCAAAGGTTTTGCAAAGGACCTGTTCTAAAATTCGCAAGGAATGTGCTCTTTGAAATGCTGTTTTCAACTTCTTTTATGATGATTCCTATGATCCTGGACACACAAATTAGACAGATTAAGAAGATATGCATCTAATGAAGAAGTATTAAGGGTCAATTGATTCAAAAATTGGAAGGATCGCAGTAAACAGCAAATATAATGCATGAAGGTTGCAAACTACATTTAGATATGTTGCATCACCACATTATATAGATTTGCAGATATGAGCATCCACAGAGGTACCAAACAATGGTCGGATAAAAAAAGTTGAATGAAAGAAAAGTTAGTTGGAGAGAATGCAACTGATCTTTCAAAGACATCAAACACAAGTTAAACCGGACAGTTTACAGGATAAAAAGAAAAATTCAATAAATGAAGCTAAAACTGTAAAAGAAAAGGGACTAGTGTTATGAAATAAAAGTACCTAGTGAGATTTTAACACAGCAGTGTTATCACTGTATCTGAAAACCAAGCATTACGACATACTAGAGCTAGAGAAAGTATTGTTTGGCTTAATGAACAAAAGAAGGAGTTAGGAGAGGAAAGAAACAATTCCAAATGATCCTGATGGATATTCAGGAATATACTTGAACTAAGAAACATGCTGTCGTGAAGTTGAATGATGAAAAAGCTAAAATAATGATTCTCGGATCTATGAATCAGCAACCTTTTCTCAGTTTCTCCAACAACCAGGGCATTAAGAACAAGTTTAAAAGATTCATAACATTCAATGACAGCACACTTCATGTATTCATCTGCACTTATGCGCTTCCAAAGGTCAGCATCTCTAGAACGAAATTGTGAAGCCATGTCCAATGCAATTGGGATCTGCAAAGGAATACAGTCAATCCATGTAGAAGAAATTAAAACAGAGGTGCACCAGCCGACAGTCTTTACCTTGCTAGCAAGCAAAAAGGGTGGCCATTGAATAACTTTCAGACTGGGGTCCGAGGAATAGGGAACAAGTAATAGGTCCATCTCCCTGAAATAATGTGCACGCAGTTCAATTCTCAATGTAAGAAGAACAACCAACTAGAAAACGAAAAGATGAGTTAAGGGACTTTTCCTATCACTTATAAGATCTTCTTCACGGAAACTGCAGATAAATTCATTCCATAGCTGAGCGAATTTTGCAGCTTCACTTCTCTTACTGGGTGAAACCTAGACATCCGAAAAGAATGTGTTTAATAACAACAACAACAACAACAACCCAGTATAATCCCATTAAGTGAGGTCTGGGGAGGGTAGTATGTACGCAGACCTTACCCCTACCATTGGGTAGAGAGGCTGTTTCCAAATAGACCCCCGGCATCCTTCCCTCCAAGAACTTCCCACCTTGCTCTTGGGGAGACTCGAACTCGCAACCTCTCGATTGGAAGTGGGAGTTGCTTACCATCATAGCAACCCCTCTTGTCTTAATGTGTTTAATAAGACTTTCATATTTTCCAAGTCTTTGGGCGATCTATTTATCTTCATGGAAGAAGAATTAAAAGTATAACACATGTTAAAGGTGAGGAAAGAGAAACCTCATTAAAACTCTTAGAGAGGGAAAATCCCTTTTTGTCAGTTTTGTCAGAAGGCACCAAATAAGAGTTGAATGCACCAGGCAGAGACTGAAATCTTGACCTTAACATGTCTAGAGTTCGTATCTGTGTAAAGGAAAAGCAACAACAAGAGCAGAACCATATATTAATAAAGATTAGAAACCTCAACAAAGTAAAAATGACAATTTTATAAGATGAAAGTCTAGCTTTTCAGGAAAGCATAAAAGTTGCTTCAGGCTTAAATAACTCAACCCAGCCCTGATATTTGATGCAGCAGAACCCAGTAGTGACAATTTGAGATATATAACCACAGTTTTTCTACCAGAAAAGGGACTACTACTTTCAATTTTTTTTTTATTATAGATGGATAATTAGTTGCAATGATAATAATAGCAATGCAGTCCACTGACTTCCTCACCAGCTTTCATCTTTTTTTTTTGTCAATACAGCTTTTATCACTGTCCACAAACATTTAAGTTCGGCCTAAATCTCGTTGCTGTACATAAAAGAAGATACACTTCAGATATGCCTTCTGCAATCTACTGATGATCACTCATCCGAATGCTCTATAACAACCTTCTTAATCTTGGAATATTTCCCGAATGAAAAGAAGCACATTGAATAAATAGGTTAACAAATAGTTTAAGTTTGTCCCAGTTGTAACAATGCCCACTCCTGTTACCCCAAATCTGATGTTGGATTGCAATCAGGAGATTGAATTTCTGCAGCACACATAGGTTTCCAACTTCTAATATTTGCCAAGGACCATCACCACTATGCAGTGCTCTACCCCAGATATCATAATGATTAATGAGCAGCAATAATCAAGTTATCTCTAAACTAAATTCCACTAACTTCATTGAAAGTGATCAGGCATTAACCATACAAAATAGATAGAAAACTAAATGTCAATCAAGGTACATTCTGAAAGTCATTACCTCACCAAGACGATCAAAGGCCCCTATAACACCACCACACAAAGTTGAGAAAATAGCATACCAAATTTGAGCATCCATAAAGTAAACCTGTATAAATTTGGATACAATATTTACTAGTAAGAAATAAACATGAAACGTGTAAAAATGAAAACAAAAGAAAGACATACCAAGATAACTGGTGCCCACAGGGAAAGCACAGCCCCATAGTTGCTCCTAGCTGTACGGATAGGATATATTCATAAGCATCAATTTGAAGATACTGAAAGTGAAAAAAAGGAAGTGAATTTTGGAATATATACCACCAGGGAAGAACTCATGCCAAGCATACTGAACGCGGTTGATGTCCATTATCATTTTCGTGGGTTTTATAAGAGGTTTTATCTGGAGTCACATATATACCACAATTAGAAGGCAAACACATCTACCAGTCCTATTCCAAATAAGAGCAACTGAATAGGCATCCAATTACCTGAATAAAATAGCTGAAGGCAAATTTTGCACAAAGAAGTAGCACCCAGAAAAGAGTATACCTGATGCAAGAAGTGAAGCAACAATAGAGCAAGTGTAAACATAAATCAGAGGAAGATGGAAGTAAAAGACTTGTTAGCATACTTTATTAGTGCAAATTGACTTTCATGCATTCCCCTCCCAACATAAATTCTTGGCTGCACAAAAACAAGAAGGAAGAGAGATAAATAATGTTAGCTTTAGAAAATAAAATATTGGCATATATATACAAACTACAAAGTAGTGAGATGAGCGGACAGAAAGTATGACCTGTTGTGTCTTATGGAAATAGATATATCCTATTTTTGCAAATGCTATACCATATGATCAGAGTACAAAGAAATTCACATCAAACAAATTCATCTAAAATTTGAAACATATTAAGTTTCACATAGATTCATTCAAGTTGCACCATTGATATCTAATTTTTTCCCCTTTTCCCCAGGATTTAAGTTCTTTCAGCCATCATTTTGAAAAAGCATGGGAGCCGGCAGTATTTCAATATAAAATTCTGGTAAAATAGTATGTATTATTTCATCTGTAGAAGATCTTCATGCTTCGTATAGGGACTCAGACCAAAAAGTAATACTCCTTCTGTTTCAATTTATGTGAACCTATTTCTTTTTTAGTCCGTGCCAAAAAGAATTACCCCATTCCTTATTTGGAAATAATTTTCCTTTACACAATGATTTATAGCCACACAAAATATATGTGCCTTATTTTACACCACAAGATCAAATTCTCTCTTTTTTTAAACTCCGTGCCCAGTCAAATGAGTTCACATAAATTGAAACGGAGGGAGTATGTTTTATTGGTTTTTAACTAAAGGAACAATAATGTTCAGACGTGGTGAAAGAAGAAGCAGAAGAATAGATAGTATTAGTAAAGAATTGGTTTCAGCTCAAAATATTGATTAACTGCAGATAGCAACAGAGGAGAATAAACCGTTCTTAAGAAACTAAATATGCACATTTATTGCTCAGACGGTTTTTTGTTATTACCTGTGACCACCACAGTAGAAACCTTACGACAAGCCAATCCGAGTTCTCAATCCAACGACGGAGCATTGGGAATATAAACAAAGCTGCAGTGAGTAAATTGGGTAGTAGGTATACAGCCACAGACATTAGGTACAAAGGAGGAATGCCCTTCATCTTGTCCAGAAATGTCAGGGAATTTCGAATCTTCGTAAATAGCTCTGAGTTGCTTTCTTGGACATAAAACAGTGGGAGGATGATAGACCATGCAAGGCTGACAATTATCTTCAGAACATTCCTCAGTACATCTGTGAACTTCCATCTATGATAGCCCGGAAAGTTCAGAACAAGGTCCAAGATGCCTAGCATAAAACACAAGGGATGGTTATTTTTCTACTAAGCCGCTACAAATTAACATGTACAATTGGAAATAATAAGAGCAGAAAATTACACAAGATAAAAATGTTATTTCAAAGAAATTCATAATTAATTACATACTTTGGAGAAAGCGAAGAAACGCTGCTGTGATGAAAATACTGGACAAGTTGTATAAAGAATCCTTCCGAAATACATCCAACACAGAGATATCACTCCACGCAAATATGACCATGGCCTGCAAGAGAGTACATTACCAAAATCTCTCAAAAAATGGAACAAGTATATAGTAAGGAGAAAAGAAACAGTATTTAATAATCTTAACAGTTTGAATTTTCCACCTGCAAAGCCAGGAGAAAGAAGGTCCAAAGACGATCAAAGCTTCGGAAGATATGCCAAAATGATCGGGTCTCAACAAAATAGGACTTTCCCATTTTTCCAGGCTTTTTAGTAGAAGCTCCTTTTCCCTGTAGTAGCAGTCATTAGGTAAACAACTCTTCTGCTGATAGAAGAGGAAACTTCTGATGAAAGTACAAGGCATACTTGTGTGGTGTCACGTGTTGATTTGAAGAAATCACCGTCATCACGCATAGGCCAACCTAAAGAAAAGCAATCTTGCGACCTGAACAACGTATATCAAATCCAATGCTTACATAAGAGACCATTTGTCATTTTGTTATTCCCATTATTACAGTAGAATTTATTGTTCTAATTAAACTTCAAGTACCAGAAAAATTCATTGAGGTCATCATAATTGCACCAAGTTGAGTATGGTGCTTTTCCATTTTTACTTTTCTTGGCTTCCTGGAAAGCATAAATCATCGTTAGATCATCTTGAAAAGGAAACTTGAAGTGTAAGAAAATGCAGATATTTGAGACACATTACCTTATCGATCACTCGATAAATGGGAGTAATGACCTTTCGTAGGAAAGATTCATCATCTCCACCATAAGAAGGCTTGATATTTTCTCCAGTAACAATGCTGACATTTCCAGCTAAGAGGCCATGGAGTTCGTATGCCATCTAAATTAATAATTTTCAGAAGTTATTTTCGCATTCAAGGAAGGCTCCACTGCAGATGTGTGAGACTATAGGTGTATAGTGTATTTTGACATCTATAGACCCAAAGTGGTGGTATAAAAGGAGATTAATGAACCACTCACATTATGGAAGATGTAACATAGACACTCCGGCATAAAGCGAATATTAGCTGCTTCACCCCAGATTAGAAGGTAAAGGCCCATGTAAAGTATTTTTCTCTGTTGCGCTTCTTGTGGGGCTTGAGGAAGCCTAAAAGCAATAAGATTTGTTGCATGAAATGGTACTCATTATTTATGGTTTATACACTTCTAAAACCCTAAAACAGCATAAGCATATGAGAGAGTCCACTTGAAAGAAAGTATATGTATTTCCAATATCTTACCGTAAACTGTGTTT